>CM031923.1:27134343-27833321 GCA_018703695.1 Prunus fruticosa
GGATGCAGTTCACTATGCCCTACAATGCTTCATAAAGAACAACCACGTTCCAAGAAGCTGTAAACAAGGCAAAGTTGGATAAAAGCTATGATGCAAGAGATAAAATTGTACACCAAAACTCAGTTTGGGAGTTATTGAACACGAAGGTTCAAGGTTATTGGCTGCAAATGGGTGTTTCAGGAAGAAAGAAGAAATAATAAAAGATCCACCTTCTTCAAACTTCGATTCAGTGGCAAAAGGATTCTGCAAAAGGAGGGACTGGGTATTGGTGGACTTTCTCAGATGGTGAAACGTACTTCTCTGCGGCTACTACTCTCCATAGTAGCACAAGAGGACATGGAGGTGGAGCAAATGGATGTGAAGACTGCTCCTTCATGAGTGATGGAGAAGAGCATCTACATGTGCCAACCTAAAAGGTTAGGTATGAAGGGAAGGAAAACCTGGTTTGTAGGTTGAAGAAGTCTTTATATAGGTTTGAAGAAATCAGAGACGTGGAATGATGCTTAGTTCTTACATGATGAAGATTGATATAGAAGATGTGAATCTGATTGTTGTGTTTACTCTCATGCATTTCAAGGATGGTAACTTCCGTCTTTGTTACTTCTTATGTTGATGAGGTGCTGAGTGCATGGAGCATGTGAGGAAATCAAAATTTGAGGACTTAGTTTCTTGGAAGGGAGTTTGACATGAAGGGATCTAGAAACTGCACAAACTCCTAAAATGAAGATAAGGGAGGACGGGAAATGAAGGCAAGTTGTGGTTGTCACAGAAAGCAAGTACATTTCAAGGTACTTACCAAAAGGTTGCAATATAATGGATTGCAAAGTGGTGTCTCTCCTTTGAGAGACATTTTAAGTTAAGTGTTACAAAGAATGTACTACGATGAGAGGAGGAAATGAGTAAAAATTCCATGTGCTGAAGTGGTCAGGTGCTGGTGTCTGATGGTGTGGCACCGCCAGAGATTAGCCCAAGGACTACATATAGTGTCTCAAGGTATATGGCGATCCTGGAAGGCAACATTGTGGACAGCAGCAAAATGGATTCTAAGGTACTTGAAGGGCACCAAAAGGCTTTGGATATGTTTGAAAGACAACAAGGAAAAGCATGTGTGTCGGGGTTTGTAAACCTAAATCCTAGGATATCTAGACAAGAGGAGATCCCACAGGCGGGATATGTACTTCACTTGTGGTGGAGGACCGATTCAGTGGGAGAGCGGGGTGTGGAATCGTTAGTGTTTTGTCTACTCCCGGAAGCAGGAGTATATGGCTTTAACGGAAGCTTAGAAAGAGAAGCGGGGTATGCGCTGAAAGAGATTGGCAAAGGAATTCGGAATAGCTCAGGACTTGGTGGTGATTTCAAAGTGACGTTGGGAAGTGCTATATGTTTATTGAAGGATGATGCTCCCATGGAAGGTACAACACATTGATGTGCGCTACCACCGGATAAGGGATTAGGTCAATGATGGAGACATCACTATAATGAAGGTTCATACAAAGGAGAACGCTCATTTGTCTAACAAAGCCGGTCAGCGGCAAAGTTCAAGCATTGTTTGAGCTTGCTCAATCTTGTTACATGCTAAAGATAGAGGTGGAGTTCTTGAGAGTTATTAGGACGATTCTCGACATTAAAGATGTCCTGGGCGGAACGTGGAGTCTGCAGCGGATATTAGGCTCGCCATCGTGGGAGTTGTTGGAGATAGCTGGTCTGGATTAGAGGTTGGCGCTCGAAGGGAAGAATTTGGAAGACCTTAAAAGCAAGCGGTCGTCAGTTGCGCGGGTCGTTCACAACATTGAAACCTGAGCTTAAACCAAGGAGCGGCGGTCGCAGGTTCTTTGCCAAGGGTCAAGGAAGTGTTGGATATCCCTCCAAGCCAATACCACTGGTGATTTCCTTAGATACATTTTGGTATGCTGATAAATAAAGGGCAATATTATTTTGTTATCTTTTATGTCACGTAAAGAAACAAAAGTACGGGTATATTAAATAAAGATAGTTAATTAAAGAAGTTTAGATTCTAGAGACCTTTAATCTACCACTGGTATATAAAATGTATTAATCATAGGGTTATCAAATGGGCATTGAATAAACCACTCACAAGTCACACATACTATGTATGCTCAATAATGACAATAATCATCTCAACCATTTGTGTAGTTGACACTAACACAAGTATGTCAGTATTAACTTTAAGTAAAATAAGTACGCTAAGAACAAAATCACGTAGTTCTCATATAGAATTTTTATCTATATGTTATTACGACGAGAACTCATAGTTGCAATAATGCGAATTAAGACCTTAACACAGCATAGTAGTTGTCTTGTGATGCGTATTAATCTTTGATAGCTCACAAAGGCAAGTCGTAAAGACTTTCCTTATGTGTTATTGGGTCTTTAACTCAGTCATGGAGGCATGTTAAATCTAAATGGGAATCTCTCCTTTTGATGAGGGAGGAAGAATGTTTGAGATATGATTCATGAAATCTTCGGCTGAAGCTCTTGAACATGATTTAGAAAGTGGTTTTAATTATGTTCTATTGAATCATATGAGGTTAATAGTATTCAGGGGTTTGACATTATAAATCCGTACCCTAATAATTGAGTTGAACATATCTTATAAGGGAATGACCGTTATTTGCATTCAATTCCAACTGAATGAGTTCTTCATTATACATAGCTTGGGTATCATGATATATTGCTAGATGTCACTCTTGGCTTGTGGAAGTCCTAGGATTGATTGTGATCGATTCAGAATAAAGGAAGAATTAAAAAGGGGTTTTCATTCCAGTTGGTTAGAAAAGTTCTGATGTTTTACCCACTGCCTTGCTAGATTAGAATTAATGGTTAGAGGGAAGCCCAAATGGATGGGTATCAAGCCCAATGGCTTAAGACACCTGATGTTTATGGAGTTTAGTGCATGCAGGCCCAACTTTGGAAGCCCAATGGGATTTGGCCGAAAATGGTTAAGTGCATTGTGTATGTGGGAATTGTTTCCAAAAGCTCATTTTACATACAAACACAATCCAACATCAACCAAATGGTTTGGGAGATCAGAGAGATAGTTGTGAGTTTTCAGAGTGAAACACAATCTTCTTTCAAAGGGGTTTAGATGAACCAATCTTGAGATCTTTGTACTAGCATCCTTGTATTCTCGAGATACCTATTATCATCTCAAGGTTCCATTGGTGGAGCTAGAGGCCATATACTTTGTGGCTCACAAGAGGAGAAGGGTCAGAGGAGATCGACAAAGGAAAATCATAGAGAGAAAGACCAAAACACAATTTGGTTAGTTATAATTGCTTAGAGGGTAATAAATCTTATTTGTTTATAAAATACATTTGAAAAACATATGATGTTTCATGGCTTAAGATACTGGAAGAAGTTTTATTTCTGAATTTAAACAAGCACATATTCTTCCAACTGATTAATTTGATTAAATGCATGTTTAATATTCAAATAAACTTAGGAAGATGTTTTAAAACCAACAATGGTATCAAGAGCCATAGGTCATGAACTTGATATGTTTCTAGGTTTAGAGATGCATATGTGGGTTGTAAATTCATTTAAAAGTATAATGATTATACTGATTTATTTTGATTTGATTAGATAATAAAAATCAAATAAAGTGAAAAGGGGTTGTTTGAGATTTTGATTTCCGGTTTTGTGTTTTGATGATTAGTATGTTTGAATGCATATATGTATGTATGAACATTGAGCATAGTACATAAAACCCCATGATTTTAACTTCATGAAATATATGATATTAAGAGCATGAGATGGTTAAAATGGAATATGGATTTTACGGAAATAGCATGAACATTCATATAAGTTCATATGCATGTTCTAGATATTCTTGATGTTCTTGTTATAGGATCTTTTTGATTGCCATAAGTCAGGTGATTTTGATGATTGTGTTTAATGAATTTTCCACCAAAAAATAGGTCAAAAGATGATGATGATGTTTTATTATAAACTAAAAGTTTTTCAAAAATTGTTTCACTTGAATAAACTTTCAGACAGCTAAAGTAATACAAACTTATTTTAGTAATGTTATGGGGCTTTCAGGTATAAATGTTGGTGATTTGATATAAAATGCAAAAGTTGGTTCAATTTATTCCATATCACTAATTATTTGTCTACCACACTAAAATTATTTTGATTATTGGTAATGTGGTCAGCCTACTAGTACACACTCATGATTATTCACCTTGTTGGAATCATCGTGATCACCACATTGTATTCTGCAAATACAGTGTTAACCCCACTCCACATGGATTGACTTTGGATCCATTATAATTGTTGAATGGTTTTGGAACTAAATTACTATATATGATAAGTGTAACTATGTCCAAAAGATTACACAAATTCTTTGTATTGGTGCTGGAAGGAAGAATTTGAAACTCCTGAGGCGGGTCGTTGGGGTTGGGACAACTTTAAGCAGATTTGGAAGTACTCAAGCTCCACAACAGTGACAAAAGCAGAACCGAGCCATGACATGAAGCAGTTGTTTTTCAACAGATTTGGAAGTTCTTAGGAGCTAAACCAAGGAGCGGACCGGTGGTGGTTCCTGACAATCGTAGGATCGTCCTGTGACGATTTTTCTACGTGTTTTGCAAGAACTGTGTTTGGATGGCTATCGCTTTCCACATGATTTCAGAGGCTTAGTGGGTCACTTCTGAGGTGTCTAGGAATTAACTTAGACTACCTGTTGGATAGTTGGAGAGTCACTCATGGCTAATTGATTATTTATTTCAAAGATAACACTCTCCAGCTATTCCTGGTGTAGTGGGAGGTGGTTTCGTGAATGTATTTCCTACTTAACCTAACATTTGGTCTAGTTTTGACTAAAGGAGAAAGCCAGTGGAGGACAAAGATGGTGTCTATGTGCAGTGGCTTGTGTCAGGAAATGAGTGAAGTAGATAACGGAGAAGGAGAAAACAAGTTGAATAATTGTAAGTGGTATAAGGCTGGAATGGTCCTCAGTTCTAGAGAAAGGAGTGAGTTCTCAGAAGGAGCCAAGGGAGGAGCAAAGACTCTCTAGTGTGAAGGTGTTGAGCAAGGTATGAGAAACAGATGAGGGTACATGTACTGAGGGTTGTTGCAGAGAATAACGTGTCTACCATTAGTGAAATTTCTCAAGGTGATCAGGGAAGAGGATGTAGGCAATTTGTAAAGGCCTCTAAACACTTGTGTCATTTGTGCTTGGTTCAATTTGTGTGTGTTGAGCTCATGCACTCTAAATTGTAGTTATTGTCTAAAGTCCATAAACAACCAAGTCTTTAAGGGCAGTAAGTTTGTTCTTAATTCACAACAGCAAGCCCTACCACTAACATACCCAGTTCCATGAGTTACAACAACCCAACTAAAAAATTTGTAATTGTTTGCAATCTGAACTGTGGGTTAGAGAGCAATATGTAATGCAGATTACAAATGAGGAACAAGTCAGAGACTTTTAAGATAAGCTTGAAAATAACAAAGAAAAAAAGAGAAGCTGGAAGGAAAAAAAAACTATAGAGAGACCAGAACCAAGCAATGCAAAAGAAGTCAACTTCTTGCTTCTGCTACTTATGATTCAGTGAAGAAAAGCAAGAATATATCTTCAGCTTCAATGGCCAAAAGAATATGTTGTTTGCAAGACTCTACTGGATAGAGGTCATCCCATATAATTTTGTTTTTTCTTTTGGAAATCCTAAGCGGGAAAGCTTTCCGTCAGTAGAACACATTATAGATATTGATATGTGTAATTTGTTGACTGCTGCTTGTGAAAAGCATAAAGTGCCTTTAACTTTAGGGGCCGCCTCTTCATTCTTGACTTACAACGACATGACTTGATAGAGCAAGGCATAACATTATATATATATATATATATACAGGGGAGGTCCTACACCTAAGGCAAGGTAGGCTACTGCCTATCCAAATTTTTCAAAAAGAAAAAGTACTCAGATTTAATAGGCCAATCCATGTGAAACATACAAACCAAAAAGCAACCCACGTGTATGCATAACCTAAATTTTCTCTCTCCTTTAGTTCCTGCCACTGCTAAAAAAACTCATAGCTTGAAGGGCTGGAAAAAAAACACAAATTTATACAAACATAACAATTTTATAATCCCAGTTGGATAAATAAAAATTCATCCAAAATTGAATTTTCGATTCCAACCGCTCTAAAGTTAGTGGAATGAGAAAAACTCAAAGTGAAGGATTTATCTACAAATAGTAAATCCAGATCTAATTCCAGATCCTACCACGTGAATGGTGTAGGCGTCCGTTTTCGGGTCTTCGAGGTGTGGTCGTGCTCCACAGTGAAGTCGAGAAAGCACCATTGTTAACTTGTGCGTCTCTTTCTCTTTTCTCTCTGTCTCTGTCTCTCTCACTATCTCTGTTTTTAAGTTGCAGAGAAGAAGAGGAGGAATAATAATAATAAAGATGGAGAAGATGGATGAAACTTCGGAATAGATAAAGAAGAAAAAGAAGAAAGTGGCCTCAGAAGAGTATCCATTACTCATTTTTCAATTCGTAGTTTGTTTTTTTAATTAAATTTTTTGATGTTCTCCACAGTGGAGGCTGTATATTATCTTAGGTCCAAGCTACATTTTTGTTTCCCACGAGGTCCATGTTAATGCTACAGCTCTTAATTGATTGAATGGTAAAAGTTTGAACACAAAAGCGACCCCAGCCATACACATGTGTTACTGGATCAGCAACTAGAGTTAAAGAAAGACCAGAAAACCAGAGCCAAAATAGGTTAGAATAAAGCAAGTCCTCTCAGGCTTGATTATTCAGTTTTCTCCTTGCACTGCTTTCAGTATACCTAGAAGTCTTTGAGATTTCTGATGACAGTTTGGTCGATATATTATACTTTCTGTAACTGCTCAGCCTGACCTGGAGTACTACGAACACAGCTCACCCTCCTACCATTCGTTTAATTTTTCCAAGTCCCTCTATATAGGGGCAATAAGTGTCTCTACTGTTTTCGCAATAAATGGTTTAAAATAGCGCCAAACCAGTCCAAGCAGGAGTCTAAACATGGCAGTCTTGTCCTCACTCCTATAACAGCATCAAACAGCTCCCCAAATGCTGCTGCTGGGGCCCTTCCACTATCGATGCCATTGCTGTTGTGATTCTCCCAAAAAAAGGGTGGTTGATTCCAACTTTTGACCTCTTTTAACGTTAGGAAGAGTAATAATAAATAGGGTTAACGGCAAAAGATTCTGAAAGTTGGGGTGGTTCTGAATAGATTCTAAGATATCAGTTTGATTTGAGTAAGCTTCCATTTGCAACCATCTGGTTAATTTAAATCCTTGGGTAGTTAGGTATGGTAAAGGGTTAATGCCTGGCATGTATGTGAGATTCATATAATTTAAAAATTTATTTAAAATAATAAAATAACACCCTGCAATTGAAAAATGATATGATTAATTAAAATAAGAGCTAATTTACCTTTGGAGTTGGAGTCTGCAGTCCATCAGAGCGAATGAGAGGGTTAGTCTTGGCTGGGCAGACAATTTCTCAGAATTCCATCATTGAGCTTTTGCTGGGCGCTGAGGTTGGAGGAGGAAGAGTGATCATGCCTCTCTCTCTCTCTCTCTCTCTAAGCTTTTTTCGTTTTTCATTTTGATTTTCTGAATTTACAATGTTGAGGGCCCTTTTGGGATGAAGGAATATTAATTTGAAGTTTCAATCCTAAAAAATTTAGAGTTGGTGTGGCTGAATGCATTGGCTGCCGTAAGAAAACGATGGTTGTTGTATATATTAATTAGAGTGCCTTATTTTTATTTTTTTAAAAAAAAGTTTTAAGTTTCTGTATTTGTTATTGAGAGAAAGAGAGGAATAGTTGCAGTGTTAGATCACATTCCAATATTTCTAATGTTAAGGTGTGTTCCTAAGAAAGAGAGGAGGAGAGAACTTGGCTGAATTTGATTAGAGGGAGAGACATTAGATTCTCTTTTGGCCAAAAACTTTCCCCTTCTTCTTGTTTATTCTCTAATCTCTCTCTCTCTAAGCTTTTCGTTTTTCATTTTGATTTCTGCGTAGATCTGCAAGGGCCCTTTTGGGGTTTTAAGATCCTTTGTTCAATTTTTCTTCCTCCATTTTTGATTTCTGGGCATATCTGCCAGGGTCCTTTTGGGGCTTAAGATCCCTTTGTTCAATTTCTCTTCCTCCATTTTCTGCATTTCCATTATTTACTGGATTTTTTTGGTCTTTCAACATCATCTGGGTTTTGAATGTTGTGACTCTCTGGGATCCACAGTCTCAGGTGCAATTGTGGGCGCGACCATGGCAGATCTGTTCTGGAGGTAGGGGGAGTGGAAGAGAAGGAAGTGGAAGAAGAATGATGAGGGCGGAGCTGCTGGGTTGGGTTTTTTTTTTTTAATAAAAAAAACCTCTAAATCGCAGCGACTGGAAATTTTCCAGATTGTTGTTGCCCTGGTTTCCGGGGGCGACGGCGACGCTGGGCCTTTCGGTGGAGATCCTGGTCGTGGTGGAAGATAGAAAAGAGGAAGGAATTAGAGGAAGATGAGGGTGTGGATGATGGTATGGATCCAGAGGGGCTGGGATTTTTTAAGTTAATTTTTTAAAAAATTTATGTTTTTTGTCAGAATGTTATTTTATTATTTTAAATAAAAAAATTTTAATTAGTAGGTGAGCCCACAATAACCATGTCAACATTACCATTTAAGGACGCTTACTCAAATGGCGAAGGATGAAATTGGACGATGTTTCCGAAAATGCAGGTAGGTAAATTGAGAAAATTCAATACTTGGAGTTCATATCGAGAACCACCCCAACTTGGAGAGTGTCTTTTGTCGTCAGCCTTATTTATTATTACTCTTCCTAACGTTAAAAGAGGTCACAAATTCCAATCTAATCACCTTTTTTTTGGGTATAATGACAGCAGTGGCATCGATAGTGGAAGGGGCTGCTCTAGCAGCAGCATTTGGGGAGCTGTTTGATGTGAACTCAACCAGGCCTGGACCAAAGTTGACCAGCCCCCACACCACCTGGGCTGAATAATGAATTTCAACCCAAAATCGAAATTAGTACCTTAAGCCGGAAAGATTTATGGTGCCGCACTAACCTCCAGTTGTCACGGTGTATAAATTTATGTAGGTAATTACATACCACGCACCAATAAAGACTATTGGCAGCGGGACATCAAACACTCGTGAGATATACACAATGCAAAGACCTTACCACCGTAAACTAACCCTCGTTGGCTGAGTAGAACTACTTAAACAGTAGGTAAACAGGTCTTCTTCCACTGTAAAAGCTGAAAAGAAGAAGACTGTTGACTTGATAGAGTGAGCCTCAAATATTGATATTTTTATTACTAGGTTTTTTCCATGCATTCCTACTAGACTTTTTCCGATAGGATGGGACTGGAATTTGAACCCGCATATTATTATATATTTTTCACCATTAATTCAGTAAAGTTTTGCCGTCGGCTCCAAGTAATATGTTGGTATTGTGACTAATTTGGAGCTTACAGTTGTTTCCAAGAAGAAAGAAAGGTAGACTCTTGTCTTCTTTGTCGTATATATACTTTAACTTTTGCACACCAGGGTAGCCCCTGCCCCACTTTGTCTTCCCTCATAAGTAATCGCCCATGTATATTAAATTTTTTTTTGGACAAACCATGTATATTAAATCTTTAGTATATGGTTGGAAATCCAAATCCTCTCATCCACACTGTTTTTACTATGCAAAAAAAATGAAAAACAAACAACTGAAAGAGAAGAAAAATAGGAAAAAAAGAATTGAAACACAAATCATTCAACAGAAACATCGCCCCAACATACGTACATTAAGGACATTCAGCTCTCAAAGATTGTGGAGCCAATTCAGGTCGAAGTCTTCTTTCACTACCGATATCTTTATCTTTGTGAGATTGGATTTGAAAGGTTCCCCCATAAGTTTTCTGTGTCATCATCACATATCACTTCCCGTAACTCCCCAAGATTCAAAACTGATACAGGCAACTCTTGCAGTCTGAGCATTGTCCCATGTTGATTTTTTGAACCACTCATTTCACCAATGTCTTCAGGCAACTCCTTGATGCTGAAACATTTATATATGTCAAGTAAGTGTAACTAGTGAGGTCCTTAATGGAGCCTGGAAGTTTTACCAAGTCTGTGCAGGACCTTAGCCTCAATACTTCTAACCCTCTAGCTTTCCAATCTCTTCAGGCAAGCTAGATAGCTTATGACAATTTGTAATACTTAACTTCTTTAGGCGGATAAGATCACAGAGCTTGACAGGCAATTCCACCAAATCATTGCAGTAGTCAATGTTCAATTCCACTAGATTTGGAAATGCCTCTAAGATTTGGATGGAAGAGTTACTAAAAGCTTGACCCATGCTGCACATGAATAAAGATATCTTCTGCAGACTATTCAACTGCATGGAGCTTTGCTTATGGGAAGGAATTGAAATGCGCTCTAATCTTATTCTCTTCAGATTAGGCAAAGAACCCAAAAGCTTGAAATTACTCAGTAAGCTTGTAAGACACCATAATTTGTGACTATTAGAACCTTCAACTTGGACATTTTCTTCACGAACTTGGGCAGACCATAGTTCTCTGTCTGAAAATTAAGAACTAGAACCTCAGCTTTTGGTAGATGCATGTCGTGCCACTTTTCCGAGGACAATCCGTCTGCAAACCATACGCTATATGATGTGAGTGTGGGAAGAAATTAATGTGAAAGTACTATATTCAAGCCTTAGTGTTTACATGTGTGTGTGTTTGTCATATGCATTTGGTAAAGAAGGAGAGATGGAACAACCAGTTGAGATAGACAATAAGCGGGTCTTCTTGGGTTTATTCTTCTGTTCTGTCCACCACTTAGGGAGATTGTCACCACAAATATCTATAGTCAGCCCTTTTTCCTTTCCTATTTCATCTTGACCAATCTGATGGAAAGCTAGATTTCTAAGCATATCATGCTGGGTAACAAAGTGTTCACTGTAATAGCCATCGATCTCCGTCTTCCCATTTCTGGTTAAGATCATAACTATTTGCTTAGCTAGTCATAAATATTAAAGGAAAAGGTAAGGTGAGAAAAGATATCAAAGACGAAACGAATACAAGCTTGCATATACCTTGTTACTAGATTCGCCAAATTACGATTGGTAAGCTCGTGGATGTTCGCAATGGACCAAGAATCCTTATCTAGTCCATATAACTCTGCCCACATATCAATGAGAGCAACAGCAGGGATACTTCGGTCTTCAGGAAATAAAGCAAGGTCAATGAAGCATTCCTTGATGATAGGCATTCGTTCATCCAAGGCATCTAAGCTACTTTTGAGGCAAGCAAGCAAATAATCCTCAGAATCAAGAATAGAAGAGCCTTTGGACAATGCCGCTACTCTTTTCTCCCAGATCTCTGTAGGCTGTTCGCAAACTGATCTTCCGATCGTTGTAATGGCAAGTGGAAATCCCTTACAGTGCTGTACTATCTGCAGTTAAATTGTCCCAAATGAAGTCAAGTACTATTTGAGTTGCACATCGAAAATTGAACTTCTTCCAAATCATATCAATTGTTTGGTTAACCGGCTATCTGCTTCTCCTTATTCTTATTTTAAATTTAGTTTATAAGTAAAGTAGGCATAAAGGTATGTGCATTTTCAGATATCGTTAGTGTTTACTTGCGTGTATGGACGATTCACATAGAAAATGAAGGTTATTTGTCCCCTTTTTTGATAGGCACAATAAACACAAATTATTTTTTGAGGTGCAAATAAGAAATTACCTGTTCCGCTAGATTGTCCGGTATATAAGAGCTCTTATCAGACCGGGATGCTAAATGACGAAAAAGTGTCATCGATCTCCTGGTTCCAATGTTCCTAAAAGATTGATGCAGGACCAATCTTGGAAATTGAACTCTTGATGTCACCAAAATGTTGTGATTTGGCCTTTTGAATTCATCAAGCTTATCAAGAAGGGAGTCTGATCCTGGCGACACATCATCCAGGACCAAAAGTAGAGGATCTTGTCCTGTTGTATTCAGAAATTCTTGCAGCCAGTTAAATGCAATTGCTTCTTCTTGGAAAGAAGGTACCAGGGATCCGGTTTTTCGACATAGTTCTTGTACAACAAGGCAGTTGGACTTCTTTGAAACAATGACGAAAAAGAGATTGCCTTTGAATTTCTCTGTCCAAGTAGAACAAAAGAAAGCAGTCACCAAGAGGTCATTTAAATCTGTCTAGAATGGTACAAATTCTTTCTTCAACACATTCTAAATTCTAGATTATAAGTAGGTATAGAACGTTTCAATTTATGAATAATTCACCAATTAGTATAAAAATAAATAGAAATTGATATACTTCTGTACCATATATACCTTTGACTTTCTGATCTTTGCAAATCTTTTGTGCCAGTGTGGTTTTCCCGCATCCTCCAAGACCAGTCACCACAAGCATTGATGCCTCGTCTTTAAGAAGCTCCATCTTCAACTCCTCCACATGCACATCCAATCCAACAGTAAAGGGTGGAGGCTCAGGTATTGCACACCAACCTCTAATTTGGTTTTGATTTTGATATTGTGCTGCAATATTCGCATCGATTTGGTTCAATGTTGTTGCCACATTGATTACCCGAGCCCTCGTATCACTTATTATGTGCACCGTCAGTACACTTAACAGTGTATTGAGAGATGCATTCAATGCAAGCAAGTTTGCTGGTGTAAATAGGCTTTTTGAAAGCGTTTAACTTCCATGGACGAACCTTGGAGCACTTGTCAACGAGCTGAACGCCCTTCTTCATTTGGATCCTAAACCTTTCTAGGCCCGGGATGGGGCGAAACAATATGTTGGGATGTTGTCTTACATCTTCATCCACTTGCTGAAAAGAGTCCATGGTGAATTTAAGATCTCTGAGGTGGGTTTTAAACATCATAGTCTTCGACCACACCGCTATAACACCATCAAGCAGCGTCCCAAATACTGCTCCTAGAGCAGCTCCTCCCACTGCCTCCAAAGCCATAACTACACCCAAACAAGACCCAACTCTGAAACCTTGTCAGAGACTGTTAACATATAAATTTAGATTTCACAAGTCATTTGAAACCCAAGAAAACAAGTTTTGTCTTACCTTTATTGGTGGTCGAACAAAGAAACGATAAGCAAAGCATATATAAAGTACAATGAAATATTCTTCTTCACATAGAAGACGATATGAATATGTGGGGGCGAAAGACTCTGTGGGTCAATAGGGAAGCTCGATAGAAGCTACCAACAACGACCAAAGTCCCGTTTTACACTAGTGCTTTCTAGGAAAATATAGAACTATTGGTTTTAGGAAACTTTCATAATACTAACCGGTTTAGCCCAGTGAAAAAGGATTTTGATGAACTTGTGTACTAGTGAAAAAGTTGTGAACTACATATCAATGATCTACAGGTTTAACCCTCATGATAGATTGGTAGTGTGTGTTAAAAACCTCATAGGAATTTAGTTTATTGCTTGTATTCATTAAATAAAAAAGGAAACTTTCGTAACAAGTAAAATAAGCTTCCACATTGAAAGGTACCGGACCATTGACGACGAATTCTAGAAAATGAAGTATTAATATGGAAACCCACAAAAGAAGGAAAGCGAAAGCCCACAGCAAAAGACCAGAAACTTCTTCCAGAGCCCAGAATTCGACAGTTCGTTAATACACGGTTTCTTTTTACAAAGAAATATCTCAATTTTCTGGTGATGTAAAGTACGAATGTCTTTTTCTTCCTTTTCTTTATTGGGTTGAAAAGGGGGGGGATCATAATCATCATATATGGAAATTGCACGAACCTTTTACAAATTAAAAAGCAGCACCAAAGCTCCACGAAATATGCTCAAGTCATGTCATGTCGAGCAAGCAACAACAATTTTGAATGGCCAAAAGGAAACCGATTTGCACACATAAGTAGTGATTAAATAATCACGGGACAATGAAGTGCTTAAATGTTGATGTGATATTGTTGGGTTTAGAACTTCAGAGGGAACGAAGTTGAACAAGAAACGAAAAAAAATGCAGATCAAAAAAGCAAAATAAATAGGAAAAGACAATAGCTTGACGGAAATTAAATTACAAAGATAAGAGAAACGTAAAAGAGAAGGAAATTAAATTAAAAGATAGAAAAATGAAACACAAATTACAAGAGGGTAGCTCAACCATTTGTTGAGGAAAGACAAACATCAAGATCGAAGCCTTTTTTTTTTTTTTTAGCAAAGAGGTTATCATTAAAACATAGGCAAACAAAACAATACAGACATGAAGTCATAGGGAAGGCGGGAACACCTCCTTCAATCAAACGGCCAGGAGAAAAGGAAAACAAACAGACTAGAGAAAAAACAAGCAAAGAAGCTCAGTTAGACGGCCAGCCACTAGGACGCCACCAAAGGATGCATGTCAGCCTCTAACCAACAACAACCTACGATCTTGGAGGACAAGGTAATCCATCTGCCTGCAGATCAAAAACCAGGAATGATGGGGGTCTGTGAATCCAGACTTCCTCGTGCATCCTCCTTGCATTCGCCGCAATCTGAATCGTCTACACCATTTAACCGATGAGGGATCCACAACCAATTACAAAAGTTGAACTGGTTATAACGATTTCTAATAGCAAAAAGGATAGGATAAATAGACCAACACTCCTACCAATTCCGCCGTTGACATTTTGAACCAGCTCCTTTGAGTTTGTCTCAATGATGATGCAGGTGGCACCCAAGTGTCTCCTAAAGAACCCCATCTTGTGCTTTAAGAGATCAACCTTCTCTTTAGTGCTGGCACTTCCAACAACATAGCAAGTTGAAACTATAATGCACATTTGTGCTAGAAAAGCATGGAAACATCAAGAAGAATCTCAAGATGGATGCTTGTGGAGCCAATTTAGGTTGATATCTTCTTTGAGCACCTTTATGTGTATGTTTTTGAGAAGGGGTAAGAAGGGTTCCCATAAAATTTCAAGTCTCTTCTGTCACATATCACATTCTTCAACTGTTCAAGGTCCAAAACTGATGCAGGCAGATCTTGCAATCTTGAGCATTGTCTCATGTTGAGCTTTTTTAAACTGCAAATCTCACCAATGTGTTCAGGCAACTGCTTAATGCTAAAGCAATAGGATATGTCAAGAAAGTTTAACTTTTTGAGGTTCCTAATCGAGCCTGGCAACTCTAACAGGTCTGTACAAGACCTAAGCCTCAACACTTCCAAACTGAGTAACTTTCCGATCTTTTCAGGCAAGGCGGATAGGTTATGACAGTTGGTGATGCTAAGCTTCTTAAGGCGAATGAGATCACAAACCTCAACAGGCAACTCCACCAGATCATGGCAATAATCTATGTGCATTTCGCCTAGATTTGGCAATGCATCTAAAATGTTGATGGAACCTTTACTAAAAGCTTGACCGATGCTACACATGAACAAAGATATCTTCTTTACACTTTGCAACTGTTTGAGGTTCTTGCTTATTGAAGGAATTGAAATGTGTTCCAATCTAATTCTCTTCAGATTTGATGACGAACCAAGTAGTTGAAAATTATTTAATTCAGCAGGTAAGAAACTGAAATTTGTGACTATTAGAACCTTTAATTTATCCATTTTCTTCACAAATTCGGGTAAGTTGTAGCTCTTTGTTTCAAAATTTAGAACTAGAACCTCTGCTTTTGGTAGTTGCATGTTTGGCCATTTATTTGAGAAGGCTCCATCTGCAAACAATAAGTTATAAGATGTGAGTGTGGGAAATGCGCCAAAGTAATATTCAATTCATAGTGCGTAGTATGTGTGCGCGTCTGTGTGTACGTGTGTGCGTCTGTGTGTACGTGTGTGCGTATTTACTAAAGAAAGAAAGATGGGACAACCAGTTGAGATAGATAATAGTCGAGCCTGCATGAGCTGATGCTTTGCCTCTGTCAGCCAGTTAGGAAGATTATCTCCACGTATGTCTATAATCAGTCTTTTTCTCTGTCCTATTGGGTCCTGGCTTGCCTGATGGATAGCCAACTCTCTAAGCATATCATGCTGAGTAACGAAGTGTTCAGTGTAATAGCCATCAGCCTCCCGCTCATTCCTGGATGTTCAATAATAATTTGCTCATAAGAGATTTCTTCAACATAAATATTGGAACAGAAAATTATGAGCAGCATCCGAGTCATGAATATAAAGGAAAAAAAAGAAGTGACAGTAGCAGACGAGGAACATGAAAGCCTACATACCTTGTGGCTATAAGATTAGCTAAACTCTGGGTGGTTAGTTCGTAGAGGTTTGCAATGGACAGACTAGGTTCGTCTAGGCCATATAACTCTGCCCACATATCTATAAGGGTGGCAGCAGAGATTCTTTGATCTTTAGGAAATGAGCAAAGGTCAAGGAAACATTCCTTGAGTGTAGGCTTTTCTTTATCCAAGGCATCTATGCTGCTTTTGAGGCAAGCAAGCAAATCATTGTTAGATGCAAGTATAGAAGAACCTTTAGACCATTCCATTACTCTTTTTCGCCAGATCTCTATAGGTTGGCCGCGAAGTGATCTTCCAACTGCTGTAATCGCAAGTGGAAATCCTTTACATAGCTCTACTATCTGCAGTTCAATTTCCCCAAATGAAGCCAATCACTATTTGAGTTGCAGGCCCAAAACAATAGCGTCTAAATCTCATGTCAATGGTTTCATGCAGATGACAAAATGGTTAAGTAACTGTCTACGTAACATGAATGTATAATCATTTGCAGGTTGATATGGTAAATGGAAGCGTTCACTATTCTCTCATGTGTATGGATGTTTAACAAATACATATATATATAGGAGTTCTCAGTGCAGGATGTCCCTCCTTTTAACAAAGGACGAATTTTGCATTTAAAAGACAGACGTCCTGTAGAGAGAAAAAAACCTACATGTAATTATATTTAAAGAAAAATAATAAAAGAAATCACCTTTCTCGAAAGATCTTCCCAGCATAAGAGCTCTTATCCTCCAAAGATGCTGAATAATGAAAAAGAGCCATTGCATCTTCATCATTCAAGGATTCCAAATGATATGGAGAACCAAATCTTGGAAATGCAAATCTTGATGTGACCAAAACTTTGTAATTTGTCATTTTGAATTCATCAAACTTCTCAAGTAGGGACTCTGATCCTGACCAAACATCATCCAGGACAAACAGTACAGGATTTTGTGATGTTTCCTTCAGAAATTGTTGCAACCAGTAAACTGCAATTACTTCATTTTCGAAAGCAGGCACCTGGGAACCCTTGCGTTGATATAGCTCATGTACAATAAGGTCCAAGTTGGGCTTTTTTGAAAGAGTGACGAAGAAGATATTGTTCTTGAATTTATCTATCCAAATACAATTTAAGAGACATGTCACTAAAAGCTCATTGAAATATGTCTCCAACTGTGCAAAGGAAAACAATATACACAAATGGTGGTCATACAAAAGAATATCCAGGTCTCAATTGGAAGCCTAACATATGCACATAGTAAGAACTACTGCGAGGCAATATTCTTAAGAAGACATATCCCAGTCATGAAGTTATAAAATCCTTGGTTACTCTTCTGAAGTAATAATTCCTATCAGTGAGATGGGGTGAATATATTCCTGTAAGGCTATAACTGTAGAAAACAACTACATTTAAAGGTTGAATAAGATATCAGAAGTATAGAACAGAGAGACTTGAGTCTCCCTAAAATCTCTGTCCCTTAGCCATGCATATTGATATAAGTTTGACATAAATTTTCAATCCAATAAGACATACAATTCAGGCAACGGCTCATTACAAGATTAGTGGCTTGAAATGAAGCTATGTAAATATGTTAATTTGTTCAGATGGATCAGATTTGGGTATACTTATGTTAACCACCAACAAAAGGGAACTTAAAGAATATTGGTATCTTCCACATACCACTAAAACAAAAAAAATCATGTTAAGTTTCATATCATAATACCACTACCATTAGACTACTAGTGTAGCACTTTTCAACTAGGAAGTAAAACTGCTTTACCAATTAGAACTGAAAAAAAGAAGGTTGATATACCTTTAACTTCCTGATCTTGACAAAACTTTTTTGCCAATGTGGTTTTCCCACATCCACCTGCAGCAGTCAGCACAAGCATTGACACATCATCCTTAAGAAGCTTTATCTTCAATTCTTTCAATGGCACATCCAACCCAACTGTAACCGGTGGAGGTTCAGGCACTGAAGACCAACCATTGATTTTTTCAGGTTGGTTTTGCCTCACCAAGTTCCCTTCAATTCGATGCAGCACCGTCTCTATATTCCTCAAAGAAACCAAGGTCTCCTTGGCATCCCTTATGCACTGCACTTTCAACACCTCCACTAGTCTTTGAAGACATTTATCCAATTCATCAAGCTTTCTCGTGTATCTGTATTTTCTGCAGCTCCACACACCAACCTTGCTGCATTTGTAAACAAGCTTTACCCCCTCCTCCATTTGCGTTGTAAAATTTCCTAGCCCCTCCTTTGAGTTATATTTTTCTCTCTTCGATCACTGGCTGCAAAGACTCCAGTGTGGATTTGATATCTCCAAGCAGAGATTTAAACATGGTAGTCTGCTTCTTCACTGCCATAACAGCATCAAATAGCATTTGAAATGCTGCTCTAAAAGTACCCCCTCCGACTAAATCCACTGCCATGAGTGTAAAATAATACCCAACACCAAAATCAGACAAATTCTATTTGTTTCAAATAAAAAACCCAAACAATACGAAAGACTCAATGATCTCCTTGCTCTGATGAAACAGGACAGAAATCCGATAAATGCTTTCTGAGATGAAAGAGAGTATAATCTAGTTCAGTGGCAAAGAATGCTATGAAGATGTAGTTTGCAACTCTCTGAACTTATATACCTTTTTGATTGACTGATTGACTAAAGCAAACGCAGTTTCCCAGTGTGAGGTTGTACTAATCCGAGAAATTGCAACCATATGATCACAAAAAAACATAAGAAACTGCTACGAACACCAGATTTTCACCGTGTCTCGGAAACATCGAGGGCAGATGATCAGACCGTGCACGCGGTGGAGAAAACAAGCCCTAATTTCGTTCGGCAATTGCGAGGATAGAGTTAAAAGAAATAGGTCACATTACACTTTTGTCCCTGTAGTTTGAGTAATTTTTCACTTTTACACCGTAGTTTCAGTTGTACCTACCAATCTTAGTTATGTTCGTTTACTTTTGCAATTTTGATCCCAATTGTTAATTCTGTTAAAATTGAAGATGTAAATCTGATGTGGCAGCTTGTATGTGAAGAAGTTAAAATAAGCAAACTACATACTAAAATTGTCAAAAAATTGAAACAGTTTTACTAAAGTGTAACCAAGGTATTAAATATTGATAATATCCCCCATATTATCCCGATAATATCTAATTTTTGGGGTCTGATATTTTAACAACTAACCATAGTGTTATCGTCAATATATCCATATTATTCTGATAATATCGGAAGATATTTTCAACATTTTTATGAATGATTTGGACAATATATCTAGATATTATCCATAATATCCCGATAATATCCTGATAATATCCCCAGATTTAAAACCCAAAAATATTTATATACATGGTATTTGTGAAAACCATTTTACTCCTTCAACACCTTAACCACCATATCACTTATGTTTTTGTGAAAATACTAAAATATTTATATATATACATGATTTTGTTTTGAATTCTTTTTGCAAGAAACAAATTTTCACATGAGATAAGTAGTAACTATGATTATACTCATAACCAACCATTTCCCTACTCTTCATATCTCATTCCTGTTGGGATGGAATCAAGCGACTCATGGAAAGAATCCGAAACTCAATCTTCAAATGATTTTGCTTATAGAGAACGTCAACCAATCTCGGATCCATATGAATGGCATGTTAACAATTACAAGCAAAACTATTTTGGGGATTTATCATTTGATGACAACTCTTCAAAATATACTTACTCTACACATAGAGATGATGAAGATAGTGAAAATTTTGAACCTCATAGGAACTCTATGTGGTACTAAGTCACTCATGTATCTTACCATGCAATAGATAAAGTGTAAAATATTGTAGTAATTCATTATATATAAATTATTATGGTGTGTTTAATCTTCTTTCATTAATTACTACATATTTTATACACTTCCGGTGTTTGCCAGCTTGCTATATAATCAACTTAAATCAGTTAAATCCATCATGCAATGCATTTCCTTCCAATTTTTTTTGTGATAAACTAATAGATAATTGACTAAATAAACATCCTGGAAAGTTTCAATAAAAATTTCCGTGGTTTTTATTCAATTTTTTCCGAATACCGATAATATCCCAATATTTCCTTAATATTTCCATGTTTTTGACTTCCAATATTTCCGATACCTCCGATATTTAAGACCTTGAGTGTAACTTGACCAAAGAAATAATGCGAGAAATAATACAGGGAAATAGTGGCGGAGCCACAAAAGAACAAGAAAGTGTAGCTGCATTTCCTCTCACCGAAAAATTCCTTGGAGAGGCTGAGATTTACCCCTCTATGGTGCTCACCATGTGTTCAACTAAATGCCTCAAAGAGGTTGTGCTGTTTTGTTTGTTTGTTTGTGATGTTTTTTTTTCCATGAATTATGAATGACATTAGTATTGTTTAAATTCTAAGGGTATTTGGTTTTTTTGTTGTTGTTGTTGAGCTTTTAACCTTTTAAACTCTCTTTGAAAAATTCTTGGCTCCGTAATTGCAAGTATTAATGGAAAATTACTCAAAATGCAAGGATCAAAAGTATAATTTGGCCAAAGAAATAATACGAGAAAACAAAACATTGGGGTGGGTATGGACTGATTATATCGATTAAAGGATTACTCATTTTTCATAAAATTTTATAATAAAAAAACTAGTCATGCGCTAGTAAACTTCAAAAGAAATAATAAGAGAAACAAAACGTAGGAGTAGGTATGGACGGGCTATTCTATACAGAACAAAGGATCTACTCTTGGAAGACGCAAAGGTTGGATAAGAATGGGGATATGTTTTTTTTTGGGGCGGAAATGGGGATATGTTTATGTTTTTTAGGCAAGATGAGAAAGATTCACACAAATATTTTGTCTCTCCATCACAGATCACTTCCTGCTGCAACCTTGAGCACTGTCTCTGTCTTTCGTCATAGAAGGTACATTAGTATATGGTACGAAGGAAAAAGGTAGAGAAGAAAATTAAGACAAACTGATGGTGGTAAATCCAAATCCTCTCATTCACTTTGTTTTTACAATGCAAAATGAAAACCAAAAAACGTAAAAGAGAAGAAAAGTAGGAAAAAGAAATATTGAAACACAAATCACACAGACATTTGCACCAACATTTGTTAAGGACAGTCAGCTCTCAAGCCTTGTAGTAGAGCCAATTAAGGTTGTGTTGTTCTTTTGCCACTGTTATGTTTATGTTTATGAGACTGGATTTGAAAGGCTCCCCCCATAAGTTTTCTGTCTCTTCATCACATATCACTTCCCGTAACTCCCCAAGATTCAAAACTGATACAGGCAGCTCTTGCAGTCTTGAGCATTGTCCCATGTTGATCTTACTTAAACCATTCATTTCACCAATCTCTTCAGGCAACTCCATAATGCTCAAGCAATTATATATGTCAAGAAAGCTTAACTTTTTTAGGTTCTTAATAGAGCCTGGAAGCCTTTCCAACTCTGTGCAGGACCTTAGCCTTAATACCTCCAAATTGACCAGCTTTCCAATCTCTTCAGGCAAGGCAGATAGCTTATGACAATTGGTGATACTGAGCTTCTTTAGGTGGAAAAGTTCACAGAGCTTGGCAGGCAATTCCACCAAATCATTGCAATAGTCGATGTTCAATTCCACCAGATTTGGAAATGCCTCTAAAATTTGGATGGAAGAGTTGCTAAAAGCTTGACCTATGCTGCACATGAATAAAGATATCTTTTGCATACTCTTGAACTGCATGGAGTTCTTGCTTATGGAAGGAATTGAAATGCGCTCTAATCTTATTCTCTTTAGATTACGCAAAGATTCCAAAAGCTCGAAATTACTTAACTCAGCTTGTGAGAAACCATAATTTGTGGCTATCAGAACCTTCAACTTGGACATCTTCTTCACAAACTTGGGTAAAACATAGTTCTCTGTCTGAAAATTCAGAACTAGAACCTCAGCTTTTGGTAGATTCATGCCGTGCCAATTTTCCGAGGACAATCCATCTGCAAACCAAAGCTATATGATGTAAGTTTTGGGGAAACATTAATGCAAAAGTACTATATTCAAGACTTATTTTATGTATTTGGTAAAGAAGGAGAGATGGGACAACCAGTTGAGATAGACAATAAGCGGGTCTTCTTGGGTTTATTCTTCTGTTCTGTCCACCACTTAGGGAGACTGTCACCATAAATTTCTATAATCAGCCTTTTCTCCTGTCCTATTTCATCTTGACCAGTCTGATGGATAGCAAGATTTCTAAGCATGTCATGTTGGGTAACAAAGTGTTCACTGTAATAGCCATCCATCTCCATCTTCCCATTCCTGTTTAAGATCATAACTATTTTCTTAGCTAGTCATAAATATAATAAAGAAAGGGTAAAGTGGAGAAGAGATATCAAAGACCAGACGAATAGAAGCTTGCATACCTTGTGACTAGATTCGCCAAATTACGATTGGTTAGCTCGTGGATGTTCGCAATGGACCAAGAATCCTTATCTAGTCCATATAACTCTGCCCACATATCAATGAGAGCAACAGCGGGGATACATTGGTCTTCAGGAAATGAAGCAAGGTCAATGAAGCATTCCTTGATGATAGGCATTCGTCCATCCAAGGCATCTAAGCTACTTTTGAGGCAAGCAAGGAAATTATCCTCAGAATCAAGAATAGAAGAACCTTTAGACAATTCCGCTACTCTTTTCTCCCAGATCTCTGTAGGCTGTTCGCACACTGATCTTCCGATCGTTGTAATGGCAAGTGGAAATCCCTTACAGAGATGTACTATCTGCAGTTCAATTATCCCAAATGAAGTCAATAACTATTTGAGTTACATATAAAAAATTTAACCTCCTCCAAATCATACCAATTGTTTAATGATGATTAGAAAATGGTTAACCGGCTATATACTTTTCTTTATTCTTAGTTTAGAGTTAGTTCAAAAGTAAAGTAGGCATAAAAGTATATGCATCTGCAGCTATTGATGTTGTTCACTTTTGTGTATGGACAGTTCTTGTAGAAAATTAAGTTGATTTGTTTCCTTGTTTTGTGAGGCAAAATAAACATAAATTATGTTTTGAAATGCAAACAAGAAATCACCTGTTTTGCTAGATCTTCCGGTATATCAGAGCTCCTATCTGGTTCGGGATGCTGCATGACGAAAAGAGTCATTGCATCTCCTTGTTCCAATGTTCTTAATGGATATTCAGGGCCAAATCTTGTAAATTGAAATCTTGATGTCACCAAAATGTTGTAATTTGGCCTTTTGAATTCACCAAACTTATCAAGAAGGGATTCTGATCCTAGCCATACATCATCCAGGACCAAAAGTAGAGGATCCTGTCCTGTTTTCTTCAGAAATTCTTGCAGCCAGTTAAAGGCAATTGCTTCGTCTTGGAGAGCAGGTACCAGGGATCCGGCTTTTTGACATAGTTCTTGTACAACAAGGCAGTTGGTTTTCTTTGAAACAATGACGAAGAAGATATTGCTCCTGAATTTCTCTGCCCAAGTAGAACAAAAGAAAGCAGTCACCAAGTGGCCATTTAAATCTGTCCACAATTATCAAATTCTTTATTCAACAGATTCATTCTTGATTATAACTACAGAACTTTTCAATTTAGGAATCAAAACTTCACCAATTTGTATGTAAAAAAAAGGAATTGATATACATATATACCATACCTTTGACTTTCTGATCTTCGCAAACCTTTTGTGCCAGTGTGGTTTTCCCGCATCCTCCAAGACCAGTCACCACAAGCATTGATGCCTCGTCCTTAAGAAGCTCCAACTTCAACTCCTCCACATGCACATCCAATCCAACTGTAAAGGGTGGAGGCTCAGGTATTGCACACCAACCTCTAATTTGATTTACATTTTGGTTTTGTGCCGCAATATTCACATTGATATGGTTCACCACTGTCGCCACATTGATCACCCGAGCCCTCAGGTCACTTGTTATGTGTGCTGTCAGTACACTTAACAGTGTTCTAAGAGATGCATCCAATGCAATAAGTTTTCTGGTGTACATAGGCTTATCGAACACGTTCCATGGACAAACCTTGGAGCACTTTTCAACGAGCTGAACACCCTTCTCCATTTGTATTTCAAACGTTTCTAGGCCCTGCATTGGGCGAAACAATATGTTGGGATGTTGCCTTACATCTTCATCCACTTGTTGAAACAATTCTAGGGTGCATTTGAGATCTCTGAGGTGGGTTTCAAACATTGTAGCCTTCGACGTCACTGCTATAACGCCATCAAGCAGCGCTCCAAATACTGCTCCTAGACCAGCTCCTCCTACCGCAGCAAATGCCATAAATACACAACACCCAACTCTCAAGCTTTGTATTTGTTTGAGTCTAATCCTGAAGCAAGAAATCAGTCTATGTCTTTGCAGATTACGAAATGTGGAGAAAGTGGGAGACTCTTGACAGAGATTTGGGACCCAAGAAAAACAATATGAATATATCGGTGAGAGAATCTCCGGGTCAATAAGGAAAGCTCGATCGAAGCTCGGTCGTACTTCTAGGAAATTATGTGTTCTTTTTAGGAAACTTTCGTAACAAGTAAAATAAGCTTCCACGCTGAAAGTGGGGCCATTGACGACAAAGTCAAGATAGTCAAAGTTTTAGCAAAGCCAGTAGGACCACATTTGGTTAATTTCCTCCCATATAATGTTCTTTAGGAAGTCCTGATGGAAACCTCAGTAGGACCACATTTAGTAATTTGCTAGGAAATTATAAGTGTTCTTTTTAGGAAACTTTCGTAACAATTCCACACTGAAAGGTAGTGGGGCCATTGACGACCACATAAGAGCAGACACGTTTGTAACAAAGCCCACAATTGAACACTTAGTTATACACTGTTTCTTTTTACAAAGCAATAGCTCAACTATTTACCCAAAATAAATAAATAAATAAACCATAAAGAGAGGAAATTAATTGGGAGCTTCACTAATATACCCAAAATGGGTGCTGAAATTATAAAAAAATCTCATATGGAAAACACTTTATAAACATACCCAAAACTCATTTATTAAATAACAAATTAGTGTTGAAGTTCCAATAAATTACAAGCACTGCCACTATCAAGCCCAACCGAAAAAAAAAACTCAAAAAGCACCCAAAACAACCCCAGTCCAAACTTATAAAAAAGCCCAAAGATTTTACCATCTCCAAAACCATAATTTCGTTCAAAAAAAATGGAAAACAAAAACGTAACTTCCAGCATGTGATTTCAATTAACCATCTCTGCCAAACGTCCCTCCAGTCACCGTCTTCATCAAAGTGTCTTCTTCATCTCTCGAAACCGAAACTCCATAACCACCACCAAGCTTGATCTACTTTCAAAAACAAACACCACACATTGACCTCCACCTACAAAACCAAAACAAAATTTCAGAGAACAATTTCAACAAGAAAACGCTTCAAAGGTAAGACATTTACAAACCAAACCTACACTGGAATTTTGATTAATTGCTATAGAGTTCCAGTCTAGGGTAATAACAGTATTTTAGATTCGAATCAAGGACAAAATCTTGAAACTATATTGGATTTCACTATTGCACTAACGCTTATTATCAGGATTTTAGTCGCTAGTTTACCTGTCATTCTGATTAATGGCTGTAAAGTTCCAATATAGGGTAATAACACCTTGTTTCCTTTGAAATCCTATTTTTATGCATGTCTACCACTTGGAAAGTTCCAAGTATAGGGTATTAATCCTGCTTGTTCCCTCTGAAATCCTATTTGTAATGCATGTCTACCACTGTATAGTTCCAGTATGTGGTAATAACACTGGTAGACGTGCATTAGAAATAGAATTTCATAGCAAACAAGCAGTGTTATTACCCTATACTTGAACTTTACAGTGGTAGATGTGCATTACAAATACGATTTCATAGCAAACAAACAGTGTTATTACCCTAGACTAGAACTTTACAAGTGGTAGACGTGTATTAGAAATAGGATTTCATAGCAAACAAGCAGTGTTATTACCCTAGACTAGAACTTAACAGTGGTAGACGTGCATTACAAATAAGATTTCATAGCAAACAAGTAGTGTTATTACTCTATACTGGAACTTTACAGTGGTAGACATGCATTGGAAATATGATTTCATAGCAAACAAGTAGTGTTATTACCCCATACCTGGAACTTTACAGTGGTAGACATGCATTAGAAATAGGATTTCATAGCAAACAAGCAGTGTTATTACCATATACCTGGAACTTTAAATGGTAGACGTGCATTACAAATACGATTTCATAGCAAACAAGCAGGTGTTATTACCATAGACTAGAACTTAACAGTGGTAGACGTGCATTACAAATAGGATTTCATAGCAAACAAGTAGTGTTATTACTCTATACTTGGACTTTAAGTGGTAGACATGCATTAGAAATAAGATTTTATAGCAAACAAGTAGTGTTATTACCCCATACCTTGAACTTTACAGTGGTAGACATGCATTAGAAATAGGATTTCATAGCAAACAAGCAGTGTTATTACCCTATACCTAAACTTTACAGTGGTAGACGTGCAATTTCATAGCAAATAAGTAGTGTTATTACCCTAGACTGGAACTTAACAATGGTAGACGTGCATTAGAAATAGGATTTCATAGTAATTAAGCAGTGTTATTACCCTATACCTGGAACTTTACAAGTGGTAGACATGCATAAGAAATAGGATTTCATAGCAAACAAGCAATGTTATTACCCTATACTGGAACTTTACAGTGGTAGAAATACATTAGAAATAGGATTTCATAGCAAACAAGCAGTGTTATTACCATATACTGAAACTTTACAAGTGGTAGACATACATTAGAAATAGGATTTCATAGCAAACAAGCAGTGTTATTACCATATACTGGAACTTTAGTGATAAACAGAAAAAATCACGAATATACTCAAATTCAACTGAAAAGCATACCTCAATTAATCTGAAAACCAAATCGAATATCACAAATTTCTAACCACATCTCAAACAGCAAATCCACAACCAAACAGAATCTGAAATCAATCCAAATTATAAACAAAAAGAAATTAAAATCACAATTTAAAACTCAAACAAATATCTAAGTACAAATTAGAACGAAATCAGAAAATCCAATAAATTACCTCCAATTCAGCAATAACAAAAATAAACAGATAAAAAATCAAGAAGAATAATATCTGCATGTCAAATTTAAACTCCAAGACTGAAAAAATTAAAACGAAAATCTAATCAGCAACTTAATTAATCAAACATGAAATCACCATACAAGACTGAGAAGCATCCCAAGTAAAGCCAGGGTGATCAAGAATTGCCTTCACAGAAATTGTATCTCTTCCTCAGAACATCGAGGTGGTTCTTCAATTGTTGTTTATCAAACTTGAGACCAGTCTGCCTATTCAATTCATCTCGAATAATCTTCCATGCTAACTTTGAAAAAGCACCGCTGCTCTTATTTCCTTTCCGTATTTGCTCAACCAGCAAATCTACAAATATTTTGGTACAAAATATTGTCCATTTGGCCCTCGATTGGTCTTGATCCGACTGACACACAACCATTTATTCGATAAACACACCACTATCACTGTGATATATCAAAAGAAACTTCAGAACCAGAGCAAGACATCACTACCAATTAAACAAAGAAGATAGACGGCATTTTGAAATATATCGTCGGTGGAAATCGCGATCCCGTCGGGATTGGTGCAGGTGAATGAGAAATCGTCTTCATCTTCGTTCTCTCGCAATCACCACCGGCGTCGGCGTTCTGAAAGCCTTCGTCCGGCAATTGACACCTCAATCTCAGAGTAGCCACAGAACTCCGTGAGCTTAACCATTAGCTCCGTCATATCGAAAAATGGAAATTAGCACCAAATTCAACGAAGAAACTGAAATCGAGTCAAAATTCAAGTAAATTAAGCAAAAATCAAAAGGAAAATAACGAATTGAAGCAGATGGAACAAAACTGCAAAAGAAATAGAGGCATCGCCGGCGAGAACACGTGTGAGGCCACCGACGTAAGAGAGATTGTCGTCTGTCTTGTGTTGGTCCATGGCTCTGAGACCGTTGGTTTACTTTGAAGGAAGAGAGAGGGAAGAAGGGAGAGAGCACAGGAGAGATGTGGGTTTGAAGGAGGAGAGGGGCTTGAGGCTTCAGACCTTAGGGAGTGGTTTTGTTGAATTTTAATATTCTCTGCATTCTATAGATTCTAAACGAGATCCAAAACTAATTTAATGCTAAAAAAGGTAATAAAGGTATTTGATCTTATTAATTAAATTAAAAAATATACAATTGTTGATTTTTGGGTTTATTTTGGGTGTGTTTATATATAATGAATGGTATAGGGTATATTTATAGTTTTATGTTTAGGAATTGGTATTTCACTAAATTTCTAAAATTAATTTCAGGGAAAAAGCAAAATTTAAACACAAATCAGCAGAGGCAGCTAAAATATTTATTGAGGAAATAAAAATCTCAAGATGGAAGCTTGTGGAGCCAATTTAGGTTGATATCTTCTTTGACCACCTTTATGTGTATGTTTTTGAGAAGGGGTAAGAAGGGTTCCCATAAATTTTTTGTCTCTGAATCACATATCACATCCTTCAACTGCTCAAGGTCCAAAACTGACGCAGGCAGGGTCTTGCAATCTTGAGCATTGTCTCATGTTGAGCTTTCTTAAACTGCATGTCTCACCAAGTCTGGACATGACCTAAGCCTTCCAAACTGACTAGCTTTCCATTCTTTTCAGGCAAGGAGGATAACTTATGACAGTTGGTGATGCTAAGCTCCTTAAGGCGAATGAGATCACAAAGCTCGGCAGGCAATTCCACAGATCATGGCAATAATCTTCGTGCATTTCGGCTAGATTTGGCAATGCATCTTGAATTTGGATGGAACCTTTACCAAAAGCTTGACCGATGCTACACATGAATAAAGATATCTTCTGTACACTTTTCAACTCTTTGAGGTTCTTGCTTATGGAAGGAATTGAAATGCGTTCCAATCTTATTTTCTTCTGATGTAGAACACATCGCCGAGTTGATCGAGGAACAACTAGAAAGATGCGCACGTCGTTGCGGCAGCAAAGCCCAATCTGTGCTAGTATGGGCCCCGAACTCAAAATCGGGCCCATGACCTATCGTTTCGAAGAGAAAGGCGTGATAAGTGCAACTCATTGCCTTGCTGTGACGTATTAGTTATTTTAGGCAAATTCTATCGTTTACTTTGATTTTTCCGCGTTTAAATTTTTTAGAATATTTTGGGAAACTTTTATTATTTTCCTTTTTGGTTTCTAATTAGCTTTCCTAGCAAGTCTAGGGTTTCTCATTAGCTTTCCAAGCAAGTCTAGGGTTTCTCTTGTATAAAAGGAATGCGTTGGAGCATCCTAAATTATATATCTTATTATCAATCAAATACCTTTGAGTTTTACTCAATTTTCTGGTGGATTCCAGTTTGTTGGCGAATTTCGACATTGTTACTTTAGGGTTATCGTTAGATCTCCCTATTCCCTCATATCTCACTGCGTCAGTTGGTATCAGAGCAGGTTTTTGCCTGACTCAAAGTGCCTCCAATGGCTCGTCCAGACGGAAAAGATAGGACCTGTGGAGACAAAAATTAAGACAAATTGATGGTGGTAAATCCAAATCCTCTCATTCACTTTGTTTTTACAATGCAAAATGAAAACCAAAAAACGTAGAAGAGAAGAAAAAGTAGGAAAAAGAAATATTGAAACACAAATCACACAGACATTGCACCAACATTTGTTAAGGACAGTCAGCTCTCAAGCCTTGTAGTAGAGCCAATTAAGGTTGTGTTGTTCTTTTGCCACTGTTATGTTTATGTTTATGAGATTGGATTTGAAAGGCTCCCCCCATAAGTTTTCTGTCTCTTCATCACATATCACTTCCCGTAACTCCTCAAGATTCAAAACTGATTGAGGCAACTCTTGCAGTCTTGAGCATTGTCCCATGTTGATCTTTCTTAAACCACTCATTTCACCAATCTCATCAGGCAACTTCTTAATGCTCAAACAATTATATATGTCAAGAAAGCTTAACTTTTTTAGGTTCTTAATCGAGCCTGGAAGCCTTTCCAACTCTGTGGAGGACCTTAGCCTTAATACCTCCAAATTGACCAGCTTTCCAATCTCTTCAGGCAAGGCAGATAGCTTATGACAATTGGTGACACTGAGCTTCTTTAGGTGGAAAAGTTCACAGAGCTTGGCAGGCAATTCCACCAAATCATTGCAATAGTCAATGTTCAATTCCACCAGATTTGGAAATGCCTCTAAAATTTGGTTGGGACAGTTGCTAAAAGCTTGACCGATGCTGCACATGAATAAGGATATCTTCTGCAGACACTTCAACTGCATGGCATTCTTGCTTATGGAAGGAATTGAAATGCGTTCTAGTCGTATTCTCTTTAGATCAGGTAAAAAACCCAAGAGCTTGAAATTACTTAAGTCAGCTTGTAAGAAACCATAATTTGTGACTATTAGAACCTTCAACTTGTACATGCTCTTCACGAACTTGGGTAAAACATAGTTCTCTGTCTGAAAATTCAGAACTAGAAGCTCAGCCTTTGGTAGATGCGTGTTGTGCCATTTTGGTGAGAACAATCCATCTGCAAACCATACGCTGTATGATGTGAGTGATGGGAGAAATTAATGTGAAAGTACTAAACAAGCCTCTGTGTTAGTGTATGTGTGTGTGTTGATGTATTTTGTGAAGAAAGGGAGATATGCCAACCAGTTGAAATAGATACTAATCGAGCCTTCTTCGTTTTATGCTTATTCTCTTTCCACCACGTTGGAAGCTTGTCTCCACGTATGTCTATAATCAGTCTCTGTCCTATCAGGTCTTGACGACTCTCATGGATTGATAGCAATCTAAGCATACCATGTTGGATAGCAAAATGTTCGCTATAGCAGCCATCCGCATCCTCATTCCTGGTTATGATCAAAATTTTAGTTTCTTAGAATAAACTTTGAAACATGCATATTTGCAATAGAAAATTAGTTACTAGTACCATCTAGTCTTGATTATATAAGTAAGGTAGACTGAGAATATCATACAAGAGAAAAGGCACAGAAGCTTGCATACCTTGTGACTATGGCCAGATTGCGAGTGGTGAGCTCGTAGAGGTTTGCAATGGACATAAAATCTTCAGCTCCCTCATATGACTCTGCCCACATATCAAGGAGGGCAGTAACAGGGATTATTTGGTCTTGAGGAAATACACCAAGGTCTATGAAACAATCCTTGACGGTAGTCATTCCTTTATCCAAGTCATCCAAGCAACTTTTGAGGTAAACAAGCAACTTTCGGTCTGACTCAAGAATAGAAGAACCTTTAGACAATTCCTTTAGTCTTTTTCTCCAGATCTCTATAGGTCGATTGCAAAGTGAGTCCCTGATCGCTGTAATGGCAAGTGGAAATCTCTTACACAACTCTACGATCTGCAGTACACATGTCCCAAATGAAGTCAATTACCATTTGATTGCAGACCGAAATTTCAACTTTCTCTAAATCATATCAATAGTTTCATGAAGAAGAGAAATTTTAACTCTCTCTTCTAAATCATATCAATGGTTTCATGGAGAAGAGAAATTTCAACTTTTCTTCATTCTTATTTTAGATTTAGTAACAAAATAAAGTAAGCACTCTATATGCATGCCTATTTGCAGATACGGTAAAACCGATGTGTTCACTTTTGTGCATGGATCGTTTGTGCAAAAACGTAAACATAATTCCTTTTCCCCTTTTGTGATGCATAATTAAGCATGCATGTTTGAAATTCAGACTAACAACTCACCTGATTCTGAAGATCATTTGGTATATTAGAGCTCGTTGTTTGGTTCATTTTTACACATGATTTATCATGTTATTCACCTAATATTTTGAGTTAGCTCTTGACATTTTATAGCTTTTTACTTCCTTTTTGTGTTTTCATAGGTTTTACCTTGGTTAGAATGAAAATGAGCTAAAAGTGCATTATTGGTTATAAATTCTTATTTTGTTCATTTTCATAGGTCAACTTCTTGGCCTTGGATCAGCATGCTCTGGTTCTCAGATGAGGTGAAGATCTTCATGAAACTTGTTCCAATGGATGTTAAATACAACATATCCAAATTTGAGCTTCATTGGACAAGTATAGCCTATCCAACTGATCCTATATGTTACAGCAGCTCTAGAGATTTGTCTTGGGCCAGTTTTTACCTCCATAGTGTCATCTTGATTCTTCTTGTTACCATACCATTTGGTAACAAGAAATTACTTTGGTTAAGAGATATTTTCTGAAACAATGAACATCTTGGTGAAGACAAAAACAAAAGAACCCATCATGGCAAGGAGACAAAGGCTAAGGCTTTAACAAAGGTGGTAGTTTTATATTAAAAGTAAAGCTGAAAAGCAAGGTGAGGGATGGGCAAAAGGAGAATGAATGTGCAATCTGCAATTTTTTCTATCATTCCATAATTTTGCAGAGATTTTGGAGCTGGTGATGAAGCTTGGAGCTAGGGAGCTCAAGGAGGAAGACAAGGGCAACAAAGCAAAAAGTGGAAGAGATTTCCACCATTGAAGAACTTGAGCTCCCATGTTCACACAATCTGTAAACTCTTTCTAGTTTTGTTTTGAGTTTGTATTTGAAATAAGTATGAGGAACTAAACTTCATAGCTAGGGCTTAGGTTGAAGCCCTAAACATGATTACTCTATTGTTTTGATACTTGAGTGTATGAATTTCTAGATTTTGTTGATGAATTTCAATTCACTAAAATAATCTATCATTGATGTATGTTCTTCTTTGATTGATCACCTTTGAAAGCATGCTTCTTGAGGTTGTTGGGATTGTGTGTATCTTCATATTTTCCTAAGCAACAAATGGATGGAGTAAGAACCATTCATGTGAATTGGTTTCTTGAATGCCTAATGTAAACACCATGCTATTAGGATTCTTGTGATGTTCATATTCTCTTTGAACTTAATGGGTTTTCCTTGTAATTGAATCGAAGTACGAACCATACCTAGGTTCGGTTATGGGGAGGACACGAGTATTGTAGCACGAACCCTGCACTCTACTTATTTTAGAGAGAATCATGCATCTTGAGCCACTAAACCCGGTCTTGATTGCGAACATCTTCATCAACACGTTTAGAGTTCATCATTTGAGTATTCACGAACTTGAGTAGGATTGTTTAGGGTGGATTCCGAAACCCTAGTGCTTGTTACTTTGTACTTTCACACTTTGATAACTCATCTCTGCCATTCTCTTTTAAATTTAAGTTTCATTTACTTTCATCCATTAGAATTAGGTCACTTGAACCAAACCAAACCCCCCTCCCCCCCAAATTGTGTTTGTGTTGTTGGAAACGTTGTGTGTTTTCTTCATTGAATTCTGTTTATTTCCGTAACTGTTTTTGACTTTTGGTCCGCGTTGTATTCTTTGTTTTTCTGTGCTGAATCCAACCGTATAAAGAACTTGAAATTTTGACAAAAGGTTGGAAAGTTATAGGTTAAAAACTGAACAGAGGTCGGGACTGCAAAAACAGGGAAAATGACTGGTCGTCACCATAACCGATCGGTCGCCAACGTTTCTGTAAAAAACCGACCGGTAACCATCCAATCTGCCAAAAAACGACTGGTCGTCACTATTCATGACCGGTCGCCATCCACTGTTCACAGGTAATTTAGTGGTGATAGAAATTACTGTTTGTGTTTTTCTTTGATTTCTTGTTTTGTTTCTTTCCTTTTTCATTTCTTTACTCATTTTTAGTTTCCATTTTGTATTGTGCATTTGTGTTGTGTTGAATTAGTGTTCTTTACGTACTCAAGTTAGAACTTATAGGAAGCCGACATAATCTATACTCCAATAGATTCGTGCACTTGCGGATATTTTTAATTGATTGTTTGCATATTAATTTGTGTAGAATAAGAAGTACAACACTCGTATTTGGTAGGAATGCTGAACGACGAAAAAGAGCCATTTCATCTTCGTCTTTCAATGTTTCTAGAGGATATGGACGACCAAATTTTGGAAATTGATATCTTGATGTCACCAAAACCTTGTAACTTGGCATTTTGAATTCATTAAACTTGTCAAGAAGGGATTCTGATCCAGACTGAACATCATCCAAGACCAATAGTAAAGGATTTTGTCCTCTTTCCGTCACAAACTTTTGCAGCCATTTAAATGCAATTTCTTCATTTGGTAAAGCAGGTGCCTGCATTCCCGTATGTTCCCATAGTTCTTGCACAATAAGGTAGCTGAGCTTATTTGAAACAGTTGCAAAGAAGATATTTTCCTTGAACTTATCTAGTCAAGTACACATAATTAAGAAAGCTGTCACCAAGAGGTCATATAAATTTATCTATGCTTGTACAAACAAGGAAATGATTTCTATAATTTATTTCTTTAATCTCACTAATGCAAATAAAATGATGTTAAATTTCAGTGTACCTTTGACTTCCTGATTATGACAAAACATAGTTGCCAAAGTGGTTTTCCCGCATCCTCCAGGAGCCGTGAGCACAAATATTGACACCGGTCCATCCTTAAGAAGCTTCATCTTCAGATCCTCCAAAGGCTCCTTCAAGCCAACAGTAACCAGCGGAAGCGGAGGTACTGCACACCGAACCCCGATTTGATTTTGATTTTGTGCCACAACATTTCCATCAATTCGGTTGAGCAGCATCGCCGAATGGCTTACTAACTGCACTGCCAGTATACTTAAGAGTCTATGGAGAGAGTCATCCAATGCCTGAATTTTTTCGGTGTATTCGCGCTGTTTGATGAAGTTCAACCTGCACACCTCACAGCACTCTTCAACCAGCCTCTTGCCCTCCTCCATTTTTGTTGTAAAATTTTGTAGGCTCTTCTCCAGGTGAACCAAATGATTGGCAGATTGTGCTAGCTGTATAATCAGTGGTTGCAAAGATTCTAGCGTGATATTGAGATTTCTGAGGTGTGTTTGAAACATCTTAGCCATGGGCTTCGCTTTTAGAACCGCAGAAAACAGAATTTCAAATGCTGCTCCTAGAGCAGACCCTACAACTAAAGTAACCCTTGTCAATGGCAAACGAATATGTTGTTTGCTTGCAAGACTCTTTGGGTGAGGGCCTCCTCCCATATAATGTTCTTTAAGAAATCCCGATGGAAACCCTCAGTAGGACCACATTTAGTAATTTGCTAGGAAATTATAAGTGTTCTTTTTAGGAAACTTCAGTAACAATTCCACACCGAAAGTAGTGGGGCCATTGACGACCACATAAGAGCAGACGCGTTTGTAACAAAGCCCACAATTGAACATTTAGTTAATACACTGTTTCTTTTCACAAAGTTATAGCTCAACTATTTACAAAATGAAAAATAAAAATCTCAAGATGGAAGCTTGTGGAGCCAATTTAGGTTGATATCTTCTTTGACCACCTTTATGTGTATGTTTTTGAGAAGGGGTAAGAAGGGTTCCCATAAAAGTTCTGTCTCCTCATCACATGTCACATTCTTCAACTGCTCAAGGTCCAAAACTGATGCAGGCAGATCTTGCAATCTTGAGCATTGTCTCATGTTGAGCTTTTTTAAACTGCACATCTCACCAATGTGTTCAGGCAACTCCTTAATGCTAAAGCAATAGGATATGTCGAGAAAGTTTAACTTTTTAAGGTTCCTAATCGAGCCTGGCAACTCTAACAAGTCTGTACATGACCTGAGCCTCAACACTTCCAAACTGACTAACTTTCCAATATTTTCAGGCAAGGCGGATAATTTATGACAGTTGGTGATGCTAAGCTTCTTAAGGCGAATAAGATCACAAAGCTCCGCGGGCAATTCCACCAGATCATGGCAATAATCTATGTGCATTTCGGCTAGATTTGGCAATGCATCTAGAATTTGAATGGAACCTTTACCAAAAGCGTGACCGATGCTACACCTGAATAAAGATATCTTCTGTACACTTTTCAACTGTTTGAGGTTCTTGCTTATGGAAGGAATTGAAATGTGTTCCAATCTAATTCTCTTCAGATTTGATGGCGAACCAAGTAATTGGAAATTATTTAACTCAGAAGGTAAGAAACCGTAATTTGTGACTATTAGAACCTTTAAATTCTCCATTTTCTTCACAAATTCGGGTAAGGTGTAGCCCTTTGTTTCAAAATTTAGAACTAGAACCTCTGCTTTTGGTAGTTGCATGTTTGGCCATTTTTTTGAGAACGCTCCATCTGCAAACAATATAATATAAGATGTGAGTGTGGGAAATGCGCCAAAGTACTATTCAAGTTGTAGTGCGTAGTATGTGTGTGCGTCTGTGTGTACGTGTGTGCGTATTTACTAAAGAGAGAAAGATGGGACAACCAGTTGAGATTGATAATAGTTGAGCCTGGAAGGGCTGATGCTTTTGCTCTGCCAACCACATAGGAAGATTGTCTCCGCATGTCTTTACAATTAGTCTTTTTCTCTGTTCTATTGGGTCTTGATTCGCTTGATGAATAGCCAACTCCCTAAGCATATCATGTTGGGTAACAAAGTGTTCAGTGTAATAGCCATCCGGCTCTCTCTCATTCCTGGATGTTCAAAAATAATTGCTCATAAGAGAATTCTTCAATATAAATATTGGAACAGAAAATTATGAGCAGCAGCGAGTAGTGAGTATAAAGGAAAAAGTGGAGTGATAGTAGCAGACAAGAGGAACATGAAGCCTACATACCTTGTGGCTACAAGATTAGCTAAACTCTGCGTGGTTAGTTCGTAGAGGTTCGCGATGGACAGACTGGGTTCATCTAGGCCATATAACTCTGCCCACATATCTACGAGGTTGGCAGCAGAGATCCTTTGGTCTCTAGGAAATGAGCAAAGGTCAAGGAAACATTCCTTGAGGATAGGTTTATCTGTATCCAAGGCATCTAAGCTGCTTTGGAGGCAAGCAAGCAAATCACTGTTAGATTCAAGTATAGAAGAACCTTTAGACCATTCCATTACTTTTTTTCGCCAAATCTCTATAGGCTGGCCGCGAAGTGATCTTCCAACCTCCGTAATGGCAAGTGGAAATCCCTTACAGAGCTCTACTATCTGCAGTCAATTTTCCCAAATGAAGTCAATCACTATTTGAGTTGCAGGCCCAAAACAAGTGTGTCTAAATTGGTTTCACGAAGATGACAAAATGGTTTAAGTAATTTTCTACTTAAAATGAACTTGTAATCTTTTGCAGGTTGATATGGTAAATGGAAGTGTTCACTATTCACTCATGTATATATTGTTGTTTTACAAATATATATATATATAGGAATTCTCAGAGCTGGACGTCCATCCTTTTAACAAAAAGACGAATTTTGTATCTAAAAGATGGACATCCTGTAGAAAGAAAAACCCCTAGAAAAACATGGAAACATCAAGAAGAATCTCAAGATGGATGCTTGTGGAGCCAATTTAGGTTGATATCTTCTTTGAGCACCTTTATGTGTATGTTTTTGAGAAGGGGTAAGAAGGGTTCCCATAAAATTTCAGTCTCTTCGTCACATATCACATTCTTCAACTGTTCAAGGTCCAAAACTGATGCAGGCAGATCTTGCAATCTTGAGCATTGTCTCATGTTGAGCTTTTTTAAACTGCACATCTCACCAATGTGTTCAGGCAACTCCTTAATGCTAAAGCAATAGGATATGTCGAGAAAGTTTAACTTTTTAAGGTTCCTAATCGAGCCTGGCAACTCTAACAAGTCTGTACATGACCGAAGCCTCAACACTTCCAAACTTATTAGCTTTCCAATCTTTTCAGGCAAGGCGGATAAGTTATGACAGTTAGTGATGCTAAGCTTCTTAAGGCGAATAAGATCACAAAGCTCGGCTGGCAATTCCACCAGATCATGGCAATAATCTATGTGCATTTCGGCTAGATTTGGCAATGCATCTAGAATTTGGATGGAACCTTTACCAAAAGCTTGACCGATGCTACACATGAATAAAGATATCTTCTGAACACTTCTCAACTGTTTGAGGTTCTTGCTTATGGAAGGAATTGAAATGCGTTCCAATCTAATTCTTTTCAAATTTGATGACGAACCAAGTAGTTGAAAATTATTTAACTCATAAGGTAAGAAACCATAATTTGTGACTATTAGAACCTTTAAATTATCCATTTTCTTCACAAATTCGGGTAAGGCATAGCTCTTTGTTTCAAAATTTAGAACTAGAACCTCTGCTTTTGGTAGTTGCATGTTTGGCCATTTATTTGAGAATGCTCCATCTGCGAAAAACATGCTATAAGGTGTGAGTGTGGGAAATGTGCGGAAGTACTACTGGCGGGCATACGAGTGTATGTGTGTGTGTGTGCGCGCGAATATGTGAACGTGTGTGGGTATGCGTTTTTACTATAGAGAGAGAAGGATGGGACAACCAGTTGAGATAGATAATAGTCGAGCCTGCATGAGCTGATGCTTTGCCTCTGTCAGCCATTTAGGAAGATTGTCTCCACGTATGTCTATAGTTAGTCTTTTTCTCTGTCCTATTGGTTCCTGGCTCGCCTGATGGATAGCCAACTCTCTAAGCATATCATGCTGAGTAACAAAGTGTTCAGTGTAATAGCCATCCGCCTCCTCATTCCTGGATGTTCAATAATAATTTTATCATAAGAGATTTCTTCAACATAAATTTTGGAACAGAAAATTATGAGCAGCAGTGAGTCGTGAATATAAGGGAAAAAGTGGAGCGATAGTAGCAGACAAGAGGAACATGGAATCCTACATACCTTGTGTCTACAAGATTAGCTAAACTCTGGGTGGTTAGTTCATAGAGGTTTGCAATGGACAGACTAGGTTCGTCTAGCCCATGTAACTCAGCCCACATATCTATGAGGGTGGCAGCAGAGATCCTTTGATCTTTAGGAAATGAGCAAAAGTCTAGGAAACATTCCTTGAGGATAGGCTTTTCTTTGTCCAAGGCATCTAAGCTGCTTTGGAGGCAAGCAAGCAAATCACTGTTAGATGCAAGTATAGAAGAACCTTTAGACCATTCCATTACTTTTTTTCGCCAGATCTCTATAGGCTGGCCGCGAAGTGATCTTCCAACCGCTGTAATGGCAAGTGGAAATCCCTTACAGAGCTCTACTATCTGCAGTCAATTTTCCCAAATGAAGTCGATCAGTATTTGAGTGCAGGCCCAAAACAATAGCGTCTAAGTTGGTTTCATGAAGATGACAAAATGGTTTAAGTAATTGTCTACTTAAAATGAACGTATAATCTTTTGCAGGTAGATGTAAATGAGAGTGTTCACTATTCACTCATGTATGTATGGTTGTTCTACAAATACACACACACACATATATATATATATATATATATATAGGAATTCTCAGAGCCGGACATCCATCCTATAATTTTAACAAAAAATGAATTCTGTATATAAAAGACGGACGTAATGTAGAGAGAAAAACCCCTATATGTAATTATATGAAAAGCAAACATAATCTCTTGACCCTCGTCTGTGACACATAAATAAGCATATATGTTGTGCTTTGCGGACAAAGAACTCACCTTTCTCGAAAGGTCTTCCCAAGCATAAGAGGTCTTATCATCCAAGGATGCTGAATGACGAAAAAGAGCCATTGCATCCGCATCATTCAATGAATCCAAATGATATGGAGAACCAAATCTTGGAAATGCAAATCTTGACGTGACCAAAACTTTGTAATTTGACATTTTGAATTGATCAAACTTCTCAAGAAGGGACTCTGATCCTGACCAAACATCATCCAGGACAATCAGTAAAGGACTTCGTCCTGTTTCCTTCAGAAAATGTTGCAACCAGTTAACCGCAATCACTTCGTTTTGGAAAGCAGGCACCTGGGAACCCTTCCGTTGATATAGTTCATGTACAATAAGGTCCAAGTTGGGCTTCTTCGAAAGAGTGACAAAGAAGATATTGTCCTTGAATTTATCTATATCCAAATAAGATATAAGAAAGGTGTCACTAGAAGCTCATTTAAATATGTCTCCAATTGTGTAAATATGAGCAATGATACCATCTACACGGAGGATATTTTCATCCTTCCATATCACTATTACTAGACTAAAAAAGAAGTTTAAAAAAAAAAAGAAGGTTGAGATACGTACCTTTTACTTCCTGATCTTGACAAAACTTTTTTGCCAACGTGGTTTTCCCACATCCACCAGCAGCAGTCAGCACAAGCATTGACACATCATCCTGAAGAAGCTTTATCTTCAATTCCTTCACTGGCACATCCAACCCGACTGTAACTTGTAGAGGTTCAGGCACAGCAGGCCAACCGTTGATTTTTTCAAACTGATTTTGCATCACTAAGTTCCCTTCGATACGATGCAGCACCGTCTCTATATTCCTTAACGAAACCAAGGTCTCCCTGACATCCCTTATGCCCTGCACTTTCAGCACATCCACTAGTCTTTGAAGACATCTATCCAATTCATCAAGTTTTTTGGTGTATCTGTATTTCCTGCAGCAGCGCCACACACCAACCTTGCAGCACTTGCGAACAAGATTTACCCCCTCTTCCACTTGCATTGCATAATTTTCTAGCCCCTCCTTTGAGTTATATTTTTCTATCTCTTCGATCATTGGCTGTAAGGAGTCTAGTGTGGATTTGATATTTTCAAGGTGAGGCTTAAACATGGTAGCTTCCGCCTTCACTGCTATAACCGCATCAAGCAGCGTTTGAAATGCTGCTCTGAGAGCACCCACGCATACTGCCAATGCCATAAGAATAAAGCAATATCCAATGCAAAAATCAGACTTCTTCTGTTTGGTATCAATCCAAAGCCTAAGATAAGAAGAAGAAGAAAAAAAGCAATAAGTTGACGTAACTTGGGATCAAAGAAAGAAATCCCAATCTTGTCTTACTTTGTTGTTAATGATGCCGACGGCGCAAGAAAGAAATCCGAAAAACTGTTTCCGGAGAAGAAAATAAATAAGTTATGTTGTTTGCAATTCTTGGTTGCAGTGCCAATGTTAATATATATATAGTTGGACGACCCTTGACCGACTTTTGACCAACCCTTGACCCAGCGTCCGTATCCACGAGCCGTTAACGAAACGCTATTGAATTGAATTGGCCCAGCAAATACCACGAGCCGTTAACGAAACTCGCAAAGACTTTCAAACCTAAACGCCGTCATCAAATGCTCTTTCTTTTTTTATTCAAGAAATCTTTATAAAAAGATGATGTTTCTTTAAAAACAAAAGAGGTATAACTCCCCGTCACCAGTAAAAAACGTACACGCGGTGGAGTAAATGACGAAGTAACCAACAACTTTACGTTTCTTATAAAGCAAACGTACACGCGGTGTAGAACATACTTTTGTCTTTCGAAGAAATGATAAAGAAAAAGCAAAAAGTTGAACTAATAATTCAGGAAATTTATATTCTTTCTTAAATAACTGGCCGCAATGTGACATAACTAGTCTTTAATATAATAATAGTTTTTTTTATTTAGTTTTTTTTTTTGGTCAATTATTTTTTATTTAGTTAAACGTTCAAAGATTGACTCATAAGAATGCAACACTTGGATTTTACCGTGAGTGGATTATCTTGTTTAGTGTATCCTGAAAAATTTCATGCGAAATTACTCCAACTTTACTATTTATAATCGAGCTCAGAATAAAGATGCTATTTCTTTAAAAACAAAAAAAGGGTAAGTTATTCCTCATTTTGGTAAAACTCATGCATCAAACAGTAAAACGTATAAAATCCTTAAGAGGAAAAAAGTACATGCGGTGGGTAAATGATAAAGTAAGTAACCAACAACTTAGGTGGTGGAGTAACCAACAACCTAGGTGGTGGAGTAACCAACAACTTAACTTTTGTTAAATGTGACAACAAACCTTTGGCTTTCGAAGAAATGATAAAGAAAAAGCAAAGGGTTGAACTAATAATTCAGGAAATTTCTTTCATTTCTTAAATAGCTAGGCGTAATGAGCACTCTTACATAACTAGTCTTTAATATAATGATAGTTATCTTTGTTTAACTAGACATTCAAAGACCAATTCATAGGAATGCAACATTGGAACTTTGTGGTGGGTGGAATATCTTGTTTACCAGTATAATACATCCAACCGAAGAATTTCATGTGAAATTGCTCCAACTTTACTATTGTGATTGAGCTAAGAACTACGTGCGGAGAGGACACGATATAGTGTCCTATTGTTTCCCTTAATCTAATAATATTGAGCTAGACGTTCAAAGACCGACTCATATGAATGCAACCTTCAAACCTTGTCGTGGCCATGGGTGGATTATCTTGTTTGCGTGTATCATATGTCGAACAAAGAATTTCATGTGAATTGCTCCAACTTTATTATTGTGATTGAGCTCAGAATTATGTGTCGGGAGGACACAATATAGTTTCCTAACTTTGTTTTCTTTAATCTAATAATAGTCTTCTTTATTAGCTAGACGTTCAAAGATCGACTCATATGAATGCAATATTCAGACTTTGTTGTGTGTGGATTATCTTGTTTGCGTGTATCATAAGTCGAACGAAGAATTTCATGTGAAATTGCTTTGACTTTATTATTGTGATAAGTATTTTCAAAGGCATGCGTAGGCGCGCGTCGAGAGCGAGGCGAGAGCAAATCGACTAAGTATTTATTGTACATAAAGTTTTCCGTGAGTTCGGGTATGCCCGTGAAAAATTTAAAAGGTTGAGTATTAATTTAAAACGACCCCTAAAGATTGGGTACTTTGTAATTAACCCTTAAGTTTTATATTATGTTATTATTTGATTTGAAAATAAACTATTTTTTTAATTAAATTTTCAGTACACGTGGACGGTCTTGTTAACGGAGGGGCTTGGATGTAGGATTTCTGTGAGTTTGGACATGAGATTGCAGGGTCTTCAAAACTTGGGTACCAACGTGAAATAACCCCCAAAGTTCAAGGGGTTTTATGTAGTTGATCCCTTTAAGTAGGAAGTTTGATAGAAAAAGCCGTTTGTACAACAACTCTAATCATAGCTCTGATTGTAATCCTTGTTTAATCTCTTAATCAATTTAGCTTTGCTTCTGCTAACCCCAACAATGACTTGGTATATGGAGCAAGATACAATATTGTCTTGAGGCAATTCCTCAATGCTCAAACATTTATATATGTCAAGAAAGATTAATTTTTTTAGAACCTTCAACTTGGTAATACATGAATAACGAAACCTTGGGCAGACTCTTCAATTACATGGAGTTGTTTCTTATGGAAGGAACTGAAATCCGCTCTAATATTATTCTCTTTAGATTAGGTAAAGAACTCATTAGCTTGAAATTACTTAAGTCAGCTTGTAAGAAACCATAATTTGTTGTGACTATTTAGAACCTTCAACATGGACATTTTCTTCACCAACTTGGGTAATACGTAGTTCTCTGTCTGAAAATTCAGAACTAGAACCTCAGCTTTTGGTCGATGCTTGTTGTGCCACTTTGCTGAGGACGATCTAACTGCAAACCATATGCTATATGGTGTGTGACTCTGGAGAGAAATTGATGTGAAAGTACTATTCAACCCTTATGTCTCGTTTGGTATTTAAGACTAGGATTGGATTGAATTGGATAACTCGCTGAATTTAAGGCAAGTTGAAAGAAGAATGGAAGAAAACAACATAGCCTAAAAAGACAATGAAGAAAATAGGTCCGAATTGTATTACAAGTGCTTAAATCGGTCCTATAGGTCCAAAAAAATACAAGGCTGTATATTATCTTAGGTCCAGCTACATTTTTATTTCCCATGAGGTCCATGTTAACTATTAAAATGCCAAATAAATTGCAATGATGTCACAGTACATTCTTTGTATTTGTAACAAGAGCGAAGGAGGCAGAGAGATTTCCATGAGCTGCTATGTTACGGCTTCTTGATTGAATGGTAAAAGTTTGAAGCTATTTCCTATTTCAACACAAAAGAGACCCTAGCCGAAGTAAAGTAAAGAAAAACCAAACCAGAGAGCAAAATGGTTTCAAATAAGCGTATTTGAACAATAACTTATCAGGTCTATTTTGCATTTTATTTTTAAGGCAAAGGAAGTCTTCTCAGGCTGATTACTTTCCGTGCACTCCATTCAGTATACCTAGAAATTTTTTAAGAGAGTTATCCAATTCAACAATAGGACAATCAACATTAGTATATTCTACTGTTTTCAAGATAAATGGTTTTAAAGGGTATAAGTAGGAGTCAGGAGCGCCCCAAGGTTGTGCAAGTGGTGCCACAGAGCGCAGGGCCCCATAAAAAATTTACGTGTATATTATGTATATTAATATTATATATATATATATCCTTGAGCATGCAAAAAAGTAACACAAAGTGTGTATTTGGTTGAGTTGGAATTCATACCCTTGATTTTAGTAGGCAAGTTGGGTTCAAGTCCATGTTGTGTCATGCAGTAGTTGTACTTTTACATTTCTACTCTTTTTTGTTTTCATTGTTAACAACAGAAAAAAGAAAAAGGAAACATGTCAAAGAAGAGGAAGGCAATATATACAAGCTTTCTCCAATATATCAAACAAAAAAATTTGGACCGTATGTTTTCACCCACTCAAAACGAAACAAAAAAAGTTCATGTCTTCTTCCTCTTTCATTTTCTCAAATTGAAACATTAAAACTTTTATGAATGTTATTTATGATTGCTATTGCATGCTAATAGATGATGAATTTTAATTTAGTTATTAAAAAAATTGTTTTATGGTGTTAAGTTATGGCAAATTTTTTTATAAATATTTTCGTATTAGATTGAGAGCTCTCGTTTAAATTTCACACTTGGCCCTCAAAATCTCAAGACCGACCCTGACAAGAGTCTAAACTTAAAAGTAATTAGGTTTTAAACTTATATGTTTATTCTTCTCTTAAGGAGGGATATATATACTACATATAGAGTGAGTACAAATAGGAAATATACACAAACTAAGTAACTATAATAAAATACAATAATTACATAATTCTATTCCTCACAAGACTACTTGACTCAGGCCAACACTCCCCATCAAGTTGTTGCATAGATTGGTAATGCACAACTTGTCAAGTGAGTCTTCGAAACGTCGTTTTGATACAGCATGGGTCAACATATCTGCAAGCTGCTCTGAAGAAGGCACAAAGGGTATAACAATTAGCTTATGCTCCATCTTCTCTTTAATGAAATGCTAATCAACTTCTACACGCTTGGTTCAATCATGTTGCACGTGATTATTTGCAATTTCAAATGTAGACTAATTATCACAGTGGAGCTTTGTAGCACTGCTCGGCTTAAACCCGATTTCAATAAGCAACCACCTCAACCATAGTATCTCACATATCTCCTGGGCAATCCCTCTATATTCGAACTCTACAGAAGGTCGAGATACAACATTTTGTTTCTTGCTATGCCATGTAACCAAGTTACCACCAACAAAGGTGAAGTAACCTTATGTAGAACGTCTATTTGTAATATTTCCTGCATAATCAACATCAGTGTAACCTTCCAGGTCTAAATTACCATGTTTTCTAAATAATAAACCTCTACCAGGAGGAGACTTTAAGTAACTCAGAAATACACATCACAGCAGCCAAATGATCCTCACTAGGTGAATGCATAAATTGGCTAGCAACACTTACCGCATAGGCGATGTCAAGACGTGTCAGTCACAAATATATCAATCACCCAACCAACCTCTGGTATCTCTCTTTGTTTGTTGGGACCTGATCCACATAAATCCCAAGTTTATGATTCTCCACAATAGGTGTCTCTCCTGGTTTAAGTTAAGCATCCCAATATCTGCTAACAGGTCCATGACATACTTCCTTTGTGAAAGAAACAGGCCATGTTTAGATCGAGTGGCTTCCACACCTAGAATATATTTAGACTACCCAAATCTTTCATCTCAAATTCAAATGCTAAACGCTTCTACAACTCTTCAATTTCTACATCATCATCACCAGCCACAATCATATCATCAACATAAATAATCAAAAGAGTCACCTTACCAGCCTTATGTTTAATGAACAGAGAATGATTAGTATTGGCCTGTAAGCAACCAAACTTCTTCATGGCTGCGGTAAATCTGCCAAACCATGCTCGATGAGACTTCTTTTAGCCATACAACGCCTTTTTTAATCTGGACACGTTTCCTGTGTCACCAATGACGCCATATCCTTTTGGAAGGTTCATGTACACCTCTTCTTCTAGTTCACTATGTAAGAATGCATTTTTTACATCAAATTGCCTCATGGTCCAATCCAGGTTTACAGCTAAGGACAACAAAACTCTCGCAGTATTCATCTTAGCCACATGTGCAAAAGTATCATGATAATCAACTCCATACGTCTGAGTGAACCCTTTAGCTACTAATCTTGCCTTGTACCTTTCCACAGTACCATCTGCATTATATTTCACCGTAAACACCCATCTGCATCCCATAGGCTTTGTTCCCTTTGGTAGATCAACAATATCCCATGTATTATTTTTTTGCAGCGCCTCCATCTCAATATTCATGGCTTCGACCACTTTGGATCACTAAATGCCTCCTTAACAATAGTTGGAATTTTAATTCTATCCAATTTGGTTTTGCACTTAGGAGATACCTGTGACCAGACACATAATGGGCAATAGCATATCTTGTTTTACCTTCTGGTGACTAACGATCAGGTGGAACCCCACGATTTCGTCTAGGTGTGGTAAAATATAAGAATTTTCAGTACTAGAAATAGAAGTGCTTACCTTAGGAATATCCAGGGGAGCTTGATCGGATACTATTTGAAAAGTAAGGGGCGGAATCGGTTGAGCACCATAAGTAAAACTAGCAGGTTCGGCTAAGTCAGGAGGTTCGGCCAAAACAATAGGCTCCACTAGTTCCACAGTTGCTCCCCCTTGTATCAAACCATCTACCACAATTTCTCCTTGTAAATATGGCCAAACCCCATTCTGTTGTAGTGTCTAAGGACAAGTAGTCTCATAAAGAACACCTTGAGTATGGAAAAACTGAGATAAAGCTGAATTTACAAATTCTCCAAGATTATTAGAGTGAAAAACTTTGATAGGAAGCATAAATTGAGTTTGAATCATTTGATAAAAACGCGAAAAGATAGCGACCACGTCACTTTTATGTTTCATTCCATATGACCACATCATACGAGTGCAATCATTCACAAATAACACAAACCAACGAACACCCAAGGCAGTAGAAATAGGGGAAGGACCCCAAACATCATAATGAACTAAATCAAATGACATAAGACGTTTATTCCAATTCAGACTGATGACTCTTAGCTAAAATACAAGTCTAACATTGGAAGACATACTCAGAGAAGCCACTAAATAATGCAAAAAATAAATGTCATAAATAACCAAATGAGGCATGACCAAAACAGCGATGTAGCAACCAAATCCAGATATGCTGAGAAGTTTCGGCACTACCAACACGAAAAACCCGACTAGTTGCCAAGTATCCACATAATAAAGCCCCCATTTTTAGTGTTAAGCTCATATTTTCATACATATTCATGCCCAATTTACTTACTCATTTTGCTTAGTTTCTTAGAATTTTGAGTTATTTGCCTCTCTTTGTGTGTTTTGTAGGCCAATATAGCATGAGAGCATGAGAGGAATACAACTTAAGGGATTTGAAGCAATATGGTGCAAAAACGTGCAAAAACTGGAGACTGAGGTAGAAGTTCATTTTGGCCTTATCTTCTTCATCCAAGCTTGGATTGGGTCAATACTTGTGTGGTTGGATCATAGACATTCTGGACTTCACAATGTACATCTTAAAGTCATCATTTGATTCAGCCCAACCCAATTCGTGAGCCCATGGAAATACACATCATGCCTGAGGGAAGATGAGCTCATTGCATGCTTGGTCATGATGAGCTAGGCATGAGCTATTGGTTTCTGAATGGAAGCTTGGTCATGCTAATATGAGGATGAGCTAGGGCTGCTAGTGGGATTTAGTGGAGTAACCATTTCTGATTATCTAATGCAAGTGTGTTAGGTCATTCCCATATTCAATTCAGATTTCCCACTCCCCTCTCCCCTATAAATACCACTTCCATTCCACATTCAATTCATATCCTGAGATCCATCATTTACACTTCCATTGTACACAAAGAGAGGGAAAGTTGAGAGTCACAAAGGGAGAGAAGGGAGAAGGCAGCAGCTGGGAGGCTTTGGCCTCCTGGCAGCCATGGAGATGAATCTTTTCCATCTCTAGCATGCTGTCCTTATCTTCTTCTCCTCCCTTTGTCTTTTATTTTCTTCTTGTATTTCCTTTGTTTTACTTTGTTTTTCTGTTATTAGTTTTAATAAACATCTTGCTAGTCTTGTATCATGGTTTGAGTTTATAAAGTTTGATTTCATTCATGAATTCTTCTTCACTATTTTAATGGAGCTGTTTTGCATCCTTTGATTGATCACCTAAGGTTTTATGCGTTATGCTCTTGTTGGGAAGGTTTGGGGATCATCTTCATTCCATCCATTAGCAACTTATGTGATTTGGTTTCTAGGTCTCCTAATGTAAACACCATACTTGGGGTCCTTGTGATGTTCAATGCAATTTGATTCAAATACCATGGACTTATTTGTGAGCATCTTCATGAGTGAATCAATTTGTTTACTTGCTGCCATAACATGATTAGAACAATTAGGGTGGATTCTAAAACAACACCATCTTGTCCTAGTTACTTTCTTTCTTCTTGTTTTGTTTCTTTTGTTTTCATTTTTGTTTTGTGTAGGAAAACTGAGTTGGATCATTCAATCACCAATCCCTGTGGAATCGACCTCGCACTTACATACGCTAAACTACCAACGGTTCGTGCACTTGCGAGTATCACAAGTTGAGGATGCAGTTGAACCCATTTTGGTGCAGCTGAATCTACGCAACAAGTTTTTGCGCCGTTGCCGGGATCGGTAACATTGTTTGATTCTATTTGGTTTTCCTACTTTTTATTTATTTTTATCTTTTTTTATAACTAGACAGTTTCATGTTTTAAAGTTAATGAGGTTAATTGATTAGTTGTGTTTGTAGTCCAACAGACAAGGACAATTGCCTGACAAGCAAGAGAACTGGGTTTGAGTCCCAGCTTACACAACACCAAAGAAAAGGTTCAAGTAGCATGTTGATTATTTCTGGTTTATGGTTTCATTCACTTGTTCTTAAGTAAATATCTTGTTCAAGTTTACATAAACACCATATGACTCTTGGACTGAATAGTGAATGGATGGGTAGATATTGAAGACAAACACCATGTTTAAATTCTACTTGGTTCTTTATTGTTCTTCTTGTTCTTAATGGGTTTGGAATTTGTGTTTAGACTAAACACCATAGCTAAATGCTTTTTCTAAATACTTGATTAAAACCACACACCATATGGATAATCATATTTGAGAAAGAACGAACTCCATAAGCTAGTTTGATTCACTTTGATGCTTGTTACTTTGAAGCATGGAATTAGATGTTTGTGGTGAAGTTGAATCCCTAATCTTGATGTTTTAGTTTAGTTTATCCTTTTCATTTAAGTTATGGTTTCCTAATCCAATAAATCTAAAAATCTGTTTCAAGTTTCCTTGTCTTTCTTTAAGCATTTCTGAAGTAGCTCAATAAGAAAGAGGGAGAGAGAGGAGACAACCCAATCTATAGAAACATGGAGTATGGAGCAGCGGAGAAGTCGACCTCCAGCCTTATGGCCAACCACGCTCCAGCTATCACTTCAAAGGGAAGCATTCCAATCATATCTCTTTCATTTGTATAATAACTGCTACTCATTCTTAGTTGTGTCTCATTTTCTGTTTTGTTTTTATTAGGGTTTTATTTTCCTTGATGTGGGAGAAACATGATGAGCAGCTGACCCAAATACTCAAAGAAGAACATGTGCTGCCATACTATGCATTACCCTCTCATTGTCTTCAAGGGGAAGTTCTAAACTCTATTTCTTTATTTCTTTCATTTCATTCCTTTACCCTTGATTTCATGTGCATTGTATGATTTACATGGATTCAAACATTGAGGACAATGCTTCATTTAAGTTTGGGGGTGCTGGAAAGTTTTTTGTTTTAGTTTTTGTGTTTGTGTTTGAAAACGTAGGCTTCTTCATTGCTACAATTTTTTATTTTTTGCTATTGTTTTGAAAGTTTGGTCCCCGTTGTAATCTTCATTTTTTCATGCTGAATCCAACAACATAAAGAACGTTAAATTTGACCAAGTGGTTTGAAAGTTACATGTCAAAACAGATTATATGTTGAAATTGAGCAGAACAGCAATTTGAAACCTCACGTTTTTCTTTTTCTGTTTCTTTTCTTTGAGTCATTTTCAGTTTTCCTTCCCACACCAATGATAAATCTTGTGTCTAACTTCTAATATGGCTCTTAGGAATTTGATAAGCATTGTGTTAGGTCTGAATCTTATTCTTTTGCTAGCTAAGTCTCACATAATTATTCTTGAGCTTTCTATGCACTTTAGCCATGATTATACAACTCTTGCATGTCTTACCCAATTGTATGCATTTTTGCTTGTGTGATTCACTGGAATGTTAAGTTATAACTAAGATATGATTTAGGCCATCTTTGTTAAGCCTCTTTCTTTTTCCTCCATCAACCCATACAATACATATTCCATTGTAAACCCCTTTGTGCCCAAACACTTAGCCATTTCTTTCTATCACCTTATCATCCATTAAACATCCTACCATCTAGGGGACTTGTAGAGCGTGTTTGTATTTCAGATTGTAATGCATTCAAGGCAACAAATGAGCTGAAAAAAAAATTAAAGAGAAAAGAAGTGTGACCAATGTAGTCACGACCCTAGGGTGATATAAGGAGAAATCAAGGTGATCTAGGGTGAAGAGCCGCAAAATTGGGCCAAATATTATACAAAGTGTGTAAATGTCAAAATCAAATTGTGAAGTGATTCAATTGCAAAATCTGGTGTTGTGAGCTTTTCAATTTTTGTGCCTTACATTTCAAATATCCATGATTTTGTTTACATGACATGCTCTACTTTGTTCCTTAGACTTTGTGTTTTCATATCCATTCTTTGTCTAACCATTACCATAACCCCATTACATCCATGAGTAAAGTCCTATTGATTTTGGTTTAGCTTGGCAAACTTGTGTTCATTCTTGCAGGAATTCATATCGTTGTTTGAGAAGCATGAGTTGTATCTTCATGGCTATTTCACACACACACACCTTGAGCATGATTTGTGTGAGATTGTGGTAGCACTTGAATAATGTTTAGAACTTCCTTAGTGCTTGTTTTGCTCCTTGTTGAGCCATGTCTATGAAGTTTAATATTTCTGTCCGGTTGGAAGGTTAACGTTTTTGTATTTTGTTTTGTTTTCTTTTGCTTGAGGACTAGCAAAATCTAAGTTTGGGGGTGTGTTAAGCTCATATTTTCATACATATTCATGCCCAATTTACTTACTCATTTTGCTTAGTTTCTTAGAATTTTGAGTTATTTACCTCTCTTTATGTGTTTTATAGGCCAATAGAGCATGAGAGCATGAGAGGAATACAACTTAAGGCATTTGAAGCATTATGGTGCAAAAATGTGCAAAAACTGGAGACTGAGGTAGAAGTTCATTTCGGCCTTATCTTCTTCATCCGAGCTTGGATTGGGCCAATACTTATGTGGTTGGATCATAGACATTCTGGACTTCACAATGGACATCTTAAAGTCATCATTTGATTCAGCCCAACCCAATTCGTGAGCCCATGGAAATACACATCATGCTGACAGGAAGATGAGCTCATTGCATGCTTGGTCATGATGAGCTAGGCATGAGCTATTGGTTTCTGAATGGAAGTTTGGTCATGCTGACATGAGGATGAGCTAGGGCTGCTAGTGGGATTTAGTGGAGTAACCATTTCTGATTATCTAATGCAAGTGTGTTAGGTCATTGCCATATTCAATTCAGATTTCTCACTCCCCTCTCCCTGTAAATACCACTTCCATTCCACATTCAATTCATATCCTGAGATCCATCATTTACACTTCCATTGTACACAAAGAGAGGGAAAGTTGAGAGTCACAAAGGGAGAGAAGGGAGAAGGCAGCAGCTGGGAGGCTTTGGCCTCCTGGCGCCATGGAGATGAATCTTTTCCATCTCTAGCATACTGTTGTTATCTTCTTCTCCTTCCTTTGTCTTTTATTTTCTTCTTGTATTTCCTTTGTTTTACTTTGTTTTTCTGTTATTAGTTTTAATAAACATCTTACTAGTCTTGTATCATAGTTTGAGTTTATAAAGTTTGATTTCATTCATGAATTCTTCTTCACTATTTTAATGGAGCTGTTTTGCATCCTTTGATTGATCACCTAAGGTTTTATGCATTATGCTCTTGTTGGGAAGGTTTGGGGATCATCTTCATTCCATCCATTAGCAACTTATGTGATTTGGTTTCTAGGTCTCCTAATGTAAACACCATACTTGGGGTCCTTGTGATGTTCAATGCAATTTGATCCAAACACCATGGACTTATTTGTGAGCATCTTCATGAGTGAATCAATTTGTTTACTTGCTGCCATAACATGATTAGAACAATTAGGGTGGATTCTAAAACAACACCATCTTGTCCTAGTTACTTTCTTTCTTCTTGTTTTGTTCTTTTGTTTTCATTTTTGTTTTGTGTAGGAAAACTGAGTTGGATCATTCAATCACCAATCCCTGTGGAATCGACCTCGCACTTACATACGCTAAACTACCAACGGTTCGTGCACTTGAGAGTATCACAAGTTGAGGATGCAGTTGAACCCATTTTGGTGCAGCTGAATCTACGCAACATTTAGTACCACGACCAAAGATCTCCTAGTCTGGATATCATGTAGTAAAACAATAGATGGATACATTAGCACAACACAATTTAACTGCTCAGTAACTTGTGACATAGATAATAGATTGCTAGACAAAGATGGAACTAGTAACACTTTGTCTAATGGTAAAGTAAGTGTCAAGAGTATAGAACCAGCCCCCGTGACAGGAGCAATATCATTATTAGCAGTCAGAACATGATCATGATGAGGCAAGATAGTAGTAGAGAATAAATCAGAATTATACATCATATGGTCGATAGCACCAAAGTCAATAATCCAACCTGTATTATTTGCATCATGAGCAAGGAAAGCCTTGCCAAAGTTACCTGAAGACGGCGAAGGTGCAATGGATGGTGGGGTACTCAAGGTTGTGGACATGGTCGAGGCAAGGGCGATGCCTAGTAGAGACGTTGGCTGTAGGGGTTGTGGCATTGGTCACATGAGCTTTGCTTCCCAATTGTTCATTTTTCAAGCCCCTCAGTTCTTTTTCCCACTTTGGGACCTCATGCAACGCCAAGCAAGTTCTATAGTATGCCTTCGATCACCATAGTGTTCACACTTTAGTTTGTCTTTTTCTGGAGAAGTCAGGCGATGGGGTGGAATAGCAAAAGAGCCAGATCTTGAAGGCCAAGAAACCAAAGCAGTGTTTTTGGAAACAAACACAACAGCAGGTTCCCAAGGTTTGGTACTAGATCCAAGCATAGTAATCTAACGTTGAGCCTCTGACGGACCATAAAGAATACATTCTCAATACTTGGAATCTTATCACTCCATAGAATATCACTGTGCACTTTATCATAAGTATCATCAAGGCCAGCTAAAAAAACATACACATGGTCTACCATAACAGCAGCCTGAAAAATCTTCATATCATCAGCACACTTCATTTGGAAAAAAAAGGTCTCTTGTCTAATTCAAGCCAGATCGCCTTGAGTTCGGCAAAATAGGTGGAGAGGATGACCCCCTTACTTGAGATAGGTAGCCTGGCACCGCAATTCATAGAGTTGGGATATGTCAGAGACATCGTAAAACATCTTATTAATAGTATCCCAAATATCTTTGGCAGTAGGGAGAGTATCAAACATACTCAACAAACTGGGTTTCATAGTTCGCAGCATCCAACTTTTCACAGGAGCATCAATAATCTTCCACTTCCCAAAGTGCAAGTCTTGGGAATCCGGGGCAGGATCGCCAATTAGGTAACCCAATTTGCCTTGCATAGTAGCATGGAGTTCAATCATCGAAGCCCATATCTCATAGTTGGATCCATTCAATTTAAATCTTATGGGTAGATTAGGGGATGACTCAGTGTGAACCGTCACAATAGAGATAGGAGTAGCAGTAGGTGAATTAGGTGAGACAATGGGGTCGTTGACGTCCGACATGGTGACATGCGACGATGGCGACGATGGAGAGGAATGTGGCGATGGTGGAGTAAGGGGCATCTAGATGTGTTAGGGAGCGGAAATACGATTAGAGCGGCTAGGAATATAGTGCAGCGGAAAAAATGGGTAGTGTTTAGGGTTAGGTTTTTTGATGTTGTAGAGACGGATCGAAAACCGCTCTGATAACAACTCCAAAGTAATTATGGTTTAAACTTATATGTTTAATCTTCTCTCAAGGAGGGATATATACTACATACAGAATGAGTACGAATAGGAAATATACACAAATTAGGTAACTATAATAAAATACAATAATTACATAATTCTATTCCTAATAAGACTAGTTGACTCATGCCAACACATCAAACATCTCCCCAAATGCTGCTGCTAGAGCAGCCCCTTCGACTATCGATGCCATTGCCAGTTTTACCTCTTATCTCTTAGCTCCTATCTGGCCGGGATGCTGCATGACGAAAAAGAGTCATTGCATCTACTTGTTCCAATGTTCCTAATGGAAATGTAGAGCCAAATCTTGGAAATTGAAATCTTGATGTCACCAAAATGTTGTAATTTGGCCTTATTCACCAAACTTATCAAGAAGGGATATTGATCTTGGCCATACATCATCCAGAACCCAAAGTAGAGGATCCTGTCCTGTTTTCTTCAAAACTTCTTGTAGCCAGTTAAAGGCAATTGCTTCGTCTTGGAGAGCAGGTACCAGGGATCCTGTTTTTTGACATAGTTCATGTACAATAAGGCAGTTGGACTTCTTTGAAACAATGACGAAGAGGATATTTTGCCCCTGAATTTCTCTGCCCAAATGGAACAAAAGAAAGTAGTTACGAAGAGGTCACTTAAATCTGTCCATAATAGAATTGGTAATTCGTATTTTGATTGAATATTTCAGAATGAGGTACAACACCTTTATACAAATACAATAGCCAATTAAGATGCTGAAAACTAGCCTAAATGAGCTATTCCTTAATGTACACGTCTATATAAAAGGAAGGAAATAAACTAAATATCTGTACATGTCAATGATCAATATGCGTACTTCTGACAAAACTAATCACATGCGTACTTCTGACAAATAACATAATATTCTATAATTACGAAATCACCGTTTAGTTTTTTTATAATTATTTTATTTGCACACCAGCAAAGGATTGATTTTGTAAACTATTAGTAAGACATGTTCCTTATTCACTTAATATATATTATTAATATTGCCAGAAGTATCTTACTCCTTAACAATACAAACGACCTGCTTACCAACATTGCGGCCATAGAAAATTCCAACAAGAGCAGATGGGGCATTCTCCAGCCCCTGAGCAATATCTTCAACATAGACCAGCTTCCCTTCCTGCAAGTATTTGATGCATAACTCGACCAACTCTGGATACAGATGCCCGAAATCGTTTTCAACAAACCCTTTCATCTCGATCCACTTCATGATCAGGCTAAACATATTGTGTACACCCTCTGGTTTCTCAATATTGTATTGAGAAATCATGCCACAGAGTGCAATCCAGCCATGAACTTTCATGTGCAAGATAACTTCATCGAGCATGTGACCACCCACATTGTCAAAGTAAATGTCAATGCCTTGCAGGAAGTACCTTTTTAATGCCGAACCCAAATCATGCTCCTCTTTGTAGTTAAATGCTTCATCAAACCCCATCTTGTGCTTTAAGAGATCAACCTTCTCTTTAGTGCCGGCACTTCCAACAACATAGCAAGTTGAAACTATAATGCACAATTGTGCTAGAAAAACATGGAAACATCAAGAAGAATCTCAAGATGGATGCTTGTGGAGCCAATTTAGGTTGATATCTTCTTTGAGCACCTTTATGTGTATGTTTTTGAGAAGGGGTAAGAAGGGTTCCCATAAAATTTCAGTCTCTTCGTCACATATCACATTCTTCAACTGTTCAAGGTCCAAAACTGATGCAGGCAGATCTTGCAATCTTGAGCATTGTCTCATGTTGAGCTTTTTTAAACTGCACATCTCACCAATGTGTTCAGGCAACTCCTTAATGCTAAAGCAATAGGATATGTCGAGAAAGTTTAACTTTTTAAGGTTCCTAATCGAGCCTGGCAACTCTAACAAGTCTGTACATGACCGAAGCCTCAACACTTCCAAACTTATTAGCTTTCCAATCTTTTCAGGCAAGGCGGATAAGTTATGACAGTTAGTGATGCTAAGCTTCTTAAGGCGAATAAGATCACAAAGCTCGGCTGGCAATTCCACCAGATCATGGCAATAATCTATGTGCATTTCGGCTAGATTTGGCAATGCATCTAGAATTTGGATGGAACCTTTACCAAAAGCTTGACCGATGCTACACATGAATAAAGATATCTTCTGAACACTTCTCAACTGTTTGAGGTTCTTGCTTATGGAAGGAATTGAAATGCGTTCCAATCTAATTCTTTTCAAATTTGATGACGAACCAAGTAGTTGAAAATTATTTAACTCATAAGGTAAGAAACCATAATTTGTGACTATTAGAACCTTTAAATTATCCATTTTCTTCACAAATTCGGGTAAGGCATAGCTCTTTGTTTCAAAATTTAGAACTAGAACCTCTGCTTTTGGTAGTTGCATGTTTGGCCATTTATTTGAGAATGCTCCATCTGCGAAAAACATGCTATAAGGTGTGAGTGTGGGAAATGTGCGGAAGTACTACTGGCGGGCATACGAGTGTATGTGTGTGTGTGTGCGCGCGAATATGTGAACGTGTGTGGGTATGCGTTTTTACTATAGAGAGAGAAGGATGGGACAACCAGTTGAGATAGATAATAGTCGAGCCTGCATGAGCTGATGCTTTGCCTCTGTCAGCCATTTAGGAAGATTGTCTCCACGTATGTCTATAGTTAGTCTTTTTCTCTGTCCTATTGGTTCCTGGCTCGCCTGATGGATAGCCAACTCTCTAAGCATATCATGCTGAGTAACAAAGTGTTCAGTGTAATAGCCATCCGCCTCCTCATTCCTGGATGTTCAATAATAATTTTATCATAAGAGATTTCTTCAACATAAATTTTGGAACAGAAAATTATGAGCAGCAGTGAGTCGTGAATATAAGGGAAAAAGTGGAGCGATAGTAGCAGACAAGAGGAACATGGAATCCTACATACCTTGTGTCTACAAGATTAGCTAAACTCTGGGTGGTTAGTTCATAGAGGTTTGCAATGGACAGACTAGGTTCGTCTAGCCCATGTAACTCAGCCCACATATCTATGAGGGTGGCAGCAGAGATCCTTTGATCTTTAGGAAATGAGCAAAAGTCTAGGAAACATTCCTTGAGGATAGGCTTTTCTTTGTCCAAGGCATCTAAGCTGCTTTGGAGGCAAGCAAGCAAATCACTGTTAGATGCAAGTATAGAAGAACCTTTAGACCATTCCATTACTTTTTTTCGCCAGATCTCTATAGGCTGGCCGCGAAGTGATCTTCCAACCGCTGTAATGGCAAGTGGAAATCCCTTACAGAGCTCTACTATCTGCAGTCAATTTTCCCAAATGAAGTCGATCAGTATTTGAGTGCAGGCCCAAAACAATAGCGTCTAAGTTGGTTTCATGAAGATGACAAAATGGTTTAAGTAATTGTCTACTTAAAATGAACGTATAATCTTTTGCAGGTAGATGTAAATGAGAGTGTTCACTATTCACTCATGTATGTATGGTTGTTCTACAAATACACACACACACACACATATATATATATATATATATATATAGGAATTCTCAGAGCCGGACATCCATCCTATAATTTTAACAAAAAATGAATTCTGTATATAAAAGACGGACGTAATGTAGAGAGAAAAACCCCTATATGTAATTATATGAAAAGCAAACATAATCTCTTGACCCTCGTCTGTGACACATAAATAAGCATATATGTTGTGCTTTGCGGACAAAGAACTCACCTTTCTCGAAAGGTCTTCCCAAGCATAAGAGGTCTTATCATCCAAGGATGCTGAATGACGAAAAAGAGCCATTGCATCCGCATCATTCAATGAATCCAAATGATATGGAGAACCAAATCTTGGAAATGCAAATCTTGACGTGACCAAAACTTTGTAATTTGACATTTTGAATTTATCAAACTTCTCAAGAAGGGACTCTGATCCTGACCAAACATCATCCAGGACAAACAGTAAAGGACTTTGTCCTGTTTCCTTCAGAAATTGTTGCAACCAGTTAACCGCAATTACTTCGTTTTGGAACGCAGGCACCTGGGAACCCTTCCGTTGATATAGTTCATGTACAATAAGGTCCAAGTTGGGCTTCTTCGAAAGAGTGACAAAGAAGATATTGTCCTTGAATTTATCTATCGAAATAAGATATAAGAAAGGTGTCACTAGAAGCTCATTTAAATATGTCTCCAATTATGTAAATATGAGCAATGATGCTTTCATCCTTCCATATCACTATTACTAGACTAAAAGAAGTTAGAAAAAAAAAAAAAAAGTAGATTGAGATACCTTTTACTTCCTGATCTTGACAAAACTTTTTGGCCAATGTGGTTTTCCCACATCCACCAGCAGCAGTCAGCACAAGCATGGACACATCATCCTTAAGAAGCTTTATCTTCAATTCCTTCACTGGCACATCCAACCCGACTGTAACCGGTGGAGGTTCGGGCACAGCAGACCAACCATTGAGTTTTTCAGACTGATTTTGCATCATTAAGTTCCCTTCGATACGATGCAGCACCGTCTCTATATTCCTTAATGAAACCAAGGTCTCCCTGACATCCCTTATGCCCTGCACTTTCAACACATCCACTAGTCTTTGAAGACATCTATCCAATTCATCAAGTTTTTTGGTGTATCTATATTTCCTGCAGCAGCGCAACACACCAACCTTGCTGCACTTGCGAACAAGATTTACCCCCTCCTCCATTTGCATTGCATAATTTTCTAGCCCCTCATTTGGGTTATATTTTTCTATGTCTTTTATCATTGGCTGTAAAGAGTCTAGTGTGGATTTGATATTTCCAAGGAGAGGCTTAAACATGGTAGTCTCCGCCTTTACTGTTATAACCGCATCAAGCAGCATTTGAAATGCTGCTCTGAGAGCACCCACGCCTACTGCCGATGCCATAAGTATAAAGCAATATCCAAAGCTAAATTCAGACAACTTCTATTAGGTGTCAATCCAAAGCCTAAGATAAGAAGAAAAAAAAAAAAAAGCAATAAGTTGACGTAACTTGGGATCAAAGAAATGAATAAATTAACATTGGCTCAAGAACCCAACAATGCAAAAATCAATCTTATCTTACTTGTTGTTTGTGATGCCGATGGTGCAAGACAGAAAAGAAATATGAAAAACTGTTTCTTGAGATAAAACTGTTTCTGGAGAACAAAATAAGTTACGTTGTTTGCAATTTTTCTGTTTCAGTTCAGCGTATTAATATAGTGCAGGTCAAATGAACGCGTTGAGCTGCACTAAATGAATTAGTCCTGCAAATACCACGAGCCGTCAACGAAAGATGCCAAAAAATACTTTTTATTATTTTTTATTATTTCAATAATAACAAAATACGTGGATGCTACGACCTTTCGGTTTGATGAACTTCCAAGAAATCTTTATAAAAAGATGCTATTTCTTTAAAAACAAAAAAAAGGGTAAGTTATTCCTCGTTTTGGTAAAACTCTGCATCACCAGTAAAACGTATAAAATCCTTAGAAGAACAAACGTACACGCGGTGGGGTAAATGATAAAGTAAATAACCAACAACTTGACTTTTCTTATAAGTGAAGAACATACTTTTGTCTTTCCAAGAAATGATAAAGAAAAAGCAAAATGTTGAATAGCTAGGCGTAACAAGCACTCTTACATACTTTTGTCTTTCGAATAAATGATGATAATTTAGGAAATTTCTATTATTTCTTAAATAGTTAAGTGCGATGAGCACTCTAACATAACTAGTCTTTAATCTAATAATAGTTATCTTTATTTATCTAAACGTTCAAAGACCGATTCAAATAAATGCAACATTCGGACTTTGTCGTGGGTGGATTATCTTGTTACGTGCATCATGCGTCCAACCAAAGAATTTCATGTGAAATTGCTCCAACTTTACCACTGTGATCGAGCTCAAAATTAGGTGCCACACAATATAGTTTCCTTTTGTTTACTTTAATCTAATAATAGTTATCTTTATTTAGCTATACATTCAAAGACTGACTCACATGAATATAATTTTTGAACTTTGTTGTAAGTGGATTATCTTGTTTACATGTATCATATATCCAACCGAAGAATTTCATGCGAAATTGCTCCCACTTTACTATTGTGATTTAATCAAATCCGTGACAATTTGTTGTACCAAACGACCACTACAACTACAATTTCTCTTTGTGAATTTTCAAATTCAAAACTTTTGTACCATAACTTCATTGGGCAGTTGGTTTACTACATTTTCCTGAGATAAAATTGTCTCCGGAGAACAAAATAAAAGTTATTTTGTTTGGAATTCTCTGTTGAACGACCCTTGACCAATTGACCGGACCAATTACGATAGTGACATTGTGACACTAACTAACCCAGCAAATACCAGGAGCCGTCAACGAAAGTTGCAAAAAAGACTTTATTATTTTTTATTATTTCAATAATATCAAAATACGTGGATGCCACGACCCTTCGGTTCGGTTGATGAAGTGCAGAAGCCACATGCTCTTTATTTTTTATTTTTCAAGAAATCTTTATAAAAAGATGCTATTTCTTAAAAACAAAAAAAAGGGTAAGTTATTCCTCGTTTCAGTAAAACTCATGCATCACAGAAAAACGTATAGAATCCTTAAGAAGAAAAACCTACATGCGGTGGGGTAAATGATAAAGTAACCAACAACTTTAACTTCTGTTAAATGCGACAACAAACCTTTGTCTTTCGGAAAAATGATAAAGAAAAAGCAAAAGGATAATTCAGGATATTTCTTTTATTTCTTAAATAGCTAGGCGCAACGAGTACTCTTACATAATTAGTCTTTAATCTAATGATAGTTATCGTTGTTTAGCTAGACATTCAAAGACCAATTCATAGGAATGCAACATTCGGACTTTGTGGTGGGTGGAATATCTTGTTTACCAGGATAATACATTCAACCGAAGAATTTTATGCGAGATTGCTCCAACTTTACTATTGTGATTGAGCTAAGAATTACGTGCGGAGAGGACACAATATAGTGTCCTATTGTTTCCCTTAATCTAATAATATTTAGCTAGATGTTCAAAGACCGACTCATATGAATGCAACCTTCAAACTTTGTCGTGGGTGGATTATCTTGTTTGCGTGTATCATATGTCGAACAAAGAATTTCATGCGAAATTGCTCCAACTTTATATTGTGATTGAGCTAAGAATTACGTGTCGGGAGGACACAGTATAGTTTTCTAGTTTTGTTTTCTTTAATCTAATAATAGTCTTCTTTATTTAGCTACACGTTCAAAGACCACTCATATGAATGCAACGTTTAGACTTTGTCGTGTGTGGATTATCTTGTTTTTTGTGTATCATACGTCAAACGAAGAATTTCATGCGAAATTGCTTTGACTTTATTATTGTGAATTGTGATTGAGCTAAGAATTACGTGTCAGGAGGACACAATATAGTTTCCTTTTGTTTTCTCTAATCTAATAATAGTCCTCTTTATTCAGCTAGATGTTCAAAAATCGACTCATATGAATGCAACCTTCAAACTTTGTCGTGGGTGGATTATTTTATTAGTCTCTAAATTAGACCCAATTTGCATTTGAGTACCTCAATTTCCAAAATGGTTTCCATGGTCTGTCAACTTCAGTTTCGTTAGGACAAATGGACCTGCAATCAATTTTGTTAACTTTTTTGTTAAATGCAGGGGGCAAAATGGTATTTTTGTATCAAAATTGATTAAAATATGAATAAAAAATTAAAAAACTAAATAATTAAAAATAAACTCTCTCTCCCCTTCTATTCCGATTTCTACTCCCCCAAAACTTTATTTAATTTTTTTTTTGGTTGGTTTTTTATTTGATTTGATTTTATTGTTATTTTAAAGATATGATTTTTTATTCATTTTTTTTGGTTTTAACATAAAAATATCATTTTGCCCATGCATTTAACAGAAAAAGTTAAGAAAATTGATAGCAGGACCATTTGTCCTAACGAAAGTGAAGTTAAAGAACCACGAGAACTATTTTGGAAATTGAGGGATTAATAAAACTATTAACCCTTTATTTGGATTACATTTGGAGCAAGAAAAGTTATATGATTATGTTCTTTCTTGTTTCAACTATTACGTGCTTGAACAAGAACAGTTCAATTCTAAGTTGATCAAGTATATATCTAGAAGAAGATTATTTTAGGGATAATTTTGAACTACTTTATAAACTATGTTCTTCATCAAATCAAACTTTATTTGATGAAGAACATAGTTTGAGACCAATTCATCGCAGTGCTCAATATTCAATTTCTCTAAATTTGACAATGAAAAACAATGAAAAACAAATTACACATAGGTGTCAGACTTGAGTGTGGTGGAGCCAATTAAGATTGATATTTTCTTTGGCCACAATTATGCTTACGTTGTTCAGGTGAGATGAGAAAGATTCCCATAAATATTTTGTCTCTTCATCACAGATCACTTCCTTTAACTGCTCAAGATCCAAAACAGATAGAGGTAGCTCTTCCAACCTTGAGCACTGTCTCATGTTGATCTTTCTTAAATTGCTTATGTCACCAATGTCTTCAGGCAACTCCCTAATGCTGAAGCAATCAGATATGTCAAGAAGGTCTAACTTTTTGAGGTTCTTCATCGAGCCTGGAAGTTTTACTAGGTCTGTACAGGATTTTAGGCTCAACACTTCTAACTTGGTCAACTTTCCAATCCCTTCAGGCAAGGCAGATAGCTTATGACAATTGGTGACACTGAGCTTCTTTAGTTGACTAAGACCACAGAGCTCGGCAGGCAATTCCACCAAATCATGGCAATAGTCAATGTTCATTTCCTCTATATTCGGGAATGCTGATGAGATTGGGATGGAGCAATTGCTGAAAGCTTGACCGATATTGCACATGTACAAGGATATCTTCTGCAGACTCTTCAATTCTATGGGGTTCTTGGTTATGGAAAGAATTGAGATGCGTTCTAATCTGATTCTCTTCAAATTCGACAACGAGCTCAAAAGTTGAAAGTTACTTAACTCAGCTGGTAAGAAACCATAATTTGTGACTATTAAAGCCTTCAATTTATCCATGTTCTCCACAGATTCGGGTAAGGCATAGTTCTCTGTCTGGAAATTCAAGACTAGAACCTCAACTTCTGGTACTTGCATGTTGTGCCATTTTCCTGAAAATACACCGTCTGCAAAGTAACAACATGCTAATTGATGTGAGTGTGGGATGAAATTAATACGAAACTACTAAAAAGACTTAATGTCTGCATGTATGCGTAATTGCTAAAGAGAGAGATGGGACAACCAGTTGAGATAGATAACAGGCGAGCCTTCATCAATTGATGCTTCTGTTCTCTCCACCACTTGGGAAGTTTGTTTCCACATATGTCTATAATCAGTCTTGTTCTCTGTTCAGCTGGTTCTAGTTTTGAGTAGTAGATAGCTAGCTCTCTAAGAATATCATGTTGGGTAACAAAGTATTCACCGTAGTACTCATCCCCCTCCATCTTTTCCTTCCTAGTGATGATCAAAACTAAGTTACTTAAAAGAGATTTCTTCAGATAACATATTGCAATGACAAGATATTAGCAGCAGCAACTAGTGGTGAATAGGAAAAATAGAGTGAAAATATCATATAAGAGAAAAATAGAAGCAGGCACACCTTGTGACTACAAGATTAGCGAGACTTCGCATGGTGAGCTCGTAGAGGTTTGCAATGCACTCTGTGTCTTCATCTAGATCATATAACTCTCCCCATATATCAATGAGGGCAGCAGCAGGGATTCTTTGGTCTTCAGGAAATGAATCCAGGTCTAAGAAACATTCCTTTATGATAGCCATTTCTTTATCCAATGCTTCTAAGCTGCTTTGGAGACAAAGAAGCAACTCAGCCTCTGAATCAAGAACAGTAGAACCTCTAGACCATTCAATTACTCTCTTTTTCCAGATCTCTATAGGCTGTCCGCAAAGTGATCTCCCAAGCACTTTAATGGCAAGTGGAAATCCCTTACAACGCTCTACCATCTGCAGTTCAGTTTTCGAAAATGAAGTCACATACCAAAATTCAGGTCTCTGAAAATCATCTCAATGATTTCATGAAGATGGGAAAATTTGTAAATAGCTAAAAATGTGCATTGCAACTAAAAAGTACCTGTCTTGAAAGATCTTGTGGAATATGAGAGCTCTTATCTCCCAAGGATGCTGAATGATGAAAAAGTTTCATTGCATTGTGATAATCCAATGACTGTAAAGAATATGGAGAGCCAAATCCCCGAAACTCAGACCTTGATGTCACCAAAAGCTTGTAATTTGGCATTTTAAATTGATCAAACTTCTCCAGAAGAGATTCTGATCCAGACCAAACATCATCCAGGACCAACAGTAAAGGATTTTGTCCTTGTTCCTTGAGAATATGGTGCAGCCACTTAACTGCATTTACTTCGTTTCCGAGAGTAGGTACTTTGGAACCCCTGCGTTGATGAAGTTCTTGAACAATACGTTCCAAGTTGGGGTTGCTTGAAACAGTGACAAAGAAGATATTGTCCCCGAATGTATCTATCCAAAGAAAATACAGGAATGCTTTCATTAAGGTCTCTTTCAAATCTGTCTATGGTTGTACAAAGATTAAACATATATAATTGCATCCAAAAAGTAAGAAATGTGTGTGGCAATTTTCTCAAGAAAACATGTTCCTAGCAAATATGTGTATATAAGGCCAACTCTTGATCAAAGCTCACAATTGAAAAGGAATAAAAGATACCTTTGACTTCCTGATCTTGACAAAATGTTGTTGCCAAAGTGGTCTTGCCACATCCTCCAGGAGCAGTCAGAACAAGCATTGACACCCCATCTTTAAGATTAAGAAGCTTTCTCTTCAACTCCTTCAAAGGAAAATCCAACCCAACTACAAGCGCCGGAAGTTCAGGTGCTGCACCCCAAACTTCAGTCTCAGCTTGATTTTGTAACACCAAACTTGATTCAATTCGGCTGACCACCTTCTCTATGTTCCTCACCGAAACCGAGCTCCCCTTCACATCCCTTATGCCCTGCACATTCAGCATATCTAAAAGCCCTTGAAGAGAGTCATCCCAATCAAGAAGTTTGTTGGCGTATTTGTACTTCCGGTACATGTTCCACCTACGAATCTTTGAGCACTTGTGGACCAGCTCTATGCCCTTCTCCATCTCTTCTTTCAGGTTTTCTAGTTCCTTGTCTGGGAGATCCAAATGCTTGTTGTATTTTTCTATATCTTTGATCAATGGGCGTAAGCAGTCTAACCTTGATTTGATGGCTTTGAGGAGGGGTTTATATATGACATTCTTGCCGATCAGCTCCTTGAGGCCATCATACAACATATTAAACAGTGCTCCTAGACCAGCCCCTCCAAAATCTGGTCCTCCCATTCTTGATCCTTAGCAACAAAACCCAACACAAAAATCAGACAACTTGTTTTAATTACCTCTAAACTTGGAAGCTAGCGAGTTCAGAACCCAAGAAACAGAGTAAACCAGAGACTCAAAAGCAGGAAATACAAAGCTCAGCTTTCTCTTTTTTTATTGGCTTATATGCAAGATAAGATAAAGAAGAATTTCAAGAAACGATGTTACTGATCTGCGAAGCTCGGTGGAAATTTCTATTGACTGATTGGGTTAAACGGGCAATTGTGTCAACGTTTCTAGGAAACTTTCATGGTGAGAAAACTAACCTCCCAGAAATTGCAGGTAGTGGCCAACCAGAAATTGTACTTTTGTGAGGACAAGTTTAAAGAAACACGACAAAGACATAAAGACAAACGGTAAAGTAATCAAACAAACTTATAATCAGATGCAGAAATTTACATAATAGGCCACGCGCGAACTAACCAATCATCAGTCATGAAGTGGTGCGTTACTTTATGCCTAAACTCAAACCTTTTTTTTCCTTTCGTCCAAAAAAAAAACTGAAACCTTTTTTATATATAATGGTTTAGGTCAATTTTCATTTTCTAAAATTTGTATTTACACACTTCTCAAATCTAATCGTGAAATGATAACACAATAATTTTATCTTCTATCTTCTATCTTTACATTCATTACAAAATAAAGTATGGTCATGGATAAAGACTTTTGTGGAGATTGTATATATCTTTGTTGGTAATATGAAGATTATGTATTTAATCGTATGAAGATTATGCATGTTATTATTATTTGATTGCTTATTAGTTACGTAGGTGAAAGATATATATTTATTGGAATTTATTTTTTCATTTGAAATTGGCTATGGACAAAGGTGTTTTTAACATTATCATTGAACTGAGCTCTGGTTGTTCATCTTGTTCAACATATTTATTCCTCATGTTTACACCGCCTTACTAGTTTGTTGCAAGATTAGTTTAGTCTCGTTAGCCAATTTGAAAATTATATATGTGCTATGGTGAAAATGTGCAGGACATTTTGGTAATCAAATTAATTTGGATTTTGATTCATGCAAATTAGTAAACAATAACAATGGGAATCAACCTCATTCCTAAGCTAATTCCATATGATTAGTAAGCAGCTTAGTGGGAATGATTCTTCCCATACCAATTTTTAGTAGTTTCCCGATTCCTAAATTCTCTGAATTCCTTACTTTCTCCATTACTTGATACATAAACATGCCCTTAGAGTTATTTCTATTTAAACCTCACACTTCTCTTTGTTCTATTGGGTGAACAAAGAAAAGTGTGAGGTTTAAATAGAAAACCTCTAATTTTGTACTTGAAAGTTGAAACGAGCGAATCAATTATTATTTTTATTTCTTTCTTTCCATCTATGAAGCCAAAATCATAAACGAAACAAACTTAGCAATTTGAAGCACTAATTAGGTGGATTCAATTACTTGGGTAAAGCTTATTGAAAAGCCTTTTTTTTTTTCGACGAAATTATTGAAAAGCTTTTTGCTTTCGGCTCCAAGTAATATTTTAGCATTGCGACTAAGTTGGAGTTTACAGCTTTTAATTTTTTCTAAGAAGAATGGTAGACTATTGTCTTCTTTCCTGTGTACTTGATGCAGCGAGTTTAGCAAACACATGGATCACATTCATGCATGAGGAAAGTCTTAATAACCTATATTGAATAAGTGTCTCTGCGTATGTGGGAGTTATCTAGGTTCATGAATAAAGTTATGAAGAGTTTTTTCATCTTTGTGAGTTATAGGGAGATTTAATGTGAAGTTATGAAGAGTTATGAGGAGTTATATCATCTTGATTGAGAGGCTCCTATAGATAATGCATGAAATTGTAAGAAAGGGCAGTTGATGTTTGTTATTGAATGAAGATTGAGATTTTTTCTCATCTCTTTACTCTTTTCATGGGTATTCTCAGAATTAACAGATTAAAGTTTTAAATCCAGATATTCTTAAATCAACGGAGTTAAGTTTTCTCAAAATTATCTTTTGTTCTTGTTCAGCTGCATTGAGTTTGTCAGAGGAGCTTTCGGCATGCACTCCGAAATCCTGGTGCATTAAATAAAAAAAAAAAAAGTCTAGCTCTATGGCTCTAACAAGCGGAGGACGTGGTGGTTGGCAAAATGTTGAGGATGAAAGGTACGCACGTTTGGAGGAACGAATCTTGCAAAAGTTGCTCCCCTTATTAGTTTGAACACGTTGGTATAGGTTTTGGCCGGTGGTTTCAAGATTTTCCGTCGGAAAAATCCCTCAAGGCACCCACCGCTGACCGCGACGGGTGGCGGGGCGTGGACACTGTGTGACGGTCCATTGCATTCTAAATTGTTTTCCTTGTCGTCCTGAGCACGACGATATGCTCAGATTTAGATTTGGTTATCGTTTGACAGTCCTGAGCACGACATAAATATTGCACCTATTATGTGATATTGGGGTTCGATAGGTTCGGACCGTTCAATCGGTCCCAATTTCAAACATGTTGTTCTCTGTAATTAGATATAGTAACTTTCGGGACTTGTTAGTAAACCTTGTTGGACATATATGAACTTTTGGATCGGAAATTAGATATCATGGGCCCCATAGGCCTAATTGGCCTAGATGGTGGGCCTCGTTGGCCCAATTTAGACCCTTTTGGTTATGAGGTGTTTGCGGTTTGCTTGTTTGATTTTAAATTGGTATTTTGCTACAAGATTTTTATTAATTGTTTATGGAACTATTACTCTATCGGCGTTACTTTTCCAATATGATATATCCAAAGAAAATACAGGAATGCTGTCATTAAGGTCTCTTTCAAATCTGTCTATGGTTGTACAAAGATTAAACATATATAATTGCAGTCCTAGTATATCCAAAGAGCAAGAAATGTGTGTGGCAATTTTCTCAAGAAAACATGTTCCTAGCAAATATGTGTATATAAGGCCAACTCTTGATCAAAGCTAAAAATTGAAAAGGAATAAAAGATACCTTTGACTTCCTGATCTTGACAAAATGTTGTTGCCAAAGTGGTCTTGCCACATCCTCCAGGAGCCGTCAGAACAAGCATTGACACCCCATCTTTAAGATTAAGAAGCTTCCTCTTCAACTCCTTCAAAGGAAAATCCAACCCAACTACAAGCGCCGGAAGTTCAGGTGCAGCACCCCAAACTTCAGTCTCAGCTTGATATTGTAACGACAAACTTGATTCAATTTGGCTTTCAATTCGGCTGACCGCCTTCTCTATGTTCCTCACCGAAACCGAGCTCCCCTTCACATCCCTTATGCCCTGCACATTCAGCATATCTAAAAGCCCTAGAAGAGATTTGTTCCAATCAAGAAGTTTGTTGGCATATTTGTACTTTTTATAGATGTTCCACGCACGAATCTTTGAGCACTTGCGGACCAGTTCTATGCAGTTCTCCATCTCTACTTTCAGATTTTCTAGTTCCTTATCTGGTAGATCCAAATCCTTGTTGTGCTTTTCTATTTCTTTGATCAATGGGTGTAAAATGTCTAACCTTGATATGATGGCTTTGAGGAGGGTTTTATATATGACATTCTTGCCGATCAGCTCCTTGAGGCCATCATACAACACAGTAAACAGTGCTCCTAGACCAGCCCCTCCAAAATCTGGTCCTACCATTCTTGATCCTTAGCAACAAAACCCAACACCAAAATCAGACAACTTGTTTAAGTTACCTCTAAACTTGGAAGCTAGTAAGTTCAGAACCCAAGAAACAGAGTAAACCAGAGACTCAAAAGCAGGAAATACAAAGCTCAGCTTTTTCTTTCTTTATTGGCTTATATGTAAGATAAGATAAAGAAGAATTTCAGAAATGATGTTACTGATCTGCGAAGCTCGGTGGAAATTTCTATTGACTGGTTGAGTTCAACGGGCAATTGCATCAACGTTTCTAGGAAACTTTCATGGTGAGAAAACTAACCTCCCAGAAATTGCAGGTAGTCGCCAACCAGAAATTGTACTTTTGTGAGGACAAGTTTAAAGAAACACGACAAAGACATAAAGACAAATGGTAAAGTAATCAAACAAACTTATAACCAGATGCAGAAATTTACATAATAGGCCACGCGCGAACTAACCAATCATCAATCATGAAGTGGTGCCGTTACTTTATGCCTAAACTCAAACCTTTATTTATTTATAATGGTTTAGGTCAATTTTCATTTTCTAGTATTTACACACTTCTCAAATCTAATTGTAAAATGATAACACAATTGTAAGATCCCACATCGACCAACGGAGAGGGGGTGATGTGCCTTATATGTGCACACCCGCATCCATCTAGCACGAGGCCTTTTGGGAGCTCACTGGCTTTGAAGTCGTAGTAACTCCGAAGTTAAGCGAGTTGGAGGCGAGGCGAATCAGGATGGGTGACCCACTGGGAAGTTGGTAGTGAGCTCCCAAAAACAAAACCGTGAGGGCCATAGAGAGGGAGCCCAAAGCGGACAATATCGTGCTACGGTGGAGCCTTCCAGGGATGTGACAACAATAATTTTAGAATTTTTACTATTAAACTCCACACTTCTTTTTATTCTATTGAGTGAACAAAAAAATGTGTAGGAGTTTAAATAGAAAAACTCTAATTTTATACTTGAAAGTCGAAAACAAACAAACAAATCATTTATTATTTTTATTTCTTTTTTTCCGTCTATGAAGCCAAAATCATAAACGAAACAAACTTAGCAATTTGAAGCACTAATTAGGTGGATTCAATTACTTGGGTAAAGCTTATTGAAAAGCTTTTTGCTTTCGGCTCCAAGTAATATTTTAGCATTGCGACTAAGTTGGAGTATACAGCTTTTAATTTTTTCCAAGAAGAATGGTAGACTATTGTCTTCTTTCCTGTGTACTTCACAGACATTGCCCCAACATACGTTTATTAAGGACAGTCAGCTCTCAAAATTTGTGAAGCCAATGCAGGTTGAAGTCTTCTTTTACCACCGATATCCTTGTGAGACGGGATTTGAAAGGTTCCCCCCATAATATTTCTGTCTCTTCATCGCATATCACTTCTTGTAACTTCCCAAGATTCAAAACTGATGCAGGCAACTCTTGCAATCTTGAGCATTGTCCCATGTTGATTGTTTCTAAACCACTCAATTCACCAATCTTTTCAGGCAATGCCTTAATGCTGAAACATTTATATATGTCAAGAAAGTGTAACCTAGTGAGGAACTTAATGGAGCCTGGAAGTTTTACCAAGTCTGTGCAGCACCTTAGCCTCAACACTTCTAAGTTGACCAGCTTCCCAATCTCTTCAGGCAAGGCAGATAGCTTATGACAGTTAGTGATGCTGAGCTTCTTTAGTCGAATAAGATCACAGAGGTCAGCAGGCAATTCCACCAGATCATCGCAATAGTCAATGTTCATTTCCTCTAGATTCGGGAATGCTGATGAGATTGGGATGGAGCAGTTGCTGAAAGCTTGACCGATAGTACACATGAACAAGGATATCTTCTGCAGACTCTTCAATTCTATGGGGTTCTTGGTTATGGAAAGAATTGAGATGCGTTCTAATCTGATTCTCTTTAAATTTGATAACGAACTCAGAAGTTGAAAGTTGCTTAACTCAGCAGGTAAGAAACCATAATTTGTGACTATTAAAGCCTTCAATTTATCCATGTTCTCCACAGATTCGGGTAAGGCATTTTTTTTTTGGTCCAAGGGTAAGGCATAGTTGTTTGTCTGGAAATTCAAGACTAGAACCTCAACGTCTGGTACTTGCATGTTGTGCACTTCTTTTGGAAACAGTCCGTCTGCAAAGTAACAGCATGCTAATTGATGTGAGTGTGAGGTGAAACTAATATGGAAGTACTATACAGACTTAATGTGTGTATGCATAGTGCAAGCATGTATATGTGTAGTTGCTAAAGAGACAGATGGGACAACCAGTTGTTGAGATAGATAATAGGCGGGCCTTCATCAGTTGATGCTTCTGTTCTCTCCACCACCTGGGAAGTTTGTTACCACATATGTCGATAATCAGCCTTGTTCTATGTTCTACTTGTTCTTGTTTTGAGTAGTAGATAGCCAGCTCTCTAAGAATGTCATGTTGGGTAACAAAGTGTTCACTGTAGTACTGATTCCCCTCCTTCTTCTCCACCTTCTCCTTCTTCTCCTCCTTCTCCACCTTCTCCACCTTCTTCACCGTTTCCTTCCTGGTGATGATCAAAACTAAGTTACTTACAAGAGATTTCTTCAGAAAACATATTGCAATAACAAGTTATCAGCAGCAACTAGTACACAAATAGAAAAATATAGAGCGAAAATATCATACAAGAGAAAGACAGAAGCATGAACACCTTGTGACTACAAGATTAGCGAGACTTCGATCGGAGAGCTTGTAGAGGTTTGCAATGCACTCTGCATCTTCATCTAGATCATATAACTCTGTCCATATATCAATGAGGGCAGCTGCAGGGATTCTTTGGTCTTCGGGAAACAAACCCAGGTCTAAGAAACATTCCGCCATTACTTTATCCAATGCTTCGAAGCTGCTTTGGAGACAAAGAAGCAACTCATCATCTGAATCATGAACAGTAGAACCTCTGGACCATTCAATTAGTCTCTGTGTCCAGATCTCTATAGGCTGTCCGCAAAGTGATCCCCCAAGCACTTTAATGGCAAGTGGAAATCCCTTACAACGCTCTACTATCTGCAGTTCAATTTTCAAGAATTAAATCAGTTACCTTTGGACTCGCATACCCAAATTCAAGTCTCTGAAAATCATCTCAATGGTTTCTTGAAGATGAGAAAATGGTTAAATAACTATCTAAGCTTCTTTATTTTTGTTTTAGTTGTACTTCACAAGTAAGCTTAAATGCATGATTACTCAACTTGATATGGTGAAACGGATGTGTTCACTCGTCTGTATGGATGCTTTGTGTAAAAAGAGAACATAATTTATTTTCCTCCTTGTAAGGCATGAATAAGCATATATATAGTGCATTGCAACTAAAAAGTACCTGTCTTGAAAGATCTTGCGGAATATGAGAGCTCTTATCTCCCAAAGATGCATAATGATGAAAAAGTTTCATTGCATTGTCATAATCCAATGACTGTAAATGATATGAAGAGTCAAATCTCCGAAATTCAGACCTTGATGTCACCAAAAGCTTGTAATTTGGCATTTTAACTTCATCAAACTTCCCCAGAAGGAATTCTGATCCAGACCAAACATCATCCAGGACCAACAGTAAAGGATTTTGTCCTTGTTCCTTGAGAAAACAGTGCAGCCACTTTACTGTACTTTCCTCGTTTCCGAGAGTAGGTGGCGTGGAACCCGTCCGTTGAAGAAGTTCTTGTACAATATATTCCAAGTTGGGGGTTTTTCGAAACAGTGACAAAGAAGATATTGTCCTTGAATATATCTATCCAAAGAAAACATATATAATATAAGAATGCTGCCATTTACAAAGATGAAACATTCACAATTGCAGCCCTAGTATATATGCCAAGAAAGAGCAAGAAATGTTTCTATAAAACCAACTCTTGATCAAAGTTCACAATTGAAAAGGAATTAAAGATACCTTTGACTTCCTGATCTTGACAAAATGTTGTTGCCAAAGTGGTCTTGCCACATCCTCCAGGAGCAGTCAGAACAAGCATTGACACCCCATCTTTAAGATTAAGAAGCTTCCTCTTCAATTCCTTCAAAGGAGAATCCAACCCAACTACAAGCAGCGGAAGTTCAGGTGCTGCACCCCAAGCTTCAATCTTAGCTTGATTTTGTAACACCAAACTTGATTCAATTCGGCTGAGCCCCTTCTCTATGTTCCTCACCGAAACCGAGCTCCCCTTCACATCCCTTATGCCCTGCACAACCAGTCTCTGTAGAAGTGCTTGGAGAGATTTGTCCAACTGAAGAAGTTTGTTGGCATATTTGTTCTTTTTGTTGAACTGCCAATCACGAACCTCCAAGCACTTGCCGACAAGCTCTATGCCCTTCTCCATCACTTCTTTTAGGTCTTTCAGTTCCTGCTCTGGGTGATCCAATTCCCTGTTGTATTCTTCTATCTGGTCGATCACTGGCTTTAAAGAATCTAAACTTGACTTGAAGTCGTTGAGCATGTTTTTATATTTGAAATTCTTGATGATCAGCTTCTCAAGGCCTTCATACAGCTCATTAAATAGTGTTCCTAGAACAGCCCCTCCAATAAGCTCCCCTACTCCTCCCATTCTTGATCCTTAGCAACAAAACTCAACACCAAAATCAGAAAACTGGTTTGAGTTTCATCTCAACTTTAAGACAGGAGCACAAAACAGCATCTTGGTAGATTGGGAAAAAAGGGGAAGTAAAGTGAGACACTCTTAAATTTGGAACCCAAGAAACACGGTAAACCAGAGACTCGAAAGTCGGCAATACAAAGTCTTCTCTTTCTTTGTTGGCAATCATGCAAGATAAGTTAAAAGAGGGTTTCAAATATGATTGACTCTATTAGGAGACTTAATTACAACTTAACCGGGAAATTGCACCAACGTTTCTAGGAAAATTCCATGGTCTGAAAAATAACCCCCCTACCCTCCCACCACACTGCAGGTCGCCAACCCAAAATTGTACTTCTGTCAGATTGTTTCACTTTAATGAATGTGACAAGTTTGAAGAAAAATGATAAGCTTCCGTTTGAACGAAGGAATTGAAAATTCCGTTTGAACGAAGGAATTGAAAATTCCGTTTGAACGAAGGAATTAAAAATTACATAGAATTCTAAAATAATGAAATTTAAATTTTCATAATTTCAATTTATAATTTCAATGTTTGGAATGTATGTCAAATTTTGTAAATGGCAGCTACGAAAATTGTGAAATGACTCTTATTTTGGTGGAAATTAAACTCTGGAATTTGATATCCCAATTTCCATGTTTTTTTCCACATATCATTTAATAAATTTCGTACTTAAGTTGCCAAAAAAAGGAATTGTCAATTTCTTCTCTTAAATTCCAGACTTTTAGTTAAATTCGGAGTTATTTTCCTCATCCAAACGGACTCTAAAGGCATAAAGACAAACTGTGTGAAGCAACCAAATGAAAGATGCAATAATTCACAAGCAAAAACTAGTAAATACAAATTCTCAGACACTCATTTAATTTCACAAAACAGAAGACCTTTCAAATACAATTTGCAGTAAATACATTTTCATCTTGTTCTGAAAGAACATCAAGAAAACAAACAAGAAAATTCCAACCACGAGAGGAAAATTAAGAAGTTGCTCCAACATTCAGTAAGAAAAAGACAGGTCTCAAAATTGAAGCTAGTGGAGCCAATTCAGGTTGATATTTTCTTTGGCTACCATTATGCGTGTGCTTCTGAGACGGTTCAAGAAGGGCTCCCACAGACTTCCTGTCTCTTCATCACATATCACTTCCTTTAACTGCTCGAGATAAAAAACGGATAGAGGCAACTCTTGCAATCTTGAGTACTGTCTCATGTTGATATTTCTTAAATTGCTTATTTCACCAATGTCTTCAGGCAACTCCCTAATGCTGAAGCAATCAGATATGTCAAGAAAGTGTAACTTTTTTAGGTTCTTCACCGAGCCTGGAAGTTTTACCAAGTCTGTACAGGACCTTAGCCTCAACACTTGTAAATTGGCCAGCTTCCCAATCCGTTCAGGCAAGGCATATAGATTATGGCAGTTGGTGATGCTGAGCTTCTTTAAATGAATAAGATCACAGACCTCGGTTGGCAATTCCACCAAATCATGGCAATAGTCAATATTCATTTCCTCTAAATTTGGGAATGCATCTGAAATTTTGACTGAACAATTGCTCAAAGCTTGACCGATGTTACACATGAATAAAGATATTTTCTTTAGACTCCGAAATTGTACGGGGTTCTTGGTTATGGAAGGAATTGAAATGCGCTCTAATCTGATTCTCTTCAGATTTGATAATGAACCCAGTAGCTCAAAGTTACTCAATTCAGCAGGTAATGAACCGTAATTTGTGACTATTAGAACCTTCAATTTGTCAATTTTCTCCACAAATTGAGGTAAGGCATAGTTCTTTGTCTGAATATTCAAAACTAGGACCTCAACCTCTGGTAGTTGAATGCTCTGCCATTTTGTTGAAAACACTCCATCTGCAAACGATATGCTACAAGATATGAGCTGTGGAGGGAAATTAAATGAAAGTTCTCCTCAAATCTTAGTGTGTGTGCTTGTCATGAGTGCGGGTACATGTGCATGTGTGCATGATTTCATACATCTGAATTTTCTAAAAATAAAGAGAGCGAGAGAGATGGAACAACCAGAGGAGATAGATAAGAGGCGAGCCTTGATGGGTTGAGACTTCTGTTCTTTCAACCACTTGGGTTCATTGTCTCCTCTTATGTCTACAATCAGTCTTTTTCTCTGTTCTATTGGGTCTAGTTTCGCGTTATAGACAGCCAGCTCTCTAAGCATATCATGCTGGGTAACAAAGTGTTCAACGTAGTAGTCATCCACCATCTCCATATTCTCCTTCCTGGTAATAAAATATTAGTCACTTAAAAGATATTTCTTCAGCATACAGATTGCAATTGTAAATTAAGGTTAGCAATTGTTCGTAAATATGGAAATTTGAATGAGAATACTATACATAAGAGATATAGAACCGTGCATACCTGGTGATCACAAGATTTGCCAGACTTCTAGTGGTGAGCCCGAGGAGGTTTGTAATGGACAGAAAGTCTTCATCTAGCTCATATAACTCTGCCCACATATCAATGACAGCAGCAGCAGGGATTCTTTGGTCTTCAGGAAATGAACCAAGGTCCATGAAACATTCTTTGATTTCTTCATCCAAGGCATCTATGCTACTTTGAAGGCGAAGAAGCAACTCAGTCTCAATATCAAGAATAGAACTTTTAGACCAGTCTCTCAGTCTTTTACGCCAGAACTCTGTAGCTTGTCCGCGAAGTGAGTTTCCGGTCACTGTAATGGCAAGCGGAAATCCGTTACAGCGCTTTACTATCTGCAGTTCAGTTGTTCCAAATAAAGTCAATTACTATCTGACTTGCAGACCGAATGTTCAAGTTTGTTAAATGACTATCTAGTATCTACTTTTCTTCATTCTTATTCTAGTTTTAGTTCACAAGCAACAGGCATAACTGATCATTTGCAGGTTGAGATGGTAAAATGGATATTCATTTGTGTGTATGGGTACTTCGCATAAAATATGAAAAAAAAATTATTTCCCTACTTTGTTCCCCCTTTAATATTTGAGGCATAAATAAGCATATATGGTGTAGATTGCAGGGTAAGAAATCACCTCTCTCAGAAGATCTTCTGGAACACTAGAGCTCCTGTTTTCCAGAGATGCTGAATGATGAAAAAGAGTCATTGAATCTTTATAATTCAATGATTCTAGAAAATACGGAGTACCAAATCCTGGAAACTCAGATCTTGATGTCACCAAAATCTTGTCATTTGGCCTTTTCAATTCATCAAATTTCTGAAGAAGAGATTCGGATCCTAACCAAACATCATCCAGGACCAACAACAGAGGATTTTGTCTTGCATCCTCTGAATTCATGCGTTGATATACTTCTTCTACGAAGTCTGAGTTGGGCTTTTTTGAAACAACGACAAAGAAGATATTGTTGTTGAATTTATCTATCAAAATACAATATAAGAAATCTGTCATATAAATCTGTGTACCATTGTGCAAACGAACATACAATACAAGTATTAATATTTACTGTTTACCAATAGAGGGAACAAATAAAACAGGAAGTGCAATCATACCTTTGACTTCCTTATCATGACAGAACTTTGTTGCCAATGTGGTTTTCCCGGATCCTCCATGAGCAGTCAGCACAAGCATTGACACATCGTCCTTAAGAAGCTTCTTCTTCAAATCCATCAAAGGCTCCTCCAATCCAACTATAACAGGTGGAAGTTCAGGTACTGCACACCAAGCTTTAATGTCCAATTGTTTTGGCAACACAACCTCTTCTTTTATTTGCAATTTATCAATTTTCTCTTCAATGTTCATTACCCTATACAAGGTCTCCTTCCCATCCCTTACTCCCCCAACGTTCAGTATGGTTAACAGTCTATTCAGACATTGGTCCAAATCAAGAAGCTTTTTGGCATATTTATACTTTTTGTAGGTATTCCACCGGCTAACGGTGGAGCACTTGCGAACAAGCACGGCACCATTCTTCATTTTTTCCTTGAAATTTTCTAGTTCCTCCTTTGGACGATCCATCAAATTGTTATACTTTTCTATATCTTCCATCAGCGGTTTCAAAGAATCTAGCGTGGATTTGAGATCTCCGAGGAGGGATTTAAAAATCGTGGTCTTGTCCTTCACATCCTTAACAACTTCATACAGCACAGTGAACAATGTTCCTACAGCACCCCCGGCAAAAAGATCCATTCTAGACTCTTTACAACAAAACCCACCACGCCACCAAAACCCGAAAACTAACTTGAAATCGTATAATTTCAATCTAAAGTTGAAGACAAGAGAGAGAGCAGAGTGGTATGAAAAACTCAATGTTCTCTTGATTTGTAAGTGGTGATAAATACCCAAGATAAGGAAGAATTGATTCTTCCGTCAAGTGGAAGCTCAGAATTTCCGAGTTAGCCCCTCTCCCCCAACCCCACCCATGGACTTTGCCCCCCATTGACTGACCAAGCACATGATGCTTAGCCTTCAAGCAGCTTCCTACCCTACTCTTTCTAGAAAATATCGATATCCCATTGAAAGCTGAGGACAAGAGTTTTAACAACTACAATGCATCGATAAGCCAAAGATTAAATAAAATATCTGAACTAATCAGCAGTGGTATAATATAATTTATGTCTTAATATTGATATTAATAAATAATACCAAAGAAACCAATAATATAATTGAAAAAGTAACATGCACGTTGAATCCCTTAACCTGATGAGATGAGACCTAGAAATTCGATGGAACCACCACCACCACCACCCTGCATCTATTTTTTTAAACTCCATTGACCAAAAACAGTAGCTATGAATTAATGCGGGGTTTCTTCTCTCTTTCGGCAAAGAATCTTCCTGCCGTAAACCCAGTCTCCATTCCTTGTCCTTCATACAGACGACTCACTTCCAAGTCTTCAATCAAAACACACGGAGGAGGAAGAATGACGAAACACATGCTTTGTTTGTTTTCGAAGAAAGTGATGTTGCATCAATCGACCCAATATATTCTATGTTCGGTTTCTTTCATACCTACCTACCTACGAAGTGTCTTTTCTGGTAAAAAAAAAATTAAGAAAAATGAGTAAAAATATACCCGACAAGCCCAACTAACTAACGGTAACCAAAAGACTTTAGCCCATTTTATCAACTTTGCCCCAAAAATTTCTGAGACCCAATTAGCCAAAGTTGGACCATTTTATTAACTTTGGCCCATAAAAGTTTTTCCCTTGGCGCGAAAAAATTCGAGTCGTCTTAAATCTTCAAAGAGTCAAACTTTGCTTTCCACCACGGCCACCATGAAATCCTTGACTCTCAAAATTTCCAGGTCCTTTTCTCTGATTTGCTTTAACAGAACCCATTCATCATCTTCCCAAACCCAACTAAACAAACCTCTAATTGAGAAAACTTTCTTCAAGTCCAACACCAAAGACGGCCTCATAAGCCGCTTGTGCAAGGACGGAAAATTTAAAGAAGCCATAGACATTCTTTGCGAGCAAAAGCGCTTGGCAGAAGCGGTTCAGTTGCTCAACCGAATAGATAGGCCCTCTGCTTCTATATACTTGACCCTCTTGCAGCTTTGTCTTCAACAACGAGCTCTTGTGCAGGGCAAATTGGTCCATGCCCACACAAAAGTGTCTGGGTTCGTGCCCGGGCTGTTCATTTGTAATCGTTTAATTGATTTGTATGCAAAATGTGGGAGTCTTGTGGATGCCCAGAAGGTTTTTGATGAAATGGCTGAGAGAGATTTGTGTTCTTGGAATACTATGATTTCTGGGTATGCCAAAGTAGGGCGGCTTGGTGAAGCTAGGAAACTGTTTGGTGAAATGCCTGAGAAAGATAATTTTTCTTGGACCGCAATGATATCAGGGTATGTTCGCCATGAAAGGCCCAAAGAGGCTTTGCAGTTGTATAGGACGATGCAAAGGCACGAGAATTCAAAGTCTAATAAGTTCACCGTGTCTAGTGCTCTAGCTGCGTCAGCAGCCATCCAGAGTTTAAGATTGGGGAAGGAGATTCATGGTTATATAATGCGAACTGGGTTGGACTATGATGAGGTGGTTTGGAGTGCCTTGTCAGATATGTATGGAAAATGTGGGAGTATAGAGGAAGCTAAGCGCATTTTTGATAAGATGGTGAATCGAGATGTTGTTTCGTGGACAGCCATGATTGATAGATATTTTGAGGATGGGAAGAGGGAAGAGGGATTTGCTTTGTTCTCGGAGTTGATGAAGTCGGGCATTAGGCCGAATGATTTCACCTTTGCAGGGGTTTTGAATGCCTGCGCTCATCATGCCGCTGAGAACCTGGGCAAGCAAGTTCATGGGTACATGACACGGATAGGATTTGACCCCTTGTCGTTTGCATCAAGTGCCCTTGTTCATATGTATTCGAAGTGTGGAAACACAGTGAATGCAAATAAGGTGTTTAAAGGGATGCCCCATCCAGATGTGGTTTCATGGACTTCCCTGATCGTCGGATATGCTCAGAATGGTCAACCTTATGAGGCTCTTCAGTTGTTTGAATTGTTACTTAAATCATGTACTAAGCCTGATCACATTACTTTTGTAGGTGTTCTTTCCGCTTGTACTCATGCTGGCTTAGTTGAAAAAGGACTTGAATATTTCCATTCAATTAAGGCAAAACATGGTTTAGCACATACTGCGGATCACTATGCCTGTGTAGTTGATTTATTGGCTCAGAGCTGGCCGATTTGAAGAAGCTGAGAATTTTATCGATGAAATGCCAATGAAGCCGGATAAGTTCTTGTGGGCTTCCTTAATTGGTGGTTGTAGAATTCATGGAAACCTCAAGCTGGCAAAGCGAGCTGCAGAAGCATTGTTTGAGATAGAACCTGAGAATCCTGCTACTTATATTACTCTAGCCAACATTTATGCTACTGGTGGCATGTGGGATGAAGTAACAAAGGTCAGAAAAACAATGGATGAAAGAGGGGTAATAAAGAAACCAGGTTTGAGTTGGATTGAGATCAAGAGAGAGGTGCATGTTTTCTTAGTAGGAGACAAGTCCCACCTGAGATATGATGAAATACATTTCTTTTTGCATGAGCTTTCAAAGAGGATGAAGGAAGAAGGGTATGTCCCCGACACAAATTTTGTGCTGCATGATGTTGAGGAGGAGCAGAAAGAGCAGAACCTCTCCTACCACAGTGAGAAGCTTGCAGTTGCGTTTGGCATCATTTCTACTCCACCAGGAACACCAATCAAGGTTTTTAAGAATTTAAGAACATGTGTAGATTGCCATACTGCGATTAAATTTATTTCTAAGATTGCTAACAGAAAAATAATAGTGCGGGATTCAAATCGGTTCCATTGTTTTGAGGATGGGAACTGCTCATGTCGAGACTATTGGTAATTTGAATCACCGAGTTGTCTGTAAAGCATTTGAGTCCTACCACAGAATGCGATCTGGGAATTTTCTTCGTATTGTTCTGAGTCAAAAGGACTAGATCACATATGGTGGATTGATTGAGCTTAGGAGGAAGAAATTGAAATCCGAGTTTATCGGTGTGCTATGAGGTCTTGGAAATAGCTGGGGACTGCTTGAGGCCTCAATGGTAAATCGCCGTATTAACATCAATTAGGCTTCATTGTTTGATCGTATGAGAAGAATGGAACCAATACCCATTCAGACTTGAGAATTGTTTGCAGCTACATCTTTCAACATCAAGCGTCCTCATATGGCCAATCAAACATCACCAATGAAATTCAAAGCATATCTTTATAGTTTATAAGACTCGGTACATTATACTACCCTTTATTTAAAGTTATTTGTGGCCACTCACATGGTTATTTATTGAAACTACAATACTACCAATCTTGTAATGCAAAAGTACTTAGCAGCCCCTCTTGCATGGTCTAATACTTTTAGGAAAGAACTAAATACGTATGAAAATATACAGTTTTCTTAAGGACTCTAGAGCAATTCGTATTCACGTAACGAACGAAAAACTGTTGGAATTTTAGGAGGTGTGTGATGAGTGTTTGTGACACTCTGATACCATTGTTGATTTATGTGATGTGATGAAGGTGTTTAAGACAATAGAGCAATAGTTGAGACAAAGTGATTTTATTACATTGGAGGAGAATAGTTATAACTTAGTGTACATAGGGTTAGGCTAATTGGTCTTCTTCATAATTTATTGGCTTATTGGCCACTACACTTGGTTTAGATTAGTTTGGGCTATTTGGCCCTAGCTTGAGCTCTGGTCTTCAAGATTCTTCCATAGGTTGGGTAGCTCACGTGTAGTTCCCTCGTGGATTGGGAGTTGTAGTGGTTAAATCCCACCACCTTTAGTTGATTAGCTAGTTTAGGTTGCTAGCTTACTAGCTTAGATTTGGGTAGCTTGTTTGCTCCCACATAGATTGGGGGTTCTATTAGTTGACTCCCCCACGTGCATGACTTAGTTTGGGTCGGGTAGCTTGTAGCTCCCACATAGGTTGGGAGTTTATTGGTTCACTCCACATTTCATTGTGATTGTTTGCCGACTTAGCCTTGGTCCACCGGCTTGGCACTTTCTCCCAACCACATGTTTGTAGTCATGCTCTAGAGATTTCTTCCACCGCCATACTTTAGCCATTCACTTGTCGCTTTTTCTAGAATATTCTACCATATACATTTTGCTTTGCCGCCATGTAACTTCTTTATTGTGAGCTCCTGAATTTTCTAGAACTTTGTAGAACAAATGAGCATTAGTTTTCAACAAAAACAAACAAACAAAAAACAACACAGAAGGAAAATGCTCATGACTTGACTTTACATAGAAGTTCTCAAAAGGAACATACCATGCTTTATTACACTCTGTCATTAAATCTTTCATATAAAATGCTAGTCTTACCATATTTTTCTACCACATTGTGTACCACCTCTCTAATAAAGATGGGCTTCATTGTATTGGTGGGCACCAACTCTATTAGAGATGTGGTACACAATGTGGTATAAAAATGTGATAAGCCTACCATTACCCTTCTTTCACTTCACCCACCCACTTGCTACACCTACTCTTTACGTGCTTTACCCACCCACATGCATACCTCCATATATTAGGAGGAAATTAGGAAGCCAGAAACAATAAAGATGAACAAGGGAGAGGAAGAGAAAAGGACAATGATAAAGAAGCTCATTCCCAACAAACAGATTGTCCTGAATCACTACGTAACTGGGTACCCAAAAGAGAGTGACTTTGGATTGCGATCCTCTACAACCAGTTGCACCCTTTCCCATGGTTCCACATCATCTGCTGTTCTTCTAAAGAACCTATACCTCTCCTGTGATCCTTACATGCGCCACCGCATGTCCGATCATATCTCCCATTCCGGGACTATTGTCCAGTCGTTCACCTCTGGCTCTGTCCTTGTGGGATATGGCGTGTCCAAAGTCTTAGAGTCCACACATCCAACCTTCAAAGAAGGTGACTTTGTTTGGGGCATGATTGGATGGGAAGAGTACACTTTGATCACTACCCCTGATAGCCTAAACAAGATCTCTTTTACCGACGTACCCCTCTCATACTATGCAGGCATTCTGGGCATGCCAGGAATTGCTGCTTATGCTGGATTTCACAAAATATGCTACCCCAAAGAAGGGGATTGTGTGTATGTTTCTTCTGCATCAGGAGGAGTTGGTCAACTTGTTGGTCAATTTGCCAAACTTATGGGTTGCTATGTTGTTGGAAGTGCCAGCACTAAAGAGAAGGTTGATCTCTTAAAGCACAAGATGGGATTTGATGAAGCATTTAATTACAAAGAGGAGTATGATTTGGGTTCGGCATTAAGAAGGTACTTCCCGCAAGGCATTGACATTTACTTTGACAATGTGGGTGGTCACATGCTTGATGAAGTTATCTTGCACATGAAAGTTCATGGCCGGATTGCACTCTGTGGCATGATTTCTCAATACAATATTGAGAAACCAGAGGGTGTACACAATATGTTTAGCCTGATCATGAAGCGGATCGAGATGAAAGGGTTTGCTGAAACCGATTTCAGGCATGTGTATCCAGAGTTGGTCGAGTTATGTATCAAGTACTTGCAGGAAGGGAAGCTGGTCTATGTTGAAGATATTGCTCAGGGGCTGGAGAATGCCTCATCTGCTCTTGTTGGAATTTTCTATGGCCGCAATGTTGGTAAGCAGGTCGTCTGTATTGCTAAGGAGTAAGATACTTCTGGCAATATTAATAATATATATTAAGTGAATAAGGAACCTTGTCTTACTACTAGTTTCCACAATCAATCCTTTGCTGGTGTGCAAATAAAATAATAATAATAACTAAATAGTAATTTCGTAATTATAGAACATCAATTATGTTATTTTTCAATCCAATGTCTTTGAGTTTGGACAGCAGCTGCTGTTTAATCTGTCAAAGAACCACATGTAACCAAATTCAGAATCAGAAGAACTCGCTTTGGTGCTGACTGGACAGTCTGCACAAGCCCTCTTCAATCCAGAAACCGTACTTAGAACTTTACTTCACCCTTGATGAACATCCATTTGATCCCATCTCTACACAGGGCGTTCATCTCAGCCGAAATCCTTTTAACATCCTGTTAAGTTCTCGTGACATATATATGTGTCAAAACCATAGATTCAAGTTTTCATTTGATTTGCAAACGAGTAAGATAGAAGAAAATAAGGTATTGGATACCTATATTCTAACCAGTAAATGTATCTAAACCCAAAATACCGAATGTTGATGGACTTAAAATTCAATAGACACAGAAAATCTAGAGAGTTACAGTCAAATAGTTACGCGGTGTTACGAAGTTAAAATAAGGATGGACAACATGGTTCATATTTCATAGGAAAATGATTAATTATTAGTAAATAAATACACGTGTTACAATATGAGTGAATTAATAACATTACGTGACGGTGTGACTGTCATACCTGAAAAGTTACTCAGTTAAGATGGATTATGTTTGTACCATATCTGACCCTCCACTCATCCATTGACACATGGGTCTCTTAAACTCCCCAAACGCCCAAGGTTAAGAACAATCGGCATCGACGACCGATGGTATTATCTCAGATCAACCAACGAGCGCTCAGGCCCATCAGAGTCTACAATCGGTACCCCCTACCGATTCTGCGTAACAACCTCGAAATACCCGCTTGAAATATCTAAGGACTCGTGTCAACCTCATAGGGCCCTCCCATGAGTCCCACATCGAAAGTGAGTACTAAGAACATACAAAATGCCCTCTATAAATAGGCCCCTTCACTACAATACAGGGGTAAGACTTTTTAGCTTGACTTTTATACTTTTATATGGTCAACAGCAAGAGCTCTTAGAAACAAACTTACTTGAGCATCGGAGGGTCTTAGGCTGGTTCCACACCGGTTCCATAGACCTCACGAGCCTCACTTATCTTCTATTCAGGATCAGCATCCGAGGACAGGAAGAATCTCCATCTATCACTCAATCGATCTACTAGATCGTCCACATCTCTTGTAAGTTGCACTCATCTCTATCTGTTCAGTTTTAGTGCCAACAGATTAGTTACATCACATTCCAATTGTCTTTTTTAATAGGGTTCTTCCAATAGTTAAAGTACAGCATGTTGGCCATTGAAAAAAATGCAATTTCTAAGGTCTCCTTGACTTTTGGTTCCCTCCAATTGCATTGAAGGGATTTGATTTGCATCATTTTATTACTTTAACACCAACATCAAACATTCATAACACTAATTTTACACAATATTCAATCCATAGTTTTTGGGACAGAAGCTGCTATAGATTTATTCTGTGATAGCCCCACATGTAACCAAATTCATAAGGATTCGCTTTGGTGCAGACTTCTGCACAAGCCTCTTCAATCCAGAAAACTTACCCAAAACTTTACTTCCACTTACGTTGAAAATCCATCCCCTGCCATCCCCATGCACATCCATTTGATTCTTTTGATCCCATCTCCTACACAATTCCTTCATCTCAGTCGAAATCCTTATAACATCCAGTGCCACCTTAACTTGCAAATCAATAGTAATCAGCCTCCGAAGAGAGTCATCCAACTCTTGGAGCTTCTTGTAGTACTTTTGGCTCTTCCATAAGTTGTAGCAACCCGCATTCGAGCACTTATCGACTAGTTCCTTGCCCCGAATCAGCTGTAGACGTATTCGGTAAATGACATCGTCTGGGATATCTTCTTCAGAAAGACGATCGATTTCACTGATTTTTGGAGTGATGGTTTGAATTGTGAATTCTAGTTGTGCAAGAATAGACTCATACATGTGTGCTCTCTCCCTTGCTTGTGAAACAGCTCCTAGTAGCGCCTCTAATGCGCGTCCTATAGTAGCATCTATAAGGATTTTGTCCATAGTTACTACCTTTTTTTTTGTTAAGAAGAACCAGCATTAATTAGTTTGAGAAATAAAGGAGCAATGCTTGTGTTATTTATAGGAGTGTTTTTGGTAGGCTCGATATTACTTACCATATAATTATTGGAAAGACAAGATCAAGCGGCATGGATAATACCACACGGAAAAGACAAGATCAAAGCCAGGACTTGATCTAGAAGAAATTTGACTACATGCTCTGTATACAGCTAAATTGCCGACAAGGTCAAGACTCCAAAATAGAAAAGGAAAATGGTAAAATGCATGAAACTTTCCAAGCTACTGAACCTCCTCCTTCTCCTTCACTTCCCAACTAGAGTGTAGTGCAATCGAAATAATGGGTAAGGGGAAAATTTGGAAATTACAATTTACACAGAGGTTATGAATGAGAGAAGGTAAACAAGTGTGAGGAGTGAGACGTGTGGGAAACAGGAAGCATTATTTGTTTGATTTATTTTTCGTGAAATATAACTACACGGGTATACTGTATATAGAATACACAAGATCAAGGCATGGGCTTCATCAATGAGTAATCCACAATTTACAACTAAGCTTACCTACTCAAGAAATTTTACATGCAATTTGTTTGGTTTAGGATTCTTACAATTGGCAACCTTGCCAAATGTACACTTTCATGTAATTCATCTTAGCACATCTTTAGAAATTAGGCATTGGGTATTTGCTACAAAGTTGAAGTACATTGAAAAGCTTATGAGGCCATAAAACCAAAGTAATTTGTGCATTCACTTATAATGGGCATCATTAGAAAAATCAGCATTTGCATCCATATACGTTGTCTAGATGACTAGTCATATAGGCCAAATCAGCATTTACATTCATATACTTTATCGAGATGACTAGTCATATAGGCCAATATTTTCAACACGAGATTTTTAACCAAGGCACCTGATTTTTCTTATTGTAAGTCCAATCATTGGTTGTCAAGTGTCCTTTTGACCTACCAAAAAGATTGGGGCTGGTTTGGACTCACTATCTCTCTCATTTACAATTTCTGAGATGATTTTAGAGAGAGAGAGAGAGAGAGCTCTAGTGAGAGACTGGGTATGGGTTTTTATTTTTGAGAGGCAATTTTTTTCTCTGCCATTTTCAGAGAGAGGGGTTCATGGGTTCTTAAGATCGGACTTTTTCAATGAAAAATTATCTCTAGATTTTTTGTTTCAATGGTTTGAAATCTTAAGCACTCATGCCATTTGGAAAGTTTTGAGAGTTTCTTCCTTCATTTGCATTTTCTTCTTTGAGTGAGTTTATGATTTTAAAATGAGATTTTGAAAAATTGGTTTTTAAAGTATGCTTTGATCCTTGAACTCTACTGCTTTTAGAAGAGAATTTTTGAGAGTTTCTTATGGCTCTACATTTTCTCTCTGAAGGTGAGGTCTACTCTTTTTCATTATGACATTTCAAGTTTTGGATTTTTGAAATCTGATGTGTGTTTAGAAATCTGCATCTAGGATAGTTAAACACATCCTCATTCATATCTAGATCAAATTCTAGGTTGGTTTCTTAAAGAGTATGGTTTCTTGAAGAAATTGATCCTTTTTGGTTTAGAATCTATATTCCATTCATTTGATCGATCTGGAGCTGAGCCGCATGTGCCATGGGATGAACGAGCTGAAGAGGAAGCTGTCATTGCCATGAAAGACTAGCTGCAAGAGCTTTGCTAAGTTGGAAAGGAAGGTTACACAGAGGAGGTATAGCTTGTTTCCTAAATAGACCTAGGATTTCTTGAGCTTGCTTGTGAATTCTCTGTAAGAATCTTCTTTGCTTAGTAAATTGTCTGGTCGGATGATGACCCCAAGTTTTTCCCAATGGTGGGTTTCTGGGTTTGATGTTCATAATTTTCTGGGTTAAATGTTCTTGATTGTTGACTAGTCATAATTTGTTGAGTATCTCTATTTTGATTCAATGGATGTTCACACACTCTAGACTCTAGTTGTTGCTAGCACTGGGGATGCCTAGATTGATAGATCATTTTGAGTGCCTAGGGTGTCATCACTTAGCTTTCTTCGAGGATTGCAGGTGTTGATAATTGGTTTGTTGTGAATCTAGGTTATGTATTACATGTTCATAGGCCTATGACTAGTTATTGACTAGTCGTACTGTTGCTTAGCTTCATACCAGTTTTGGCTAATTGATTTACCTTGTATCTGTGAACTGATTGGTTGTTTATAGGTTTATGACTAGTTTATTGACTAGTCATATTTCTACTAGGTTCACTCGATCATTGTCATTGTCAAATCTGTTTGATTAGGGGATTTGGATATGTGTATCTCTTGCTTCTTCATAGGTCTATGACTATTCTTTGACTAGTCATATTGTTACTAGGAACATTTAATCATTGTTGTCTTAGATTTATCCATTGGGGTTTTAATTTACCCCATTCACCTAATTACCAATTTCACAACTAATTTCCAAGCAAGGCATGCAAATTATAAGCAGCTACTCGACCTTCTTCTCCTTCTCTTCCCTGACTGTCACCTTGTTCTGTATCTTCTTCACTACCTTCTCATCAACCGTGTCGTAATACCTTTTCAATTGTTCTTTAACTTCTCCTCGCCTCTCTCTATCATTAAGGCACACCGCGTGGATGGGTACACCGCAAAGAAACAAAGAAGAAACAAAAAAACAATAGACATACCGCGTGGATGGAAGGAAAAACAAAGAAACAAAAAGAAGAAAAAGACCATTCACCGACTAAAGCTACTGAACCTAGCAGGTCAACAGTGCTCAAGAAAATATTGTATTCCTAGAAACGCATGCTATGTAACTACTGAACGTCCTTAGTCCAAATTAGTCGATTAACCATTGGTTCAGACGTATTAACCATTAGCTAATTATTCACTTAAAAGAGCATAAAATTAGTCATAAAAAATACTTGCAATCCACAGAATTCCACAGAGAAATATTGAATTAAATATATTTGTGCAATCCACGTTTAAGGTTATACATCATTGTGTGAAGGGAAATGCGAGTAATTATTAACATGGATAACCTAACAGTGACATGTGAACGACTTAGAACACATGCGACCAACACAACAACACTAAGTTTAACGCTAACTCAGATTACATGAAAATTACGTTAACTAGAGCATTTAACCCAAATTAAATTAAATGACTATGGATGGATCGACTCAAGTTGAACACAATGATATAAGTATCCTAACATGGGATTCTATACACTCAAAACCGACTACCAATCCCTGGACAATGCCTTAATATGCCTCTTGGATTGTGCCTTCACCCACTCCCAACTCGACTTTATGTTCAGACATATATGGAGAATCAGATTAATTGCTAAAAGTGCCAGGCCGAAAAAAACACATGCCCGCAACAACGCCCCAAGCAAGTTTAGCAAACATAAAAGTCCCTCCCGGCAGAATTTGTAGAGGAACCATAAACCACCGGCAACCGCAGATACAAACCATTTCCTCTCTGCATTACGCACTGGACTGGTTATCGCTTTGTCCATCTTCATAGCAGCAAGGGGTAACTTCTCTGTGATTTTCAAACCTGGCACCTTTGGAGACTTCCTGTAAACAAGAAACTTCTCTCTACTCAGTTCAATTACCTTGCACAATAAATTAATTTTTTTTAAAAAAAAAAAAAAAACAATGCTTACTTTGAACGAAGCCTAATGAGCCCGTTGCTCCAAGCCTCCAAAGCAACAATAAAGCAACAAGAGCTATGACCAGCAACAAAACAAAGATCATCCTTGTGCAAAGCAAGGTTTCCATCCCATTCCTTGCTGTCTGCGCCCCCAGATTTTCATGGAGTCCTTTGAGAGAGGCATCTAATTCAGAAAGTTTGTCTTGATGAGACACGCTCCATATGTACTTGCCCCTCTTCGACTTGTAGATGATGCGAACGCACGTTATACCCTCGTGAACTTGTCTTTGCAGACTCTCTATTTCTTCCTTCGGGCGACCCAAGTACCTGTTTAGCTTCTCCATCTCTTGTATCAATGGCTGTAAAGACCCTAGGGTAGCATCCAGCTTTCTGAGCAAGGCTGGACAATCTTTATGTTTCTTGATCGCCTTTTTAACAGAACGGACCAGCTCCGTGTTGGAAATTGGCTCAAATGTAGAAGAATTTTGGAGTTGCCCATGTGAGTCAAAGTTAGTTGCCCATGTAAGTAAATGTTGGCTTACTATGAGGTCAAAAAGGGTGGATTGTTTGGTAGCCATCCATTGGTAAGTTTGGTAGCCAACATATGAATAGTTGAAGCTTGCATTCACACTTATGCATCTTTGGCTATAAATTGGAAGCAAATGGTTTCATTTGAAGCATCCCACCAAGTGTTGAGTAGAAGAGGAAAATAGCAAGAAAGGCATCTTGCCAAAGAGAGAAACATTTCTCTCTAATTGTTCTTTGCTTTGTATTATTGTTTTCTCTTCAATTGTTGTGAGAGTGAAACTTGGGTGTATTTGGGGCTTTGGGTTTTCTTGAGTGATAAACACTTTGTATACTCTCTTTGATTATAGTGAATTACTCCGTCGTCTCCAAACTGGATGTAGGCATTGCCGAACCAGTATAAATCTTGGTGTTCTTGTTGGTGTTGTTTTTGTGTTCAATTTATCTCCTGCCAGTTGTTCTTTATTTTTCACTCACAATTGGTTGACGCTTCCGCACAACACTCCAAAATTGCAGCACCTAGAAAAACCTCTCCTACTCCTGCCATTTTCGATCCTCCAAAGAGATAGTAATGATTTCCGTCTAACTCGAACACTTAAATATAAGGTCGCTATTTTTCTGGTCCAAGTTGGAAACTTCTGCTTGCGAGAGACTTTTGAAACGAAGAGGCAATTTCTCTCCACTTGGACAGCCACCCACCCAGTTCGATGAGAAATTATAAAGTAGAATTAGAATATGGACACACGGTATAACTTGTACTTACTTAAATATGGATGGACAATAAAGTTGATATTTACTCTTTTAGAGAATAGTATCAATAAATATCCACTCATATTATAAAACGTGGACAAATTATACAACGTGACTGTACTATCATGCTACACTATGTCTTAATTTAAAATAACTTCATTTTGCCTTTTAAATTGTAGGGCGAATGGATTAATACTAAAAATTTAATCATTTCAAGACACGTGTTTGGTAAATTATTAGTAAAGCCTAAACTTAATTATACATACATGTTAAAAATGATCAGAATTTTTTCGATAAAAAACGTGATCGTTACTAGAAACGCATTAGATTGTCTTAAATTTGATATTATTACTCCATCATTATAATGACCTTTTATGGCTATTGGTTTTTTTGGCTCAATTATGGGACATCCAAACCCTAATATTTTTGCCTCGGTTAATATTAATTTTTGTAGTTTGTCAACTTTTTCAATCTAATTAAGCCCAAATTGCCCATTCCATCCGCTAATTGAAAGACAAATCTGAAATGGCTCTGACTTGGCAACATGTGATCAATTCGTGTCATAGCCACTACTGTCTGATTTTTTTTCTTGGAGATTACAGACGGGCGTTAACAACTTGGGCTAATAGTAAAAAAGGTGACAAGTACATTACTATAATTGTTAAACATAAAGTCTAGCCATGAAAGTGAAAAACCCCTCAAACTTACGGATCAAAGCATAATTTTGCCTACAATAAGAATTTAATTTTTTTCATATATATACAAACGATAATTTACTCTAAATTCAAGTTTGACAAATTGTTGTTTTGCTGAAACCAAACTTCATGTCGTCTATGAAATATATTTACGTACTCTGTTCTGGGAAAGTGTTGCGATACAGTCAGTGACTTTATTTGTGTTATGACATTTCTAAATTTCGCAAAATAATACTTGCAAGACTACCTGCACAATGTGCAATATATAGCTTATGTTCGGGGAAATATATGTATTTGTGTAAAGGGAAATAATAGCTCTGAAATAATTTTTAGTCAAAAAATACCAAAAAATCAAAGTCGGTCAAAGATTTTACGTGAACACCAAATTGCCCATATTGAATTTTCGAAAGGAATTTCCGAGAGGTAGTTGCCTTGATATTCCTCTTCTTTCCACAAGAATGTTGCGGAAAATTTACGTGCATATAGTCCTCTCCTTTCCACGAAGATACGAATCTGTCCATGAATAGTGGAAAAATCTTCATAGAACTCCTCCTTAAAATCAACGCGATTTTGACACTTGACAAATTCCTATAATATTTTTGTTTCTTCTTTTTTTGTTGGAACTTTATTAATTTGGCTGGAATTTGACCGGTGTCTTCATATGGCCAATCAATCAAACATCAACAATGAAATTCAAAAGTGTATATATATCTTTACAGTTTATGAAATTCTTCATACTACAACATGGTTATTTATTGAAACTACAATACGGTAGTAATGCAAAAATGTGAAACCCCGTATATATTTTTTTAAAAGTATATATATTAATATTTTGGAAATTAAATTTTTTGTATAGTTATTAGTTTGCATACTATATAATTATATTTTTTTATCCACGTATTTTTTTATAAATATATATATAGATATATTAATATTTTGGAACTTAAATTAGTTATTAGTTTGCATACTATATAATTTATTTTATTTGTTTATTTTATTTATTTTGCGTGGCAAGTCACGTGATATTTGTACTCTAGCTATCAACTAGTATATCTTACCTTATCAAATAAATCTTATTGCATGGCTTTCACTACATTAATTCATTTCAACCCTATTTTATATTTAATATATATTCTCTACACTTTATAAAAGCATTATACAGGCCCTTTATGCTTACTAAGCGTTGTGTACAAAAGTGGACGTGTTGCATGTATACTGTTTGTCAATTTTTGTCATAGCATGAGGTGGATTTTTAAGCATGAGGTGTAAGCATTGTTTGTGTTCTTATTTATACCTTTAATATGAGAGTCCTCATTAAGCACCCTACAAAACTAATGCATTGGGCTATTATGGAGGTGGCATACTACTCTCAAGTCACTCAAATAGTACTCTAGTAAACGATAGATTAGTTGTGTAGCACAATTTTAGTTTCTATCTACATCCATTAACTTTGGACTGAGAGTTATTGTCACGACCCAATTCGAAAACAAGGAATATTCCCGAATCATGGTGTGAGTCATACCATAGTCATAAGAATAAAATCTTACAATCATTATATGATGAGAAATAGAGCCACAAAATAATACAAATTTACTTAACATCACAAAATCAGAGTCACAGTAGTAGTTAACTACACACTAAGATCTTTAACAAATGGTTGACTACTTACAAATATTAATTACACAAATCAACAATAAAAGCCCAGCAGCTTAGTTGAACCTGCTTCCTCAAACTTCTTCTTTAATCTTGCACAATCTATTAGGGTATGAGCATTCTAATGCCCAATAGAGTATCGTCAAACCCCTCAAGGTCAACTATCACAGTTAATCAAAGTGGCATGCATCAAACAACACAAGAAACAGAAATTATGCAACCATACTAGATAAATAAACTTGCATATGCGGTGATGCCATGAACTCACTCACTTCTAATCCCACTAATTCATCCCTTAGGGCAACAAGCCTGCATGTCCCATACTATGCGTTTTACCACTGTAGCTCCGAATACCCTAAAATATGAGCTAGTGCCCATCCGTCCCTTAACCCATTTTTCTTTTGTTTACGAATTTCTCATCTTTCACTTTTTATTAGAGGCCCTGCTCCCATCACCTCAATATATTCAAGTTCTGCTCCCGTAACCTGAATATATTCCACATTTAATTTACTTAGATATATCTAAGGCCTTCTCCCACCCCTTAGATATACCTCAAACGACACACACACACCCCAAACACCACTGTCTTTATGATGCATATGTAATGCAACGCAAACATCATTTATCTCTACAGAATAATAATATAGATAATAACAATAATATTTCAGGCTTAATCACATGCATAATAATATTCACTCAACGTCAAATAATATCCACGGAGAAACATCAACAATAATATTCACATTTATAATACTATATATAATCACTAAAATTAAAAGTGATATAGCCCAATCATCGGGAAATAAGGAAACCCTACCTCATGTCCAGCTAGCTTAACCTTGTGCGGTTTCGTCCTCGAAAGTACGCAGAGAGAACACCTAGCTGGTTAAGCATGATTGATTTAATTAAATTTCGTGAGCACTATATTATGCATGATTATTTGATTAATTTTCTTGATATTGAGTGTTTAAGTGTTGTTAATTATCATTATATTATTTTATTAATATTGACATGTTCATATGTTATCGAAGATGGCCAGAATTCTTGGGTTGATAAAGTAAATATGGAAAAGTGGGTAATGTGAATGATCTTTTGTGTAGTTGAGTTTGACCATTGTAGGGACTAAGTTCAGGTGAGCCCATGTGCACAGTAGATTAGGACATCGACGGTATAATTGTCGATTAGGTGATTTAGGCTTGGAGATCAATGGCTTAGACAAGATGACTTCCAAAAGGGGAGTTATGGGATGATTGAGATGAGTGTTAGTTTATATAATGGGGCATTCGGAAATCACAGTGGTAAAATGCATGGTATGAGATATGCAGATTTGCTTGTCTTATAATAGAATAACGGGTTAGGTAAAATTAAAGCTCATTCATACAAAATTATCTTTTATTTGTTATGTGATTGCATGTCACTTAATTTAGTTATATCAATTGATTGTGGTAAGGTTTATGTCCTTACTAAGCTGTGGTTTTGCCCTTTATAGACCTTAGAGGTTTAAAACCAAAAAGACGGACGGTCAGCCGAGCTATATAAGGTTCAATTAGATTAGAATGATAGAACTTTATTTATTTATTGTACATTTGTAAGATTTTGGAGATAAAAAGAGAAATTTATTTTAAACCCTTCTCATCATTCATTGATCTTCTATGTTTCAAGTTTGATAATCGCAAAATGGGTGACCTTAGCTTCTTCCTTAGAATGGAGATTCTTCGCACTCCTAAAACCATCTCCTTGTCTCACGTTATCTCGCCCTAATATTGCTTTTGACATCAATCAGGTGTGCCAATTCATGCATTATCCTCGCACCACCCATCTTCAAAGTGTTAAACGCATTTATCGGTACATTAAAGGGACACTTGAGCATGGTATAGTTTTTCACTGTTCTCATGATTTTTCACTTCACGATTTCTCTGATGTTGACTGGGCTGGCTCTGTTGATGATTGGCGTTCCACCACTGGTGCTTGCATTTTTCTAGGTCCAAATCTTTTTACTTGGACTGCCAATAAGCAATCCACAGGATCTCGGTCAAGCACCGAGGCTGAATACGGTGCTTTAGCTACCACTACTCCTGAAATTCGTTGGTTTTGTTTCCTTTTTCATGAGCTTGGCATTCCTTTGCGCTCACCTCCATGCATCTATGTAGATAATATCTTCGCTCTTCACATGGCTGCTAACCCCATCTTTCATGCCCAGACCCATGATATTGAAATCGCCTATCATTTTGTTCATGAGTTACTCACTCAAGGGGTTCTTCGCACCAGTCATGTGTCCTCTCAACATCAGTTATATTTGAGGCAAATATTCAGAAAGTAATATGATTTGTGTTTATTGATTGTTAGGCGGGCGGATTGTGATGGACATCTACTCCCATCTTTCTTGTAGAATTTGAGCAACTGTTGATTATAAAGGGAGAAAAACATGTAATCTGATTCACATATTTCTTTCTTTCCATTTTTTATTCTATACAGTCACGTGTGACCAAAACCATCAGTTGCAACATATCTGTGATTGACATTGGAAAATTAACATATCTCTTTGTTTTCCCATCATAATATTCTATTCCATATAAGAGAATCAACACTTAGGTAAATTTGTCTGGAAGAACAGCTGCTGCAATATACTCCTGCTAGAAACCTTTATAAATATAGGAACCAAATGAAAAAGATACCGCACAAATTTTGCCTTACCTTCATAATGACCTGGAAGGTTTGCACCTCATGTCATTGTGCTGATACAAACCAATACCTATAATTTAATACATATGCCAAATCAGTATATAGAGTAAGAAAATAATATTTTTTATATTCTCTTTTCCTAATGTGTTTTACTTTACAGTTAATTATTTTCAAAACAAAGCAGAAGCAACTTTTAAAAAAAGTGGCCTATGTACAAGGGAGGATCTGTAAGTGTGCAGTGAGCTCATGCACCAAAGTCTTCAAACAAATAGTAAGTTGGCTCCACTACTTTATTCTTTACAACACCGTGCAAATAAATACAAATAATTGTTTCCTTTTCTTTTTGTTTCCCTTTTTCTTTTGGTTTCCGTAAGCAGTTTGGACTTTGCGTAGCCCTTCATTTAGGCCCTACAAGCGTTCAAGGCCCAATTTTTCCAGTCCTTCGACAACTAGGGTTTAGCAATCATTTTCACATTCACTATACATAGAGCTTCCTCCGCGCCCGAGAGAGACAAAGCTTCCCATCTTATACTATTGCTCTGTCTCTCTTCTCTTCTTTTGCTCTCTCCGTGAAATTATAACATAGCAACCCGTTCGTACAATTCTCTATCTGTATTTTTATCTATAAATTTGAATGCTTTTGTTTTGTCTTCTTTGTGAAAATTTGGTTTTGTTTTGTTGATTGTACAGTGGTGGCAAGATCCATTCTTCAGGTGGCAGCGCAGAAGAGGTTGCTTCCCCTCTCAGAGTTGTTCAGATTGGAAGGATTGGTAACTCTCCATGATTCTCGTCTTTTCTCTGTTTTGCTGCTTGTAAATTATTGGAAAACTATGGATGCCTAAGTTGATTATAACTATGGACACGACCCGCCCAGGCCGCCTGAGATCCGCTCAGTCCGTCTAGGCTCCGCCTAGATCCTCCCAGGCCGCCTAGGCACCGCCTAGATCCTTCCAGGCCGCCTGGGGCCGCCTGGATCCTTCCAGGCGGCCTAACTCCCTGGCGTCGATGTCCTCCCGTCTAGTGCCTAGGCCGATTTTTCGAACACTGCACGAAACCTGGAACGGGCTTGCTCTGTGCCCTAGACGTTCGTAGTGACGAGTTGGAGTCCTCTATCCGTGGCTACCATGGCGTCCAATTTACGTATGTTTCTGATTTTGCAATTTTTTTGTTTGTTTCTGACAAAGGTGGACTTTAGTTTTCTTCTCACTTCCGCCCCAGGAAGAAGTTGCGATTTATACGATCCAGGTGGTCACAAATACTGAGCTGGCAGTTTAGTTGTCTGCATAGCATAGATGGGGGCTGCCGAGGTAATAGATTGAATCAATGTAGCTCGACCAGCAAGGGAGAGCAGTTTACTCTTCCATGAAGCAAGCCTATTGTGAACTTTCACAATCAGACTATTATAGGTTGTTTTGGTGGTTCTAGAGTGTAGCAGAGGCATGCCCAGATATTTTCCCAGATCCTCGTGAGCGGGGATCCACAAATAGAACTTATCTGATGAGCAATTTCCTTGGGGGTGTTTGGGGAGCAGAGGATTGCAGATTTCTCAAAGTTTACTACCTGGCCAGAGGCTTTGCAAAAGGTTTCCAAGCAGTCCTTAAGCACCCTTGCTTAGGAAACACTAGCTTCAGCAAAAAGAATTAGATCGTCAGCAAAAAATAAATGTGAAATTTTAGGTCCAGCTTGAGAAGACTTCACTGGTTTCCATATGCTCCTGTTAATAGCATCAAAGATAATGTGGGATAATTTCTCAATGCAGAGAACAAACAGATAGGGAGAAAGGGGGTCGCCTTGTCGTATTCCACTTTTGGGTGTGAAGGTGTTGGTGCGTTCACCATTGATGCAAATTTGGTATTGGACAATAGAAATACAATTCATGATGAGCTCTCTGAAGTTATGGGGTAAACCCAATTCCAGAAGCACATGCTCCACAAAATTCCAATTTAGACGATCATAAGCTTTAGAGTTGTCAATTTTCCAAGCCATGAAGCCTTTCCTCCCTTTGGAGGTTCTGAATTTGTGCATCAACTCTTGGGCAATAAGGATGTTGTCATTAATCTGCCGTCCAGGGACAAAGCTGACCTGGTTGGGACTAATGAGATGTGGTAGAATAGGTCGAAGTCTGGCAACAATAATTTTGGACACAATTTTATAGAGAGTTGAGCACAAGCTAATGGGGCGAAACTGCATCATTGAACTAGGGCCTTCCACTTTAGGGATCAAAGTGATAAGAGTTGAATTAAGTTTCACTGGAACACAACAATCCTTTGAAAGCTTTCACTACCATCGTATGGATGTCACCACCACATTTACCCCACTGTTTTTGATAAAGGCAAGCAGGAAGACCATCCACACTAGGACTTTTAAGCCCTCCAATATTAAAAAGGCTGGTCTTGACTTCTTCCAAATCTACTTGTTTATTCAATAGGTTCATCTCACATTCCCCAATTCTGTGGAATAAATTAGGGAGGGAATAGGTAGTGTCCATGGCTTGGTTATTAGAGAAGAGCTCAGTAAAATAATCCACAGCGATCTCTTTAATCCCCAAAGCATCATCAGTCCAAATTCCATCCTTATTTTTCAGCCTTTCGATTTTATTTTTCCGTCTTCGAATAATCGTGGTAAGGTGAAAGAATTTGGTATTTCTGTCACCCTCTTGCAGCCACTTAATTCTAGATTTCTGTTTCCAGAACAAGGCCTCTTGATCAAGAACATGGTTAAACTCTTTGACAAGGTCTCGCTCCAGGAAGCTCAGGTATCTATGAGCTCCTCTACCTAGAACCTTTTGGATGCCTTCAATTCTAGCAAGCAGTTTTCTTTATGTTGATGCAGATGCCCAAAAACTTGGGTATTCCAAACCTTAAGGGGTTGAACTAGAGCATAGGTCTTCTCCACAACATTACCATTGAAATTCCCCCATAAGTCATCAAAAAACTCATGGAATTTATCATGGTTCAACCATATAGCTTCAAACCTGAACGGCCTTAGGTGGGCAGAGGCGATAAAGCAAGATTGAAGGGAGATTTTGATTGGGCAGTGGTCAGATTTGGTTCTGGGAAGATGTCTGACATTAGCCTCAGCAAAATTCGTCATCCACTGTATATTGCAAATAGCTCTGTCAATTCTTTCATAGATCCTGTTATTCGTCCAGGTGAACTTCGGGCCAGAGTAGCCCAAATCCACCATGTTATTGTTATCTACCCAGGTTTTGAAGCCTTTAAGTTTACCTGGCAGGCGCCCCGCCTGCCTTATCGTCCACATTCAGCATTTCGTTAAAATCACCTGCAATTAACCAGGGCATCTGATGACAATCGGAAACAAAGGATAGATATTCCCAAGTTTTGTCCTTTTGGCATAGCAGGGACTAGCATAAACAGCAGTGAACATCCAGGGGGCTTGTCCATTCCAAGAGATGCAAGCAGAAATTGACTGATCAAGAGGTTCCAATAATATCAATAGTAATTTTACTATTATTCCAAAGTAGCCATAGGCCACCCGAGAACCCATTGGCATCCACAATTTCAAAATTAGAGAAACCCAATTTTTTAACAACTGAGACAGCCTTTTCCCCACTTATTCGAGGTTCACAAATAAACAGGATATCCACACAATGCTTGTGAATTAACTCAAGCATATTATTCTTACCAGCAAATGATGTTCAACATAAATAACACAGTTCAAAGAGGAAGGTACCCAGGGCTGAACCCTTTAAATTTCAATGACCATACCTTCATCACGGTTGAAGGCAGTGCATTGCAATTCTCCATTAGAAGCTTGGTCTTGGCTTTTAAGCATGTCCCTTTTTTCCACGTGGGCCATTTGGTCGTTCTCTCATAATCCCAAAGGTCCTACTTCCCCTGTATCCGGTTTCGGGTCAATATTGCCTTCGTTTTCATGTATGGGTGGTGGTTGATGCCCAAAAATATATATCTCTTTATCTTGCTGTATTGGCCTACTACTAGCCCACCTTCCCATCTGGTGATGGATCAAGTCAGTGGATCCACTCTTGCTTTCTCTCGTGGCCACAATGTCACTGGCCTTAGATAACCCCATTTTGAATTTAGGCATCACAGTGTGTTCCTTAGCACCCATGGTATCAGTTGCAATTGCCTTACCATTTTTGTTGGAGATGTCGTTTAACACCACCCTAGCTCCAGCCTTGTTATTGTTAGCCTTAGTCCAAACTTTCTTACCCATAGCAGCACTATGATTCTTAGCAGAGCTAGTACTAGGCATATGTTGAGCAATCCTTGTCGCATTATTCTGTCCCACCTTATCTGCATTTTCACTAGCCTCCCGGAGAGTATTAAAACGAGACCCATTTTGTCTTTCCCCATCAGTATTCCCCTCAACTCCTTTAAAATTGTTCTTTGCACGCCTTATGGGTTGCACAATCATCCATGGCCCTCGTAGCCCATCTTCTACACTTTCTTTGGACATATCACTATCAGTTTCCATGCGTTTGTCATTTTCCAGAGGTTGCTCTTCAACACCTTTCTTAGCCCGTTTCTCAGCCTGCAAAGTCCAGTGCTCTCTCTTGTGCCCATAGTGACCACAAAGGTAGCAGATGTCAGGTAAACCTTCATACTCAATATTATACCAAATCCCGTTTATCTGGACAAAAGCATCCAGTGGCTTGGTAAGGTCCAATTCCACACATAATCTGGCAAACTTGCCTCTGTTTTGTGAGGTGGTTAGAGAATCGATTTTTAGCAGTTCTGCCCAATAAGTTCCCAATCCTCTTTAGAGCCCACACATCAAAGCATTCTAATTGAATGGCTGACACACGAATCCAAACAGCCATTCTAGTGATGTGGGCATTGGCTGGGCTGAACCCAGTTCTCCATTTCTCCAGAGTGAGATATTGGCCAGCAATCATCCATGGCCCTTCAGTTAACACATAATTCAGATCTTCTTCGAGTTCAAATCGCACAACAAAAAATTCATTGACCAGATCAATAAGCTTTCATTCCCCTTTCAAGTTCCATTTTTGCTGAAGGCGAGCTTGGAGGTAGGAGTAAGTGTGCGATCGACCCAAAAGCTTTACTATCAGAGCATTTCTCCAAGGTTTACAAAATCGGTTCATCGCACGATCAGAGAACTGAATGGATGGGCCGCGATCCTGTCGGGTAATGTTCACATCCTCATCATCGTTGAGATCTTCATACTCCGTGTCCAGGTGATCAATATTAATCACCATATTCTTAATCTGATTTACCTTACCCATAAGTTTGTCGCGGAAGGTAACGCCTCCGGTGGGACAAATAGGTACCTGTTCCATTCTGGTGACAGGACCCGCCCCCAATTCCTCGAAACTCGAGATGAATCCTGTGGAACTTCCGACATCACACCGATGCCGGGCCCACTAACTGAAATTTAGCCTCTTTTCCAAATTAAGGGAAAAGAGCACGAGACTTTCTCCAGAAATTTCGGAGAGCCTCCCCTATAAAATGAACATTTCCCAAATTTCAACCTGCACAAAATTCACATTTAACATTACCAACCGGCAGCATGCACAATATAGTCTCATGCAAATCACATAATAGGCCTCCGGCCTTCAGTTAGTTCCAGACAAAACCAACAATGTTCTCAAATCAATTAATACATAACCCATGTAATTAATGACCTCAAACAACATTACAAACATCACAGAAATCCTTAAACCGGATTCAAATCCAACATTCACATCGCAGAATCAATCAAACCTTTTAAACACCATAATATTTCGCGGCTGCACCTAGTGAGACCCCAGGCTGCCTACGTACCCTTGGACAAGGGATCAAGCCACACGTAGTTCTTATGTCAATGGTCACAACTCCAATTCCGATAAAACAAAAAGAATTGATTCTTAATCTCTTTCTTTATATCAGTTTAAACCCCACAACCATACCCTATCCAAGGCGTATGTACAATGAACACCTCATCAAATTATTCCTTTTATAACAGGTTCAATCCCGCAACCATACCCTTTCCAAGGCATATGGTGCCAAACAACACTGCCCAAATCCAGGGCTTATACGTTCATAGAGGTCCAGGCTCACAAATCTGAAACCATAATCAAAACCACATATACATATATGTAATATGTATAACAAGAAAAGGATAATTATATATATATATATATACATAAATACACTCACCTCTCACCATCATCATGTACCAGGGGAAAACAATCCAACCGGGGATTGTTGACTAGCTCACACTTATCCGGCCCTCAAAAGTCCATGTGGCTAGGGACGAGCCGTCCAATGGGGACCAAACTCAACCAGCCCGTACGGACGAAGAATCAAGACCCGTACGTCTGAAAACAGTCATACGCGCGCAGACTACCCAATCAAGGGTCTACAGCGACATCCCGTCAAGGATGCCCCGGGTTCCGTCACATCCAGACCATATCAACAATTTCCATGTATCAGGATCCAAGGGGAGGTACATGTGATGTTGCACATCATGTCCTGGGGGAAACAATCCAACAGGGAATTGTTTGACTAGCTCACACCTATCCGGCCCTCAAACGTCCATGTGGCTAGGGATGAGTCGTCCAACTGGGGGCTGATACTCTACCCAGCACGTACGGACGAAGAATCAAGACCCGTACGCCTGGAACTGTCCTCGCGCGCAGACTACCCAATCAAGGGTCTACGGTCAACATCCCGTCAAGGATGCCCCGGCTCCTGACATTTCCAAATATATCATATTTCCATGAATCCCAGTGTCCATATCCACTGTTTCCAAATATCATCATCCAAGGGGGTGGTACGTATGATGGTGGAGTTTATAATCCTTATATAAAAATATTATAAAGTAATATTCCATTTCTTAATTCAATTTTTCTCACAATACCTATTTATAGTAGACAAATAAACTCTCGAGCATAGAACCCATAACCGGGGAAGTACCTAAGATAGTGCTTTCTCAAATATTATATATATATAAATTCATGACACTCGAAAATATCAAATCCACAAATGTATCACAAATACTTTACAGAAATTAAACATTCAACTATTAAATATAAAAAGAATTTAAATAAATCATTAATTTCAACAACATGAGATTTATATCACAAAATCATAAAAACAATCTCATAAATCCACAAAATCAACATAAATCCAATGACGGTCAAAGACTCGTCCAAAAGGGTCGTTATAGTACTCCTCGAAGAGTGGAACTACCTCGGAGACTCACGGTCAACCGAGGGTCAAACTACCCAAACTTGGTCAACCGGGCCGGCGGGGCCCACGACCTCCATTTTACGATCCGAAAGTTCCTATAGGTTCCACAAGGTCTAGGATACACGTCTTGCAAGTTTGGTCCAGATTGGACGATTAGATCATTCGCGATCGCACGATTTGACGGTTATCGTAAAACACAAACTTTAACTATTTAAATCGGAACATCCGAGCTCCATTCTCGATCCGTGAATTCCTACACGATCCTAGGAATACCTAAATCAACATATATTAAATGGGAAGCGATCCAACGGTTCTAACGTATCGAACCCGGAAATCACACAATATGTAAAATCCGTTCGGGTTCAAACGTTATCCGAATTGAGATCCGTAAAATTCTACGCGCTCGTGACAACCAGGAGATCATTTTTAGGACAAAAATGTCTCTCTGCTACAGTGCCCCGCGATAACCACTCGCCGGAAAAACTTAACATCTTGACTCCAAACTCCTACCTTAGCTAATACACCTAATTTGGAGTCGCTTTTGTGCTTGGGTGAAAGCCAGAAAATGGCCGGAAGTGGCCGGAAATGGCAACTGAAAATCGGCTGAAACTAAACTTCGAAATTTAACTTGTAAACTCTCAAAATTTCTGGAATCCTATCCCATAGGCAGCTAGAGCACGAAAAGTAGTCCAAAAACCATACCTTACTCGTCGAATTTGGTTGAGAATTGAGGGAGAACGAGCGACCCAAAGTTTATGAAATTTCCGGCCGTTTTTCTGCAATTTCCGGCGACGTCCAGCAGCGGTGGTGGCTGGGCTTGGCTGAGGTGGGAAGAGGAAGACCAGCCGGTCATTTTGGGACCGGTCCGAGCTCCGGTGGTGGACCGTGGCGGCGGCGGCAGCTGGAAGAAGCTGCCGATGAACAGGAACAGCGAATGGGGGGGGGGTTTTGTTGCGCACGGGAGGGAGAGGGAGAGAGAGAGGGAGAGAAATTCTGGTTTTAAAACCAGTTTTTCAAAATTACAAATTTGCCCCTCTAAGTATTTAGATCGTACTTTCCTCGTTATAACTCCGATCTGAGCTCACTACGTGTCTACGAACTCGTTTCGACGTCCTCTACGCACCGGTACAATCGAAATTCCCGAATTCCTTCCCGAACTTAAAATGACCTTTTTGACCCTTTTTATAATAAATAATATTTTAAATTTCCAAAAACCTTAATTAATTCAAATCATTTTATTTTATTATTTACTCCAATTTATTTCCTCTTAATTTAATTATTTTACTCATTTTTAGGGCCGGGATGTTACATCTGTGTCCATACCCATTGCTTGGACTCTCACCCCCCAACTCAGCTGGTGATTTTCCACCCAGTTCCCCCTCGTGGTCTGTCGCAGCGCAAACACATTTCAGGACTCGGGGATTCTCCACGGAAACTCCTGGAGATCCATCTTCCATAGTCAAGGTCAAAGCAGCAGGCGGCGGCAGCTAGGTTAAGCAGTTTCGTGCATGGTGGAGTTGGCTCCACTACTTTATTCTTTACAACACCGTGCAAATAAATACAAATAATTGTTTCCTTTTCTTTTTGTTTCCCTTTTTCTTTTGGTTTCCGTAAGCAGTTTGGACTTTGCGTAGCCCTTCATTTAGGCCCTACAAGCGTTCAAGGCCCAATTTTTCCAGTCCTTCGACAACTAGGGTTTAGCAATCATCTTCACATTCACTATACATAGAGGTTCCTCCGCGCCCGAGAGAGACAAAGCTTCCCATCTTATACTATTGCTCTGTCTCTTCTTCTTCTTTTTTGCTCTCTCCGTGAAATTATAACATAGCAACCCGTTCGTACAATTCTCTTCTGTATTTTTATCTGTAAATTTGAATGCTTTTGTTTTGTCTTCTTTGTGAAAATTTGGTTTTGTTTTGTTGATTGTACAGCGGTGGCAAGATCCATTCTTCCGGTGGCAGCGACAAAAGAGGTTGCTTCCCCTCTCAGAGTTGTTCAGATTTGGAAGGATTGGTAACTCTCCATGATTCTCGTCTTTTCTCTCTTTTTGCTGCTTGTAAATTATTGGAAAACTATGGATGCCTAAGTTGATTATAACTATGGACACGACCCGCCCAGGCTGCCTAGATCCGCTTAGTCCGCCTAGGCTCCGCCTAGATCCTTCCAGGTCGCCTAGATCCTCCCAGGCCGCCTAGGCACCGCCTCGATCCTTCCAGGCGGCCTAACTCCCTGGCGTCGATGTCCTCCCGTCTAGTGCCTAGGCCGATATTTCTAACACTGCACGAAACCTGGAACAGGCTTGCTCTGTGCCCTAGACGTTCGTAGTGACGAGTTGGAGTCCTCTATCCGTGGCTACCATGGCGTCCAATTTACGTATGTTTCTGATTTTGCAAATTTTTTGTTTGTTTACATGGAAAAGGATTATCAGAGCTACGGATTTTAAAATTGTATAGCATCAGAGTTGTTATCTTAGTGGAGATTTCAATAGCTGAATGACATTTGATGGTTTTCATAGAGAAGCTTGGAACCGTTTTGAATATATTAAAGAGTATAGCCGCCCGGCTATACCTTTAAAATATTCAAATATATTTAAAGAGTATAGCCGCGCGGCTATACGCTTTAATTATACAATTTAGTCATGTTATGTTAGGGTTTAGGGCTAAAATACCACTTTTGCTAATTAGGATAGAGTTATTTCTTCAATTATTTTATTTATACCAGTGATATTGGGGAATGAGAATTTAAATTCTTTCCGATACCTCCCATTCTAATGATTTCCAGCTATTAGCCCATTAGGTAAGAATAAAAATGGATTTTATTTTTAAGAAATAATACGGGTTAAACCTATAAATACAATAACGAAAAATAGGGATCCGCCAACATTTTGGGGATAAAAGAATCTTGAATTTCATAGTATAAAATTGCTTGTGTAAGAATTTACTTTCTAAAATGTATCCATCGTAATTATGAACTAAACCCAATGACAACCTTTTTCTCATTGCACTTGACAACCCTGCTATTTTGTTATGAGATATATCAGTTCGCATTGTATTCTCTGCAAATGAAAATTAACGGTGAGGAGAAATTGGCTAAAAAAAAAGAAGTTTAAATCCTCACTTTTCTATAATTATATGTCACGCCTCAAAACTAGGTTCGTAATAGCGCCGTGTACCCTAAGACACACGGGAGTACAATATCAAATTAAAATACATTGCATTCCCACGTCTGTTAGAATACACAAGGCCTTTTAAATAAAAATAAGAAATTGGATTTTAATAAAACAGACTAAAATTTAAACAAAGCAAACCAACTCTTGTGTAAAATTTAGTATACAAGGAGTACAAGGTTTGATGACAAAAGTTCCCTTCAAGGACAATGAGGGAGAAAAGCACGTAGAATCTGAGCAACTGTTGATTATAAAGGGAGAAAAACATGTAATCTGATTCACATATTTCTTTATATTTTTTATTCTATATAATCATATGTGACCAAAACCATTAGTTGCAATATATCTGTGATTGATATTGGAAAATTAACATATGTCTTTGTTTTCCCATCATAATATTCTGTTCCCCGCAAGAGAATCAATACTTATGTAAATTTGTCCTAAAGAACAGCTGTTGCAATATACTCATGCTAGAAACATTTGTAAATATAGGAACCAAATGAAAAATATACTGCACAAATTTTGTCTTACCTTAATAATGACCAGATGATGACCTGGAAGGTTTACACCCCATGCCAATGTACTGATACAAACCAATACCTATAATTTAATACATATGCCTAATCAGTATATAAAGTAAGAAAATGACCTTTTTTATATTCTCTTTTCCTAATGTGTTTTACTTTACAGTAAATTATTTTCAAAAAACGGCATAAGCAACTTTTTAAAAAAGTGACAGCAATCCCAAGCTGCCCTATATGCAATAATGCAAGGGAGGATCTGTGAGTGTGCAGTGAGCGCATGCACCAAAGTCTTCAAACAAATTGTAAGTGGGCTCCACTACTTTATTCTTTACAACACCGTGCTAGAATACTCATACATGTGTGCTCTCTCCCTTGCTTGTGAAACAGCTCCTAGTAGCGCCTCAAATGGTAGCATCTATAAGGATTTTTTCCATAGTTAATACCTTTTTCTTTCAAAGAAGAACCAGCATTAATGAGTATGAGAAATGAGGGGGAGCAATGCTTGTGTCATTTATAGGAGTGTTTTTGGTAGGCTCTATATATTACTTATATAACTATTGGAAAGACAAGATCAAGCAGCATGGACTTGGTCTAATACCACACGGAAAAGACAAGATCAAAGCCAGGACTTCACCTAAAAGAAATTTGGCTACATGCTATGTATACAACTAAATTGCTGATAAGGTCAAGACTCCAAAAGAGAAAAGGAAAATTGTAAAATGCATGAAACTTTCCAAGCAACGCGTGCAAATGAAGTAGCTAGCTACTGAACCTTCTCCTTCACTTCCCTCAACTTGAGTGTAGTGCAAGAAATCGAATATAATGGGTAACGGGGAATTGGGAAATTACAATTTACACAGAGGAAACAGGAAGCAATATTTGTTTGATTTATTTTTCGTGAAACCACACGGGTATACTATATATAGAATACACAAGATCAAGGCATGGGCTTCATCAATGAGTGATCCACAATTTACAACTAAGCTTGCTCACAAGGTCAAGATACCTACTCGAGAAATTTTACATGCAATTAATTTCCAAGCAAGGCATGCAAATTATAAGCAGCTACTCGACCTTCTTCTCCTTCTCTTGCCCGACTGTCACCTTGTTCTGTATCTTCTTCACTACCTTTTCTTCAACCGTGTCGTAATACCTTTTCAATTGTGCCTTTAACTTCTCCTCGCCCCTCTCTATCTTGTCCTGGTACTTGACATACATTTCTGGAACTGTCATGCCCGTCACAATACCTACATGCAAAACCACCCAAATTATATACAAACTAGTATTGCTAGGGTCATCAAATTTTCGCATTCTCTGTGTACCATTTGTTCCAAGTCTATCATGATTTCATTATTTATTACAAATAAAGCACGTACTAACATGTTTGTTAACATTTTGTGACACTAACTTATATTATTGTGTCTTTTTTATCTTATCAGACTGTGAATTCGGACTACACATGAAATTAGTTAGGTAAGTCAAGGAGTTTCCTTTTTATTAGTCATTACCTATATATAGAAGGGTAAGAGATCGACAGATCTTGCTACACGGGAGACTAGCCACAAACCAGAGACAGTTCCAACAAATACAAACCACTCTCTCTCTGCAGCAACCCAAAACATCCATCGAATTCCCTCTTCAACCCATGCTCGAAAGTTATTGCCCATCTCCAAAGCCGACTTCTCCGAAATTCCCACTCTTGACAAGTCTGGAGGCTCTCTGAAAATAAAGCAAATTAAAATGCAAAACTCGTTACACAACACAAGTATTATAAAAAGAACAAGAACAGGGGATCTTCAGGGGAGCTTAGCTAACTTACTTGCCAAGAAGCCTGAGCAAGTTGCCTGTAAGGAACAACGAAGCAACAATGAATAGGGCCAGGTATGAAATCAGAGTGAGGAAGTTGAATTGGTAGACTTGGAGTAAAACCCATGCTGCTGTTGCTGTCAAAAGAGTCAGCAAACACTGCCTCTTCTTCCTCCACAGGATTATATCTCTCAAAGTATCTGATGATTGAGATGTATCAGACATGTTGATGATGATGTTGATGATTGGAGCAAAGCTCAAGCTGAAGATGAAGATGAAGAGCAGGACACGCTAATTTTGAAATGTCGATTTTGAAGCGGTTAGTTGAGATATGCTCAAAGGGTGACTGGTTTTTGGGCTTACACGTATGGATCTGAGTATTGGAAACGTGGAAACCATGCAAGCCTTCTTCATATAGAGTCACTTTCTTGCGTGGAGCCTTGGACTGTTGGGAGCACACAACAGCGCATACGGTTCCAGGAGTCGAAAAGGCTTACCTCTTGTTTGATTGCTAACCCAAAGGGGATTCCCAACCAAAATAAAATAAAAAAAACTAAAAAGGGATTTCATCAAGCCCAACATTCAGAATTGATATTATTAATTAAATTAGAATAATTTGATAAATTCACACTTTTTTGGTATTAAAAAACTTAAAATTAAAAACAAAATCAGATAAGGAATTCTATTTTTATGAAACAAAACTACTCATTATCTTCTTGGAAAAAAAAACTACTCATTATCTTTTTTAATTCTAAAATAAATAAATAAATAAAAATCAATTGAAACACGCTCAGCATTCCTAATGGACTTTTAGATAGCCCCAAATTGGAAGTTATTTGGAAGTGCTTCTTCAAAAATATATATTTTATAACTCATAAGCACTTTTAACAATTTCTACCCAACACTATGTGTGACAAGGTCAAGAGCCAATACTTCAGAAATTATTGTAATGTATACATAATACACTCACTTTCCAAGCAACACTTGCAAATAAAGCAGCTACTGAAATTAAACTTAATGAATGACAGTTTTGATCATCATTATTCAATCCCTAATATTCACTTAAAAGAGCATCATGCATACATGGATAAATAAATACTCGTAAAAGAGGAAAGGCTCCCATGCAGTCCACTGAAATATCCACAATTTGTTTTTTAGCCAAAATGAAGAAATTTAAATAATGAAAAATCAATTAGAAAGTGAAAATATGGCGCTATTAAATTAATAATGAGCCCCAAATCCAAAAGGCCACGGCCAGGATAAAACAACTCAAGTCTACTGAAAATAACCAAAATATAGCAAATAAAAGCCCAACACCTCAACTCAATTTCAACTCAATTCAATTTCATGGAATCACAGTTGATGATTAATCCAGTTGGTCAACCCCAAAAAACCCTTAAGAAGATAGAGGAACATACACAGCCCAACAATCATCTTAGCCAATTCCCGAAGCTCATCCCATTCCGGGAGCTTCAGGCCGGAGAAACCCAGTCGATACTGATCTTGAATAGCTTCGAAGCAAATACAGACGATCCCAATGGCCATAAAAACGAAGACCACATAGACGGCATACACAAGAAGTTTTCCAAATAACCAGACCACAAAATAACCTAACTGCAACCGCGCCGGACGGGACAATATTATACCGCCGTCAGGCACTGACGCCGATGATGTTGCAAGCTGCTGCTCTCTCACTCCTCCAGGAACACTAAACATGACCCTAGTCACCAAAATAACAAAAATTATGAGCATCAATAATAACCACGAGGCTTGTAATTGGTTGATCAACTTCTTTATTTCCGTAACAATAATCAGCGTCTCCTTCACATCCCTCAGCCCCTGCACCTTGATTATTTCCAACTGCCCTTTGAGATCCTCGTCCAATTTGGTGAGCTTATCTGTATAGTGTGCCGTACTGTACAACTTTGGCTTCTTGGAGCAGTCGCCGACCAGTTTTATGCCGTCGGAGATTATGTTTTTCAACTTATCTGTCTCCTCGTTTGAGAGATTCAGTTCCTTGTTTTGCTTCTCCGTCTGGTCAATGCAAATCAACACCAAGCGAGCCGATGTGTGCTTCGCAGAGGGCCTAACCATATCCATGAATGAATCGTAGTATTTCTATGAATGAATGAATCGTAGTTGTAAAGTGAAAGAGAGATGAGTGGGTTCACTAATGGAGAGTTGGAGAGCTACACTTTACGCATTTATCTTCTCTCCAAATTGGAAGATGACATGGAGAGAGAAAGACCGACACCGATTTAAATAATATTTAAAGTGTATAGTTGGGCGGCTATATTGTTTGAATACTCGAATTTATTTAGAGTGCTGCCCAAACGAACCCTAAAATTTACTGAGTACACCTTACCATCAAACTATTTATTGAATTACTAATTTACCATAATATAAAATGATAAAAAATGATATATTTTAATAAGTACACCATACTCACCATATTCAACCCTAATCAAACATAGAGAAGTTTTCATATTGCTTGACGCTTGTTTTTTTTTTAATACAAAACAATATTGATTAAAAAAAAAGTAAGGAATTTTGGAGGCCCAACATTGCTTTGTTGCTGCAAGAAATTTAAGTTGGGAATTCACTTTCAATCTACTGATTAACTTGAGCTTGAGGAGGTTCTTGTCCATCATCAGAGTTCATGAGGGCAATTTCAGCTCGTGTTTTAGCTAATTAACATTCTGCATCTTGTATTTGTAGGGCAACAACTTCAATCCAAAAATAAAAAATAAATAAAGAAAATCACAAGGATTTACAAGGATCAAGCTTTGAATGGAAGGAGCTAGAAAATCTACTCCCACAACAACTTACAAAATTAAAGATTTTGATTCAAACCCAAAATTTGAAAAGAGGGCATAAATTAATGTAAAAAGAGAACCTGATTTAGGATTGGTATTAGGATGTTGTGTGATAGAATGTATTAGGGTGTACCAGGGATATTTTTGGTAGTTAAATAGAGTGTACTTAGTTAATTTTACATTTTGATTAAAATATTAGGGTGTACTTAAATCATAAGGTGTACTGTTGCATTCCTAAAAGGACACAAATTAATGTGCAAACAACGAATTAAAAATACCCGCAAGTGCACGAAATCTAATGAAGTATAGATTATGTAAGTACGGGGTCGATCCCACGAAGAACTTGTCGGCTTCCTATAAATTTTAATTTGAGTACGTAAAGAACACTTAATTGACACACCACAAATACGCAAATGCAAAATGGAAACTAAAAATGAGTAAAGAAGTGTAAAAGAAATGAAACAACACAAGAAAACTAAAGAAAAACACAAACAGCATTTTCTATCGCCATTTTATCACCACTTTATCACTTGTGAACAGTGTCGTGAACAGTGAAAAGTGACGACCGGTCGTGAAAAGTGACGACCGGTCGTTTTTCACAGAGTCGTTTTCTCTGTTTTTCAGTTTCGACCTCTGTCCAGTTTTTGACCTATAACTTTCCAACCGTATATCCAAAATTCACATTCTTTATACGGTTGGATTCAGCACAGAAAATGAAAGAACACAGCGCGGACCAAAAGTCCAAAACAATTACGGAAACAAATAAAATTCAGTAACAAAGACACATAACGTGTCAAACACACAACTCACACACACATTGGGGGGGGGGGGGTTTGATTTGTTTGTAGTGACCTATTTCTATTGCAAAAAAGTAAATGGACTTTGAATTTAAATGAGAATGGCAGAGATGAATTATCAAAGAGTTGAATTAAAAAGTAACAAACACTAGGGTTTTGGAATCCACCCTAAACAATTCTACCCAAGTTCATGAATACTCAAGTGATGAACTCTAAACGTGTTGATGAAGATGTTCGCAATCAAGACCATGGGTCGTGGCTCAAGATGCATTGATTCTCTCTAATATACGTAAAGTGCATGGTTCGTGCTACAATACTTGTGTCTTCCTCATAACCGAACCTAGGTATGGTTCGTACTTCGATTCAATTACAAGGAAAACCCATTAAGTTCAAAGAGAATATGAACATCACAAGAATCCTAATAGCATGGTGTTTACATTAGGTATTCAAGAAATCAAATCACATGGATGGTTCTTACTCCATCCATCTATTGCTTAGGAAAACATGAAGATACACATAATCCCAACAACCTCAAGAAGCATGCTTTCAAAGGTGATCAATCAAAGAAGAACATACATCAAGGATAGATTAATTTGGTGAATTGGAATTCATCATCAATATCTAGAAATTCATATACTCAAGCATCAAAATAATAAGGTAATCATGTTTAGGGCTTCAACCTAAGCCCTAGCTATGGAGTTTAGTTGTTCATACTTATTCCAAATACAAACTCAAAATAAAATTAGAAAGAGTTTACAGATTTTGAGAAAATGATGAAAGCTTCAAGGTCATCAATGGTGGAAGCTTTCTTCTCCACTTTGTTTGGCTGCACCTTGGCTTTCTCCTAGCTCCAAGCTCTCCAAAATCTGCTCTCTTGTGTAGAATAATGGAATGGATAGGCTACCCACGTTCAAAACCTCTCCCACTTCAGATTGCACTTCCTTTTTGCTTCCCTCTCTCCTCCTTTCCAACTTTTACTTTTAGTATTCTAATGCAAAGCCTTCACCCATTATCTTCTTGTCCCCTTGCAAATGATGAAGCCTTGTCCTCACAAAGATGTCAAATGCTTCAGAAAATATCTCATCTACTAAGGTAAATTCTTGTTACCAAGTGTTATGGTAACAAGAATAATCAAGATGACACAATGGAGGTAAAAGCTGGCCAATTCCGGATTTCCAGAGCTGTGGTAACATGTTGGATTGGTTGGATAGGTAATACTTGTCCAATGGAGCTCAAATTTGGATATGTTGTAGTTAACATCCATTGGAACAAGTCTCATGAAGATCTTCACCTCATCCGAGCACCAGAGCATATTGATCCCAGGCCAAGAAGTTGACCTACGAAAATGAACAAAAACAGAATTTATAACCAATCTTTTAGCTCATTTTCATCCTAACCAAGGTAAAATTTAAGAAAACACAAAAAGGAAGTAAAAATCTATAAAATGTCAAGAACTAACTCAAAATAGTGGGTGAATAACATGAAAAATCATGTGTAAAAATGAACCGAACATGTACTCAGTTAATTTTAGGGTTTGTTTAGCAACACTGAAGATATAGCCGTGCGACTATACTATTTAAATACTCGAATTTATTTAAAGAGTATCACCACCCGACTATACTATTTGAATACTCGAATTTATTTAAAGAGTACAGCCGGGCGGATATACTCTTTAAATACTCGTATATATTTATACGCTTTATAAAAATAAAAAGTGTTTTCTAATTTTATTTTATTTTTTAAATAGTATAGTCGATCGGCCATACTCTGTTTTTTAATGTTTTTAAAAAAATAGTATCGCCGCGCGGCCATACTATTTTTTGACACGTGGCCACTTCATGACTTGGAGGAGCTAGGTAGGCCCCTATTATATATATAGTATAGCCGTGCGGCTATACCGGGTAATTTTTTTTAAAAAAATAGTATGTTCCCAATCAAATGTTATTACAAAGAGTCAAAATACAGATGATCTGTCCACATTCCAGTTTTCTTTTTCCTTGCGAAAGGAATTGAATCTAAAATCTACAAAAATGACCTCATCTAATACTACTTGAGCTGCATCATCATTTGGTTTGCTAATGTGCTTTTTTTATTAGAAGATGGTGTCCTGCATTTCCCTTTGAAGAGGAAATATTGCTAATCTTTTTTTTCCCATTGATGGTTACACAGTTGTTTTTGGGAAAGGAAGAAAGAAGGGATTTCAATGATGTATGAGAGAGAGAGAGAGAGAGAGAGACTTATTTTAATGGGATTAATTAGCTGTTATTCTCCTTCAAATACATATCACAATCCTGAATCCTCCAAAACCAAAGCAACTTAAATGGCACCAGAAGGTAAAAACTCTGCATGACTATGTGACTAATTGAAAACAAAGTCAACTTATTTCCTCTGAGAACTATCCTCTCAACTGCATATTACTGCTTTAACCCACCTGCTTTATGAGCAGCGTCATTGCACAGTTGCTCTTGATCAATGGACGAAATGAAGGAAAGAATGGGAACATTTTCAGCAAGCAATTCTGGTCAATTGCTTGGAAGGCCTTGCAACAAGCAGGGCCTACTACAAATTTACCAGTAGAGATTGAGGTATAAATTTCCCATGCACACCCTGGAACGTTCTGAAGTGAAGACCAACACTTTGCTATGTCATCCGGGTTCCCTGGCAGCGGCAACCCTGGGATCCCTGGTGGCAATAGGCCTGGGATCGGTGGAAAGAGAGGCAATGCTGGTGGGGGTGGCACATGGGCCAGGCCAGTTGCAGCACATGCTGCCATTAGCAGTAGTGAAAATATTGCTTCAACTTTTCTAGACATGGTTATTGGTAAACCTGGAACTCTTACTTTTGCACTATACCAGAAAAGGGTTAGCTAGATTGGCTTTGTTGATGGTTGGAGAGAAGAGGGTAAGGATTTATATAAGAGCAATGAGCCTGATCTAAGTTGAAGACTTTGATGCTCAGGTAACTGGGTTATGAATGGAATGAGCCTGAGCTAAGTTCATCCCAGCAATGAGCCTGAGCTAGGATGAACTCATAACATTTTCTGTGTTCGGACAAAAATGTTGTATGCATACCATACAGGAGTTTCTATACTGGACCTCATTGGTGACTTAATGTCTGATGTGCATGATTTCCAAGTTCAAGCATCATTGTTTTCGATTTCCTCAATTTAATAACCATTTATCTGACTTTAGGATTTATGTTGCAAATTTAGAAGAAAAAAAAAAAGTGCCTCTGATTTAGTGGAATTTATTTTCTCATGTAAATGTACCCAGAATACCAATAAAATGTTATTGCAAAGTTACAAGTCAATGCCACTTGATCTGAACTCTAAAAAAAGATATCATCTCATCCCAGTATCACTTGAGCTAAAATTTATGGGCAAATTAGAAACTTAAGTATTTTGGTAATGGAAAGCCACAAAAAATCTTGAGTTTCTCTTGGAAGAGGAACTAGGAAATATGCAAAATTTTCCCAGTCATGGCAGCACAGTTGTTCTTATGGCCAGGAAGGAAGAAAATAGTCAATTGGAAATATATTGGACCAGCAACATGCTGACCCTATCTTGACACTGTTTTATGGACTAACACTCTCCACAATCATCTCATCGTGTGAACAACACATAACCGGTAAATATGAAAGGGGAAGCGTATACGATCACCTTACTCCGGGAATTTGAGAGAGAGAGAGAGAGAGAGAGAGAGAGAGAGAGTCTTAATGCAATAAAATTCATCAGATGTTATTCTCTTTAAAATATTCGTCACAATTCACAACCTAAGCAAAACTCAAGGTATACGTAAAACTTCCATGACAATGACTAATCGAGAACAAAAATATAATTTTTTTCCCTGCAAGAACTATCCTCTCAATTGACCACTACTTCTTTGACCCAAATGCTTTAGAAGCAGCAACATTCCCTGGAGCACAGTCTCCCTGGGGCAATGGAGGGAAGAAAGGAGGAAGCAATTTAGCCAAGCAATTCGCATCAATTGATTGGAAAGCCTTGCAACAAGCAGAGCCTTGCATCAATATGATATAATATACCTAATTATTAGGTAAATATAACATAATGTACCTAAATACTACGTAAATATAACATAATGTACCTAAATACTAGGTAAATATAAGATAATGCACCTAAATACTAGGTAAATATAAAATAATGTACCTAATTACTAGGTAAATATAACATAATGTACCAAACACATAAGTAGCATATACTATACTATACCAGATAATACTTTCTTGTAATACTTTCTTGTCTCAAAGGATGAATTTCAATCCAACTTCCCCTAGTAATACTTTCTTGTCTCAAAGCAAATTTTGTCAAGCACAATTGAAATATGTGATATGTGTGTAGTATTCACTCCTTTTTTGGTTTATTCATCACTGTGTGTGTTGTGGTTGTAGACAAATGCAGTTCCTCAATGATATTATGAACTCAGGAAGCTTCTGCTACAAGTTTCCCTCCTTAATCTACATTCTGTATTTGATTTTAGTCTATATTTGGCCAAAGTTTCTAATCTTCTTCTTTTTACAGCAAGTCGAGGAGGCATTCGCTTTCTGGGGTATTCCAGAAGGTGATCTGGTCCATCCTGCTGAGTTGCAGCAGTTACTCGAGAAAGTTAGGCGTCATAGAGTCAATGTTTGTACTTTCATGGTAACCACTTTGGTTCTTGAGGTAATTTCTTTTTCCTTTATCTACTGCAGCTGAAGCATGCAAATTCTCTTATGAATTTTGTAATCTTTGCAATATATAAATTTCTCATATATCCTTTACTCCTTTCTCTTCTCTTTATAAATTTAAATTAATTGTCTCAGAAAAACAAATATGATAGTTTTTTGTATTATAATAGGTTTACCATGAGTAGCCGAAATAGACAATAACTGATCTTATACAAATCTGAGAGGCAACTTGCTCCAATTTATATTATCATTGGTGTGGTCATCAATAACTGATCTTGTACAATTATGTTTTGCAGGGATGGCTGCGGAAACTTGATCCCGGGTACTATCTGCAGCATTTGGTTAGAAATAGTTTTGGGAAACTAATATGAACTTTATGGATATGAAGAAACTTATGGAGTCTTAAACTGGATGAGAGAATATTTTGGTGTTAGATCTATTTTACCAAGTATGGAGTAAAAAAGAAACAATGCAGAAGGATTCTGGCTTGTAACTTGAAAGTTCCAGAGGGCTAAAACAGATTTCCTCTTTGCCTTAGGAGTGAGGGCTTACAATGCAAAAGGTATAGCCGCGCGGCTATAAAATTTAATAAATAAAAAATTAAGAAAAAAACACCATTTTGTTTTTGCATTAGTTTATACTCTAGAGATATTAATTTGCTAGTTTCAACATATCCAAAGTATATATTAATCGGCCACTATATAATAATTTAATATATATTATTTTTATTCAATAATATGTGAGAATTATTTATATAATACGTGAATTTTGTGTGTCTTATTGAAAATTTTGTAAAAAATACATGTATTAGAAATACTTACGTAGATTTACAATACGAGTATTGTATGTTTACTTTAAAAAAAAATGTAAATTTTACCAAGTCTTTAAGACATGTACAGAACACGTGTGTATTATTGAGAAATACGTACATACGTGTATAATGAAGTATTAAACGTGAAAGTGCTAAATTCTTTAAACTATTAAGAACTCTGGAAAAGTAAAAAAATTAAACGAGGACAATAAAGACTCGGGTAATGGCCTAATAGTAATGGATAATGTTATAAACTACTCTTATATATAAACAAAAAATAAGGGAAAAAAATTTAAAAGAAAAAAAGGATTCCACTATATATATTTTTTTTTATTTTTTTTTAAAATAGAATATCTAACATTATAGCCATGCGGCTATACTCTATAAATGCAATACAATAACTACGAGATATTATGGATCTCCTTGAATTCATTCGAACACGAGCCGTCTACTAGCCCCTCTCTCTTGCTCAGACATAACCGCCGACCTCTCTCTCTCTCTCTCTCTCTCTCTCTCTCTCTCTCATAGCACCATCGTCATCTCATCCCTAACCTTGGAGATTCCAAAATGGCTTCTTTTTTTTCTTCTAGGCACTACGCCTGCCTAGACCACCTAGCAACCACCTAGACCGCTTAGCGCCCACCTAGCCTAGTGATCGCCTAGCAACCTCCTAGACCGCCTATAAATGGAATGTGTTAAAGAGTATAGGCTATACGATATAGATAGAATATTCTAAACGTATAGCCGGCTGGCTATACTCTATAAATGGAATATGTTAACCGTATAGCCGACCGGCTATACTATTTTAAACTGTACCACGCTCCCAGCCACCACCATCTTCTTCGTCATTGTCATCGTCGTCGTAAGATTCGAAAGAATTATCGTCTGATCCCAAAACTGGATGAAATTCTGAAGAGTTGTGGGAGAAATTCAGAGCGGGGTTTGTTGTTGTTGTCTTGCTGATAGTAACACTCGTGAAGTCTCCAAATTGGCGGTGGCGTGCTACAAAGCCCTCCTATTTTCCCTACCAATACACCGCGTTTCAACTTTTTCACCATTGATGATCCTAGTGACCGCCTAGCAATCGCCTAGACCGCCCAGCCCGCCTAGACCGCCTAGCAACCGCCTAGACCGCTTAGCGCCCGCCTAGCGACCGCCTAGACCACCTAGACTGCCTAGCGCCCGCCTAGTGACCGCCTAGCAACCTCCTAGATTGCCTAGCCCGCCTAGCCCGCCTAGCCCGCCTAGCCCCCGCCTAGCCCCCGCCTAGCCCGCCTAGCGCCCGCCTAGGCCATTTATTCTGTAATATTAACAATATGAGTGAGTGTGTTCAAGGATTTAACTTGTAAAGAAGATTTCCGAACAACAACAGATAACCCAGAGAAGTTTCATGGAGTTATCACAATGGTGGCTCTTGGCCAAGTAAGTCTCATGGAGATGGTGTTATCACAATGTGCTATTTGCATTAGCTCTTTATCTTTTCTGTTCTTTTTGTTCATGTCTTGTTTTGATTTGTCTCTGTTACGTGCTATGTTTATTCATTTTAGAACCTCTAGCAGTCATTTTCACCATTAAAGTATAAAGGTTTTTGCTTAAATATCGGTGGCTCAAGGCTGGTTTTGTTAGTTTCCGTTGATTTGTAAATCTTTCGGATAATGTCCCCTGTGTCTATTTGCTTGATATTACAAATTGCAGTTCTATTTTTCAACTTGAAGCCTAGTGCTAGTTCTATTTGACTGAGACCTTTCAATTACATTTCATGAACATTAGTACCCACTTTATGTGAGTAGGCTAGTTATTGTTTTTATTTAGTAAACTAGGCTACAAGCACTACTTACCTGACATAGTATCTTTTATTTTAAACATCTTTATTTGCTGATTGTAACCACTTTTCCAATCGAAATCTTCAGGTATGTAAATGTTGTGGGATACATTTCTGAATGTAATTTGGGAAAGCGTGCCAAATGGTTGTGCTATTCATGATATTTTGATGCTTGTTCACAGAATTCCGACTTATGTGTTTGTTCTAAAACAATTGGTTAATGTTGTTGCATCTGTCTTGTAGCACTGCTGTGGTTGCTTACTGCAGCATGTATCAAGACGGGGAGGCCTCAGACTGCTAAGAGAGCAATTGAACAGGTGGAGCAGCGGCTCTCAAAAGACGGGTGGCCAGAATACTATGACGGCAAGGCAGGGAGATATGTCGGGAAGGAAGCAAGGAAGTACCAGACGTGGAGCATCTCAGGATATCTGGTAGCTAAACTGATGATCGAGAACCCAGCCAATCTTTCACTAATCCCTCTTGAAGAGGACAAGAAGATAGCCAAGCCAAGGCTCACCCGCTCCGCTTCCTTTTGAGTCAAACCAGTGGCAGCAGCATACATGATGCATTACAGGTATATGAGATTTTTTTTACCCATGAATGCTGGGGGGAAACTAGCTGATTAAGCTGATTGAGTTGCAGTTTTGTGATTCATTAACATGATTTGCTAGTATGCTACTGAGATATACAGCCCCTGCATTTTCCTTTTCAGTTTCTTAATACCTGGTTTTGAATAGCAAATGGTCTATAGGCATTTTGGAAAGTAATGCAACATGGCCGTTGTTCTGCTTACCAATTATTTGGCTAAGTATTTCAAGCTTTTATGGTGGGAATTTGCCTCCAGAAATGAGATTTTGATTTTGTAAGGATCAGAGAATTGTGCAGCAGAGTTTTGGTCATTCATTTCTTTTTGAATTTGCAATAGCCGTGTTAATTGTATCATGGTTTCGTCTTTTTGTTGTTCATTGTGTGCTATTCATAGTTTTATACCAGTTATCGCACATCATTGGTCATGAATCTTTGCAACCTTTGAGTTTTGATTGTGTATTGACTTTGAATCAGACAAGTAGAATAATTTTGTTTATTATGTGCCATTTGTAGATGACATTTGGAATGTCGAGTGGTATTTTTGCTTTTCGAGTGTTGTATTAATTTGTTTGAGTTTTAGACAACATGTTATTTGTGTTACATTTAATGTGTCAATTTCTGTTACAGAATTCTGAATTATGCATTTTTTTTCCATGTAAGAGTACTGGGATGGATGCTTGGGTGTTCTTCTCATTCTCTTTTCCACTGCAGATTATAAGCTTAGATGGGTGTGCTTGAAGAAGCTTTGTTATATTCATAATCAGCAGTTCATTTTAGTTACTTGCAGTTTTTCGGTGCTCTCCTCTTCATCTCTGTTTTTCTTAGTAATTCATTTATTTAGAGTTGTGTCCAGATTAAGCCTTGATTTCTTCTTCTTTTGTTTTCTCAGGGGATTCTTTTGGCAGAGGAGTTGAAGGGTTAGAAGCATTTAGGTGAAGAAAATGCTTTCTTTGAGTTACTTCTATTTCAATTTTCTGTGAAATTCCTTTTTCTTTTGACTGAAAACACTCTGATCTTCTTATGCAGATCTTCTAAGAAAGAAACAAATTGGATGATATTTAATCCAAGTTATATGGTCTTTATCTGTTGAATAAATTGTTTCATTATTTGAACCCAAAGATTGAGTCTTTGGGTGACTATGCCTTCCTTTGTTTGTTTAAACTTATTTATCTGTTTTGTAGACCAATAGCTTCAATTTTGGTTTATTAACAAGCATCCATTTGGTATGTAATTTGGCAATAGCATATAAATTCAGCCAGTATTCCTGTTTTCATTAGTTGACATTAGTTTTGTATGGTGACAACAATTTGATAGGAAATTTGTTGAAGTTGATATGAGGAAGTTCACATTACTAGCAAAGGGTAGCTACGTCCTCATCATCACCATCTTCCTCACACCCATCTTGGACGTCTCCTCATGTTTTACTTAGTGATGCAAGGAGTTCAATACATCAAGGAGTTTTGTAATTGTGAACTTTTGTTCTTTATACTATCCTGTTCTATTTTGTTGTGCATAATGGATGAACTCAATATTTTTCAGAGAGGAACAATTAAGAGATAAAGCTGTGAAGCATTTAAGGTATATACATTACTAATATGATTTTTTTTTAGATTTGGAGAAATAATTAGTATAGCTCTACTTTTTCTTTTCTTTTACTTTTTTGGGTAAAGAGTTAGTTTAAGTACAGAGTTTCTGTATGAAATTTGGTAATGTTTTTGTGTGATATATGTTTTCTCTTTGTATAAAAAGCATTAAAGGCTTCTAATATTTCCATTTCTCCAATTATAGGCCCATATTAGTCCCTTTTCCTACAGTAGGAACATTTGGTTGCAATTTTTTTCTTGCCTGCTCTGTTTTCAGTTTAAGTTTCATGCTTCATGATTGTAATGTCTCTTTTTTCAAGAAAAGCGATAATTTTCTTTTTTAGTTACACTATTAGAATTCTGAAACTTTAATTATTTACTTCAATTTGGGTAATTGTCATCATAGAATTTGATTGGTTGTATTTTGAAGTTCTCTCATTATTTGGTTGTTGTAGTTCATTCCAATAACTGTTTTTTTTTTTTTTGCTGTTCAAATTTGTAGATTGTGTAATTTTACGATTTCTATTGCTTCTAATTTTTTTCCATTTTTCCTATTGTAGGCGCATAAATTGCAAGGAAGTTTCACATCATTGCATTGGTTACTGAAAAGGAGTATGTAAAAAAACAAATAAAGGAAATTTGTACTGGATAATCTGTCTTTGTGCCAAAATCATGAGTTGCTTAGGTGAAATACAAATCTGTTTTTATTATTTGATTGTGCCTTCTAAGGGGTGGTGCCAAGTTTTGCGTTATTCACTGTGAAAGGAAAATCTCATTGAGAAACCAAGGAAGAAAAAAGTGTTTCAATATCCACATTCTTCTTCGTATGAGATAAATAAGCAGTTTACCATCCAACTTTGGGTGTGCGATAACTGGTATAAAACTATGAATAGCACACAATAAACAACAGAAAGACGAAACCATGATACAATTAACACGGCTATTGCAAATTCAAAAAGAAATGAATGACCAAAACTCTGCTGCACAATTCTCTGATCCTTACAAAATCAAAATCTCTTTCTGGAGGCAAATTCCCACCATAAAAGCTTGAAATACTTAGCCAAATAATTGGTAAGCAGAACAACGGCCATGTTGCGGAGGTAACATGTAAACCTCCTCGTGGAGGTCGCCATGGAGGAACGCGTTCTGAACGTCCATTTGATGAAGAGGCCAGTGGCGAGGCAGCTGCAACCGAGAGTAAGCACGGACGGACGTGATCAACTTTGCAACCGGAGCAAATGTGTCAGTGAAGTCAATACCTTCACGTTGATTGAACCCCTGAGCAACCAGGACGGGCCTTGTAACGATCAACTGAGCCATCGGAGTGGTATTTAATCCGAAAAATCCACTTGGAACCAATGGGACGATGACGGGAGGCAGGGGAACCAACGACCAGGTGTGGTTGTCTTCAAGAGCTTGCAGCTTAGAGTTCATAGCAGCAACCCATTGAGGGTCAGGACAGGCCTGTTCATAGGAAGAAGGCTCTACCAATCTGGATATATTACATACATAATTCTGATAAGCAAGAGAGAGACCAGAGTAAGATACATAATGATGAAGGGGATACCTGGTGCCAGACGTGGAGGAAGAAGCGACTCCTGGGCGTGAGCAAGGCGGTGTGATGAGCTTCATAGTCCCGAAGATAGGAAGGAGGACGCTGGATACGCGCAGACCGGCGAGGTGATGAGGATGTGTCAGGGAGAGGAGGATGAGGCTGTGAAGGTTCAAGGGAGGGCGACGGCTGGCCAATCGAAGGAGAGGGGAGGTCCGGGATGGGGAAACCAGAGCCGCCATCGAGTGAAGGGAGAGGCGGCGTGAAGGTTGGGGAGGTCGAAGAGAGAAGTGGCGTGGAGATTGGGAAATTAGGGTCTGGAAGGGTATCGGGTGGGGAGATGTGCTGATCAGAATGGGCCGGGTCTAGTGGAGGTAAGGATGGTGATTGTGGGCCTGAAGACACCGGGCCTGGCAGAAAAAGAGGGTCTGAAGTGGGAGGAGGAGTAGGCAGAATGGGTTGGTCCGTGGGTGGGTTAGAAGGAGAGTTAGAAAAAGGAAATGAGTGTTCATGAAAAATGACATCCCGAGACACAAAAAAATTTCTTTGTTTCAAGATCAAAGACACGATAGCCTTTCTGACTAAGAGGGTAACCAAGAAAAAGACAACGACGAGCCCGGGTGTCAAATTTGTGAGCGGGGTTAAGGTGAGTGGCATAGCAAAGGCACCCGAAAACCCGGAGGTGAGAATAAAGAGGTGAATTCCCATGTAATCGCTCATAAGGGGTTTTATGAGAGAGTAAGGGGGTTGGGAGTCGATTTATGAGGTAGCAAGCGGTTTGAAGACTGTCTCCCCAAAATTGCAAGGGCAAGTTAGCTTGGAAACGAAGTGCGCGACCAATGTTTAAGAGATGACGATGTTTGCGTTCAACGACCCCATTTTGTTGAGGCGTATATGTGCAAGAATGTTGAAAATTAGTGCCATGTTCAAGAAAGAATGGACGCATGGAGAGGAATTCACTACCATTGTCTGAACGAAGAGTTTTAATGGAACGATTAAATTGAGTGGTGACCCAAGAAAAAATGATTTCAAAATTGTTTGTGTATCAGATTTAAAATTCATAAGATGAACCCAAGTGAAACGAGTGAAATCATCAACAATCGTCAAAAAATAACGTGCCCCAGAATGTGTACGAGTATTATGAGGACCCCAAATGTCACAATGAATAAGATCAAAAGGTGCAACTGTTTTAATTGAACTAGAAGGAAAAGATAATCTGGTTTGTTTAGCCAAAGGGCAAACATCACAAATGTGCTCAGAATTAAACATTATTTCAGGAACTGTCTTGGATAAGGAGTGAAGAGGGGCAGATGACGGATGCCCGAGACGTTGATGCCAAAGCGAGGAGGTATGCCGAACATGAGTAGCAAGGTGAGGATTTTGGGTAGGTGTGAGGTAGTAAAGCCCATCAAAATGCTTGCCCAGGCCAATCGTCTTCTTCGTATCCACGTCCTGCACAACACAAAAATTTGGAAAAAAAATTACTATGCATCGAAGAGCCCGTGTTAATTTACTAACAGATAGCAAGTTGACACGAAATTTTGGAACATGTAGAACTCCATGAAGAGACAAGTCGGGTGATAGATTCATAGATCCAATGTTACGTATTGCTGCCCGTTCTCCGTTGGGCAAACTAACAAAATCATGATGTGTGGCAGTTTGATTATGTGTAGGAGCCAAATGAGAAATGTGGTCGGTGGCCCCGCTATCCACAATCCAATATAACGTGGAGTGTGGATCATGTTGTGCAATATTACAAGTAGGTGTAATGATACCTGTGGCATGTGCTAGAGGCTGACTGTTACCCTTCTTATTACGTAGCATAGTAATAAGTTCGTTGTACTCCTCAGTGGTGAAGGTTGGGCCATCAACGGAGGTTGTCTTGGTGATGGCAGGAGGCTGGACTGGTGACTGAATGACTTCAATGTTGTGGGCGGTTGGACCTGGACAGCTGGTTTCTGGGCTTAACATTTTTGCCATGCCATTTATGGCCCACTGGGAAACCAATAATGAAGTAGCATCGCTCTCTCAGATGACCATCTCCATCGCAATATGAGCACTTTAGGGATTTGCGGGATTGTGACCAACCTGTGGAGGGAGTGGTGGCCATTGAAGAACGACCGGTTTGCATCACATGGTGAGTAACGACACTGTCATGCCTGCTGGTCACCTCTAGCTGGCGCTCGTGTTGGAGAACCAGGCCGTGCACTTTGCGTGTGTCAGGTAAGGGATTCATCATGAGAATCGATCCTCGAACCGTAGAGTAGGTGTCGCTTAAACCCATCAAAAATTGCATCACCCTTTCTTTCTCTTCTCTCTCAGCAAGATTTTTCAGTCCTTCACAGTTCCAGATAAAGGGGTCTTGGTATGAAGCCAACTCATCCCAAAGAGCTTTCAACTTTGTGTAATAGATGGAGATGGTTTGCGTTCCTTGTCTGCACTCGACAATTTCTTGTCGAATCTGATAAATTCTGGCGTCATTGCTCTGAAAAGCGATCTCGAAGATCTGTCCAAACAGCCGCCGCTGTTTTAGCATAAAGAACACTGCATGCGATGTCAGGATGGAGAGAGTGTAAGATCCATGACAGCACCATGTCATTGCAGCGCTGCCAGGGTGCGAATTTCGGGTCGGTGGATGAAGGAGCCTTGACTGATCCATCAACCAATCCAAGCTTGTTCTTGGCGGCTGAGACTGAGATGCATAGATCTGCTCCATTGGCCATAATTGTGACCTTCGAGTTTGGTGCTAACTAGGGAAAGTCCCGGTGTGTCGGAGTTGTGCAAAGACAAAGTATCGGAAGAGGTAGGGGTCGTCTCTGTAGATTGTGATTCACTCATGATGTTGTGTTTCAATGGTGTTTGTAGTATGTTTGTGGTTGTAGCGGAAGGTGTTTGGGCAGAGTCACCAAGATAGGTGCTCTGATACCATGAGAAAACTTAATGTATTTGATATCAGAAAACTTCAAACAGATACAATATCTTTATACATACAGAGCACGTCTATTCTAGGTAAATACATACTAATGATTTGCTAATTATATGCACATCCTACAATCTCTCAATCTCAGATCATTGACTGATTTTCTTTCCTACAATATCTCAATCTCTCAATCTCAGATCATTGACTGATTTTCTTTCCTTTAACAACCAGGTCACCCACCTCTGCTTCTTTTGCCTTTTCCTTTTTCTATTTTTAATGAAAATCGTTTTATTTAGCCTCATTACATCACTTGAGCACTGTCAATTGGTCTTTTCCATGCTCTGTAATTAAGCACACTCAATTAGATTGAAGATTAAATGCTTACTTCACTTGAATTTGTAAACCCAAAACAAGAAATTTGTCTCAAATATTGAAGTGCTTACAATTCTCACATGTGGGATTATGTTGCCTCCTCTAAAATTTGGAATCTGTTGGGACTGGAAATTAGTTTGTCAAGTTAACGAACAAACATCACGCTTTCAAGTTTAGTTTTTTGCATCAGCCAATCTTTGGTAGCCTTAATTATAGACAAAATGAATAAGTTTTATTGTTGATTAGAGCCACTCTATTAGATTGACAAATAGCAATCCGTAGGTTATAGTTCTAGGTTGTGTGGACAGCGAGACTAAAGTAAGCTCAAACAAGAACACATGTTAGGAGTTTTGTTAGAGTGCTTGCTCATTCATTATGAGCTAGAGAACCAACCTGTATTGAGCTTGAGCTCTGGGGACAAGACAGCGTGAACAAATTCTTGGCTCCAACGTCACTGCGTACACCATATTCAATATACAAAATTGCATTAGTGCCCTCGTCTCTAAGTGAAAATAATCTGATAATGGGCTACCTAGGTTTGCTGAATCGTGATCTGTGTTTAATTTACAAATCTTCAAATGCTACATGTCTTTCTGGCCCCCCTTTGTTTTAATATGTTTTTTAGTTTTCTGTATTTTTTTTCTTTGGTTGCAGACTTATTCTGAATCACGTGGCACAATTTCGCACTCAATGCAACATTTGATGACATTGAATTTAACAAATATGATGGATTAATAATACTAGGAAGACGGGCACCTGAATATCTTGCTTTGGATGCGTCGGTTTTAGAATTGGTGAGAAAGTTTTCTGACTCCTGAAAGCCAATTGCTTCGGTTTGCCATGGGCAACTTGTCCTAGCAGCTGCAGGCTCGGTTAAAGGTAGGAAGTGTACGGCCTTCCCATCTGTCAGACCTGTACTTGTTGCTGCAGGTGCTTATTGGGTGGAACCCGAGACCTTGTTGGCGTGTGTTGTTGATGGCAATATAATTATTGGGGCTACATATATATGAAGGCAATCCTGAGTTATTTAGGCTTTTTGTGAAGGCATTAGGTGGTAACATAACTGGTTCAGATAGGAGGATCCTGTTTCTCCGTGGGGTAAGTTTTATTTTCCTTCGTAGTGCAATGGGAAATATGAAATTGTGATGCCGATCAATATTGAGTATATATAGTATCGAGATTTGCCCTTTTACAAATACTTCTGAAAGATAGTGAAAATAACCTAAATAGTGAATATTAAAGGAAAAAAAGAAAAAGAAAAATTGAATTACTATTTATTAAGTAATACAATTCATGAAGTTAATTAACATGTTTAATACTAATTATTCACTAAATAAATAATAATTAAAATATAATTACTAATTTAACTAATCAAATCAGTTCAATATATTATTTAATTACTAAAAATAAAATTTTAAAAAATTAATTAACCAAAACATCCTAAGTTTATATATATTTTTTTTAAAAAGACCTCTCCCGACGAAATTTCGTCGGAGAGGTTTTTTTGTTGAGAGAAACCTAATCCGACGAATATTTGCCGGCATAGACCTATGCCGACGAAATTTCTTCGGAAGAAGTGTTTATGTTTTTTCTTTTTTTTTATAAAAAAATAAAATTAGTTTCATTACTTTTGTTTTTTCCCAAACTTCTTTAATTTAATTCATATCTTATAGTCTTTTATATATATAAGTATATATGCACATATGTATTTTTCAATAATACATTCGTATTCTATACATGTCTACTGTGTTTTCAAAAGCAAACGTACAATAGTCGTTTTGTACATGTACATATGCATTTCTAATGCATAATACATACGCACTTCTAATGCTTAATACCCATATTTTTCACAAAATTTTCAATAATTCACACAAAGTTCACATATTATCTATATATATAAAGCAAAAGGCAGAGAATTGTGAAACATTCAAAATACCAGAAAATGCCCTTGGTTAATGTAAACATTAAGAATTGAAATTATTAATTAAATGAGGATAATATGGTAAATTCACACTTTTCATATTAAAAAAATTAAAATTAAAAGAAAATTCAGATAATGGATCCTATTTTTATTGAACACAACTACTCATTCTCTTTTTTAATTCTAAAATAAATTTAAATTTTTTAAAGAAAAGCCACTCGCAAACGCGGAAGCGCATGCGGAGAGGCTAGTACAAATAATTCTCATATATTATTGAATACCAATAATCTATGTTATAAAAGTTATACTAAAATATTATATAGTGGCTTATTAATATCTATTTTGGATATGTTGAAACTAGCAAATTAATATCTATAAAGTACAAACTAATGAAACTTGGAGGGTCCTCTTTTCTTTTTCTAATTTATATATGAAATAGTATAGATAGACCTTTTAGAATAGCATAGTGACACGTGGCGTCTAATCGCTGGAGGGTTCTCTTTTAAAAAAAAACAAAAATGAGTACAGCCGCGCGGCTATACTCTGTGTTTTTAATTTTTTTTTAAAGTAGAGTTGTCTTGACACGTGGCGTTTAATGACTGGGCTCCTTTTTTTCATGTAAAAATAGTACAGCCGCGCGGCTATACTCGGGTTTTTTATTTTTTTAAAAACGTATAGCCGCTGGGCTATACTATTTTACAAACCCTTCAAGTAGCATAATATGTATTTCTCTTTTTTAATTACTTTGATTAGTAATTATGTTTTAGTTATTATTTACTTAGTGAATATTAAAGGAAAAAAAGAAAAAGAAAAATTGAATTACTATTTATTAAGTAATACAATTCGTGAAGTTAATTAACATATTTAATACTAATTATTCACTAAATAAATAATAATTAAAATATAATTACTAATTTAACTCATCAAATAAGTCGAATATATTATTTAATTAATAAAAATAAATGTTCAAAAATTAATTAACCTAAACATCCTAAGTTTGTATATATATATTTTAAAAAGACCTCTCCAGTCGAAATTCCGTCGGAGAGGGTTTTTTGTCCTGGAGAAACCTAATCGGACGAATATTTGCCGGCATAGACCTATGCCGACGAAATTTCGTCGGAGAAGTGTTTATGTTATTTTTTTTTTTAATAAAAATATAAAATTAGTTTAATTACTTTTGTTTTTTCCCCAACTTCTTTAATTTAATTCATATCTTATAGTCTTTTATATATATATACAAGTATATATGTACGTATGTATTTTTCAATAATACATTCGTATTCTATACATGTCTACTTTTTTTCAAAAGCAAACATACAATAGTCGTATTGTACATGTACATACGCATTTCTGATGCTTAATACCCATATTTTTTACAAAATTTTCAATAATTCACACAAAATTCACGTAGTATACAAATAATTCTCATATATTATTGAATACCAATAATATATGTTATAAAAGTTATACTAAAACATTATATAGTGGCTTATTAATATCTACTTTGGATATGTTGAAACTAGCAAATTAATATCTATAAAGTACAAACTAATGAAACTTGGAGGGTCCTCTTTTCTTTTTTTAATTTATATATGAAATAGTATAGATAGACCTTTTAGAATAGTATAGCTGTACGATATTTTTTTTTCAAAAATAGTATAGTGACACGTGGCGTCTAATCGCTGGAGGGTCCTCTTTTTAAAAAAAAAAAAAAAAAAAATGAGTACAACCGCGCGGCTATACTCTGTGTTTTTAATTTTTTTTAAAAGTAGAGTTGTCGCGACACGTAGCGCCTAATGTCTGGGCTCCTCCTTTTTTTCATGTAAAAATAGTACATATGCGCGGCTATACTCGGTTTTTTAAATTTTTTTAAAAACGTATAGCCGTTGGGCTATACTATTTTACAAACCCTTCAAGTAGCATAATATGTATTTCTCTTTTTAATTACTTTTGATTAGTAATTATGTTTTAGTTATTATTTACTTAGTGAATATTAAAGGAAAAAAATAAAATAAAAATTGAATTACTATTTATTAAGTAATACAATTCATGAAGTTAATTAAGATATTTAATACTAATTATTCACTAAATAAATAATAATTAAAATATAATTACTAATTTAACTAATCAAATCAGTCTAATATATTATTTAATTACTAAAAATAAAATTTTAAAAAATTAATTAACCTAAACATCCTAAGTTTATATATATATATATATATTATTTTTTTTTAAAAAGACCTCTCCTGACGAAATTTCGTCGGAGAGGTTTTTTTGTCGGGAGAAACCTAATCCGACGAATATTTGCCGGCATAGACCTATGCCGACGAAATTTCGTCGGGAGAAATGTTTATGTTATTTTTTTAAAATTTTTTTTATAAAAATATATAATTAGTTTCATTACTTTTGTTTTTTCCCTAACTTCTTTAATTTAATTCATATCTTACAGTCTTTTATATTAGACTATAATCTTTAGTAGCACAAAATAATAATCACATATTACAGACTGATTTAGTCGCGGTTTGATCGGATTGATGTCCACCCTAACTCATAACGCACCAAACAAATTCCTCCGATATGATAATCCAACCCCATCCATCCTAAGCTTAGAGCATATAAATAAGAACATGAACAGTTGCACCGTGTCACTATACTTGCAAGATTATGGCGATGAGATCATACAGTTCCCGGGCGAATGCGTGTGGACCCTGCGGTGGTTGGTTCCTTCTACCGACTTGGATTGTATAAAGGTCAAAAATCCAGGCCATGCAATTACTGAATCTCCACATGGGTGACATGATCAGAGGCCCCCACACACTATTTCTAAGTCTTTTCACTCTAAAGTTTATTTGAAGGACAGATAATCAAAGCATACTACGTGACTGGAATTGGACTTATAAATGATAGAAACAAATTAAATGTCTGTCATCAACAATTGTATATGAAATATGAATTAACAAATCCAATCCAACAGGATTACAAAGATTTGTGCTTTATTTACAAGTTGCTTTCCTACAGGGGATCAGTTGACCTAGCCAAATTCTGAGTCTAACAAAGCTTTTGAGAGATGGAAGAGAGCAAGTGGGATATGAATCCTATGCAGCACATGCACATAAATTCTACCCTACACTGCATTATCATTAGGCTGCAACCTCGGTAGGTCAGGCCATGATTCATAAACTAAGCATCAGTGGGTCTAATCTTGCATTTTGATTCGTCCATGCATGGCTTTAGTCAACAGTCAATTCACCATTTAAACTGAACCAAGTTGTACCTTATAAAACCCAGTTATATATGATGAGCTGTATTGGGCTCAGTCGGCACTCAAATATGTCATATGTCATATGCACATGTCTGCCCTGATAAATAAGGAAAATGCTAGGAGAATCAACTCCTAGAATACCAACTTGTGTATCAACTCTCTAATAGAGCGTGGGACCCTTTGTATTGGTAAGCTACACCTCTATTAGACCATCTCCAACCCATTGGGTGGAAACTCAAATTTTGAGTTTAGCCTCCAAAAATCTTCTCCAACCCATGTATTTGGGAGGGTGAAAATTTGAGAAAACTCAAAACTGGACTGAAATTCCAGACTGAATTCCGCCTGGACTGATAAATTTGTGGGCCCCAAATCTACTTTAATTTAATTTTTTTATTTTTGCTGGAAGCCCACGTGATGGGCAATGCATGCTGGGCTCGCTGACAAGTGGGAAAAATCTGATTACATTTTCCTTTATTAAGTCAACAGCTACTTTTTCAACAAATATGTTATGCTTTTTCTTTTCTTTTTTAATATTCCAACAGCTATAAAAATATGTTGTACTTGTTTTTATTTTAAAGTGAAATTCTATTATATTTTGGAATTTTAATTTTTTTAGGTTAAAATATTTAGAAAATTAAATCACGAGTATTGAAACAAAAATAATATCAAGAAAAATTAACAAGAAAAAAAATTTAAGGGTTAATCAATTTTAAACAATTTAATAAAATTGCAGACTCAAATTATGAGTTTGCAAGGTTGGAGGAAAAAAAATTTTGAGTCCTAAAAATACATGAATAGTTGTATTTTGGAAGGTGAAAATTTGAGTTTAGCCCCAACATGGTTGGAGATGGTCTTAGAGAGTTGGTACACAAGTTGGTATCCCAAATTAGTCTACCTAGCATGACCCAATAAATAATAATACCATATTGGGAAGTGCAAAGGAAGGAAGAGGATAAGTGCCATGAAAACCTTGAATGGTATCGGGATGGCAAGTATCTAGTTGCTGCCTCAGATATATTAATTGTCTGTCTACCTAAATTGTGTCTTCCACAGAGACAAAATGCTTACGTTGGTTGTTAATGTGTTTGTTAATTCTATATGAATGATTGTAATTAAGTGTTTAATTTATATCACATGAAGGTAGATTTTTATGATTTATTTTCACAAAAGGTTGAATATTTACATGATAGTTTTATAAAGGGTCCACACACTCACAACAAATACTATACAAGTAAAATAGAGTTAGCCATAACTAACTAGCTATTGAATTCATCACCATTCGATTTGAGTCGAACATGAGATATATATTCTTTAACTAAATAGAGACAAATACCACTAAATCAAAGGTTAATTGGAATCACATATGAACATGAATGACTGATCACAAAATACAACCTTTAATGTAGATTACTCATTGGCTTTCAGCTGCCGCATGATTCACCAAAAAAGAAAACAAAGAGGTTCTCTGTCCTTGTGGCTGGTGGATAGCCCTAAAGGGCATTTTTGGTCCTGAAATTATATATATATATATTTCTCCTCTACAGCTATTTCCAAAGTTGCAGAATTGTGGGAAATGAAAAATGGCAGAAACAATATGATCTGCATGTGACACCAATTAGTTTCGCTCCCTTCAGAACCAAACAAAACAAAAACAAGTGCGGTTGCATTTACTTTGTTAAACAAGCATTGTGCTTTCGCATTAACTGTAGGCATGTGTTGGGATCATAAATAGAACTACCCATGATGAGTTTCATTATCCCTATATTTATGAGAGAACCCTACATTCAATGAAAGAAAGAGTGAAAAAAAAATTAAAAGAGAAGAACACTGAAACAGACCGAAAGGAGGAAAAGTAATATAATTTCAACATCACTGGCGCAATTAGAGGCGGTTTATGGACAAAGTGTGACACGCAGTTTCACTTTAGCTCACGTATGAGGGGTTCAAATTGGCTTCGAATCTAAGCAATGGGGAATTATCATCACGCGAAAACGCGTTTATGCACCCAATACGAGAACATTGATGGCTGGATAAAATTAAAAACAGATTTTATTTTCGAAAAAGCAGAAGTAGGACACATTTGGTGAAACACTTTTTCCCGCGCTGCTGCTATAAAAAGGCTGGCACTTACTGCACCCACATCGTCCAATGTGACCGGAAGAAAACCCAAATACCTGGTTTTTAGAATTTGCATTTTGCAGGGACGACAATGGAGAAAAAAGCAGTCTTGCTCCACTTGGTTTGTGGGGTTTTGGCTGTTTTCAGTGTTGCTGTGGTGAAAGCAGAAGACCCATATAAGTTTTACACTTGGACTGTGACTTATGGGACTCGTTCTCCTCTTGGCGTTCCTCAACAGGTTGGTGGTCTTTGCCATTTCTGCACTGTCAGTTCTGTTTTTGGAGATCTTGGATTTTTCTGAAAAAATGGGTCTTTTGGTGTTTTGAAAAGGTAATCCTTATCAATGGTCAATTTCCTGGCCCTAGACTTGATGTGGTCACTAATGACAACATCATCCTCAACCTTATTAACAAGCTGGACCAACCTTTTCTCCTAACATGGTGAGTTCAGCCTTCCATCTACTTCTAATGCTTTTCTGTTTTTGGTTTTGTTGATGTTGTTGTAGTTCTTGGCTCAGGGTTCGCTTTCCCAGTCTGTTAGCTCAAATGCCTTAGTCTTTTTCTTTTTGTTTTGTTTTTCCTTTTTTATTTAAATTATAGAACTTTTATTTACTGAGGCAATGAAAAGTTCCATGCTTTTCTAGTTCAGGGCTTAACTCAGAACAGCCAGAATGCTGGTTTGGTATCCGACATAAAGAAATAAAGGATTGGTAGCGGCTCTAAGGGGAATATTTTCCCTTAAATTTATGTTAATCTGCTATGAAATTTTAGGATAAAAATTGGAAAGAAATTTAAGCCAAAAGACTGCATTATGCTTACTCGTGTGATGAGAAATTTGAGCTTGAAAGTCTTTATTGAGTTTTGTTTCATATCTTTTTCCCCAACATTTCTGTGCCACCGATGAAACAATTAGGTACCTCTTCATTTTGGATTTGCATAGTTGAAGCATGGATTGCACTGGTTTACATGTCTGGGATGGTTAAGAAGTTATAGAAATGATGAAAAGAATCATATTGTTATATATCTCACAAATCTTCATTTCTGTTCTTGTATTCAATGTCTGAATATTTGATTGTGGCATTCAGCATAGTGACATATGCATAACAACAAAAAATTTCTTGGCCACAACCAGGAATGGGATTAAACAGAGGAAGAACTCATGGCAAGATGGGGTATTGGGAACCAATTGCGCCATCCCTCCAAACTCAAACTACACCTACAAGTTTCAGACCAAAGATCAGATAGGTTCCTACACATATTTCCCATCAACGCAATTGCACAGAGCTGCTGGAGCATTTGGAGCGATCAATATCTACGAGAGACCTCGGATCCCAATCCCTTTTCCAAACCCTGCTGGAGATTTCACTTTACTTGTCGGTGATTGGTACAACACCAGCCATAAGGTAAGACAAATATGAGCATGATAAATGCCATTCTACTTGTGTTTTTGTTAAATTGTTGAAATATATTAAGCAGATTATATTGTTAAGAAAAAATTTCTGCTGGTACTGTCCAATCTTACTGCTTTGAAAGTGTTTGATAAACATTTTTGCATGCTAATTTACTTTAAGTTATCTTGTTTTGATGTTTGCAGGCATTGCAGCAAACTTTGGACTCAGGAAAGTCTCTTCCTTTTCCTGCTGGTGTTCTTATAAATGGGCAGACAAGTAACACCTTCAGTGGTGATCAAGGTAATGCTCAATCTTGATCCTCAATCACTTGGGCCATTCTTAGTTCTCAGGGAATTATTTTAACCTTCACTCTGATGAAAAATGTTCATCTGTGTTTTTTCCTTGTTATGATTTCAGGCAAAACGTATATGTTCAGGATCTCAAATGTAGGATTGTCAACCTCATTAAACTTCAGGATTCAGGGCCATTCGCTGAAGTTAGTTGAAGTTGAAGGATCTCACACAATTCAGAACACATATGACTCTCTAGACGTACATGTTGGCCAATCAGTGGCTGTCCTTGTAACCCTAAATCAACCTCCAAAGGATTACTACATTGTTGCATCCACACGATTTACTAAGCTAGTTCTTACAGCTACTTCAGTGCTACACTACACAAACTCTCACACCCCAGTTTCTGGACCAGTTCCCGCTGGTCCTACTTTCCAAATTGATTGGTCTGTGCAGCAAGCCAGAACTTTCAGGTATTTATTAAAGATTATTCAAACAAAAGGAGCCTTAGATAGATGTGTTGGACTTTAGACTATAATGATTTAGTGTGGTAATTTGAACTTGGTTTTTTCTTGCAGGTGGAATTTGACAGCAAATGCAGCCAGGCCTAATCCTCAGGGCTCATACCATTATGGCAAAGTCACACCAACAAAGACAATTATATTAGCCAATTCAGCACCTTTGATAAATGAAAAGCAGCGTTATGCATTCAACAGAGTCTCCTACGTGAACCCTGATACCCCTCTAAAGCTTGCTGATTACTTTAACATCCCCGGTGTCTACAGCTCTGATTCCATCCAAACCGTTCCCTCCAGTGGCTCCGCATTCATAGCTACCCCTGTAGTGCCAGCCTCACTCCATGACTTCCTCGAAATTGTTTTCCAAAACAATGAAAACACCCTCCAATCTATGCATCTAGATGGCTATGATTTCTGGGTTGTTGGGTATGTTAAATGTGCTTTCTTGCATTTTAAGCTTTTGTGAGATCAACAGGTAGAGACTAAAATCTTTATTGTTTGAACAAATGCAGCTATGGTTTCGGACAGTGGACAGCAGCCGAGAGAAGAACATACAATCTAGTTGATGCTCTTACCAGACATACTGCTCAGGTAAAAGATAGCCTGGAAATGACAGCATATGCTTACTTTGTAGGACCTTCCAAATTAGCTTCAAATTTTGGTTAATTAAAATGTGATCTTTTTTGTTTTGTTTTTGAAGGTGTATCCAAACTCTTGGACCACAATATTGGTGTCCCTAGACAACCAAGGTATGTGGAACTTGAGGTCTGCTATATGGGAAAGGCAGTATCTTGGTCAACAGTTTTATCTCAGGGTTTGGAATCCTGTCCGCAGCCTTGCTAATGAATATAACATTCCTTCAAATGCTCTTCTGTGTGGCAAAGCTCTTGGCCGGCACCCACAGAATGACCTTGAATTCTTCGGCGTCTAATTCTTGAGTCATGAAAGTTTGACTGAAGTGAAGACATGTTTCAGTAAGGAAAGTAGAAGAGAAGATTCTTATTTATTGTTTTCTTTTTCATATTTAGTTGTATAATTCTAAATTTAGATGAATTTTCCATTGCCTTTGTACGGGAAATTATTTAAGCTACGGTTATATAATCTCTAATTAGATATATATTTTAAGGTATAAAATTTGTTTTTCTATCTTTTTTTATTATTTATGTTTTCTTTCAAAATGATCGATGGAAATGTACGAGTTTATGCTCACCACTTTTATGACCAAAAAAAAAAATGCTCACCACTTTTAATTATGATTCACAATTTACTACTCCACTAATAGTTATGGTGTCCACTAATTACCCGTCACCATTGCGAAAGTTTAACTGTAGTTATTAACTTATTATCACATTGCACATGAGATGGTCATGATTAAAGATGGTGATAAACACAATTGCACTCTAATTGATTACCCAATATGAGTACTTAAAAAGAGAAAATTTGCTTGGGTCCTGTCCCATGAGCCTAGTAGGTCATCCAAGGGCGGGCTTGCTTTTTGCAGGTCTTCTGGGCCAAAGGAAAGAGTTGCTCTTGAATCCGGGCTGCACATGGGCTAGATGATGTTTCAAAATTGCAGCTAGTGAGGGCTAAACTGTTGGCTCATAGCATAAACCAATTGATTGGCCAAAAGTAACCCACTAAACAAAAGAAAACTTCATGGTGAAGCTTAAACTGAATTTTGTTTTCCCCAAAGCATTTTACTTGAATTCAAAAGCATATTCAAAGCCTTTTTTTGGTCAAATATTCAAGCTTAGCAAGACAATCAGCTGAACCAAAATGAGGCTTGCGGTCCATGTTTGATTTGTTCAGGCTTGCGGCTTTTATGCTGAAATTTATTTGGCTTTATGCCGCTATTAGTGGAGATATACCTTGTGGTGTATTTTTCTATATATGAAATAACCCTACATGGTTATTGTACTTCCACATTTGTATTAACCCTTTTTGGGTAGTTTATGCCCTTGTGGTGGATAATCTTAGTGCCTAAATTATGAATACAATTATCGCTTACTCTAAATAAAAGATAACAATGAGATAGTTTTCTAGAATGCTCTAAATAAAAGATAACAATGAGATAGTTTTCTAGAATCCTTGTGCATGCAGCCCAGGCTTGATCAAGCCCAAAGCTTAAGTTTGGTAGAATTTAGTAAAAATACGAAAAAATAACAAAAATGAGGTGAATTGTTCTGCCACTGCTCAAGGCTTCGGGAACATTTGTTATATATATATATATATTCCTTGCATACAGGCCTTGGTAAATTCTACCCAAATTCGGAATTAGACAACCCAATATAAGTAGTAAACGTACAAGAACTTTTGAACTATGTTTATATGGATTGAATTGAACTTCAAATTATTTGGTGCACTTATGAGAATATGAAACATAATATTGTCACATTGGAGGGAACTATATACTAACCTTGTGCTCTTTCTGCATGGCCCCATGTTAACCAGTAGAGAGAGAGAGAGAGAGAGAGAGAGAGCAGTCGAGTAATTGGTTGGCGCAAATTGCAAGTCTGTGTGTCTTCTTATAGTAATTGGTAAGAATGTTGAAGGGAGGCTTAAAAATCCCATGATGGGCACATGATGAGAATTGAATGTCACGTGTGTTGGAATTGAATTCCATAACACCTGGATATGCCCCAAATCATATTATTTAACAAAAGCTAGAAGATGGATCTTGTTCTTGTTTTCCCCATGCGATCTGTTCTTGGGATCCATTGCCAATTCTACTCTAAAAGTTGACTTGCCCATCAAAAAAGCTTTTCATTGACTTTACACTTCATGTACTAGGAGGGTGTTCATACTAACATTAATAATCTGTTTAATTTATAAACACAGTCTAATTGTCAAAAATAATTGTTTAATTGTTTAGTGTAGCATTCTAAATCTACCAAGTATATGCTCTATATATCCTTGTATAAATATACTTTACAACCAATAATGTCATAAAGATTGACTTCTCAATGTCCTAAGATCAATGTAACATATTTTCTTCCATTGACTTGTATTGTTGTACTTGTACATATGAAACATATTTTTGATCAATACCCTAGTCTATACCATGTCTCATAGGGATGTAGGCTCGCTCGGACCAGCAGTCTTTATATTCTGCACCTTTCTCCCTTAAATTGGCTATGTATTCATGAACTCACACATGTTAGGTTAGTTCACTTTGCTTCTAGTTGTAATAACTTTAGGACACAAGTTATACGGTTTTTCTATGTTAAGGATGTGTTTATTGTAGGAAATGTCCACAGATCCTTCATAGGGCTACACAACAATGCATTTCAATGGTCAAAACTGTCTATGTTTTAGGTCATCATTCAAGCGTTATTTCTGCATATTACATCCAGATTGAAAGTTGTTTTGGTCATCTAAAATGTGCAAAAAATGCAGTTTGCTAGATAAAAGTGAAACAAAAATATGGATACTTGGATAGCTAAACAATTTCTAACTTAACTGATCTTTTGCATGGATAATCCTTGAAAGAGAACATAAAAGTTGGACGAATCTGAGATTGGTTTAGAATCCATAAATAGAATGTCCTTCGTTTAAGGTAAATAACGACATCCTTACTATAGAAAGCCTCTCCAATTATAAACTCATATCCTAAGTTTTTAAATTCTAAATGATATGGTAATTAATGTTTTATTTGCTCATGTATAAACTCACGATAAGTTCTATTTATTTACAATTAACTAGCAAGGGGTTCACATGGGCTGTAGCCCGGGGCAAAATTTTCTGTTTAAGCTTCAATATATTTACAAACTATTATAATTCAATGTTAGCCCATTAGCACAAAACAATACTTTCGTTTTTCTCAGCCCACACAAAAGAGTAAAGTAAGACAAAAACACCTATACAACAATATTTTTTTATTTAAAGAAAGGTATATAATAGTATATCATTAAAATAAGGCCCACATGATGTTCGGTGGATTATTCAATTAGGGCAACAACAACAGTAACATAATAACATATCATTCAATCCTTAAAAAAACAAGAGATTCGAAACAGTAAACAAAATCACCACAAGCACATCAACATATTGTAAACCCCAAAAAGAAGAGGGCTTCGAACAAAGTAAAAGAGAAAAGTACACTGAAACATCTGATATCTTCCTTTTCAAAATCATTCAGTGGGTTCTTCAATATTTTGGTAGGTTTATCTCTTTCTTCTGATTTAATTCTAAATTTGAATTGTTATTGTCAAATTTTAAGGTTTGAGTATTAAATTTTGGGAATTCTTAGAGCAACAAGAAAAAAGACAACAATAATTATATATTCAAGATTTCAATTGATTAAGAGGAAAAAAAAATATTATATTAGCCCACTCCTACAAAAATTTCTGGTTCCGCCGTTGCCTACGCTGCATTATCATTAGGCTGCAACCTCGGCAGGTCAGACCATGATTCATAAACTAAGCATCAGTGGGTCTAATCTTGTATCTGATTCGTCCATGAATGGCTTTAGTCAACAGTCAATTCACCATTTAAACTGAACCAAGTTGTACCTTATAAAGCCCAGTTATATCTGTATGGGCTCAGTCAGCATTCAAATATGTCATGCACATGCCCGCCCTAATAAATAAAATAGAAAATTTGGCATAAGTACATTATGATGAGAGATTTTGGGTGTGATCCACACAGAAGTTGTTATTGATCCAAGTCCTTTGAATTTTGCACCACTTAAGATTACATGCCTTTTTCAATTTATTGATGTTTACTTTTATTTAATTAATTATTTATTTATTTTGTTCAAATTATGCCCCTAAAACATAAATAAGGTAAATTACGTATTTGTAAAACCGGTAAGTTATTGATTTGTAGGACATTAATTATCATATTTGATTTGAATTGAATTGAATTTTGAAAATTTCTCAAGGTATACCTACCTTAAAATTTGTAATAAGAGTTCATGGAAACTTCATACATTAACAATAGGTAAGGCACCTATGCATACACGTCTTGTGCATGTAATTAAACCCATAAATTACTTCTAGGAAAGGTAATTAAATCCATAAGTTACCTTTAGTATAGGTAGTTATACCCCCTAGCCCAGGTAATTGAACTCATATAGTAACTTGGTTATGGATCTTTAAACTCATACAAAATTGCTTTGGAAAACCACAACCTATTACCCGGAAGGCATGTATGTATGTATATATATGAAACTTTGGAAAAAATTACTTAAGAAAACTCAAGAAAAAAAAAATTAACCTATAAGGCAAGTACATATATATATGTAAGAGGAAATGTCATATATAAGGAAACACACACACATACATAGAAACACCAAATTTTAGGAAAAGTGTTTTCATATAATTCCTTTTTATGATAATGACATATACTGTAAATTCTTTAAAAATTATAGACATATTAATTGATTACTTGGTGAGAATGGACTGCAATTGAAAAGGAAAAGCATGTGGACTGCATTCATTACATCTTGATGAAAATGAACCTATATCTAAGAAGCCCTAAATAATAATAAGGAAGAGGACAAGTCCCATGAAAACCTTGAATGATATCCGGATGGCAAGTATCTAGCTGCTGCCTCAGATATATAAATTGCCTGTCTACCTAAATTGTGTCTTCCACAGAGACAAAATGCTTACATTAGTTGTTAAATGTGTTTGTTAATTCTATATGAATTATTGTAATTAAGTGTTTAATTTATATCACATGAACGTAGATTTTTATGATTTATTTTCACAAAAGTTTTATAATGAGTCCACACACTCACAACAAGATTATACAAGTAAAATAGAATTAGCCATAACTAACTAGTTACTGAATTCATCACCCATCGATTTGAGTCGAACAAGATATTCTTTAACTAAATAGAGACAAATACCACTAAATCAAAGGTTAATTGGAATCACATATGAACATGAATATCACAAAATACAACCTTTAATGTAGATTACTCATTGGCTTTCAGCTGCCGCATTATTCACCAAAAAAGAACAAAGAGGTTCTCTGTCCTTGTTGTGGCTGGTGGATAGCCCAAAAGGGCATTTTTGGTCCCGAAATTTTATACATATTTCTGCGTTACAGCCTTAACATGCTACAGCTATTTCCAAAGTTGCAGAATTATGGGAAAAGGAAAATGGCAGAAACAATATGAAGAAGAAGAAAAATGGCATGTGACACCGATTAGTTTCGTTTTCTTCTTAACAAAACTACATAAGCTGATTTCCAGAAGAAGAAAAAAAACAGGAACAAACAAACTACAAAAGCCTCAGAACCAAACAAAACAAAAACAAGTGGGGTTGCATTTAATTTGTTGAACAAGCATTGTGCTTTCACATTAACTGTAGGCATGTGTTGGGATATCATAAATAGAACCACCAATGATGAGTTTCATTATCCATATTTGTGAGAGAACCCTGAACTTTAATGTTTAATGGAAGGAATAATCAAAGAAATTAAAAGAGAAAAACAGACCGAAAGGAGGAAAAGTAATATAATTTCAACGTCACTGGCGCAATTAGAGGCGGTTTATGGAGAAAGTGTGACACAAAGTTTCACTTTAACTCACGAATGATGGGTTCAAATTGGCTTCGAATCTAAGCAATGGGGAATTATCATCACGCGAAAACGCGTTTATACGAAAACATTGATGGTTGGATAAAATTAAAAACAGATTTTATTTTAGAAAAGGAAAAGTAGGACACATTTGGTGAAGCACTTTTTCCCGCTCTGCTGCTATAAAAAGCTGTCACTAACTGCTCATACCTCATCCAATGTGACCAAAACAAAAGGGATTAAATTAAACCCAAATACCTGGTTTTGAGAATTTGAATTTTGCAGGGACGACAATGGAGAAAAAAGCAGTCTTGCTCCACTTGGTTTGTGGGGTTTTGGCTGTTTTCAGCGTTGCTGTGGTGAAAGCAGAAGACCCATATAAGTTTTACACTTGGACTGTAACTTATGGGACTCGTTCTCCTCTTGGCGTTCCTCAACAGGTTGGTGGTCTTTGCCATTTTGCATTGTCAGTTCTGATTTTGGAGCTCTTGGATTTTTCTGAAAAAATGGGTCTTTTGGTGTTTTGAAGGTAATCCTTATCAATGGTCAATTTCCTGGCCCTAGACTTGATGTGGTCACCAATGACAACATTATCCTCAACCTTATTAACAAGCTGGACCAACCTTTTCTCCTAACATGGCGAGTTCAGTTCAGCCTTCCATTTACTTCTAATTCTTTTCTGTTTTTGTTTTTGTTGATGTTATGGTATTTCTTGGCTCAGGGTTCTCATTCCCAGTCCGTTTGCTCAAATGCCCTAGTCATTTTTATTTTATTTTACTGAGGCAATGAAAAGTTCCTTGCTTTTCTAGGGCTTAACTTAGAACAGCCACATAATGCTGGTTCAGTATCTGACATAAAGAAATAAAGAACTGCTGGTGGGCATATTTTCCTTAAATTTATGTCAAGCTGCTAAGGAATTTTAGGATGAAAATTAGAAAGAAATTTAAGCAAACTTACTGCATTAGGGTTGCTTGTGTGGATGATTTTGTTCCTAGATTTTGATTGATGGGAAATGTGAGCTAGAAAGTCTTCATTGAGTTTTGTTTCATTTCTTTTTCCCCTACATTTATGTGCCACCCCACCAGACGAAACAATTAGGTACCTCTTCATTTAGGATTTGCATAGTTGAAGCATTGATTGCACTGGTTTACATGTAGCTTCTGGGATGGTTAAAAGTTATAGAAATGGTGAAAAGAATCATATTGTTATAAGTCTCACAAATCTTCATTTCTGTTCTTGTATTCAATGTCTGAAAATTTTGATTGTGGCATTCAGCATAGTGACATTCATAACAACAAATTAATTTTCTTGGCCACAACCAGGAATGGGATTAAACAGAGGAAGAACTCATGGCAAGATGGGGTATTGGGAACCAATTGCGCCATCCCTCCGAACTCAAACTACACCTACAAGTTTCAGGCCAAGGATCAGATAGGTTCCTTCACATATTTCCCATCAACGCAATTGCACAGAGCTGCTGGAGCGTTTGGAGGGATCAATATCTATGAGAGACCTCGGATCCCAATCCCTTTTCCAAACCCTGATGGAGATTTCACTTTACTTGTTGGTGATTGGTACAACACCAGCCATAAGGTAAGAAACATATGACTATGATAAATGCCATTCTATATGTGATTTTGTTAAATTGTTGAAATCTATTAAGCAGATGATATTGTTAAGAGGTATTTTCTGCTGGTACTGTCCAACCTCACTGCTTTGAAAGTGTTTGATAGACATTTTTGCATGTTAGTTTACTTAAGCCATCATCCTGTGATGTTTGCAGGAATTGCAGCAAACTTTGGACTCAGGAAAGTCTCTTCCTTTTCCTGCTGGTGTTCTTATAAATGGCCAAACAAGTAACACCTTCAGTGGCGATCAAGGTAGTGCTCAATCTTGATTTCAAACACTTGGACCATTCTTAGTTCTCTGGGAAATATTTTAACCTTTACTTTGATGAAAAATGTTCAACTATGTTTTTCCTTGGTATGATTGCAGGCAAAACATATATGTTCAGGATCTCAAATGTGGGCTTGTCAACCTCATTAAACTTCCGGATTCAGGGTCATTCACTGAAGTTAGTTGAAGTTGAAGGATCTCACACAATTCAGAACACATACGACTCTCTTGATGTACATGTTGGCCAATCAGTGGCTGTCCTGGTAACCCTAAATCAACCTCCAAAGGACTACTACATTGTTGCATCCACACGATTCACTAAGCAAGTTCTTACAGCTACTTCAGCGCTACACTACACAAACTCTCACACCCCAGTTTCTGGACCTGTGCCTGCCGGTCCTACTTACCAAATACATTGGTCTGTGAAGCAAGCCAGAACTTTCAGGTATATATTTTAGAAGATTAAAGCGTATTGAGCCTTCAGATGTGTGAGACTTTAGACCACAATGATTTAGGTTGGTATTTTGAACTTGGTTTTTCTTGCAGGTGGAATTTGACAGCAAGTGCAGCCAGGCCTAATCCTCAGGGCTCATACCATTATGGAAGGATCACACCAACAAAGACAATTCTATTGGCCAATTCAGCTCCTATGATAAACGAGAAGCAGCGTTACGCATTCAACAGAGTCTCCTATGTTAACCCTGATACCCCTCTAAAGCTTGCTGATTACTTCAACATCTCTGGTGTCTACAGCTCTGATTCCTTCCAAACCGTTCCCTCCAGTGGCTCCGCATTCGTAGCTACCCCTGTAGTGCCAACCTCACTCCACGACTTCCACGAAATTGTTTTCCAAAACAATGAAAACACCCTCCAATCTATGCATCTAGATGGCTATGATTTCTGGGTTGTTGGGTATGTCAAATGTGCTTTCTTGCATTTTAAGCTTTTGAAATCAACGAGCAGACTATAATCTTTATTGTTTGAACAAATGCAGCTACGGTTTCGGAGAGTGGACACCTGCCAAGAGAAAAACATACAATCTAGTTGATGCTGTTACTAGACATACTGCTCAGGTAAAAGAAAGGCTGTGAATGGCAGCATATGCTTACTTGTAGACCTTCCAAATTAGCTTCAAATTTTGGTAAACTAAAATGTAATCTTTCTTCTTTTTGGTCTTTTCTTCTGAAGGTGTATCCAAACTCTTGGACCACAATATTGGTGTCCCTAGACAACCAAGGTATGTGGAACTTGAGGTCTGCTATATGGGAAAGGCAGTATCTCGGTCAACAGTTTTATCTCAGGGTTTGGAACCCAGTCCGCAGCCTTTACACTGAATATAACATTCCTTCAAATGCACTTCTGTGTGGCAAAGCTCTTGGAAGGCACCCACAGAATGACCTTGAATTCTTCGGCGTCTAATTCTTGAGTCATGAAAGTTTGACTAAAGTGAGGACATGTTTCAGAAAAGAAAGTAAAAAGAGAAGATTCTTATTTAATATTTTCTTTTTCATATTTAGTTGTATAATTCTAAATTTAGGTGTATTTTCCTTTGCCTTTGTACGGGAAGTTATTGTATGCTATGGTTATATAATCTTCACATATATATATATATATATATATATATATATATATATATCTTAAGGTCTAAACTTTGCTTTTCTATCCTTTTTCGTTATGTTTTCTTTTGAAAGGGTCGCTTTAAATATAGGAGTTCAATTTCGCCGACCACTTTTAATTATGATTCACCATTTACCACTCCACTAATCATCTGTCACCACTGCGAAAGTTTAAGTGTAGTTATGATCACATGCCACATGAGATGACCATGATTAAAGATGGTGATAAACACAATTGTACTCTATTTAATTACCCAATATGAGTATTAAGAATAATAATAATAATAATAATAATAATATGCTTGGATCCTATCCGGTAGGCCTCATCATTTAGCCCGTTATGGGCTTTGAGATGGCCCGGCCCGCATTGGGTTGGGTTGGACTTAAGCTTAGATGTTTGAAGCTCAGCCCCGACTCATAGACCCGACCCAATTAAGCCCAAGAAAGCCCGGCCCATTAAGCCCGCATATAGGACTGGCAATGGGTCGTGTTCATGTGTCGGGTTCGTGTCGACCCATTTATTTCTCTTGTCAATTTCCGGTCAAACCCGCTATAACCCGTTTAATAATCGTGCGGGTTTCGTGTCGACCCATTTATTTCCCGTGCGGGTTTCGGGTTAACCTATTAACCCACTAACGGCGCTAAGTAATAGCAAATTTAAAAAAAATAAAAAATTCTAAATGTTGATAATTTAATCAAGTAATTATATTTTTTAATATATAAAATAGTTATTTCATTTTGCCTCTCTCTATATATAAAGATTGAGAAAGAGAAATTAAAAAAATGAAGAAAATGAAGAAGAAACAAAGAAAATAATTCTTGCATTTTGAACAACGCCATCAATTGTTTTTTAGTGGGAGAAATCAAAGAGAGAACCTAGTGTTTAACTATTATAAATAGCCTTCTCCAACAATTCGGCAAGGATGACCATGAATTTATTTGGATTTTATTTGTGTATTCTTCATATATCAATGCATCACATACTTATTGAGGTTTTTGCTAAGCTAATAGAGTAATGAAATTATTAAATATCCTCACTAGTAACATGTCCTTGATTAATTTCGTTTGCAATGTTCACAAAAGGATGTGTTACATGTCCTTGAGGCTTTAGGATTTAGGGTTTAGAGTTTAGAGTTTAGGGTTTAGAGTTTATAGTTTATGGTTTAGGTTTTAGGTTTAGAGATTAGAGTTTAGGAACTAGGATTTAGGGTTTAGGGATTAAAACATTAAACCCTAAACCCTAGATACATACTTAACTCAAATTATAAGGAATAATTACTAACAAATATAATTTGGGAATAAAAATGTAATAATTATAATTAAGTGATCATTAGTTTGTAAAGACATTATAAATATCAAATGTTGTAATATATAATCACAAAGTGATCAACACCAAGATGGATAAGGAGCAAGGAGAAGGGTGTTAGTGGCTGGGGTTCGAAACCCAGTGGGTGTGCTGAAGGTTCAATTTTCTTAATTTTTTTCGCGGGTTGGCAGGTAGTAAACGGGTTGACACGACCCATGACACGACCCGTTTAATAAACGGGTTAAACAAGTATTTAAACGGGTTGGCGGGTTGACCCAAAACCCACCCGTTTATAAATGGGTCAGTGGTGGGTTGACCCAAAAATTACCCATTTATTAATGGGTCGTGTTTGGTCGTGTTTTTCCCGTGCGGGTTTAAAGTCGTGTAACGGGTTCAAGTCGGAAATTGCCACCCCTACCCGCATACATATATAATTATGTATAAATAAAGGTTTAGAATTAGGATTATATCACTTGAATCACAAACCCCCTCTTTCATTTTTGTGTGTGTGTTACTTGTTTGAAACGTTGTGTTTGTTTCCATTGAATTCTGCTCATTTTTGTATCCTTTTTTTACATTTGGTCTACGTGGTATTCTTTATTTTTATGTGCTGAATCCAACCATATAAAGAACACAAAATTTGCATAAACAGTTGAAAAGTTATAGGTTAAAAACTGGACAGATGTCGAAACCTGAAAAACAGAGAAAGTTCATAATTCGTCTCTGCCTAAAATGTGATAAATTGGTGCTACCATGGTGATACCAGTGGTGATAAAGGGGTGATAGAAATTGTTGTTTGTGTTTATTTTGGGTTTCTTGTTTTGTTTCATTTCATTTACTTTTCTTTACTCATTCCTAGTTTATAATTGGATGATTAGCACATTAATTTGTGTCAATTATTAATACAACAATTATATATATCAAGTATGTGATAACATATGATTTTATTAATATGAGGTTGTATAACTATATCTTTATATTTATGGAAGAAAAAAAAGAGAATACGAACAAAGAAAGAAATGGAGACATAAACATATAGACAAATGTAAATAGAGAACTATGAAAAAAAAAGAAAAAAAAAAAGAGGAAACATAGAAACACACGAAAACGTAGAAAAAAAAAACTAAAGAATTGACAAAAAAATACATATTAAAAAAAAGGACAAAATAAAGTGTATGCCCATTTAGGCCCAGGCCCGATGGGCTTTTTAAGCCCGGCCCATGAACTAGGCTTGGGCTTTGAATTTAAAAAAAAAACCCAATCCAACCCGGCCCGTTATTTTCTCTCTCCTCTTTAAAGCTTAGCCCGGCCCATTGATGAGGCCTACTATCCGGTGAATCTAGTGGGTCATCCGAGGGCAGGCTTGCTTTTTGCAGATCCTCTGGCCCGAAGGAAAGAGTTGCTCTTGAATCTGGGCTGCACATGGGCTAGTTGATGTTCAAAATTCAGCTATTGAGGGCTAAACAACAAGAATTCTATAGTGAGAGCCTTATATATGGTCCTCAAGTGACATCATATCTCTTAATTATTGGATTAAATTGATTAGCCGTTTGATCAAATTAGTTAGCCTAATCCAACACTTAAGAGATAGAACCTCACTTAAGAGTCATGTATAAGGCGGTCACTATAGAATGACATAGCATAACCCAATTGATTGGCTAAAAGTAACCCACTAATAGAGAGAGAGGGAGAGCAAGAGAGAGCAGTCGAGTGATTGCAAGTCTGTGTGTCTTATAGTAATTGGTATGAATGGTTGAAAGTGAGGCTTAAGAAATAACCATTGGACTAGAGGGAACATAATTGGATTTAATAAAATCCCATCATGGCCACATGATGAGAATTGAATTTCACGTGTGTTGGAATTGAATGTGTAATTTAACACCTGGTGTTCCCAATATGCCCCCAAATCATGTTATTTAACAAAAGCAAGAAGATGGATCTTGTTCCTGTTTTCCCCATGAGATCTGTCCTTGGGATCCATTGCCAATTCTACTCTAAAAGTTGACTTGCCTATCAAAAAAGCTTCTCATTGACTTTACACTTGAGGTACTAGGAGGGTGTTCATACTTACATTAATAATCTGTTTAATTGGTTGAAGGATATTTAAAAGTATAATTTATAAACACAGTCTAATTGTTTAGTGTAGCATTCTAAATCTACCAAGTATACGCTCTATATATCCTTGTATAGGGATACTTGGCTATAGTTGGAACTATCTATGTTTAGGTCATCAATAAAAAAGCATCCAGATTGAAAGTTGTTTGGTAATCTAAAATGTGCAACAACAAAAAAAAAAACGGAGTTTGCTAGATAAAAGTGAAACAAAAATATGGATACTTGGCTATAGCTAAATAATTTTCAATTTAACTGATTTTTTGCATGGATAATCCTTGAAAGAGAACATAAAAGTCAAATGGGTCCGAGTATTGGTTTAGAACCCATAAATAGAAAGCCTCTCCAATTATAAACTCATATCCTAAGTTTTTAAATCCCAACTGATATGGTAATATCTCATTTACTTATGTACTAGCCTCTCCGCACGCGCTTCCGCGCCTGCCAGGAGGTTTTTTTTAAAAAAATTAAAATTTATTTTAGAATTAAAAAAGATAATGGGTAGTTGTGTTCCATAAAAATAGGATCCATTATATGAATTTTCTTTTAATTTTAATTTTTTTAAATATGAAAAAGTGTGAATTTACTATATTATCCTCATTTAATAAATAATTTCAATTCTTAATGTTTGCATTAACCAATAGCATTTTCTGGTATTTTGAATGTTTCACCATTCTCTGTATATATATATGAACTCACAATAAATTTCATTCATTTACAATCAATAAGCAACTCTCATGCTGTATGTGTCACGTCCGTTAGTATAAAAAGTTATAATTGTAGTTGGTACTCGTAGTTACTCTTCAACGTTAAATACTCAAACGGCCAACAGGGCGGGAAAGAAGAGGCCAGGGACTTGAACACGATGAAGAAACAGAGGACATCCCGGGAATGGACCACTCTGCCCTTCCATTGTCTTCGCTTTTCTGCTTGTTTTCGTCATGTGAGGTTGCGAGAGATCTAAAACCCCCATTTACTTCAACTCCTCAAAGACCAGTCAAGAAATCTAACGATTAAAATTAATTAATACCAACCAAAAAAAAACAAACCTTATCATATATTAATTGCAATGAATATGGATCCGTTCTAAGCTGCGCAGCTCCCGCTTGCTTTCTGCCTCTTTGATCTCTTCTCTCCTTCCCGCCACCACGGCCACCGACGTCCAAAGTCCACCCACCAACACCAAGCCTCACGTACACAACACATTTCCATCACTTAAAAAAAATTCAAACAAAGAAAATAGCATTCATTCATTGGTCGGTTTTTGCAACATCAAGAAACTAAATCTAATTAATAAGCCACTCCACTTAATTAGCTCTATCATGCATAGCAGCATAGGCGTATAAACACTCTATGCACTATGTGTAAAAATAATAATTAATCATCAATAATGTGTGAGCCAATATCATGAGTTGTGAATGAGTAGCATATGCAGGTAGCTGACTGCTTGAGCATGAAGTGCGCTGCAAATGAGCTTCGATTTTTCCCATCGGTCTTCGCGCACATCCGTATATCCACTCTGGCATTGCCCCCCGAGGCTCTTCATGGCTGCTTCCTTTCTTGCCCATTTATATAAGCCCCTCCATCTGTTAACTTGCACAACTCAACCATACGGCTACACACTTGCACTTCAATCTTCCTCTGCTCTTTGGGGAGATTGGCAACAATTCAGTACGTATGCACGTTCATCTTTCTAACTATGTACTTCGCAACTACGATTGTCTTGCTTTCGCCAATCGGTATTAGTTACTAATTAGTTTTTGTGTGGACATGTTCTTTAATTTCTGCAGAAATCTGAAACTTGAAGGATTAATATATAGAAGCTGATACAATGAGGCCAACCATTTTCTTGCATTTTTTGGTGGGAGTATTGGTTAGCTTGAGTGCTTTCTGCATCATTAATGCAGAAGACCCATATTTGTATTATACATGGACAGTTACATATGGACTTGTTTCTCCATTGGGCATCCCTCAAAAGGTTAATTGGCTTTTGACCATTTTATTTGTCATCCGATTCTGTTATGTTTTTCTTGTGCTTAATTAATTTAAAAGTTGTGGTTAATTTATGCAGGGTATCCTTATCAATGGTCAATTTCCTGGCCCAACAATCGAAGCCGTGACCAATGACAACATAATCGTTAATGTCATTAACAAGTTGGATGAGCCTTTCCTCATTACATGGTGAGAATTTTTGCTGGTAGTTGTTATGGTTGTAAATTTTAAAAAAAAATTGTGATGCTTGGCTCCTCCTCACGGGACTAATTTTCTGCTCTGTGTGAAAATCAGGAACGGGATCAAACAGCGAAAGACCACCTGGCAAGACGGAGTGCTGGGAACAAATTGCCCGATTCCTCCAAACACAAACTGGACATACAGGTTTCAAGCCAAAGATCAGATTGGAACTTTCAACTACTTCCCTTCAACCAAACTGCACAGGGCTGTTGGTGGTTTTGGGGGTTTCAATATTGCACAGAGGTCTGTGATAGCAGTCCCCTATCCAATTCCCGCTGGAGAATTTACCCTGCTTGTTAGTGATTGGTACAAGACCAGCCACGAGGCATGTAACTCTAAGATCATGGATCATTTCACATTTTCTTTTACTTCAATTTTTTTTTTTTTTTTTTTGGAGCTTGGATGTTGTAAGAAGCAAGGAAAATGCGGTTTTGCCATGCAGTATGACATGTTATGTTGTCGGAGTGGTCTAGATTTACAGGCTAGTAACATAACACGCTGTATGTTCATAAATGGAACAACAGGAAGAAGTTTAAATCAAGAAGAATGATCTGATTACTGATAGATGCTCTTATGTTTTCAGGTATTGCAGCAAACCTTGGACTCTGGCAAGACTCTTCCTCTTCCTTATGGTCTTCTTATCAATGGGCTTCATAAATCCGCCATCTTCACTGGCGAAAAAGGTAACATATTAGCCATCCTCAAAAGTGTTTGTATAAATATTAGATTTGAAGATTTTGTAATCAAAGTTTTGTTGGATTCTTTCAGGAAAGACCTACAAGTTCAGGGTTTCAAATGTTGGCATAGCAACTTCAATTAACTTCAGAATTCAGGGCCATACAATGACACTTGTTGAAGTTGAAGGAGCTCATACCTTGCAAGAGGTGTATGAATCACTTGACGTTCATCCAGGCCAATCTGTAGCTGTTTTGGTCACCTTGCAAGGTTCACTCAAGGACTATTTCATCATTGCCTCTTCCCGATTCACAAAGCCAGTCCTTGCAACCACTGGATATCTCCGCTACGCTGGTTCTAACACCCCTGCTTCAGGGCCATTGCCAATTGGTCCAACCTATCACATTCACTGGTCTATGAAGCAAGCCAGGACAATCAGGTAGCTATAATTTTCTTGGGATCTTTTCGGTTGCCCTTTTTCATAAGCATACATATATACCAAATGATGTGACATTGTCTAGCAGTATTTGATTAATGATTTGCTAGTCATCTAACTAACTGTTTTTATTTTCTTGTGCGTGAAGATTGAATTTGACAGCAAATGCAGCCCGGCCTAACCCACAGGGGTCATTCCATTATGGAACTATTCCAATTGTCAGGAGACTAGTTTTGGCCAACACTGCTGCTAAGATCGGTGGCAAGCTTCGATATGCTGTAAATAAGATCTCCTATGTTGATCCAGAAACCCCATTAAAACTCGCCGATTGGCTTAACATCCCCGGTGTCTTCAACTTGGACACAATCAAGGACACACCTACTCCAGGACCTGCAGTATTTGGCGCCTCTGTTGTAGGAACCACCCTTCATGACTTCGTGGAAATCGTCTTCCAGAACACAGAGCCCATGCTCCAATCTTGGCATCTTGATGGATACAGTTTCTATGTTGTTGGGTAGGCTTCTCTATGTACAATTATAATGTGTACAACTACAACATAATATTGCTCAAACCTTATCTTGTTTTGATAATTTGCCTTATACTTTCTGTTGGACTTCAAATATTCAGATATGGCTCTGGTAACTGGACACCAGATATGAGGAGACGCTACAATTTGGTAGATGCTGTATCAAGACACACAGTTCAGGTAATTGAAACTAAGCAACTTGTACTGATATAATCATCCGATTTATGCAGAGTTTCAGAGATTTAATCCTGCGTTAATCATTACTGAAATGTTACATGGTGTGCAAAATTGACAGGTATATCCAACTGGATGGAGTGCTGTATTAGTGTCTTTGGACAACAAGGGTATGTGGAATTTAAGGTCTGCAATCTGGTCTAGGAGGTATTTGGGACAGCAATTGTATGTCAGAGTTTGGAACAACGAACACAGCCTTTTCACTGAGACCGATATGCCTCTGAACGCATTGCTTTGCGGCAAGGCCAAGCACTGATAGACAAATTATTTACTCTTTGATCATGTAACTCTGTATGTTCTTTCATTTTTTTTCTTTCTTAAAATTGGGTAGTTCTTAAGTTTCAGTTACGAGGGTGTGACTGTCGAAAAAAGAATGGGGAAACAGGTTTAGGGTGAGGGAAATAAGATGTTTTAAAGTGTCATTGTGTTAGATTTCTTACTGCCACAGTCCCAAAAAGGATTAATTTCTCTTACATGTTCATGTCTAATATCATATGTTGTGCTTCCCCATAGAACATGTTCATTTCTATACAATAAGTTCAACAATGGTGCTCAGAAGATTGGCTTCAATTAGTCTCATTAGAAAGTTTGTCACACATTTAGGACTTTTAACATGCCAACATGATTTTGACCCAAAAACTCATTTTAGAGTTCAACCACAAGCTCAAGCTGCATTGAAGGAACAGAGCACCAGCAATTTCTACTAAGAAAAAAAAATCTTATGTTCCTTTTTAGTTGCTCAGTCAGAAATGTCTTCAAGATTTTTCATTGTGCAATAAGCAATCAAGTAGGAAATTATCAAGCGAAAAGAGTACCATCTAATTCATTAACATCAGCAAAAAGAGCAGATTCCCCTCTAAGAGCGGCCTACTGGTGCCCAGTGAGCAGAGCTCCACATTTCCCTCCACAGTAGTTTGAATTCAAACTATAGAGAATTCAAACTACCTATAAAATTACTGTGTAACAAAATTGAAATTTGGATCAGACAAATGGTACCCTCTTTTCTTTTTTCAAACAGGGAGAGAAATTCGAATGTTCTTAACCAATTGAGCTGCAAACCTTTTTCGACAATTGGTACCTCTTGGTTACTCAAAGTGGTTAACTTTTTCTATCACAAAATTGCAGTTTCTCTCTTTCCCTCTCTCTCTCTCTCCTTGTTCTTGATAAACCTGGACCCCAACTAGACTTTTACAAAGACGCCTTTCTATAAGAGGGCAATGAAGGACCAGGTTTAACAACTCTAGAAAGCAAGCAGGCCTATCCTGAATAGGGTCCCAATCAGGGACCATAGGAGCATAACCAGCATAGTCTGGTAGCGTACACAGCATGTGCGTTGTGCAGCCACAACACAATCATACAATCATGGTCTTGTTAAGCGCCTTGACTCATCAAGTAGCTAACTATATGATATATCCCTTATTGCTCAAAACTCGAGTTCTTATAGTTTATTTGAGAGATCTAGCCAGAATATTATCCAAATTTTGCTCTTCTTACTTTTCTTTCTTTTTCCCCCTCTATTTCCTTAAGAGTTCTGATACATGTAAACTTTAAGCTTCAAAAAGATGCATGCTCACACCAAAAGAATTATGAACATACCCCAGAGAGAGAGAGAGAGAGAGAGAGAGAGAGAGAGAGGTGGTGCCCTTTTGATGTTTGAGCACCCAAAGGGCATAAATAAGTGTAGTATGAGCAAGTTCCAGAGAAGCAGGCAATTAGAGCAGAGAGCAGATACCAGTTTTTACAAAGGCTGCAAGTATAGAAGGAATCCTCTGACGGCCGACTGTAATAAGAATCAAATTGCTGCATAAAAGGGAAACTCTTTCCAAAGGCTGTTTTTTTCACACTTCATTCTTCACTTTCTCGTAACCAAACACAACTCCTGAATCTTCATGTGCCTTCCACCACCCCAACAGTATCGTAACACCACCACCCTCACCTTCACTTCACTTAATCAATTAATATAATCCAAATAAACTCTCAATTAACTAAACTTGTTTAGTAAACCAAGAAGCTGTATGTGCTTAATTCTCTCTCTCTCTCTCTCTCTCTCTCTCTCTCTCTCTCTCTCAATTGATCCAATCAACTATTCCAGATATTTTCTTACATAGATAAATTTATTTAGATCCTTAGGAAATATAATTAATTGTAGCTAGCTATATAGGGGGTACCCAAATTTTGTTACATTATCCTTGGCTAAGATAATTAAACTGCTGAATTACACTTTTCTCAGGGATCTAAAAGCATAACCCCTCTTATTTTATGCCAAATAATAATGTGATAACATCAAGAAATTAACACTATAACAAATAACAAACGTTTAATTTAATTACTTGGTCCTTAATTGGTACACCCTCATATCCTTTACACCTTAAAACACACATGCAGATAGAGAAGAAAGAGAAGGATAGCTATTAGCTACTGATGCTAAAGCCATCATAACACCACAACCCACACAAACATAACCCCAAAAAAAAAAAAAAAAAAAAGAGAAAGAGAACCTAGCTAAGCTAACACAAAGTTAAAAATCCCCTTAACAAAAGGCTTAATGATATGCACCGTTGGTTGTGGGAAGATCTGATGACCAGGCAGTAAATGCCGGGTTCCAGTAGCCCATTTCTCCGCCACCAACAGCCGGAGTTGAATCCAAAATGGAGGATGTAGAAGAAGAAGATGACATCACCACATTATTTAAATGATCAGAATAATAACCTCCTGATGACGACGACGATGATCTTAGCCTCTGAAACAGTTCTTGAATTCCAATATTGCTTTGCACCTCATGACCAACTGGGAAGCCGTTTTGTTGGTTGTGGTGTGGAGGTTGTTGATTTTGGTTGTTGTTTCTCCAGAAAGAGCTGCACAGACCAAGTGAAGGAGCCTGGCACACTGGATCCAACCCCAGAGTTCGAGCAGTGCTCATTGCTGGCTCAGCGGTCATCATGTGGGATCCAATCATATTCATAGCCCCCTCTTCCTTCACATTTACAGAATTGCATATAGGATTAGGGTTAGGGTTAGGGTTTTGATTTTGATGACTGGCTCTTAGTAGGGCTAGTAAATGAGAATTCTGAGGGGAGCCCCATAGTATTGGGCTTGCTTGGACATCATTGTCGAACCCCCCGCTGAATCCTGACCTTCCAATTTCCGATGCCACCATTTTCAACTTCCCCGCGGCGGCCTTACCTATCGGAGTCGTTGACACAGTGGCACTCTTGTTTTTTCTGCAGCCACCGCCAATTGGGACATTCCGGAGGGCTCCTCCTTTTGTCCAGTAGCGGCGGCAGGTCTTGCAGAAGTGGCGGGGCTGAGTAAGGTTGTAGTTGTTGTAGTAGCAGAATTTGGTGTTGGAAGAATCGCATCTCGGGCATCTCAAGTTCTCACCTGTAGTCGTCGTTGTGGTGGCGGTCGCGGTGGTGGTAGTAGTTGTGGAAGAAGAAGGAGATTGTGAAGGAGAAAGAGAAGGAGAAGAAGTTGTACCACCATGAATGGAGATTAATTTCCTCTCTCCTCCTCCTGCTATGTTACTAAGGCCTGCACCTCCAAACAGTTCTTGGATCATCTTAAATTTCTGATATCTTCTTTGTAGATCTACAACAATCCAAAAACAAAGAGAAAAAGCAAATAAAGATGAAATCTTTTTTGAGGAGTACTTAGTGGAGAGAAAGCAAAAGAGATATGAGAAAGTGGTTTTTGTTGTGTATTTAGTGTATGTGTGATCTAGCTACTATTTATGTAAGAGGATATATATTGAGTTGGAACTTTGATATTCAAACAAAAGGCTTGCCTTGTGACTTAAGACTTGAGTTGTAGGGGACTTTGTTGGCCAAATATTCTGGGGGTGTTAAAGAATGGAGGGGGATTGGTAGTGGGAGCTTTATATATATATATATATATATATAGGTCTAATGCATGTGGAAGAAAGTATATATCACAACTTTAGTCTATATAGCTAATTAAACAACACAATGATTCCAATAAAGCGGTATTTTTGTGGATTTGGAATTCAGTTGTGGGTGGTTTTTGGAGGGAAGTAAATGGTCTTTTCTCAAATTCCCAATCTATCCTACCCCTCTGATCACCCAAGTCTTTTTTTTATTTTTTTTTATAAGTGATAAACTATATGATTGGGGAATTTCTCACGCACACACAATTATATGATATCATGATATTCAAACCCGAGACCTTTAGTATGCTAGTAAATACCATTTTCCATGAGTAGAGCTGATCAACCAAGTTTTTGTCCTATAGAAAATATAATTTTGACAAGACTGCATTATTTCCCTAATGATTCCAATAACAGTCAGCTGAAGTAAGCATTAAAATTTATTATTAAAATCAACTTCTTCTTGTGTATTTTCCATGCAGCTCTTACCCAGCCGAGTTTTATAAGGAACAATAAATTATTCACACTAGCTAATAGGTGTTTTTTCAATCTTCTCGAGGATGTGGGGGAGGGGTCTTAGTGCAAGAGCTTTTGGATTGTATCAATTAGAAACGATTTGCTCGGCAATTGGGATTAGAAAATGAGACCAAATTTTATTATATTAGTGGAAGTGGGGAGTGCCGAAGAGAATATATAATGATAATAGCAATCAAGTTTTCTAAAAGAATAATCTTTGTTGTGTGGGGGGGGTCTTTTGTGTTTTCTTCCTGAAGATGCTGTTCGAGAACCATCATTACAAGTTCATGGAGTGGGCTAATCACATGGAACTACGTGTAAAGCCTATGGCCCTACACCAACTATAAAGCCACTGCCCGAAACTTATGGCTTCAATTTTGCCTTCCCCACACCACCACCACCACCCATGGCCACGCACACCACCACCACCACACCAAAGAGCTGGCCTAGCCCAACGCCATCGTGTTCAGGTTCAACACATTGAGTAATTTTAAACCTAATTAAACTAATTATTCAAACGTGTGGTTTGTTGTCTGATATCAAGTACCACATATCCACATGAGCACATTTCATCATCTGCATTCGAAACATTCATCATTGTTCCTTTTTCCATCAATGCAGTCAGTTCATAATCGATCACATGAGTTTTGTTGGTATTAGTTTGACAAATTTATACTGTGTATGCGTGAGTCGACGGTTCTGAATTATTAATTTATGTCCAACTCGTTGTGAGATTTACATCAGTACATATCTGTGAATCGCTATCACAAATAGCTCACCTATCATCTTGAAACACATTCATGGAATTTTTAGTACAGTCTTGACCGCATACTTAATCAACTGGTTCACATTATAAACGCTGAGGAAAATAAGTATGAAATCTCCCAAAAGCTTAGAAAGTAGAGCTTTGACCTTGGTCATGTATGCTTGAGCGTGAATTTAAAAACTGTGCTACCTAATTACATGCTGCATAAGACAAACTGGAAATAATTAATCAAAGTTGATGGAACCCTTATCGGTTAGCTGCCCGTTCAATCACTGCTAATCAAGTTTATTTGGACCAATCATGCTCTAACTATGCGTGGCAACGACCCACAGTAAATTACATGATTGTGTGAACGAGAGCTACCCTTCTAAGAAGTTGTGGTTTGAATGCAAATTACTTTTTGATCCATGTTTGCAGATTGCTTGAAAATCTGGAAGGAATATAAGATGTGAATTAAAATGGGGTTGGGTGGGGGTCTACATGTCTCAAATTATCGGAACCATTTGTCAATCACCATCTTGACTTGGAGATTGTTGATTATGAAGACTAAATCTTATCGCTTACGTTAAGATATAATATATTAGAGAGGCTAATGTGTAATTACGGATATCTTGGAAATTCCCACTCTTAATTAATTATTCAATTAAAAATCTACAGTAAATCAATTGTAATTGACTCCATAAAGCAATTGAAATGGATTAGTTAGAGGGTAGGGCCATTCCCACCACAGATTAAACTAATACAACTCCATACTAGGTTCTTCTTGTAGCTTTAATTTCATTTGTATGACATAAAGTTCTTCGTCAACAACTTAATTACCAAAATAGCACAACTAATCCAAGATTGCAGCGCAAATGAAAGTTGAGGTTCATTCTAAAATTAATTGGCAATAGGAGAAATAGTCCAACTCCTTATAAACACAAGATTTTTCAACTGTCAAATATAAAACGCATTTCACTTCACATTCTCACAGAAAAAAAGATGTACAAATACTTGGAAACCGATAAGTCCGTATTAATGACTGTAGTGCCAAATAAATTGAAGATGGAGTTAGTAAAGGGAAGGGTGTGCATAGTAAAGTAAAGCAAAATGCACATCAGAGCCAGAACCTGCTGAGCTTTCAACTTTGACCAAGGCACTCACTAAAAACCGAAATGATCTAGGGTTTGCTTGCTGGGTTGAATCAAAAGGAGCTTATTTTGGTTCTTAATTCATGAATACATGTATACATATAAAAAGGAAATGTGAATGAAAAAGGAAAGCAAAAAAAGAAAAGAAGGGTCCCATGAAACATGCAGGGTTTTGCCAGTGGGTTGATCAACATGAAAATAGACAGCTCCTTCTCCTTGCCTACTTTTTCTTTCTATTTTTTATTTTGAGTTTTTAAATTTTTTTGGGAAGTAAAAAAGAAAAAAGGAAACAAATCATGGAAATTATTGGTGAATGGATGGTGATGTTATAGTACTGTGTGTACGTACGTACCTGACCGCGCGTGCCGTCCGGAGAGCGAGGCTTGAGACGAGACCGGACCGACATGCTTTTATCTGTGAAGGTCGGGCAGCGTGCGGGCAGCAGAAAATGACAGGAGATTATAGGATTTGTGATACACATGGGTGGGCAGCGCGGGCAGAAGGGGCAGGTAATCAAGGTCGCCGTCAAAGCTGGCTGTGGCTTGAGTGGGGGGGCAGTCCTTCCTCGATCCTCGGGCACTCTATTGCTCCATCTCTCTCTCTCTCTGTTTTCTCTAATTTTCTTAAATCTAAACCCATGTTTAATTATTAATATGATTATCATAATAAATTGTATGGACCATATCCTCAACCAACAAACAAGCATGGTGAAATCATCGAAGATGTATGTATCTTATGATAAGTGTATCTGCAAGTGATGGATTCGATATTTTAAGATGAATACAAAATTAAGATTTTTAATTTTAAGTTATTATAATTTACTTTTGTGTCATATCATTTGATAGGTCAAATACGAGTATTGATGATTAATATCACTATTCGACTCGTACTAAACAATTATAATTGTCGATAATAGATATATGATAAAATGTAATGTTATGAATTTAAATTTCTTCATCAAAGATGAAATCACATGCTTTCATATATTTCAAGAATCGTATGTTGGATTAGTGTCCGGAGAATTATGAGAATTTGTGAGTAGAGTGTGGTGTGGGGAGTGGATACGACATGAGAATATGCATATGGGGAGATGGGAATATGGGACGTGATAAAATTCCACATTCAAAATAGACTACTGTGTCCTCTCCTTATGCGGCAATACAGCTTTTCTAGGGCTCCTTACCTTTCCTCCTCTTTTCTTTTCATTAAAGTGGTCAATAATTATCTCTCTCTCTCTCCTGTCATTTCCTTTGCGTTCATAAAACAATAATATAAAGGATATAGGTATAGAGTACTTAATAAATTATTGATGTTTGTTATGCAACACAAATAAAATCTAACACATAGAAGAAAAAAAAAAAAAAAAAAGAGAGGATAAAATCCAACACAAATAAGTCCAAGTTAATGATTGATGTTTGGCAATGAAATACTTGGATTCTTAATCACATAATTTATTTGGTGAAATCCCATTTATTATCAACTTACAAGATGATATGAGTCTGACCGTAAATTTGAACTAACTATTGATCATATTGAATATCGTATGAACATAAATATGAATTATTAATCATTTTGACTATCCTACGAACTTGTGACATATTTTAACAACTTATTCTTACAAATAGAAACTTCAAATATTCTTTGGTCATATAGAGGGGCCCGATGGATTGCAACTGGATTGCACTAAACCTTATAATTCAACCTCTTCCTATGTAAACCCTAGGGCCATTGATGGCCCAAATTCGTACAACACACAGAAATATTTGTCTCTTCGGATTATTCACAATCTAACACAACGTCACTTATCTTGTCATTAGGGTTGTCCCTTTGCAAACTCTCTTGGGATCCTCATACTTCTCTCTCCTTCCAAGCTGTTGAATCCAAACAACATTTTGCAATTCGCAAGGATACGCATATCATAGAATTCTAGCTTAGGCCTACTCCTACTGAGAAAAGGTTGACACAAAATTCATTGAAAGGAGAAAAATGGATGGTTCTTAATCCTAACATTCCCCTATGGGCTCCACCACCATTGAAACGCAACCAAAATGAAATGAAATATATAGGTCATATATGTATGCTCAGCAAAACCCGAGGGAGGCTAGAAAAGTAGATAGCTAGGGTTTCAAACCTGACAAAAGCTAGAATGGACAAAATCCTTGGTGCAGAAGTTGCATAGATCATGTCGCTTGGCAAAGCTGTTGCATGCATGTGGGCTGGTGCTTATTGGATATAGCTAGTTAGCAGAGGAACTTATAATGAGCTTAGAGGTAGACAAACGGAGAGAATTTTATCACTGACAGTGAGATACAGCCCTATAGGATAATTGGATTCCTATACTTTATTGCATACCGCCAGGTCCTCGACCAGGGTCCTAAATCCTTATTATTTCTCTTACCAAGACTCGGATTGGTTTTCTATGTATAGGAGTTTGTGATCGGAGCAGATAGGCAAACTCTAGCTAGGGAAGTAATCTCTCTTCTCATCTCTTTTGTTTCCGTCTTAAATTATAATTCGTAACATCATGTGATATGATGATTATACAGATAATATTATTATAAAGAAATGAAGATTGCTTTCAATGATCGGGAAATAATTAAACAAATTTATTTGGATAACACCTATATATATTCGGTTTTTCATGTTGTCAAGTTCAAAAGCAATTACTTTCGAGTTGATAAAGAGTTGAACAACGAAAATAGATAGCGAGTGCATACTACCGACAAGGTTCAACCATGATATGTAAGTTTCAACGAGAGTCTTGAATTATTAGGACGCAGATTTCTTAGTTTGAAAATGATTAGTGCCAAATGTTATGTTGCTGGTAATTGGCGTGGTATGGACCATTTGGGGGTAGGGCTTGAATTATTCTCTACTGAAATTGACAGATAGACCCCACAGTTCATATTTTATGGAACTCCAGATTGGCTGAATCCCATGAATTGGACTGATTTCCATTCACACCACAAATAAATACAAAACCCTAAACACAGTGATTGCGTGATTAACTTATAATTGATCAATACACCCCAACAGCTCCCACCCCTAGCGAGAAGATATACATCTCGAAGCTCTCAAATAATATTCCAAAACCACTGAGAGAAAATAAAGCCATCGTAGCATATATGCAACTTGTTGATACTCAGATAACGTTGTATGATATACTGATAAAAGCAAGCTAGCACCAACCACCTTGAAACTTGAGCCTCAAGTTGTTGGATATATGCCGCAATTGATAAGGTACAAATAATACACATATATAAAAAATAACTTATTAAAATTACCACGCGTAACATAACGACTGTGATTTGTTCGTGAAGAAAGGAACCAAATATTTTTCATTTTAAATTTTTCGCTATTAAGGTTCTTCCATATTATGAACATTCTTATCCTTCTAGGGCGACACTCTCTGTCATTAAATTAATTACACTAGTATATATTTTCGTTGCGAAAAGCATAAAATATAATCACTATCATTCTCAATCAATACTCACCTAATGCAAGACTAAAAGTAATAGGTTTTAGGTAGGTCCAAGTCTCGCCGGCAGACACCACCACTGAGATTATATATACATATAAATAAATATATTTATTAATTAATGCATAAATAAATAAATGTATTATCTAATCAGGACAAGATCGTACGTCGTTTGAGAATACCCCTAACTGCCCAACACCATATAGTTACCGTAGATTGCAATATCTTCAACTGCCCCGTACGTTTTTGTGTGGGTAAATAAACAAGTCGGCAGCCAGCCAGCCACTGTAGATCAGGTCAAGACCTGTCAAAATCTAGCTAGGCAAGCCGCCCTAGCTTCTTCATACAATTATTTTTAAAAGATTCCAAAGTCTATTTGTCTGATTAATTATAAGGTGGAAGTAGTTGTCTCTTGTCTGCAATATTGCTACATCTCTCTTTTCCACTGGACTAAATTAATTAATTTCCTTATTCCGTCGTATATCCCACCTTTGGAACACTTTATGATTAACAAAAAAATTACTTACTTCCCTCCTTACCACCTTATCATATAAGTAGGAATTTTTACCGTATAAGTATCAACTTATCTCTTTATCGGGAAGGAGTCGAGCAATATTCGATTAACAATTTGAGATTGATGATTTATATATCACTTTCAACTAATTACAATCACGAATTTGAAGGACACATACAAATGTATGGTTGGTTTTCTTCCTCTACTTCTGTCTTTTTATTATAATTGTTTTCTAACATGATGCTGACATTACTTTTTAAAATTCTCTCCTGTCAACGACAAAGATAAGAACCAACCAGTTTTGTATATTTTAATAAATAAATATTAGTCTCTCAAAATGTGTTTCACTTGTATATGATTTTATCTCACACGACTTTTCTTAGTCTAATGAGAATTTTTCTTTCTAGGTTTGTACGTACCTTTGAATCCCACATTAGCCATGCATTGAAAAAAAAAAAAAATTAGTGTAGTCAGGTTAAGGCAATATGAATCCAAATATCAACATCAAATAACACTTTTAGTCATGTGGTATTCTTTAAATCAAAAGATCCAACGTCTAAAAAAAGGAGGAAGACTAGAGTCGAACTCTGGTAATAGGCTATAACAATCACATGTTTTATCACTGGTCTTTTCTCTGATCGAATATTTTCTAAAAATGGTAAAATTTTGTATTTATTTACTTTTGTTTTACAAGTTTTCTTAATGAGTAAAATGGGTTAAGAAAAAGAATTGAAAAAAATGTTTAGTGAAGTAAGGTTAAGGAAATATGAATCCAAATATCAACATCAAATAACACTTTTAGTCATGTGGTATTCAGCCCATTGTGTGAGGTATCTAAGTCAAAAGATCCAATGTCTAGAAAAAGGAGGAAGACGAGAGTCGAACTCTTGTAATAGGCTGTAACAATCACATGTTTTATCATTGGCCATTTCTCTGATAGAATATTTCTAAAAATGGTCAAAATTTTGTATTTTATTTACTTTTGTTTTACAACTTTTCTTAATGTGTAAAATGGGGTAAGAAAAAGAATTGAAAAAAATATTTAGTGTAGTAAGGTTTAGGCAATATGAATCCAAATATCAACATCAAATAATACTTTTAGTCATGTGGTATTCAGCCCATTGTGTGAGATCTGTAAGTCAAAAGATCCAATGTCTAGAAAAAGGAGGAAGATGAGAGTCGAACTCTTGAACTCTTGTAATAGGCTATAACAATCATGTGTTTTACCACTGGTCTTTTCTCTGATCGAATATTTTCTAAAAATGGTCAAAATTTTGTATTTATTTACTTTTGTTTTACAAGTTTTCTTAACGGGTAAAATGGGGTAAGAAAAAGAATTGAAAACAGTTTGGAGTGCATAAATGAATAAATTTGTGGGTTCACATGGAATCTATTAGAAAGAACATTGGGCTGAACCTCTTTATCATGAGGCCAGTCTCATGGGCCGAAGCCCATTATGTTTTCGAAAAAGGCCCAAATAGGCCCAAATTTAAATTAGAACCTTCTTTCTTTCATCATCGCCTAGTTAAAAACCAATTAGGATTAGACTTCCAGTTGAAGACTTCGATCACTTGAAGTTAAACAAACACACTCCGATCAAAAGTCCCAATCGCTCTCCTCAACGCCCACTGTAATTTCGTGCAGAAAGCTAGGGTTTCGTAATCAATCTGAACTCCAATTCACTTTCATCGCCAAACGCACCATGAACTGTGAAGTTTGCCAGCTCAAAGAATTGGTACGCTTCTCTCTGTCTTTCCATCTCTCTCTCTCTTAGTATATTTGTGAAATTTGAGAAATTAATTTATATTTGAAAATTGAAATTTTGCTGGTGCTTCAGGAAGTTGAGCACTTTGAGATACGGGAAGTTCTGCGCTGTAAGTTTCCAATTGAACTTGTCCCTTTCTTTTCTTTCTCAGTTTCTTTTTTGTACATTTGATTTCAAATTGCTCAATTTACGTGCTTTTCTACTTTATCTGTATATTTGTATATGTGCGTATGTGTTAGCTTTATGCCTATGTATAATTAGTATGATTATGCAAATCAGTTTTGCCAATGGAAAACTCTGCAGATTAGAAATTGTACTGTGTAGAACTTGTTTGAGCAATTCAACTAAGATACGTGTTTAGGTATATCTGTTTCGTGGGACGAGGAAGTGTCTTTATGCAGAATAAGCTTTGTTTAAGACGGGGAGCGTCGGAGTTCCTTCAATTTGTTTTCGATTTGCAGTGGCCGTTAGCCAAAAGTCAGCATTTTATGATGCAATGCAACAGTGATTTTGAACAATGAATTCTACACTGCAAGAATCTGTGTTTATATTGGCACTAAAGGACACTGAATTTTATTTTTAACATACTTTACTAACTTCCGCCCCAAACTATAATCAAACGCGGGGATTGATAAGTGAAAAAAATACTTCAAAGAATTGAGCTTGCAAATGTGAAAATTTTTTGTTGGTCATTTCCTGATACGTAGTAAAGCGTAGTATGATCGACAGAACAAATGGCATTTTTTTGGGTCTGATCTCTGAACTCTTGTGCTGGTTTGTAAACAAATGTGTTATTTATCTCCGATTTGCCTTTAATTATGTAGAATACATAATCCTGCACACACTGCACTGTGATTTTATTTGTTTTCATGTGAGCTTACAGCAGTTTAAATTTGAGTGCAGGCATACTTCACACGATAGTGTTTCATCGGGCTTTAGGTCTTGTGCGGCCCAAAGACATTGATTTGGAACTTTTTGACATTACATATGTAAGTTTTTTATGCTCCAAATATTGGTTCTTTGGTGCATCGTGCATGTCAGTTAACAAAGTTCAAGTCTGAATGTTTTTTGTTCCATTCAGTATAACATTTCCGCAAGTGCATGTTAGTTAACATAAGTCAACTTTGAATGAATTTTCCAACTGCAAATTCTGTTGCAATCTTAATGACACCTCAACAGGAAATGAAGTTCCTTCATCATGTTTTTTTTGTTTGCCTAGTAATTTTGGTATCAGATTTCTTTCCTTGTGTGTTACTTTTCAGAGATGAATCTTTATCATTGTAATGGTTCCACATTCTAAATAATCCTCAATGTGGGATTGAGCTAAAGGCTACAATCTGATGTTTAGCCTTTGATATGTATGATTATTATATATAAACCTTCATTTTTTTTTGGTATAGGTTCAATGTGGTGATATGGAATTAGAGAAGAAAATAGATGAGAATATTGAGCAATTCATTAGTTGGGTAGAGAAACACCCGAACAAGAAAAGTCAGGTTTGTGCTTCTCATTTGCTTTAACTAATTATACTATTGCAGGTAGAATTTATTTATGCTAGGAGACAGAATTCTTCAACCTTGATTTTTGCATCACTTCTTTGATTTCTCATCCAAAACTTGTATCCAGTTATATCCTCCCATTGTTCCATTAAAGCTTTTCATTAGTATCAAGGTATTTTTCTGAAAGAACTCCTAATAAACTGCCATCGTTTGTGATGCAGATCTGCTTGTCTTTCTTTGAAGAAAGAAACAAACAGGCAACTTGGTTCACTCATAAAAAAGAAAGGCTACACTGGGAACAGTGGTATATTAATTTGAATGTGGCCCAACACCCCAAAGCACATTCTGGCAAATCTCATAATTCTAAAGTTGTAGTTGATCCAGGAGGTCAGTTACTATTGTGAACTGAATTTATAGTTTCTAATGCTTCACTTTCAGGAAGCCATGCTGACCCTCACCTTTACATTTGTTTGATGTATGAGTGCAGAGAGTGCATTGGAAGAGAGAATCGCTCGCAGAGCCGTGCTTGAAGCATCTCTTAATGAGGTTTTGTTCCAAATAATAAAATTTGTGAATGAGAAGAAAGATCATGTTCCCCCTATACCGAATCATGAGGGTGTAGTCTGTTTTCCCCATGAAATTATTATCCCAAGGTTGGTTCTCCTTTTATTCATATATCTTTTCAAACATGGCACACATAGCTTACATCTTCTCTTTGAGCGAGGAAAAACAATCACAGTTTGACACTAAGAATATTTTTTCACCTTAATTAATGTAATTGTCTTTGCAGACGTTTGTTAAGGCAGAATGGGGTTGGTAGTTCTCTGATGCGATCAATTGAAATGCAGTAATTTTACTATGAAATGCCTCACTGCCAAAAAAGATACTCTGTTTGTTAAAATAGAATTTTAAGTTACTTTATTGTATGTACTGAGTACTGACAATTGATTAATACAAACTTTGGCAAAGTATTTTGTTTAAAAGGTTAATACAAAATTGTGGACTGGTTACTTAGTAATGAGTAATAGATTAGTCACCAAACTGTAAGTTCTGAATCTTCAAGCCTGATGTAGGTCTACTTTGTTACGACTTACGAATCATAGTATGACTTGGTCATAGCAGTTTACACCTGCTCCATCTACCAAAAGCAGCACGCTGTTGTAACATTAGGTTGGAGTGCTAGTGTCTAGTTAACAGATAGACGAGTCCCTTGTTCTTTGCAAACTGACGAATATGGCTGACTGCACCCAACATCTTGCTCCTGTTTTCTTAACAAGTAGTAGTACTCGTAGTTGTTGTGGTTGTTGTCAATGTTATGACTGTTTAGAAAATTTCTCTGAATCTCATATGATTAGACTGCTGAGTTAATATTGCGATGCCTTGTTCAGTTCCTCGGATTCTGCATTTGGAATGGACATGATCAAAAGGATGCTGCAGACTGGCCATCCAACCATGCTTAGCTGATTAGTTTTGTGAGCTACGTACGTACCGCTTTGCTGATCTGCTTCTGAAAGTAAGTCGATTCTCTTGTTCACGGTGACTTGAAACGCACATGAATGTGTCGAGTCGGTAACCTTTTTCAAGCAAGGTTTGTTTGTTTGTATGTAAAGAAGTGAATTCTAAGTGGGTAGATTCCCCTTTCTTTATGTAAATATTCTTCCCATCCAATTCTGTTTCCGTTTATCTTTATCCTTTCCGGCACGTCCATTGCGACTTGTACATACTGACTGCATTGCCACACGTTTTAATCAGGACAATGAATGATCACTGATGATGCACAAGTTGTCCTCAACCATAATATTGGCACGTGATCTCCCTATACACAAGAGCCAATACATATAGTTTGTAATTCGGAAAAACCAAAGAAAGATCCAAGCAGGCCAATCAGGATATCGAACCAGCAGACTCATAAGAAAAGCTGCCAACATGAATCAGAAGTGGAGTTAAAAGCTTGATAGTGAGGTAAATAGGTGGAGTTAAATCACAATGAAAAGCTTGATAGGGAGGTAATTATAAAGCAAAGGAAGGGGTTTGATGAAATAAAGATAGTAGTGGGAACGTTAAAGAAGAAAGTTGGAGGGGAGGAGGAAAAGAGGAAAACGGATAAGGCCATTGGGATTCATTATCTCGAATTAACACGCAATTGCGGCACCACTTTTTTCTTCTACGGCATATGTGGCAGAATTTCAATTTCGTGTTGTTGCACTGTGAATTCGACAAGTCAGAGAGAAACAAAAGGACACGTCTCCATTAATGATTGAATTTCACCTGTCACACTGTGAACTCTTAAGTAAGAAAAAGTTGATAATGCAATTGGCAAATTTGGAAAAATAAAGCCAACCCATATTTCATGTCTCTGTCTCATTTGTCCTCTTGCTGCAGCTGCAACAAGTACAAAACATTCCAGCTAAGGCGTGGCCTCCACCAAGTTCTGCAGGCCCGAAGGTAAGATAAGCTCGAGCTGTTGCCTGAGGATTATAACGTCAGCAACGAATTTTTTATTATAAAAAATTGAATAAAAAAAGAAAAAATTACCAAATAAATCAGAATAATTTTTATTTATTTACACGTAGCTAGTAATTTTTTAATAGTATTAATCTCATATGAATAGTAATTGACGCCATAGGAATGAGTGGAAAGCAACAAAAATATTGCAAGGGCAGATACTATTTACATAAACAGTAACTGCCCTTGTCTTCCCTTACCTTTTGCCATAGCAAATGGGTGGAAATGCTATTATATATCTATCGATCAAGAAAGGCAGAGAGAGAGAGAGAGAGAGAGAGAGGTAAATGGAGAATCCGAAACACTTTGTTTTGGTTCATGGAATTTGCCATGGAGCATGGTGCTGGTACAAGCTTGTCACTCTCCTCCAGGACGCCGGTCACCGTGTCACTGCCTTGGACCTTGGTGCTTCTGGGATCAACTCCAAGCAGCTACATGAGATCACTTCCATTTGGAACTATGTCCAGCCATTGATGGAGTTCATGGCTTCTATTTCCCACGAGGAGAGGGTCATATTGGTTGGCCATAGTTATGGCGGCCTTCCTATATCTCTGGCAATGGAGAGCTTCCCTCAGAAGGTTTTGGCTGCTGTTTTTGTCACAGCCTATATGCCTCATTACAATTCTCCCCCTGGAGTTCTCATACAAGAAGTAAGAACAAAAAAACTTCTTACATTCTTACAAACTTCTTATTTTATCTATTGTGAATCTGCTTCAGATGCTCATTTCAATCTCTTTGTTTTTTTTCACGTGATGGAAAACAAAGTACTTCAAAGGGGACCCCAGTTGAATCATTATTGGATTGTGAGCTTAACTTTGGCCAAAACCAGGAAAATCCACTAACCTCAGTTGTCTTTGGTCCACAATACATGGCAGAAAAATTGTTCCAGCAGTGCAAACCAGAGGCTAGTTTCTTATGCTGATTAATTTTATAATGATGAAATGACTATATAATTAACAACAAAGTTGTATTTTAGTATTGAATTTATGTGTCTTTGCATGCAGGATCTGGAATTAGCTAAAATGTTGGTAAGGCCATCCGGGTTGTTCTTGGAAGACTTCATGACCAAAGAGTGCCAGCTAACAGAACCGAAGTTCGGGTCAGTAACTAGGGTTTTTGTAGTGTGCGAAGGAGATGAAGTTGTCAAAGAAGAGTTTCAACGGTGGATGATTGAGAATGGTCCGACTGCACAAGTGATACTGATTAGAGAAGCCGGTCATATGGTCATGCTCTCAAAGCCCGAACAACTTTGTGGATGCTTATGTGAAGTGGCTGAGAAAATATCGTAATGCTTGTTTTAAACCTTTCAATAAATCCAAAATCTGTTGGCTTTGTGGCCAGAGACTAGTTTACAACTTTGTTTTTTGGCGAGTAGTGTCAAGCTATACCTATAATCATGTGGGTGCCGCCCCCCGGCTGGCAAGTATATGTTAAAATTTTCCATTTAAGGGTTATGGAAGTCGGTAAGAAAAGTTAAAATGGGAATTGCATCTGCTTTAGTTGTTTTGATGCAAGTGATACTAGCGGAGGCGGGATTTGAAAATATGATCTCGAGTGCAAATGGTAACTGCTTTAACCACTTTGAGCTACAAATTCATAATTGATAGAGCACAAGTTGTTGGGTGGCCTCTCCAATAGCATGATAATGCTTTAGCCACCACCCGGAAGAAGAATGATGAAGTGATGGAAAACCTTATCGTGAAAAGAACTGTGTGGTGGACATAATATATTAGCTATGTTGTATTGGAGTTGAAGTTTGTATTGTCTATCTGTTTGTCATCTTATTTAGGAAGAGGATGTTTAGTTGGGCTTTTTTGACTATGGGCTCTAGCCCGGCCCATTCACCCCTAATGCTAGGTCTGCATATAAGTTGCAAGAAAAACAATTTCAATGGAACTTGTCTACCTCTGCGATCTCTTTCATTTCTTTTCATTGGTTTGTCTGAAGTAGCATGCTGCTGACGTGCGTGGGTATGAAGAGTCAAATTGAAACGCCTATCTTATGTGAGAAAAAGAAGATAGGCCAATCTTTAAGATTCCATTTGGGCTGTTACAAGTCTCATTCTGAGTTCTTATATGGTCAATTCGAAGCATCTCAGTAAGGTATTCCCGCAAGTGTCTGTCTGGCCATCATTTGGTTGGTGAGTATATCCCACATGCACAAACATACGACTGATATACGGTTCGACAACAACCCAAAAAAATAAATAATATTGATATGATTTAGACATCAATATGACGTATACTAGTATCAAATAAAGGAGAAAAACTTCATTATTAGAAGTTGTGTATAATTTTGTGTTTATCTTTCTTATTATATATGTGGTTCGAAAGATAGGTATATAATCATATACAATACAACTGGTTGGCTGCACCAACAGTTTTCTCCAATACAAGAAGTTGATGGGTAATTTTTGCATTAGACCATAACACGGTGATGTGGTGTTACACTCTACTCATATTACAATTCTAAATTATAGTTGCACCATGTAACAATATTTCAGTATCATATAATAATTTCTTGAATTTGAAAAATCTCAGTCAAGTATATGTAATTTAAGTAATCCATCAATAAGAGCATTTCCAACCGATGAGTTAAATTCAGTGTGGATGAATTTGACATCAAACTGCCCGGGCATGAAAATTGATGCTAGAAAATGGTGATGGCAAATGTTTTTTTTTCAATGGTGGTCTCCATCTCAATAGCAACTTCTTTAATTTTTCTTCCGTTTTTAAATTAACACGAGTTGTACCAACTTACACCAATTAGGTTGTATTACTTTCTTGAAATTTCTTCACATATAGTCTAATCACACAGAGACAGACTACTACTAGCTAGTATGCCCTGAATCATTTTCAAGAATATTTCTCAGCAATGTCTTGGAGGACGGAGAAGAGCTCCACTGGTCTAGAGAGCATGACCATGTGATCAGAACCCTTAATCACTTTGACTTCATCTGGCGGATTGTTCTTGATCATAAAATTTTGCACATCCAACACTATTGCATGGTCTTGCTCGGCCACAATGTATACTCTAGGAACTGATCCATACTACTACATTTTTCTATTTGCGCGACGAGAGTTTACGCGACGAAGCATAACTCGTCGCATAAAAGATCCTCGCGGACGGATAATCATATGCGTAGCGCAAAATAGTACGACGAATAAACTTCGTCGCATAAAAGATCCTCGCGCGACGGACAATCATATGCGTAGCGCAAAACAGTACGACGAATAAACGCGTCGCATAAAAGATCCTCGCGACGCGGACAATCATATGCGTAGCGCAAAACCGTACGAGAATAAACGTCGTCGCGCAAAACACCTTCACGCGACAGAAAAATATACCGTCGCGTAAAGAAAGGGAAAAAACCGCGAACAAATATTTTGTCGCCAAATTATTGCGCGACGACAAGCCTCGTCGCAAATAACATCTTTGAGCGACAAAAAATGCGTCCGTCGCGCAAAGTACAATATACAAAACCATTAATTCTAAGCCTTAATTTTAATTTTGCCATCTAATCATATGTTTTCATTGATTTTAGTTAAGATCATCGTTCATACCCTTTTAATTATAGAAATGGTAGAAAAGAATCTTTTTATATGGTTATCAAACTCTATACGAATAAATTTCAGGGTTATCAATTTCCGTACGAATCTTTTTGTAGGATTATCAACCTCAATATGTTTTGAAACTAAAAAGTGTTCATTTAACTCTACAAAACTAATTTCAACGATCCAACCGTTAAACGTGTTTGTATATACTATGAGATCAGATACCCTAAAATATTAAATGGTTATAATTGGCATGTTTAAGCGACAGGATCTTTGCGCGACGAAAATATGGGCGTCGCGCATTGATGTTTCGCGCGACCAAAGTATTATTCGTCGCGCAAAATAAATAGCGGGAAAACAAATAGTGTTCCAGATTATTCGCGCCACAACTATGCGCGACGAAAACGGTAATTTAGTCGCGCAAGGTGGGAAACGTGGTCAACCTGGGCTTTTGAACGACTAACATTATATGCGACAAAAAACATATTCGTCGCGCAAGGTGCCATGTCGGCACGTGTTTGCGCGACGCTCTTTTCGGTTTTGCGCGATAGGCTTTTGTCTTGCGCGACGAAAATGTGTATTCGTCGCGCAAAAAAGTCATGTCGGCAGCTCTTTGCGCGTTGCTGAAGTGGAATTTGCGCGACTTATTTATTTGCGCGACGAATTAGGTCTTCGTCGCTCAAACCCGTCTTCTTTAACAGATTCATTTCAGCCATTGCAGAGGCGACTGAAAAATCAGTTTTGCCTCTTCTGCCCCTCTCTCTCTCTCCGTTTTCTCCATTTTCTCAGTTGCAAATCAGTTTAGGACATATTGAAGAAGGTATTTTATTTGTTTTGTATTCATTTAAAATATCAATTTAATTTCTTTATATATTATTTTTGTGAAATTATATTTGTATTCTGTTGTTAAATTATGCACGGCAATGTACGAAGTTAATTGAAATTAACTTCATACATTTTTTATTGTAAAGCTTAGTTCCCGTTCGCATGGGTGGGTAAACCACGACTACGGTCCAATTAATTCTTGAATTGTCCCATATTTTGGACAGTTTGGAAATGTATAGTGGTGTCACGTAGTTTACAGCTCCAGGATTAGGTTTCGATTGTGGATATTTCGGTGTCATCTCGGTACGTTCTTCGGGTGGTACGTAGATATTTGATATCTACGGTACACCTCAAGAACTGTCAGCGAGATGCTGCCAAATTCATCCACGTCGAAATCTAATCTCATGTAGCTGTAAATTACGTTGCATGACTATGCATTTCCGAATGGGATAGGGCCCTTACCGGAGGCATAAGGTGACATTATGATTTTCTAAGAATACAACATAATTGTTGTATTGTGATTGTGGTTCCAGGAATTATGAGCAGAAGGTGGATCAGGAACCTGACAGGTGCGCAGACGAATACTTGGATGGAATCGAGGAATTTATTCACTTTGCACGGTCACACAACCCAGGTGCAACTAGAATCAGATGTCCTTGTAGGAGGTGTAACAACATGTTGTGGGATACAATTGAAAATGTTCAATTTCATTTAGTAAGGAATGGAATGATTGAGACATATAGCAGGTGGAACCATCACGGGGAACAATTAGACATTGGTTCGTCTTCAAGGGCCACAAGAGTTGACAATGTTGAACCTATTGTGGATGCTAATGAACAAGTCATGGATATTATACACGATGCTTTTCCATTTGCATCAAGCAGCATCAATCAAGAAGGGGAAGATGACGTGCCTACACCAATGGATAGTGCAGAGTTTGAACAGGATGAAGAACTGTTAAGAAATGCCAACCAAGAGCTATATCCGGGTTGCGAGCTTTTCCGTTCTTACGGCTATTGTGGAGCTAATGCACGGAAAAATAAAGTATCGTATGTTGAACCTGTGTTTCGATTACTTTTTGGGGGTTTTCAAGAGAATGCTTCCGACGGACAATTGTTTGCCTAAAGACCACAGACATGCACAAAAGATGTTGAGTGGTCTTGGATTGGGTTATGAAAAAATCCACGCTTGCAAAAACAATTGCATGTTATTCTACAAAGAGTATGAAACATTGGATACATGCCCTATATGCAATGAGTCGAGGTTCAAACAGACGTCTCAGAATAGAATGACTAAGGTTCCACAAAAAGTCATGCGTTATTTGCCCCTGAAGCCAAGATTGCAGCGATTGTATATGTCGACGCATACCTGCCACAGACATGAGATGACATAAGGAAAAACGGGTAGACGACGATGTGATGCGGCATCCTGCAGATGGGGAGGCATGGAAAGAGTTCGAATCGAAAGTGCCCTGAGTTTGCTGCTGATCCCCGAAATGTTAGGTTGGGACTTGCCACTGACGGATTCAATCCGTACGGGGTTCTAAACCAACACCACAGCACTTGGCCGATTTTCGTATTTCCATATAATTTGCCGCCTTGGAAATGCATGAAAAAAGAGTACATGATGATGGCTGTTTTGATAACTGAGGATCCTGGCAGGTCAATCGATGTGTACTTAAGGCCGTTGGTTGATGAGCTCAAGGATTTATGGACAAACGGTGTGCGTACATACGATAAATCCACTGGGAAGATGTTCACTTTGCGGGCGGCAGTTATGTGGACTGTGAATGATTTTCCCGCATATGCAATGGTGTCGGGGTGGAGCACAAAGGGTTATATGGCATGCCCTGTATGCAATGAAGATGTAACTTCTGGTTGGCACGCTGGAAAAGTGTGTTACCTTGGGCATCGAAGATGGTTGCCATGGGACCACGAGTGGCGGGAAAAGGATAAAGAGTTCGACGGGAAAACAGCTTAATCGTTTGGATTTTGCTCTGTTTGGGAAAAACAGTTAGTCGGACTAGACCTGCTACACATATGAACTGGACGCACAAGTCTATGTTTTTTGAGCTTCCATATTGGTCGAAACTAAAATTGAGGCACAATCTTGACGTTATGCATGTTGAGAAAAATGTGTTTGATACATTGATAGGAACGATTCTAGATATCAAGGAGAAGACAAAGGACACGATAAAAGCTCGTCTTGATTTGGAAAGAATGGGCATACGAAGGGGTTTATGGCTGAAAAGGGACACTGATAAAGCTATAAGAGATCTTGCATTTTTTTCCATGAAACCGAATGACAGAAAAAGAGTTTCTACAATTTGTATCGTATGTTAAGTTTCCTGACGGATATGCTTCTAATATCGCACGTTGCGTGAATTTTGACGGGGGTAAATTTACTGGACTCAAGAGCCATGACTGTCATGTGTTTATGCAACGCCTACTTCCTGTGGGGATTCGACACCTATTGCCGGAAGATGTAGTGAAGCCCATCATATTGTTGTCCAGATTTTTTTCCCAATGACGGCCAAAACGTTGCAAAAGACAGACATTGATCAGTTGCGCCATGACATTGTCCAAGTCTTATGCAAGTTTGAGATGATATTCCCTTCGGCTTTCTTCACGAGTATGATTCATGTGATGGTTCACTTACCAGAAGAGGCATTGCTTGCTGGTCCAGTGAACTATCGATGGATGTATCCAATAGAAAGGTATATAATCATCATCACTTGTGTAAGCATCATTATCTTATGCTTCCTACTTGCTAATTTGCATGTTTTCATTTTTTTTTGCAGGCTACTCGGAGAGCTGAAAAAAGCGTACGCAGAGAGCGAAGCTCGAAGGATCAATTGTAGAGGCTTGGGTTCAATATGAGGCGCTTACTTTTTGTGCAATGTATTTAAAAGACGTGGACACGGCTTTCAATCGAACTCTCAGCGCAATAATGACGGAGGTGTGAGAAATGAGCAACTTTCTGTTTTGCCCAAAGTGCACGACCCTTTGGAGATCCTGGACGAGGAGAGTCGTTTTCCAGAAATGACATGGAGGTAGCGCATTGGTTCGTATTGAACAATTGTGATGAGATAATGACATATTTAGATGAGCATGAAGAGATGATGAAGCGAGAACATCCATCTCATTTGTATTCCAAGAAACACCGTGAATTTTTTCCAAAATGGTTTTTGGAATATGTAAGTTATAAGTGTTTTGTATTTTATATATATATTGTTCGTATTTAATTTTCTCAAACTAACATGTGAATGTTTTTGTATAATATTAGGTGAATAAGTTGAAATCAGATAATTCCCCCACTTACAGTGAAGAGTTGTATAACTTGGCATTCGGCCCAATTCGAGCTGAATTATTCTCGGGTTGTCATGTTAATGGCGTCAAGTTTTTAGGGACTGCACGAGATGACAAGTTGTGTACGCAAAACAGCGGTGTCCATGTTCCAGGTGGAGGGGAAAGTACGGACATTGATTTCTATGGCAAACTCACAACTGTCGTGCAATTGCTTTACAAAGACCGATACCAAGTCATCATGTTTAAGTGTCGATGGTTTGATACAAACCCAAATAGGCAGGGAAGTGTTAAAATCGATCAAGGGTTACTATCTGTGAACATGAACAGAACTTGGTACGATGACGACCCATACATTTTGGCAAACATGGCAAAACAAATTATCTATGTAGATGACCCTAAAGCAGGGAGCGGGTGGAAAATTGTTCAGCAGATGGATCACAGGAACATATATGCTATACCAGAACTAGACCCATCTGACGTCGATGTCGCTGACCAACGGTCAGAATCTTGCATGGAAAATGATGCGGAAACGCTTCGCGATACAAATGTTGTTCAGGAACCATTTCAGCTCGGAAGGAGTGTCTTCAAGAGAAATACCAATTCAATCCATTACAATTGACCTCGGTGATCTTCCTAGATACGATTACGTTATGGAGGAGGAGGAGGAGGAGGATGAAGAGGAGGAGGATGAGGATGATTGGGAGACTGAAAGTGATGATAGCGAAGACAACGAAGGTTATTATAGTTCGGATGATGAATAATGCAATTTATTTGTGAGTTACTATGTTTTAGTATTGATAATTTCTTTTAATGTAATTACGTTAGTGTAAATATATTGGCAACTCTACGCAATAATGAATATATGTATTTGTTATATCTAATTTCCAATCATACTTTGTAATTAAATTATTAATCAGATAATTATGGCGTAAATGCAAATTATTACGGTTAGGAAATGAATATCCTGTTTTTGACTTTTGGTCCGCGATGTGTTCTTTGTTTTTCTGTGCTAATCCAACCGTATAAAGAACTCGAAATTTGAACATACGGTCAGGAAGTTATAGATTAAAAACTGAATCCGGTCTTCTGTTTGCGCGACGAATAACACACTAGCGTCGCGCAAGGATGCAATAATCTTTGATTAATAGAAAATTTTCTTGCGCGACGAAAGTTTCCCCGTCGTAAGAGGAGGGTTTGCGGGACGAATAAAACCTCCTCGTCGCGCGGTTAATAAATATGCAACAAAATTTTGAAATAATAGAAATAATCTTGTGCGACAAATATTTCGCCGCGCAAACAACTGCGCAATCAATATCAATTATTTATTATTTTCTGTTCACTTTGCGCGACGTACAAAATTGTCGCGCAAAGTGTGGTTAAAAAAAAATTCGAAATTAAACTTCAAATATTTTTAAATAAACATCAAATTGAGTTATTATATTCATACGGGGTCAAGGTTTGTAGACGTAAAAAATCATCAAATTTGGAGTTAAATTAACCGTTCAAATTTGATTTTTCATTTTTAACCGTCGAAAATGTTGGTCCCGTTACATCATGTATGATTGTATATTTTTTACAAATTCTGGCGTGTACGATCTCTGAGTATAAACCAACAACTCTATCGGTTCGAATCGTTTAAACTACTTTCCTAGAATGCGTGTGTCATGAAAACACTATATTGAAACAAAATGAATATATTTTGTATATGTTTGTTAAATAGAACATACAATTTTGTGGTATCCACTATTTTAAATAACTTTAAATGGTGATCCAATTCAATCATTGTATTCATATATAGTAAAGGAGTGCACCCGTAAAAAAATCATTGAAATTGGAGTTAAAAAACCCGTTAAATCGTGAATTTTAGTTTATAACCGTCGAAAATATTGATCCCGTAACATCATCTATGAATCTTGCATTTTTTTCAATTTTTGGTGTGTACGATCTCTAAGTATAAACAAACAAGTTTGACGGTTGGATCGGTGAAACAAGTATCGTACAATGCGTAGCCCCATTAAAACAATATATTCACTAATATTTTATATTGTTTAGTTTTTGTACTTTGCGCGACGAATAGTCTCATTCGTCGCGCAATAAATGATATCGCGACGTAAGTAATTGCCGTCGCACAATGTAATTATCAGGATTTAGGGTTCTGAAAGGGTTTAGGGTTTAGGGTTGATTGTTGCGCGACGAATACATTTGTGTCGTTGCGCAAGGTCTCAATTTTTGGCGGTTCCAATCCCGCGTATTAAAAATTATTTGCGCGACGCCATTTATGTTTCCGTCGCGCAAAGTACGAAATTTAACGTTGCGCGACCGATCGGTTTTCGTCGCGCAAAGACGCAAAGATTAATTAAGAAATCGCGCAGTTCTGGTCGTCTTCAACCTCTCTCAGTCCCTCAGTCTCGAACCCTAACTTGCAGCCCCTTCTCTCTCCGATTCGAACCCTAACTCGCAGCCGCTCTCTCTCCTTTCCCTCTATCTCATCCCTCTCTCCTCCGTCCCCACTCATCCCTCTGAGTCCCTTTCTCCTCGGACCCCTCTCATCCCTCGCATTTCGTGGCTCCTCCGGGCCGCTCTCTCTTCGCCGCCACTCATCCCTCTCAGTCTCCTCCATCCCCACTTATCCCTCTCAGTCCCTCTCTTCTCCGTCCCCTCGCATACCTCTCAGTCCCTCTCTCCTCCGTCCACTGCCAGTCTGCGCCTGCTCCGTCTCCGCTCATCCCTGCTTAGACGGCGGCCCCCACTCTCTGTCTCGCTCGCCACCGCCAAACTGCCGTGCTCTCCGGTCTCCATCGAAACCCAGTTGGTAAATTTCCCAACCCTCCCCGATATATATATTTTAAATTGTTAAGTTTTATTTCTGAAATTTTCGGATTAAATTCGGAATTGTTTTGCTGTTTCAATTTGTATATTTATTTTGTAATTGTTTAAATTGCTGCTTAGTATGATGGTTGGTTAGGATTTGTATTGGATTTGTATTGCGGCATTTTGAATGTTTAAATTGCTGTTTCAATTTTGTTTTTGTATTTTTTATTTCAGATTTGATTTTGTATTTAAATTGCATTGTGGTGTACAATTTGTGAATTTTTAGGTGTATTGCTGTTAGATTTCAGATTTGATTGGAGCATCTGCTGCTGTTTTTTGTATTTTGAATAATTTTCGGGGGCTTTAAATAGTGTGCTACTAACCAAATTTTGTATTTTGCTTTGTATTTTTTTATCACATACTGACTATTTCAAAATTGGGTAGCAATTTGATTTTTCTTTATTATGTGCTTCTGTGTTTTGTAATATCATACATGTTTCTATTTTGTTTGTTTTAAAAAATGTGCTTATGTTTTTTTCCATATAAACAATACATGTTTCTGTTTGTTTTTTTAAATATTGAATTTGTTGTTCATTAGGCTTTGAGGTTTTTTTTTTACAAAATAATAATTTTAGCCAATGATGTTTTTTTAATTGTAAGACCTTATCAGATGTCAGAACTTATTAGACGTCGTAAGACGGTGATGACTTCACCTAGTTCAGCTCCCCAGACTGCGATGTCAGCTCCCACTGGTGTAGCACATGCGCAGGACGTGCCAGTTTCTCCCCACGTCTCCCGGGCGCCGGTGTCATCAGAGTCATCAGTGGCGCAACCAGTTAGTGCTAGGCGGCGTCACCGCCCTCCCAGCACGATTCAGACCACAGCGCCATCTGATGCTAGTGCGTCGGGGTCACAACCAGGTAAAGATTTTCCTTCAACTCCAGTTGTTTTAGACCAAGAATGTTATGTTAGTAGCATTTGTTATTTAATGTTAATTTTATATTTCTTTGCAGCCAAGAAGAACACTTGAGGACCCTGCGCCAGTTGATGACGGCCAAACTCACCCGGGTGAACAACAGTCGTATAAACATCGCATACGACGAGCGACATCGGGCTGCACCAACGGCTGACCAGCACAGCTCGTTGGCCCATGACATTGGATCCGTCGTTTCGGACTTATTGCCCTATCAAATGGAAGTCCTGGAGGGTCATGCCTAATCAGGTGCGGATGGAGATGTTAGGACACCTGTCGGTATGTATTCTATACCTCTTAATTGTTTTTCCCTTCAAATTTTATTTATAATATTTAATGTATGTAATGAATTTATTTTAGACAAACTACAATTTGGAGAACGTCGGCGAAGAGTTGTTGGCCTACATCAACAGGACTCTTTGCTGACAAGTACAAGCAGTGGAAGAGCGACATGCATCACCATTTTCAGGCATATGATGATCCGCAAGTTGCTCTTCAAGAGGGTTGCCCGAAGGAGCTTGAGGGCCGGGAGGATAGTTGGCAGTGGCTCTGCGGTCATTTTCAAGAGGCCGATTATGTGGTATTTTTATATATTAAATTGAAACTTATTACATGTTTCTTACTAATGTGTATTTAATTTTTTATATTTCATTTCAATTTCAACTAATACGTTTTATTTTTTGTATAACAGAAGATGGCCAAAGCAAATAAGGGCAATAGGCAGGAGGAAGACTCTTCTCCACCATTCAGGTTCCAGGCCCTTCTCTTATAGGATGGAGGCGCGCGCCAGGTAATAATAGAGTCGTTTTTATTTATTTTTTAATATGTCATTAATATTAATTTGTTTTTTTCGTCCGAACTTTTTTTTTTCTGCTCAATTTAAGGAGGGGTCCAAATTCCCAGAGATTGACGTATTTGGCGACGTTTATGTTCGACCTGGGCATGAGTTGGCGGAGTCCCTTCATGTAAGTACCCTTTAATTTAAATTATTATGTAAGCGTTCAAGTTTTTATAGTTATTATATGAATGTTTTAATTCATATTTTATGTTATGTTCAACAGACGACGATGATTGAGAGGAGCCAGTTGGTTCTTCAGGAGTCCGCCTCCAGCTTCCTCCCGATACGCCGCTCGAGTCCGTGGTTCCTCCATCAGATGCAGGGTTTCAAATCCTGACTGAAACCTTGGATCAGAGTCTCGGGAGGCGCCCAGGGACATATTGTCGAGGGATGGGGAATGCTATGCAGCGGCCACCTAGACCCAATGAATCATCGGAGTCAAATGAAGAGGTGACTGCTTTGAAGACAGAGGTGGCGGACCTCAAGAGTCATTTGTCTCATATTCAATAGTCCCTCGCTCACTCCGGCATTTCAATCCCGCCTTTTACTCGCCCGTCAACCTCCGAGCATGGCAACCACACCTCTCCCCCTGTCAACAATGTCCAGACCTCCGAGATGCATTTGCCAGACGACAATGTAGATCTTGGAGGGTTGTTTGATTAGATTTTAACATTCTTAATTAGATTTTAAATATTTCTATTGTACTAAATATGTTATAACATTACATATTTTTCTTTATTACCTTTTCTAATTGCAATTTCATTTCATTATAAAAATTAAATTTTATATAAAAAAAAAACCAATATTTATTTATTTTTTATCAAAATAATTATATTTAATTTTAAATTAATAATAATATATTTATTTTTACGCGATAATTTCCGTCGCCAAATATTATTTTTTTGAAAATACACAATCGTAAAAAATAAATTTTAAAGAATTTATTCTATTTTGCGCGACGAAACTATTTGTCTCGCTAAGTAAATGCGACAACAAGTTTTCGTCGCGCAATACCTGAGCGACGAATGTTAGTCGTCGCTGTTTCCCTTACCACGATTATGTTTCGTCGCGCAAAAAGTTTAGACAAGAATATACTCTCGTCCCTCTACTTTAGCGCGACGATTACTCTTCCTTGCTCGCGCTGCGTCAATGCAACGAATGTGTTTTTCGTCACGCAAAGCTTTGACCGACGCAAATATTTTTCGTCCCGCGAAATATCATGTAACGAAGATTTACCGTCGCTCCTCTGCGCGACAATTGGCATAATTTCGTCGCGCAAACCCATTCTTTACGATCTTTGCGCGACCGAAGTTGCGCAACAAATCTCCTGTCGCCTCCTGTTTGTGCGACACAAATGTACTTTGCGCGACGAAAACAATCCGTCGCGCAAATACAAAAATCTAGTAGTGTATATTTCTCCTTGGTGAGATTTATTTGATCAAAATCAAAGACGGGAGAAAATCTTACCAACGAGTAACCTAGTGTTAAATCCTGTCCATGAATAAATCACGAAACAAAAAGTTAAATTTTTTTTTTAAAAAATAAAAATAAAATTGCAACCCAATTATATATATATATATATATATATAAAACTCACCTCTGGTGGCGATAGCTGATAAAAGTTTGACGCCATGACCTTGGGCCCAAAGCGAAAGGAGGTTGCAGGATTTTTGGGTCCATTGTCATATCTATATTGAGTGTCCATATAGTCCAATCTTTTGTTAATCTGTACATTTTTGGAGCATATCGTTCGTTAATTACTCGCCAGGAGTCACAGAAAGAATTGAACAACAATGGATATGGTGCTGCGACTTGAGAGAGAGAAAAATATTACTCATACCATAATTATTGTACGTGTGTGCTTGTGAATTCATTACCTCTGCAAATATAGTTGAATAACTCAAACTAAGACCAGACATGAAAGCCGTGGCATATACCCCAGCAACAATTTTCTCAGGGAACCTCTCCATGAAAATAGATATAACAGCCCCAGTGATGCTGTGAGCAACAAGAATAACCCTCTCCTTTGGTGGCAAAGACACCATGAGCTTCGTCAACGGTTCAACGTATTGCGACATCGAATGAAGTTGTTCCACCTGAATTGGGTTGATCCCAGATGCTCCCAAGTCTAGGGCTGTGACATTATGGCCTGAATGTTTCAACAAAGTTGCCACCTTATACCAAGACCATGCTCCGTGACCAGCTCCATGAATCAACACAAAATGCTTCTTCCCACTCGGGTTGGGTGGGGATGGCGATGAAGAACAAACCCTAGCCAAGAAAAAAACCAATAAAAGAAAAAATAGAAAAGACTTCTTCTCTTTGTCTTTGATGTGCTCCATTTTCCTTATCATTAACATCTTCTCCTTCCTTTGGTTTGCATATAAATTATTCTTATTCGCTAATTGGTTTCCTCATACAATTTGGCATTTGAAAACGACTAGAGAGCTGTGTCTGCAACAATAGGGTTCAGAAGATCTTTCCTTCCAAATTGCTAGCAAAGTCCTAATTTCTATCTACATTTTGGTCAAACAGTACCACTAGCCAGTGCCGTGAGAAATTGGCATTCCAGCACCCTTTTTATTTTTTGGGACGACAAAACAAGCAAGGGGGCCGGCAAAACAGAGAACTAGAGGAAGAAAATACTCTATTTCTTCTTTATAGCCGAAATTTCTTGCCTTTATCTGAACTCCTTTCAAATACGGAGGGCGGCGGCTGCAAAATTCGTGACTTTAGTATAATGAAATTTACACTCAATAGCTTCCAAAATGCACAAAATTATTTAACTTTTTGAATACCAAAAGTCCTAATTGAATATCATTAGCTTCTTGTGGAAAGTCCTAATTGAATACCTAACACTTTAGACTCTTTTAAAATCTACACTGACGAATACATCTAAATATTGTACTAATGGGGTGCTCTCAAGAGGTCATGGGTTCAAGTCTCCATGGTACCCCTGTGTGAGTTCCCCCTCCCGCACCCCTCCCTCATCCTAACTTTGAAAAAAAAGAAAAGAATACACCTAAATTTTGTAATTACATAAAAGATCTTTGAAAGTCTATATTCAATACACCCCCTAATAAGTATAAGTGATAGTCTAAACTACATGGGAGATGAATTTTTCTCACACACACAACTAAGATGTCATGGGGGTTCTAACTTGAGACATCTGGTCTACAAGTTAAGAATTCACCTTTGGTCCTTGTAGTTTACCTCTTTTTCACTTTTTGTCACTGTAGTTTTAATTTGGTCAATTGTGCTCCTATAGTTTCATAATTGTAGCAATTCAAGGACAAGTCATGAATTCTGTCAATTTCTTTCATGGCGTCATGGGTATTTCAGTCCATTTCTAGTAAAAAAAATTAAAAACTTAAATGTAATTTTTTTAATTGCAAAACAAGAAACAAGCAATTGATTTGTCATTGAAATGAAATTTCCAAGTGCCCAAAGTAGTAAATAATAATAAAAGTACCTCCAAATTGATAGAATTAGTTTCCAAGTAGAATATAAATTAGGAAAATCTAACCTTCAAAGCATATATGTGGAAATTCATAAGTAATTGATAGAATTGCATAGGATTATTGTGATGGTGATGGCTGAACCCTAGTTTTCTCTAAATTGTTAAGTTAAAAGAAAAACGTTTTTTCTTCTTTGCTGTTATTATTATTTCCCAACTTTCAGATTTCTTTTATTGTTAATTTAATATTTTCAAATTCATAAATTTCAGATCTTTGATAAAATCTAATTTAACTATTAATTAAGAGTTAGTTTAATTACAAATTAGTCAAACAATCCTTGGGGACAACGACCTTGCATGAGCATTTATACTACAATTACCCTGTATTCTTGCAAGTATTTTCAGTGATTTTAACCTTGTTTGCGCAGGTACTAAAAATCCTATAACATAAGACATGTCTCACCAATACCACAATTAAATACAAGTGTCACCGTAGGTAGTTGGAGCACCTGGTCCAACAATAAATGCTCATATATAACTGGTTGCAACTACAATATTTTTGTCCAACACAAGAATTTTATAAATAATTTTTGCATTACACTATAACACTTACACCCCACTCATACCATGCTATCTACATTACTTACACCACGTAATGTAACGACGTTTCAGTACCATATAAAATAATTTATCGAAATTGAGGAATCTAACAGTCATATAGCTTAATACTTTTTTCATTAGAAAATGGAAACAAGATTTACATGTAGTATTTTATGTCACGTTAACAGGACATGATACAACTACAGTTAAAAGGATCTTCAATCGAGAAGTTAAATCCATGATGGACCTTCCAATGTTTCTTTTATTCATTTATTGTAATTTATAACTTCAACCAAACTATTTAAATTCATGATAAATTTGACATCAAGTTGCTCAGCGTCAAAGTTGACGCTAGAAAAAGTGATGGCAAATGTTTATTTGTAATACAATTTAAAATGACGGTGTCTAATGACACATAATTGTACTAACATGTCCTAAATCATTTCTAAGAATATTTCTCAGCAATGTTTTGGAGGTGGAAGAAGAGCTTCAATGGTCTAGAGATCATGACGAAGTGATCAGAATCGCTAATCACTTTCACTTCATCTGGTGGATTGTTCCTGATAATGTAATTCTGCACATCCAACACTATTGTCTGGTCTTGCCCAGACACAATGAATACTCTACGAACCGATCCATATTTCTCCTTGGTGAGCTTTATTACATCATAATTGAAGAGAGGATGAAATCTTATCAAAGAGGACACTAGCGTTTTATCCTGTCCATTAATATGTCACCAAACAAAATGTTAAAAACAACAAGAGAAAAAAGAAAAGGGAAAAAGAAATTGAAGTTGCAGCAACGTAATCGCAGGTTTGAATCCCCATGATACCTTAATAATTATAGATTAGACTATCGCTTGTATTAATAAAGAAATAGTATTTTTGAATTATTTTTGAGACAACTCACCTGTGCTGGGGAGAGCTGTAAATACTTCAATGCCAAGAACTTAGGCCCACGAAGATAGGAGGTTGGAGGGTTGTTGGTCCCATTATCGTATCTATATATAGTGTCCAAAGGGTCCAATCTTTTATTAACCTGTACATTTTTCGAAAATATAATTTGTTAATAAATATACACAATGGTTTTTGGTGCTGCAACTTTGGTGTGTGCTTGTGAACTCATTACCTCTGTCAATATAGTCGAGTATTTGAGAGTAGGACCAGACATGTAAGCCGTGACGTATACTGCAGCAGCAATTTTCTCAGGAAATCTCTCCAAGAAAATAGATATGACTGCCCCACCCATGCTGTGACCTACGAGGATGATTCTCTCGTTTGGTGGAAGAGACACCATGAGCTTTGTCAATGGCTCGACATATTGCGAGATCGAACGAAGTTGTTGTATCTGAATTGGGTTGATCCCAGATGCTCCCATGTCTAGGGCTGTGACATTGTGGCCTGAATCGTTGAGTAAAGTTGCCACCTTATACCAAGACCATGCTCCTAGACCGGCTCCATGAATGAACACAAAATGCTTCTTCCCACTTGGGCTAGTTTGGGTTTGGTTTTGAGGGTAATTAGGAGGAGGTGGAGATGGTGATGAGGTACAAATTTTTGCCAAGCAAATAAGAAGGAGACAAAAGAGAAAAGACTTGTTTTTCATGTGCTCCATTTTCCTTCTCATTACCATCTCCTTCCTTGGGTTTGCATATTTATAGGAAATATCCTTCTTCACTATACAATTGGTCCCTTCACCCAATTCGGCATTTGAAAACGACTGAGTAATAGTTATTAGGGTTCAGAAGATTTGAGGTGTAGACTAATAAACTAACTAATAAACTTCCACGTCAAAGCAAGGTCTTTATTTCTATCTACATTTTTGATGTGCTCCATTTTCCTTATCATTAACATCTTCTCCTTCCTTCGGTTTGCATTTGCTCTCGTCTCTTACTTGTATATAAATTATTCTTATTCGCTAATTGGTTCCCTCATACAATTTGGCATTTGAAAACGACTAGAGAGCTGTGTCTGCAACAATAGGGTTCAGAAGATCTTTCCTTCCAAGTCGCTAGCAAAGTCCTAATTTCTAACTACATTTTGGTCAAACAGTACCACTAGCCAGTGCCGTGAGAAATTGGCATTCCAGCACCCTTTTTATTTTTTGGGACAACAAAACAAGCAAGGCGGCCGGCAAAACAGAGAACTAGAGGAAGAAAATACTCTATTTCTTCTTTATAGCCGAAATTTCTTGCCTTTATCTAAACTCCTTTCAAATACGAATAGCGGCGGCTGCAAAATTCGTGACTTTAGTATAATAAAATTTACACTCAATAGCTTCCAAAATACACAAAATTATTTAACTTTTTGAATACTAAAATTCCTAATTGAATATCATTAGCTTCTTGTGGAAAGTCCTAATTGAAATTTTATTACCTACACATCCATACACCTATGCAAACCGAGGCTGCTAGAGAAACATCCCATAGCTATACTTGCACGTCCACAACTGTCCCTTCAAGATATTATTTTAGTTTTCTTGCCCTCTTAGCGATGCTCATACAGTATGTTAGTATACTAAATATACATTAGTTTTTTTTGTTCATCTCCCTGTCTTTTGTTAGATTTTTTTTTCTCGAAGACTTATTCTTTCTAGAATGGGGTGTGCTAAATATGATAAACTTCCTAAAAATTGGCACCAAATTCCTATTTTTCTAAATATTTGCACTGGGCTGGAGCTAAACAAAATCAAAGGGTGGCTCAACCCTTGTATTTAATCCAGCTCATTCAATTAATTGTATCTCAAATGACATGTTTCAAATTCCAAAACAAAGAAAGTAAAAGAATTTCAGAAAAAGAAAAGGATAAATGAAATTGAAGAGTGTCAAAATTCTATTTGTTTTGAGTTAAATTCAACTACATAAAATAACCTTTTCAGTACCCACTTTTCCCTAATTACTTTCTCAACCCAAGAATTCCAATCTCATCTCATAACATACGTAATGTAACACACCAAAATCGGGCACTTAACAATGCCACGCCTTATTAACAACGCAATGTTACAATGTTCTGTAAGTCTAAACAGATATAACATGTAAAACACTAACCTGTATCAGACATGTTGAACAAGATGAAGATCAAAACTGAACTTGAGAAAACAGAGGCTTTCTCCTAGAAACCGAGAACTCTCATAGCAGTAATTCTAATGGGTGAATATCTGTATGCTTTGTTGTTGTATGTCTCGGCTCTAGAAGGAGCCTCCTATTTATATGCATATCTCTAGGAGTTTTGCCCATCAAGAAACTCCTAGAGATAACCTTAATGCTTATAGGATTAGGTAATCTTAATCCTTATCAAAGTAGGAATCCTTAAGCCTGTGTATATATCTAGAACACTTATTTTAGGCTGCCATATCTGATAGGAATAGATTTTCTGATAAACCATGAGTCTTTAGGAATCCTTATTCCATTAGAAGATCACTTCTGTGGTTTAAGACAGTAAACCATCTTACATGTTCAACCCAACATTATAACATTACGTTCTCAATAGAACGTAAGGAATTTAAGTTTCAATAAAATAAAATACTAAACTGTACGGAAACGAAAAATTTAAGTGGAAGACCCAAAAGAAAACAAAACTTTAATTTTATATCATACGAGTCATGCCACAAATTAAATCAGAGACACGCAAAACCAACCAAATCTTACTGCCGCCACTGCCATGTCATCTCGCACACCAACTCCTCATGATCACCTGCATACAAAAATGCACTTGTAGGGATGAGCAACACAAACGACATTGCTACCCTTTGGGTAAAAACAATTAACATTTATCATAAATGTGATTAAACTAATTTCTCAAATCACAAGCAAATCTTTTCTTGGCACCAAAACCTTGGTTTGTAAATAGAAATTTCATACCAAAACCTTCATATTAAACTTTGCTCTCTCTTAGCAAGTATGATTGAAAACCTTGAAATATGTATGTTTTGTCTCAAAACCAAGACTAAATCATTTCCTTATAATGCGAGGGTCAAATATACTGGAAGAGATTTAATGACATTTCTGCTTGGATATTCAGTAGTGTTGAAGTGAGTCTCCTAATTAATCAAGGAGATTTATTTCCTTGATTAATTAAGGAATTTACTTTCCTATTTTATATAATTGTCAAATCATTGTATAATTAGGAGATACTTTCCTAATCCTTTACTGTATCTAATTCCTTGTAAAGCACTCATGTAAACTCTTATATATACCTCCCTATGGAGAAGAATAAAAACCAACATAATACATTCAAACCATATTCATTTTTAGCAAGTAGCACATCAATATCTCATCAATATACCGCACACGCACGGAGCCTTCCCCCATGAAATTGGGTCATTGTGCCCATACAATTTCTCAACATACCAGTATCTCATCATACTGCCCACACATGGAGTCTTCCCGGGGGAAATTGGGTCATTGTGCCCATACAATTTCTCAACTAACGGGTCATTGTGCTCACACTTCACCCAAGCTTTCACATATCTCAAGTTACCCATAATCCACTTCCAAGTATATATAAACATAAACATTCTCATAGTTTTTGCAAAGGAAAGAAGGTTTGTGTAAACATCACGATGTTCCACTCTAAATAATTAAATAAAAAAGAACCTTGTAAAAATTATGAAGAAATCAAAGAACATAGAAATTTGGTTCGAAACATATTTTTCTCTTATTCCTTGAAAAATGACCATTCAAATAAACAAAATGTAGGAAATATAAATCACACAGAGTATCAGGTAGAGATGAGCTGTTTGAACTCAAACTGAGTTTTTAAGTATTTATATTTTTTCAATTGGGCTAATTTCCGGATATGTTCTAGTAGACAACCAGATGAACAACATTGAAGAAGCAAATATTTCGATTTGAGCTATGAAGGATAACGTTTAAGACATATGAACAGATTTGACGGGGTTGGAATACTGCGATTAATAGTTGAAAGAGAATTCTTTGGGAAAGATGAGGGAATAATTTGTGTGGGAGTTCCCAAAACTATTTCCGAATAAAAAGTGCTCAAAATCCCCTTATGCCCAAGGGTTAAATTATAAGTTAAATAAATAAATAAATAAAATGATATTTTGAGACGGAATGTCACACGTAATTCCGCAAATAATTCCTCATTTCACCAGTCACCTCTCATACGCATATAATCCAAATTATAATCACCAATCATCATAAGCATTGTGAAAATTACTTCGATATCCAAACAATCTCAAGTGCATCAATCAAATAATATCAATAATAATATCATCATTAACAATTTCAAACAATTATATAATATTCACAAAATTTAATTAAATCAACTTCCGAAACCCCCTACATGAATTCCAAGCTATGCATAAGACATGTCTCAATACAACAATTAAATACAAGTGTCACCGTAGGTAGTTGGAGCACGTAGTCCAACAATAAAATGTTACAATGTGTATTGTAAATAGTAACTAAATGTTCATATATACCTGGTTGCAACTACATTTTTCTCCAACACAAGAAGTTTATAAATAATTTTTGCATTACACCATAACACAACACGATCACGTGGTGTTACACCCCACTCATACTATGCTATCTACATTAATTACACCACGCAACGATGTTTCAGTACCATATAAAATAATTTATCGAAATTGAGGAATCTAGCAGTCATATCACTTAATACTTTTTTCATTAGAAAATGGAAATAAGATTTACATGTAGTACTTTATGTCACGTTAACAAGACATGATACAACTACAGCTAAAAGGATCTTCAATCGAGAAGTTAAATCCATGATGGACCTTCCAACGTTTCTTTTATTTATTTATTGCAATTTATAACCTCAGCCAAACTATTTAAATTCATGATAGGGTTAATTACTCAAATGGTCCTTAAATTTGTACTTGATTTACATTTTGGTCTCTAACTAAATTATTCGTTCAAATGGTCCATCAACTCTATATACTATTCGGTCTATTGGTCCCACTGTCTAATTTTCTGTTAGATTTAACCAAATTTTAGGGTAAATACGACTTTTCATAAGTTGCAAATAAAAATAGGGTTAAAATAAATACAACTCATTTGTATTCCACTTTAACACAATTTAGTATAAATACAACTCATTTGTATTCCAAATTTCACTGATAAAAAAAATTTCTGGCTACCCACAATGCTTGAAAACAGAGGACTTGAGGAAACAGAAGCACAAAAGCTGATCATGGTTTCAGTCAATACCAAGTCGGAAACGGAATTCAATTGGCACATCATAAGACTCGCATCTTCTTCCATGAAAGATACAAACTTTCTCAAGAGAAAGCGACGAGTTGATGAAACTAATTTGTATTCCCACCATACCAACCACGAAGACCCACCCCCTCTCTTTCAACTCATTTGGTAAACTTTTACCATCAACAAGATCAAAACTACAACATCAAGAAAAAATTAAAATAGTAATGGGGTGGGGATTTTTGGGTGTCATGAGAATATTTTTGTGTGGATGAAAGGTGGTTGTTGGGTAGGGAGGTGGGTGGTGGGTGGTTGTCTCTCAACAACAAAGGGAAATCAAGGGGTAGGTTGTTGAGTTGGGGTTCTGGGTTCGTTGGGAGAGGGTTTGTGGAAGATTTTTTTTCTTTCTCTTTTTCTGTAGTTGCTGGCTCGGGTGGAGGGTGGGGAGGAGCTGGGATTCTGGGTTCATGGGGCCTGGGATGGAGGGTGGTTGTGGGATGGGTTTGGGGGGTTAGAGCTTGAGGGTGGTGGTCATGAGAGAGAGAGAGAGAGAGAGAGAGAGAGACTTTTTATTTCATTTTAAGTATTTATTTATTTTTAACGTAAGAAATGACCAATTTGCCCTCATATTTAACTGCAACATTGACAGAATGTAATGGTAGGGCCAAATGGACCGAATAATATGGAGTTGATGGACCATTTGAACAAATAATTTAATTGAGGGACCAAAATGTAAATCGGGGTATACGTTTAAGGACTATTTAAGTAATTAACCCTTCTTGATAAATTTGACATCAAGTTGCTCAGCGTCAAAGTTGACGCTAGAAAAAAGTGATGGCAAATGTTTATTTGTAATACATTTTTTAATGACGGTGTCTAATGACACATAATAGTACTAACATGTCCTAAATCATTTCTAAGAATATTTCTCAGCAATGTTTTGGAGGTGGAAGAAGAGCTTCAATGGTCTAGAGATCATGACCACGTGATCAGAATCGCTAATCACTTTCACTTCATCTGGTGGATTGTTCCTGATAATGTGATTCTGCACATCCAACACTATTGCCTGGTCTTGCCCAGACACAATGAATACTCTACGTACCGATCCATATTTCTCCATGGTGAGCTTTATTACATCATAATTGAAGAGAGGAGAAAATCTTATCAAAGAGGACGCTAGCGTTATATCCTGTCCATTAATATGCCACCAAACAACATGTCAAAAACAACAAGAGAAAAAAACAAAAGGGGAAAAAGAAATTAATGTAGCAGCAACGTTATCACAGGTTCGAACCCCATTATACCTTAGTAATTGTAAGTTAAACTATCCCTTGGATTAAAAAAGAAATAGTATTTTTGAATTATTTTTGAGACAACTCACCTGTGCTGGGGAGAGCTGGTAAAACTTCAATGCCAAGGCTTTGGGCCCAAGAAGAAAGGAGGTTGGAGGGTTGTTGGTCCCATTATCGTATCTGTATTGAGTGTCCAAATAGTCCAATCTTTTATTAACCTGTACATTTTTCGAAAATATAATTTGTTAATAAATATACACAATGGATTTTGGTGCTGCAACTTTGGTGTGTGCTTGTGAACTCATTACCTCTGTCAATATAGTCGAGTAATTGAGAGTAGGACCAGACATGAAAGCCGTGACGTACACTGCAGCAGCAATTTTCTCAGGAAATCTCTCCATAAAAATAGATATGACTGCCCCACCCATGCTGTGACCTACGAGGATGATCCTCTCCTTTGGTGGAAGAGACACCATGAGCTTTGTCAATGGCTCGACATATTGCGAGATCGAACGAAGTTGTTGTATCTGAATTGGGTTGATCCCAGATGCTCCCAAGTCTAGGGCTGTAACATTGTGGCCTGAATCATTGAGTAAAGTTGCCACCTTATACCAAGACCATGCTCCTAGATCAGCTCCATGAATCAACACAAAATGCTTCTTCCCACTTGGGCTAGTTTGGGTTTGGTTTTGAGGGTAATTAGGAGGAGGGGGAGATGGTGATGAGGTACAAATTTTTGCCAAGCAAATAAGTAGGAGACAAGAGAGAAAAGACTTGTTTTTCATGTGCTCCATTTTCCTTCTCATTACCATCTCCTTTCTTGGGTTTGCATTTATAGGAAATATCCTTCTTCACTATATATACAATTGGTCCCTTCACCCAATTCGGCATTCGAAAACGACCGAGTAATAATTAGGGTTCAGAAGATTTGAGGTGTAATAAACTAACTAATAAACTGTTAGTAAAGACAAAGACAAAACATAGACATCCCTAAATGGCTTGTCTACCACCTTGTTACTTTTCCTTGTTTTCTTCTTCCTTGTTTTAGGGATGGAAACTCTCCATGTTTCCCTCCATGTCTTGTGCATTGTTTGTAACTAATAATCACCTTGTATACTTGTATATCTAACCCTTCACCAAGTAAGTAATTAAATTGGCAGATTTGAATTCTCTGCAAAACCTATATTGTTCTTCTTGTTCTACATTCTCAACTCTCTCAATTACACTATATTTGGCATGGTATCAGAGCAATCGATTTTGGTTGCCTCTGCATAACCTTGTTCTTGCTTAAATCTCTACCTATCCTTGCCCATAATTTGCTGTTATATTATTCCTACCTCATACTTTGCCTTGCCTCAAAATTGGTCTTGATCACAAGTTTTTTTTTGTGTGCTCTTGTTTGCTATTTCTTCCTCTACATCCTTTTATATATTTACCTCATGGGTGACACCAACGACTCCACGGGCGACTCCTCTAAAATCGACTCCACCAAGATCGACTCCACAACACCACCACCACCCCGGTCCTCTCATGACTACTCTCCAATTACTCCTGATAAGTTGGATGGGTCCAACTATCCTGCATGGTCTCGTAGTGTTCGCTTGGCCATCACTGCTCGTCGTATGGCTGGTTTCATTAATGGTAAAAAGATTGCCCCTGCCATTGATGATCCTAGCTATGAAGCTTGGGATGAAGACAACTGTTTGGTGCAGTCATGGCTCCTCAACTCCATGACCAAAAATGTACGTGCCTTATTTGATCACTGCTCAACGGCTTATGCGGTGTGGGACGCAGCTCAGAAGACATATACTGTCACACAGAATAGCTCCAAGTTGTACCAACTCCGTCGTCAGTCAGTCACCACCTCTCAGAGTGGTGAACCTGTGAATGTATTCTACGAAAAATTACACATAATATGGCAGGAAATTGACAGCCTCCGTCCTTGCAAACATACCAATCCCGATGATGTGGCTCTTCACCAACAAGAACTTGAGGTGGAACGTGTGTACGATTTTTTGGGAGGACTCGATCCCACCTTTGATTCCGTTCGTAGTCGGATTCTTGCCATGAATCCGCTTCCAGCAGTCATTGAAGCTTATGCACTAGTGGTAGAAGAAGATAATCGCCAATCTTCCATGCTTGGCGGTGGGAGTGCAATGGCGGTCAAGCCATATCGGCCACCACACCGTACGTCCTCCGGACTTCCCCCCGGGTCCCAAAACTGACGATGCAAAGGGAACTCAGAAGTGCACTCATTGTGGTGGTGATCATCTTGTTGAGAAGTGCTTCAAGCTTCATGGTTATCCTGAGTGGTGGGATGCTTTCAAATCCCGCAACAAAACACCCAAGGCAGCATGTGTTATAACTACCGATGCCTCTCCATCTTCCACACTACTCTCCGACTCCGAATCAGGTACACGACCCACTACATGGATAATTGACACAGGTGCCACTGATCATATGACTTTTGACTCTACTATGTTTTCCACAATATCTTCTAAGTCTCGTCATCCTTACATCACTAGTGCCAATGGAGTCCCCTCTAATGTTGCTGGTGAAGGAACTATATCACTTTCCCCTTCCTTATCTTTATCTCATACACTACTTGTTCCCTCCATCAATTGCAATTTGCTGTCTGTTGGAAAATTACTTGACTCACATAACTGTTATGCCACATTCTATCCTTCCCATTGTCTTTTTCAGGACCTCACGACTCACGCGACGATTGGGCATGGTAAACGAAGAGGGGGGTTGTATTCCTTGACGGTTTCTTCACCACCAAGGGCAGCTCATACTCAAGGTTCCAGCTCACAAGCTCGCAATCAACATCAGATTTGGCTTTGGCATCGTCGTCTAGGACATCCATCCTTTGGCTATCTTCAACGTTTGTTTCCGTCTTTGTTTCGTGGCCTAGATCATTCTAGTTTCAGTGTGAAACCTGTGTATTGGCCAAAAGCCATCGAACCGTTTTTCCCTTAAGTGATAATAAAACGGAATTCCCTTTTGATTTGGTTCACTCTGATGTTTGGGGTCCTGCTAAAGTTTCTTCCAATGGCAAAAGATGGTTTATTACATTTATTGATGATTGTACTCGCATGACTTGGGTATATTTACTAGCTCATAAAAGTGACGTTTCCGCTGCAATCCGTGAATTTCATGCTATGATTACCACACAGTTCCAAGCCTCCATCAAAGTATTCCGGTCTGATAATGGTGGGGAATATGTGAACAATGTCTTGGCACATTTCTTTTCGAGACCAAGGCATCATTCATCAAACCTCCACATCTTTCACTCCGCAACAAAATGGTGTCGCAGAGCGAAAGAATCGACAATTACTTGAGGTTACTCGTGCTTACATGCTGGATAAATCGGTCCCTCACTATTTATGGGGACATGCCCTTCTTTCTCCAGTATATGTAATTAATCGAGTTCCGAGTAGTGTTTTGAAGTTTGAAACTCCACTGAACACCTTGGCTCGTCATGTCTCTCTTCCTACAGTCCTCAAGCTGCCTCCTCGCATATTTGGTTGTGTTGTATATGCTCATGTTCCATCTCATCAAAGAAGTAAGCTGGACCCTTGTGCCATTCGATGTGTGTTCGTTGGGTATGGATCAACTCAAAAAGGATACAAGTGTTACCATCCTCCTACTCGTAAGCTCTTTGTCACTATGGATGCCACATTTCATGAAGATTTATCCTACTTTGAAGCTGCTATGCCCCCTTCTCTTCAGGGGGAGAGAGGAATGAAGAGAAGGAAGAAAAAATCCAAGTCTGTGCAAATCCGACCGGTCGCAACCCAGAAGCGACCGGTCGCTTCCTGAAACGACCGGTCGCACTGAACCACAGCGACCGGTCGCTGCTCCAGCGGTGATGAAAATCGATTCTGTGAAAAAGCGACCGGTCGTAATCCAAAACGACCGGTCGCACTGACCCCACGACCGGTCGCCTGCTCCAGCGATGATGAAGATCGACTCTGTGAAAAAACGACCGGTCGTAATAGCAGAAGCGACCGGTCGTCCAGACTCCAGGGAGGAAAATCAAATCTGTGACAAAACGACCGGTCGCTCAGAACCCAGCGACCGGTCGCCAAGCACCAGTGAACTTCAAAATTTGGGCAGCGATGAAGGTATTGGAAAATTGTCGTTCTTATTTGGCGAAGATCCCGGAGGAGACAATTCAAATGGTTGCTGCGATCAACAACAAAATACAACCCCTTCTTCTCAACCATCGGACCAGTCGTCTCGTGATGAGGAAACACTTGAGGTAATTCCCGAAGCACCTAATGCTATACCATATACTCTCCCACCTAGGACCACTAGAGGAAAACCCAAACCTCAATATTGTCCTGACCTTACTGCCAAATCTAAATATCCCATTAATAACCATGTTTCAACTCATAGATTGTCAAAGTCATATGCATCATTTGTCAATCAATTATCTACTGTATGTGTTCCAAATAAGTGGCAGGATGCTATAACAGACACATATGAACCCAGAAGGATACACAGATGCGGATTGGGCAGGATCCATCACATAGAGACGTTCTACTTCTCTGGATACTTTACATTTGTGGGGGGCAACTTAGTCACTTGGAGAAGTAAGAAGCAAAAAGTTGTGGCCAGATCAAGTGCTGAAGCAGAATTTAGGGGAATGGCTCAAGGAGTTTGTGAATTGCTCTGGTTACGGAGATTACTGAAGGATCTAGAAATTAAACCATTGAAAGCTACAAACTTGTACTGCGACAATAAATCAGCTATCGAGATAGCACATAACCCAGGACAACACGACCGTACCAAACATGTGGAAGTCGACCGACACTTCATCAAAGAGAAACTAGAAAGGGGTATAATCAAGTTTCCATTTGTAAACTCGGAAAACCAACTTGCTGACATCCTGACGAAGGCCGTATCAAGTAAAGTTTTCCATGACTCACTGGACAAGTTGGGCATGCGTGATATCTTTGCACCAACTTGAGGGGGAGTGTTAGTAAAGACAAAGACAAAACATAGACATCCCTAAATGGCTTGTCTACCACCTTGTTACTTTTCCTTGTTTTCTTCTTCCTTGTTTTAGGGATGGAAACTCTCCATGTTTCCCTCCATGTCTTGTGCATTGTTTGTAACTAATAATCACCTTGTATACTTGTATATCTAACCCTTCACCAAGTAAGTAATTAAATTGGCAGATTTGAATTCTCTGCAAAACCTATATTGTTCTTCTTGTTCTACATTCTCAACTCTCTCAATTACACTATATTTGGCATAAACTTCCACCTTGCAAGCAAGGTCTTTATATCTACATTTTTGGTCAAGGAGTATGTATTGACCAATGGTTTGTAACACTAGGCATTCATTAATGTAAAGTCTACTAATCGAAGTAAATTTTTTAATATACACACCCGGTGGCACTACAATCTAAAAACATGTCAAACTCTCCCCTTTCCCTAAATGCACTCAAATTCAATTCACGTAGGAGACGATTTTGAGGCAACCCAATATAATACTCAAAATATGTAAAGTCTACTAACCGAATTTTAAAAAATTCATATTTTATTAGAGGGAATTTGAATTTGGGGATGATATATCACTAGCTTAAGAACTATTTGAGATATAATTTAGTCACGGTATGGTATTTTTGGTATTGGACGGTGGGTAACATGGACTATATTGAATGTCATAAGTTTGCTCCAACAATTCACCGAAATAGTAGTAGAGCTGACTTTCAAACAGCGGCAGTCCTATGTTTTGGAGGCTCTAGGCAAACATCCTAAATGGAGACTTCTTCTCTATATGTATATTTATGTGATTTTTTTGGTAATTTTAAAAAATATTTGATAAATTCAAATTCACAATTGTAACATATAAAAGAAACAATCATGTAATTTACACAACAACTTTATAAAATGCATCAAAACATCACTTAAATATCACTCGTCTTGCATTTTTCTATTCAAAAGTATCAATTAACTTTACATAATCAAGTTTTTCTATCATGTCCTTTTCAATTTCCTAATTGATTCAACTACGTTAATTGATTTAAGCTACAATTTTAAAAAATAATTTGGTCATTATTGAGTTTTCTCTTTTTAATTTTGAATTGAGTAATTGGGCAAGGTTTTTTGTTTTTGTTTACAATGAATGACCTTTATTGAGTTTCCTCTTTTTAATTTTTAATTGAATAATTAGGTAAGTTTTTTTTAATATTTACAATAATTGGTTTGCTCCTAACATAATATTTACATAATATAGTTTTTTTAAAAATAATATTAGTTCGGCCCAATTTAGGGACCCTAGGCGATTGTCTTGCCTACTTCTGCCCATGGCCTTTCAAAATGTCATTGAGAGGCTAGCCGCTATATGTAAGGCGTTGACTTTTATTATGCTTTATTTATTTATTTTCAATTTATCTTTTGATGTTCAAATTTTTTTTTTTCTAAAAAACAAAATAAATGTAGGTACAATTCGTATTAATTTTTGTTGTTGTTTTTTTTCAGGGACGGACCTATAGTTTGGCAAACCTGGGCTATAGCCTAGGTGGTTTCTTTTTTCCAGCCAAAAAAATAAAAGCCTAGCTCACCCAATTTAAATAACCTAACCTCACCTAGATTCTCCTCTTTGCATAACACGTAGTAATAAAAAGAGGGGGGGGGGGGGGGTGGGAGGGGTGGAGAAGGAAACCTCACACACAGCACAGCAAAAGAAAAAAAAAGGGAGATTCACTATTATACCCAATATAGGTGCCCAAATGATAAAAATACCATCTATGAAATGGATTTTAGAAACACACCCAAAGCTCATTTACAACATAACAAAGAGGCTTTTAGAGCATCAACAATAGGCTCCCTAAACCACCCCCTTAGACAAATTTTAGGGAGGAATTATAAAAATATAACTCCAACCATGCTCCCTAAACCACCCCCTTAGACAAAGAGGTTGTCCCAGATGATGATATCATCAAATAAAACAAACATAAAAAAGACAAACCAGGCTGAATTAAAAGGGGCAAAAGAGCCCAGTGAGCAAAGAAACAACAAGTTCAAAGGAAATACAAATCCACCACAAATCAGACACCATAAACCAACCACAATCCTAGCAGGCCCAAGGCAAGGGGAACAGGACCATGAGATTGGAAGGAGGTGGTGCAAGCACCCGAGCCGTAGCAATGCCGTAGCTCTACACAAATTCAACGTTGTACGCAATTTCTCGCTTTGCGGTATCACGAGCAGTAGCCAATAGATGGAACCAGATCGAGTTGGGAGAGAGGGGGTCTGAGTGAAAGTCCACCCGAGAATCTTCATCTCCACCATAGCCGAAGTCACCAGGACACCTAGAGGAGGAAAGCAGGAACCGATCGGAGGGCAGCTAAGGAACCACGCCGAGAGGATTGGAATGGGGGAGATCTGGGAATTAATCCGGAAGGGAGGCATAAAGTGTTGAGAAAATGGCTCAATTAAAGGATACAAAAGAAAATAAAGACCAACGACCGGTCGCAAGTTATGAGCGACCGGTCGCCCAGTGAAAGTCTGAAGCAAAAATGAATCTGTGAAAAGCGACCGGTCGCGTCAGGATTCAGCGACCGGTCGCCCAGACGATGCTGAAGCTAAAAACGAATCTGTGGAAAGCGACCGGTCGCCAGGATCGGGCGACGTCGCCCAGAAAATGCTGTTTCAGTTTTCTACGCGTTTTCAAGTCTTCCTTGGTGTGCTACCACTTCCTATCGACTTGCAAGGATATTTCTGATCAAATCTGAGATATTAGAAGGTGGCATAGCAGCTGGAAAGTTGGGAGAACTCTTTGGCAAATTGATAACTTGCTTCAATGAGTGATTTCTCTCTTGGTTCAAGAGATTGATGGCAGCTAGCAACCATTGATCATTTTGCTTTGTGAGCTGCCATAACAGGTGTCTAAAGTTGGACAACTAAAGCTAGAACGTGCAGAACTTAATGATACCTTATCTTGGAGTCCAAAGGCTTATATAAGAGGGAAGAGGAAGCAAGAGAACATTAAGTTGTTAAGTGCATAAGTTGGTGCAAAGTAGAGAGAGTTGAAAACAAGCTGAAACTTGTAAGTTCAGAAAATACCAAGGGGAGAGCAAGAGAGTTCTCTAAGTGTGTCAAGGTGTTGAGCAAGGGTGAGAGAGAAACAGATTGTGAGGGTAGTGTTCTAAGGGGGTTTCCTTCCTTGTAAACCAAAGTTGTAACCTATCTTCATTAGTGAAAGTTCTCAAGGAGATCACCAAAGAGGAAGTAGGCAATTTGCTGAACCTCTATAAACACTTGTGTCATTTCTATTTTGGTTAAATTTCTGTGTGTGTGTAAGACTCATCCATCTTTGAGTTTGTCACAAAGTTAATCAACAACAAGGTCCTAAGGGGAAGTGAGTTAGTATTAATTCACAACAAGTGGTATCAGAGCTGTGTTTTGGCAGCTGTGCTAGTTCTTCTTTTGGAGTGCTAGTGTGTTGAATATGGCAAGTGAACAAGAAGCTGAGAGTGGTAGCAGTTCACAGCATGTGAAGCAACCACAGGCAGCAAGCATGAAGGTGGAGCTAAAACCTTTCACAGGGAAGGAGAACTTCACTTTTTGGCAACGAAGGATGAGGTCAGCACTTACACAACAACACCTCCATGTTGTGTTAGTTGGCAAGGAAAAGAAGCCAGCAGACATGAAAGATGAGGAGTGGAGTGTACTTGACGAGTTAGCTAGAGGAGCCATCGAAAACTACCTCTCCGATGATGTGCTCATCAACGTGTTGAAGGATACAGCAAAGCAAACATGGGAAAAGCTCGAAGAGATGTTTGCGGGGAAGTCGCTGTCCAACAAGCTCTTCCTAAAGGAAGAACTCCTAAATCTGAAGATGGTAGAAGGAGGTAATCTAATGGAACATTTAAGTAGTTTCAATAGATGTATTGTTGATTTGCAAAGAATGGAAGTTATTTATAGTACGGAGGATAAGGCACTTATGTTGCTAACATCCTTATCTCCGTCCTACAAACACTTCCGTACCACTCTTATGTTCGGGAAGGTCACTCTGGATTTTGAGCCTGTGCTGCAAGACATCATGACGCACCATAGGATGGCTCAACGTTCTGGAGAAAACTCTCAAGGTGAAGGTCTATTTGCTAAGACCGATGAGAGGGGTCGTTCAAAGAGGCATGATCGCAAGAAAGGCAACAAAGGAAGATCAAAATCCAAGGCGAAAGAAGGTTGTTTCGAGTGTGGGTCAAAGGAGCACTGGAAAAGGAATTGCCCCATATGGAAAGAGAAGAAGAACAAAGGGAAGAATGCAGCAAACACAGCTGAGGAAGTCACGGAAAGTGATGGTGAGCTTTTATGTGTTAATGGCAAGGTTAATACTAATACATATGCTAATTCTTCAAGGTGTTTCTCTTCCGATTGGATTTTGGATTCCGGGTGCTCATACCATATGTTCTCAAACAAGGAGTGGTTTGACACATATGAGAAAGAAGAAGGTGGCGAAGTTGTGATGGGGAATGGCTCGGTTTGTAGAGTCATAGGCACCGGTACAATCAAGATAAAGATGCATGATGGGACTGTTAGGACGCTTGGAATGGTAAGACATATTCCAAAGTTGCATAAGAATCTTATTTCCCTTGGAACTCTTGATAAGAATGGTTATTCTATTAAGGCTAATGAAGGGAAACTCATAATCTCAAAAGGTTCACTTGTGGTTATGAAGGGAGAGGTTCAACCTAATTGTCTATATAGATTGTGTGGTACTACAATAACAGGTGGAGCAGCTGTGTCCACAAGCAAGGACTCAGAGGATGAGACTCAGCTTTGGCATTTAAGGCTAGGGCACATGAGTGAAAGAGGCATGCAGGAACTACACAAGAGAAAACTGTTGAAAGGTGTTCAAAGCTGCAAGCTGGAGTTCTGCAAATATTGTACCATGGGAAAGCAATCAAAGATATCTTTCAAGCTGCGAGACAAAGAGGAAGGAAGTACAGGGGTGCTAGATTATATTCACACGGATGTATGGGGGCCATCACCGGTTAAATCAAAGGGTGGAGCTCGCTATTTTGTGACTTTCTTGGATGATTTTTCTAGGAAGGTTTGGGTCTACTTCATGAAGGAGAAATCTGAGGTCTTCACCAAATTCAAAGAGTGGAAGGCGGAAGTGGAGAACCTAACCGGAAGAAAGATCAAGATCCTAAGAAGTGACAATGGTGGTGAATATAAAGACAACAAATTCCTTGAGTTTTGCAGAAATGAAGGCATTAAGAGGCACTTTACCGTGAAGAAGACGCCCCAACAAAATGGAGCTGCGGAAAGGATGAATAGAACTCTCATGGAGCGTGAGAGATGTATGAGGATTCATGCAGGATTGATCGAATCATTTTGGGCGGAGTCAGTTAACCACGCTGCCTATTTGGTTAACCGATCACCTTCAAGAAATCTTGAGTTCAAATGTGCAGAGGAGGTATGGTCAAATAAATCAATAGATTTTACTAATCTTAAAGTGTTTGGATGCAGTGCATTTGCACTTATTCCTAGTGATGAAAGATCCAAGTTGAAGCCTAAGTCTCTTGAATGCATTTTCATCGGCTTCGAGAGCGGTGTGAAGGGCTACAAGCTTTGGGATCCAGTGAACCACAAGAAGATACTCAGGAGAGATGTTGTGTTTGATGAGAAGACCATGCCTATGAACAAAGTCAAGAATTCAGAAGCAAAGGAGGATGTTGTTGGGAGAGAAACAACCATTGAAGTTCCACTCAAGAAGGTGTCAAGGAAGACTTCACAGAAACAGCCAACTGAAGACATTCAGGAGGAGGAGGAGTCTGACATTGAGGAGGAAGAAGCTGGGCAATATCAACAACAAACTCAAGAAGAAGAAGATGCTCAAGAAGTGGTGGAGCCATCATCTATAGCTCGGTCCAGGCCCAAGAGAACCATCAAACCACCTCAAAGGTTTGGATGGGATTCGGACTCAGTTCACTATGCCCTAAATGCTAGTGAAGAAGAACCAACCACGTTCCAAGAAGCTGTTGAGAATGAGGAGCGGGAAAGTTGGATGGAAGCTATGATGCAAGAGATGGAATCTCTACACCAAAACTCAGTTTGGGAGTTAGTTCCTAAACCCAAAGATCGCAAGGTTATTGACTGCAAGTGGGTGTTTAGGAAGAAAGAAGAAATGCATGAGAAGGGAGCCACCATGTTCAAAGCTAGATTGGTGGCCAAAGGATACTTGCAAAAGGAGGGAGTTGATTATGATGAAATCTTCTCACCGGTGGTGAAACATACTTCTATACGGCTACTTCTCTCCATAGTAGCCCAAGAGGACATTGAGGTGGAGCAAATGGATGTGAAGACTGCTTTCCTCCATGGAGACTTGGAGGAAGACATCTACATGAGCCAACCTCAAGGGTTCATTGAAGCAAACAAGGAAAATCTGGTTTGTAGGTTGAAGAAGTCTTTATACGGGCTGAAGCAATCTCCAAGGCAGTGGAATAAGTGCTTTGATTCTTTCATGATGAAGATTGGATATAGAAGATGTGAATCAGATTGCTGTGTATATAGTCATGCATTTAAGGATGGTAACTTCATCCTTTTACTTCTTTATGTAGATGACATGCTAATTGCATGTAGAGATATGTCAAAAATTCAGGAATTGAAGACATTGCTTGGAAGGGAGTTTGACATGAAGGATCTAGGCTCTGCACAAAAGATCCTAGGAATGGAGATAAGGAGAGACAGAAATGCAGGCAAGTTATGGCTGTCACAAAGTAAGTACATTTCCAAAGTACTTGAAAAATTCAATATGATGGATTGCAAGCCCGTGTCTACTCCTTTGGCGGAGCATTTCAAATTAAGTGCGCAGGAATGTCCTTCTACGGATGATGAAAAGGAAGAAATGAGCAAAGTTCCATATGCAAGCTTGGTAGGGTATCTCATGTATGCAATGGTTTGCACACGCCCCGACTTAGCTCAAGCCGTAAGTATGGTGTCAAGATACATGGCGAATCCGGGCAGACTTCATTGGACAGCAGCGAAGTGGATTCTCAGGTACTTGAAGGGCACAAGGAGGCTTGGGATATTGTTTGAAAAACAACAAGGTAAAGCATGTGTGTCAGGGTATGTAGATTCTGATTATGCAGGGGATCTAGACAAGAGGAGATCCACCACTGGATACGTCTTCGTTTGTGGTGGAGGACCGATTAGTTGGAGAGCGGTGTTACAATCGGTTAGTGCCTTGTCTACAACAGAAGCGGAGTATATGACGCTCACGGAAGCTTCGAAGGAAGCAATATGGCTGAAAAGATTAGCTAAGGAATTCGGGATAGCCCAAAACTTGGTGGTGATTCAAAGTGATAGTCAAAGTGCAATCTACCTAGTGAAGAACCAAGTATTTCATGGAAGATCTAAACACATTGATGTCCGATACCACCGGGTAAGGGATTGGGTGAATGATGGAGACATCGTGATAGAGAAGGTTCATACGACGGAGAACGCTTCAGGGTGTCTAACGAAGCCAGTCAGGCTGCAAAGTTCAAAGCATTGTTTGGACTTGCTCAATCTTGTTTCATGCTAAAGATTGAGGTGGAGTTCTTGAGAGTTATCCGGACGATTCTCAAGAAATTAAAGATGTCCTGGAAAAGCAATGATGTCCACAAGGAGTTTTAAGCTCGCCATGGTGGAGATTGTTGAGAAAATGGCTCAATTAAAGGATACAAAAGAAAATAAAGACCAGCGACCGGTCGCAAGTTATGAGCGACCGGTCGCCCAGTGAAAGTCTGAAGCAAAAATGAATCTGTGAAAGCGACCGGTCGCCAGGATTGGAGCGACCGGTCGCCCAAGACGATGCTGAAGCTAAAAACGAATCTGTGGAAAGCGACTGGTCGCCAATATCGGGCGACTGGTCGCCCAGAAAATGCTGTTTCAGTTTTCTACGCGTTTTCAAGTCTTCCTTGGTGTGCTACCACTTCCTATCGACTTGCAAGGATATTTCTGATCAAATCTGAGATATTAGAAGGTGGCATAGCAGCTGGAAAGTTGGGAGAACTCTTTGGCAAATTGATAACTTGCTTCAATGAGTGATTTCTCTCTTGGTTCAAGAGATTGATGGCAGCTAGCAACCATTGATCATTTTGCTTTGTGAGCTGCCATAACAGGTGTCTAAAGTTGGACAACTAAAGCTAGAACGTGCAGAACTTAATGATACCTTATCTTGGAGTCCAAAGGCTTATATAAGAGGGAAGAGGAAGCAAGAGAACATTAAGTTGTTAAGTGCATAAGTTGGTACAAAGTAGAGAGAGTTGAAAACAAGCTGAAACTTGTAAGTTCAGAAAAAATACCAAGGGGAGAGCAAGAGAGTTCTCTAAGTGTGTCAAGGTGTTGAGCAAGGGTGAGAGAGAAACAGATTGTGAGGGTAGTGTTCTAAGGGGGTTTCCTTCCTTGTAAACCAAAGTTGTAACCTATCTTCATTAGTGAAAGTTCTCAAGGAGATCACCAAAGAGGAAGTAGGCAATTTGCTGAACCTCTATAAACACTTGTGTCATTTCTATTTTGGTTAAATTTCTGTGTGTGTGTAAGACTCATCCATCTTTGAGTTTGTCACAAAGTTCATCAACAACAAGGTCCTAAGGGGAAGTGAGTTAGTATTAATTCACAACATAAAGCCCCAGAAGCGAGCATTAAAGCTCAAGCACATCACCATCTCCTCCAAGGAGAGAGATTTTGGACATCAGCACAACAGACCAGATAGGAAGCCTGAGGCCAATGAGAGCAAAACTCCCACAGAAGGGGAGAGAAGAGTACCCACAGAGGGGAGAATAAACCACCCACAGAGGGGGGAGCAGAGACACCCACAAATGGGAGAGCAGACACACCCGCAAAGGGGTGAGCAGGAACACCCACGAGAGGGGAGAAGATGGGTCGGCAGATCTCCACAAGGAGATACACCAGCTGCAATATCAGGATGGAGAAGAGAGATCCGGAGGAGAGGGGAGGAGGAGAGGACCTCCTCCCCGCCCAAGGTAGAGCGGCGCAGAGAGAAAAAGTTTAGGTTTTAGGTTTTAGGTTGCATTTACTTGATGCACTTTGGGAGGTTTTAGGATGCTGGTAGTTAAGGTAATGCATGCCATTGCCATCTCCCTTTCTTTTCTAGTGGGCTTTTTTTTAATTTTTAATTCTATATAATTATGTGTCATATCTTTTATATAATTTTATTTATTTATTTCTCCCATTACGTGGTTAGAACCTTCTAATTGCACTAATATTTTTCTCCAACACAAGAACATTTTTTTTCTCTTCTGAAGAAAGATTTCATTAATTTGATAAACCATGGATGTTCGTCCTCTATCTAAAAAGTTTCCTGGTCAAACACAAGAAATTGAGGAGTGACTTTTGCACCGTACCACAATCACATGGTGTTACATTCCATTCATATTATAACATTTAAATTAGTTGCACCACATAACGATATTACAATACCATATAATAATTTCTCAAAATTGAGGAATCTCACAATCATATAACTTATTACTTTTTCTCATTAGAAAATGAAATACAAGATTTACACGAAGTATTTTATGTCATGTTAACAAGACATGATACAAAAAGTTAAATTATAGATACAAGAAAATCTTGCCAACAAGGACCCTAGTGTTAAATCATGTCCATTAAAACATCATCAAACAAAAATTTAAAAACAAGAAAAAAAGAAAAAAGATAAAGCAGTAGCAAAGCAACCCTAAGCTGGATTGAGACTCACCTCTGGTGGTGAGAGCTGGTATAACTTTATTGCCAAGGCCTTGGGCCCAAAAAGAAAGGACGTTGGAGCATTTTCGGTCCCATTATCGTATCCATATTGAGTGTTCAATCTTTTATTAACCTGTACATTTTAGATGCAAAGACATTCTAGAAAACCAATTCAAATTTAACAGCAATTTTCTCAGGAGGAAACCTCTCCAGGAAAATAGATAGGACAACCCCACTCAAGCTGTGAGCCACAATGATGACCTTCTACTTTGGCGGCAGAGAGGGGCGGAGCCAGCATGGGACCTTCTACTTTGCCAGCATGGGACAACCCCACTCAAGCTGTGGTCTCAAGCCCCCACTCTATTTTCACCTATTCTATTTTTATATTATATATGATATATAATATTAGTTTTAGGATATTTACCCTAAATAAGATATTAGGTTCTTTTAGTCTACAAATTAACCATAAATTTTCTTGATCTCTCTTCTACTCGTCTCCTTTAAATCTTCTAGGTTAGTTTAATACATTTGCACTAAAAACTCCTAAAGTTTTAACTTTCTTCCTCTTCCTCTTTTGTTTTAAGCTTTGTGAATTTTTTATTTTCCTCCTTAATATTGTGCTTTATGAACTCTTTATTTTTCTTTCTGACCAAAAAAAGAACTCTTTATTTTTCTATTTCTTTTCTTTGTTGAAATAATAATTTTTAATTTTTAAGTCTTTAATAGTGTAGATGATGAAATTAGTATGTAACCAATTTAAAATATGAAATTCATGATAATTATGAAGAGAATGCAAGTTTTATAAAGGTCCCCCCTCTAATATGAAATCCTGGCTACGCCACCATGCTCCCTAACAAGCTCCACTCATGTTATGCTATCTACATTAATTGCACCACGTAATGATGTTTCAGTACTATATAAAATAATTTCTCGAAATATAGGAATTTAACAGTCACATAGCTTAATAATTTTTTCATTAGAAAATGGAAGACAAGATTTACATGTAGTACTTTATGTCACGTTAACAAAACATGATACAACTACAATTAAAAGGATCTTCAATCCAGAAGTTAAATCCATGATGGACCTTCCAGCGCTTCTTTTTTTAATTGCAATTTATAACTTCAACCAAACTATTTATTTGTAATACATTTTTTAATAACGGTGTCTAATGACACATAATAGTACAAACATGTCCTAAATCATTTCTAAGAATATTTCTCAGCAATGTTTTGGAGGTGGTAGAAGAGCTTCAATGGTCTAGAGATCATGACCGCGTGATCAGAATCGTTAATCACTTTCACTTCATCTGGTGGATTGTTCCTGATAATGTAATTCTGCACATCCAACACTATTGCCTGGTCTTGCTTGGACACAATGAATACTCTACGAACCGATCCATATTTCTCCTTGGTGAGCTTTATTACATCATAATTGAAGAGAGGAGAAAATCTTATCAAAGAGGACGCTAGCGTTATATCCTGTCCATTAATATGTCACCAAACAAAATGTCAAAAACAATAAGAGAAAAAAAAAAAGGGGAAAAAGAAATTAAAGTAGCAGCAACTGATCGCAGGTTCGAATTTAAAGTAGACTATCGCTTGTATTAATAAAGAAATAGTGTTTTTGAATTTTTTTTTTTAGACAACTCACCTGTTTTGAGGAGAGCTGGTAAAACTTCAATGCCAAGGCCTTAGGGCCCAACAAGAGCGGAGGTTGGAGGGTTGTTGGTCCCATTATCGTATCTATATTGACTGTCCAAATAGTCCAATCTTTTATTAACCTGTACATTTTTCGAAAATATAATTTGTTAATAAATATACACAATGGATTTTGGTGCTGCAACTTTGGCGTGTGCTTGTGAACTCATTACCTCTGTCAATATAGTCGAGTAAATGAGAGTAGAACCAGACATGAAAGCCGTGACGTATACTGCAGCAGCAATTTTCTCAGGAAATCTCTCCATGAAAATAGATATGACTGCCCCATTCATGCTGTGACCTACGAGGATGATCCTCTCCTTTGGTGGAAGAGACACCATGAGCTTCGTCAATGGCTCGACATATTGCGAGATCGAACGAAGTTGTTGTATCTGAATTGGGTTGATCCCAGATGCTCCCATGTCTAGGGCTGTGACATTGTGGCCTGAAGCTTTGAGTAAAGTTGCCACCTTATACCAAGACCATGCTCCAAGACCAGCTCCATGAATCAACACAAAATGCTTTTGAGGGTAATTAGGAGGAGGTGGAGATGGCGATGAGGTACAAATTTTTGCCAAGCAAATAAGTAAGAGACAAAAGAGAAAAGACTTGTTTTTCATGTGCTCCATTTTCCTTCTTCTCATTAACATCTCCTTCCCTGGGTTTGCATTTATAGGAAATATCCTTCACCCAATTCGGCATTTGAAGATTTGAGGTATGGACTAATAAACTAACATATCCTTCCACGTTACAAGCGAAGTCTTTATTTCTATCTACATTTTTGGTCAAGGAGTAAATAGAACCACTCATGCAAATGCCGAGGACGTGGCATATGTATTGACCAATGGTTTGTAACACTAGTAGGCATTCATTAATAACGACAAATAATATATTTTAAACCTTTGTATGAAATCCTTCCAAATACGGAGGGGAGGCCAGCGCCAGATTAATCATGACTTTGGTTTACACTCAAAAGTCCTCTCAAATCCACAAAACTCCATCATCTAATAGATTCTACAGATGTCAATGACTTTTATGAGCTTTTAACTTAATTGAATATTAGATATTGGTGGATGAATACGAGTTAGGATGTACTTAGTTAATTGTTTTTTAGTTTTTTTTTGTTGATAAATTTGTAATTTTATATGTAATCAAACAAGTTTAAGGAATTTAGGCTAGTCTAAAGTCTTCACTTAAAATGACTACATCAATTGAGATCAACCTTGTCATGGCTCAACGCAATCAAACTCAATCAAACTATGTAAATTAGTAAATTTATTTCCTAAAAAAAAAACTAGGAATTTACTCATATGTGGTTGCAAGGTGCTCATTTTTATTTTATTTTACGAATATTTAACAACTACTCTCAGCAGTTAGCAACAAAATATGAGTAAATTCTGAGTGTATCTTGGAGTGTACTGCTAGGCAATAACAATTCTCAAACTTTCGAGCTATACTGCTATGCAATACCAACATTGGGGTTTTGCAAACGGTCAAAAGGTTCTGCTTTCCATACATCCTCTACGGATCACATGACATTTGATCCTAGCCAACTTATTACTCGCAAACTATCCACTCCATCGGCGATATCTAATGCTAATGGTACCTTCTCCCCTATGGTTGAGGAGGTTTCTTTATCTCTCTCTAACTTCATCAATCTTGATTCTGGATTGGTTGTTCCATCATTGGACCATAACTTGTTGTTTGTTTCACAACTTACTACTACTTTGGGGTGTACTGTAATATTTTGGCCGAATTATTGTGTTTCTCAGGACATCCTCACCCTGAAATACGATTGGTTGTGGTACTAAGCGAGGCAAACTCTACTTGGACTGGGCACTAGATAATGAGACCAAGGTTGGTCGAGCTTTCACAACAAATGGAGCTACCAATGTTATCATTGCCTATGCCCTTCATCAGAAAAGCTACCGATGTTATCACCTTCCAAATCAGAAGGTATATACCTTCATGGATGTAGTGTTTCGGGAACACGACATATATTTTTCAGAAGTACACAAGGAGAATCTCAAACCAAACACCCCCAGAATTTCTGGATTTTTTCACAGTGGACGCGTCTCGAAGTCTAAGCATCCGCGGCCTCTCTCACAAGACCGAATGCCTCCCATTTCTCATACAGAGGATGCTAATCTGTCTCAAAACGACTGGTCACCCTCCCTACGCGAATGGTCACCCCCACTTGGATTTGCACATTCTACGCCTCTGCTTAAAACGACCGGTCACAGTGCCAAACAATTGATCCCTTCCACGTTGTGTCAAAATCATGAGGAGTAAGTTAACCTGTTTTATGAGATTTTGCCCACTCCAGACCCATCTTCAGCTATAGTACCACACCAATCACCTACTGAGGATATCATTCAGGTAACATTCCTCCCTGAAACTGATAATGCTAATGAAATATATCATGATGATTTGATTTCAGAAAGTATAAAGGATACAGATACCCCTATATACCAACTTCTAGAAAGGAAGAATTGTGGTAAACCTCGAGTAATAGGTACGAAGTAGATCTTAAAGCCAAAGAAAAATACCCCATCAATAATTATACATCTCTAAGCAGATTATCAAAGTCACATGTATACTTTGTGAAGCAGTTGATCGATATATCTGTCTCAAATAGTGTGAATGAAGCACTAAAATACTGAAAATGGAAAAAAGCCATGAATGAAGAAATGCGAACTCTCCAGAAGAATATGACATGGGAGCTCATGCCTTTACCTCACAGAAAAAAGACGGTGGGATGCAAGTGGACGTATATTGTGAAACTTAAGGCAGATGGATCCATTGAAAGATATAAAACTAGATTGGTGGAAAAAGGGTATACTCATAAGTATGGGGTAGAATATCAGGAGACCTTTGCCCTAGTAGCCAAGATCAATACTATCAGAGTCCTCCTGTCTCTAGTAGCAAATTTAGATTGGCCACTACATCAGTTTGATGTTAAAAATGCCTTCTTACATGGAGAATTGGAAGAAAAGGTATACATGGATTTACCACTATGATGTAATATTTAGCTCATGACAAGAAAAATCAAGTTTGCAAGCTCAGAAAGTCATTTTATGGGTTAAAACAATCTCCCATGGCATGATTTAGAAGATTTACTAAGTCCATTGTTGTGAATTTTAGACAACCTGCAAAATGGTAATTATAAAGATTAGTCTAAACACAATTATACTCGGAAGTGCACAAGGTCAATCGTAATTTAGTATGGCAAATATGAGGTCATTCCCACGAGGATTGAGTTCAACTTCCAATTAGTCTAACCTAATTTACTTCACAAAACACTTTAACTACTCTAATTATATAAACAAGAAATTAAACACGTAGCATACTCAAGTAAACACAAAATGAGTTTTTGTAAGAATGATTTAATTAACTAAAACAACGAAATTAAAAGACAAAACAAGTAGAAAGTCACGAAACACAAAGATGAGATATTCAAATTGATAAAAGCATTAGGATAATGAATTCACCACTAGTAATCCGATCTAGCCTCTTATTCACCTACTTATTAACTAACCATTTGATGTCGCCGCTTAGTTTTCCTTTTTCATGAATTACCTATGGTATTTAGGCTAGCTTGTATATTCCTACATGCAATTTTCCTATGGTATTTAGGTCAAATATGAACACATAGAAACTCATTAAGATCAATAAAAACCTCTAACAAGCATGTAAACTCTAGGAGTATGGTATTTACCCTAGACGAATTACAAATCCTAACCACAAGAAGCAAACCTCAAATTAAATATGGTATTTACTCTAATTTGCATCCGATTAATTCAATTAAAAGTCTAGTTGGTGATCAAGCATCAAGATAATCAACCAAGTTATTAAGCACAGTGATTAAGAATCCAACATCAAACGGCAATCAATAGATAGGTAAAATAAGAAAACTAAATTATCATACTAGGACTACATCATGCTATAGAAAAATAATAGTTACACATAATCATAGAATTTGACATAAGCAAAAACATAAGGAAGAAACAATAAAACTTAGCCAATTACGGTACTTTTCCGGCGTCTCCAATTTCTCCAAGTATTTTCGTCCCCCAAAGGAATAGTTTCTCATGCTTAAATAAACACCACACGTCTTTTCCTACCCTAGCTGGGATGTAAAGAAAAACCTAATTAAAACATAAATCCAAAATGGGTAAGTAATTGACTCCTCTTCCTACTTTGATTGGGATAACACATCAATTGCTTTGCACGCACGTTTGGGATTGTTCCTCCAATAAAATTCGGGACAAATATGTAAATTTTAGATCTTTGTCTTATCATTCCAACCATATATCGTACACTTTAAGAAAAAAAATCAAGAAGAGACCTTCAAATTTCCTTTTTCGCATAGTAACTCAAATCTGATGGGATTGCACTTATGTTGACTTGGGCTGCTCCAAAAATTCTAGAAAAATTCCACAATCATCTTCAGGGTCTTAGCATCAATCTCCAATTAACCTTACACAAAAACTCCACCAAAAAGTAGTATTTTCGTTGAAAATCAATTAACTGCTCTGAAAGGTTGAAAATTGAGAAAATAAAGTAATAAGTCCTTTTAAAATCCAATTCTCCTAAAAAAAACTAAGTATAAAAAGTACCTAAATGTGTAAATTTATATGAAATACCCACAACTTTGACTTTGCTAGTCCCTAAGCAAAACAAGACGAAGATAAAAAAAACAAAGACTCAACGCAAACAAGCGATCGACTAACTTCCCAATATTCACTACACCAGACTTAAGCTTTTACGGCTTAAAATTTACGACATGCATAATAAACGTGTCGTTAATAATCAATATTTACGACACATAAAAAAGCAAGCCATTAATTAGACTTTTTTTCTCTTTTAACGGCGTGCTATTGCCCACGCCGTTAGTATTTAGAAATTAAGGCTTGCAATTCGTGCACGTCGTTAAGCATAAATATATATTTTTTTAAGTATTCATGGCGTGTTATGTTTTACGCCGTAATTGTATTATTTATTTTATTTTGGCAACCCGCTAAAAATTTCACGCGGTTTTTTCCCTCTGTTTGTCGTTCCTTCAGACCAAAACCTCCTCGCAGCTCTCATAAAATAATCTCTATCTTCTCTCTCCATCTCCCTCTCTTTCTCTGACTTCTTCTCTGTCTCCCTCTCTCACAATCTATGGCCTCTCTCTCACTGGAACATTCAAGGGCTTCAACTCCTCATCAACTAGAAGACAACTGCTCGAGGCCAATTGCTTCGAAGTTGAAGGCTCAGTGACAGTTCCCAAGGTGCGATTTTCAAAAGCCCTAACCTCCATGCTTGATACAAAGTTTTCATATCAGTTTAGGATTGATTTGAATTCTAGATGTCCGTAGCTTGCTTTTATTGTGGATTCTATGTGAATGTTTGATTTTATTTGATTGAATCCAAGATTCTACTTGTATTTCTGATTTTATTTGATTGAATGGGTTCTAGTTGTGCGTTAGAATTTAGAAATTTGTATTTTTTTTAATTTTCAGAGAGTAATTTTGACTATGTGAAAATTTCTCCTCGTGGTTACCGAAACAGAGAAATTATCCTTCCAACTTATGTCAGAGTGTAATTGTTATCTTCAACTCAAATTTGGGGATTATCGGTAGCTTAAGAATACAACACTTCATAATAAGGTATTATGTGTTTGGATACTGAGAAAAGTCTAAGATTAGAGAATCGAAGAGAAAAGTGAATCTGGAACTTTCTGATTTTATTGACTTGAATGAAAATAATTACAAGAATATACTTTTTTTATACAAGAGAGAAACACAACTCTCTCTCAATAACAAACTCTAACATCTAACAGTCAAAGCAATCTAAGCATGACATGTGTCACAATCTGAGCCTTCTTGAGGATCATTTGATTTTTTGTGTGCAGGTTCAAAGTAATTATTCTGAACTTGTGTTAACTGCTGTGATATATTTGTAACGGGATGAACGATTCTGTTAACAAGTTGTTCACTATAGCAATGGACAAAGAATGGGCATATACCGCCGAACTTAGGATCTGGTAAAGAATGGGCTGAATTTGAAATATTGTTGCTTTGGAAAAGTTAGGAAGTTCAAAAGTTGGCAAGGGAGGTTGCTGACATTGTGGTCTTAGTCATAGATGAGGAAGATGTCGATTCTCTTATATCTGAGCTTGTTATAGCTGTCAATGATAGTCGAGTATTTCATGTTCTGTTATTGACTCCAAGTGTATAACATTGTATGTTAGCTTCTGTTCAACAGGTTTCTTGGGAAGCTTTCTCAAGGGTTTGTAAGTTCAGTTCCCTTGCTTCATATATTAAATTAGTGTGAGTTGGTGTATCTACTTCTAGGGATTAGGAGACTAGGAAGAAGAATGTGAGAAAATAGTCTAGATTGTTAATGTGGCCAGATTCTTTTGTTCCAAATAAGTTCCATATCTTGTGTATTCTAAATGTTTTCCAGTGAATGGTCTATATTAATCCTAATATGTTATGTTTGTGACCTTGCAGGGAGGAGCAATTCTCATACCTGGATTTTGTTCACCAAAAGCACTTAAGCCATTGCTTCCAGTGTTTCTATCAGAGCTGGAGGACTTGGTATTAATCTTGCTACTGCAGACTTGCTGCTTTTGTTATCTTTCAGTTTGGATAGTCAGATGGTTATGAATGTTTTGTGGATCTGACATATATATTACTGATGCAGGTATGGTTTGAAGACATCTCCAATTGAGTTATAATCTACATTATTTTATTTTCACAATTACTTTCTATTTCTTCTTGTTTCCATTTTTTCTGACACATTATACGCTTTAAGCCTCTACTCTTATGCCCTGCTTTACTTGCACCTCTAACTTTCTGATTAAGTCAGTTGCTACTTTTATCCATCAACCAATCTTGTATTGGCTTTACATATATTCTGTCCAATAGTTCCTGCCGAGCTTCATTTGCAAGTACTAGTGGTTTCTGAATCTAAGCGAGTTTTATCAAACTTTCTTTCTTCCTATTCCACAGGCAGATGGATTTGCTGCCGTTGAAAGAGTAGCTATAGCCTATAGATGCAAGACCCTGCATGGCCAATCAAGTTCATCACCTTCGACTAGCTGTTGATGGAGGTAATCATTATGTTGATGTTTTGCTGATCCTTGTAAGTATGAATTTGCTTACCCTTTTTTTTTTATGGTTGTGTAAGTGGGATATGAGTTAGATAGATAGTCTTTAATTTTGAGTGGATTAAGAATAACAGATTGCTCAGTAATGGTCAACTACTAACAGATTGCTCAGTGATTTTCGAGTGGATTTACTCATGTATTTTCATTATTTTTTCTGGGTGATGTTTCAGCAAGAAGCTGGTTTGCTGAGAGGAAATGATCAACTACTAACACTAGGGCTGGGAGCGTTAGCCACTGCACTCGCTGCTGCTTAGTATCTATGGAAATTGCTTGGTCTTTTTTGTATGGCTCTATTGACATTAGGTGCTTCAGTTCATCAATCAAATGTTATGTTTTTGTATTTGAAAATTTCTATTGATTAATCCAAGCACATGGAGTTTAATGCCTTCATTAATCTCATTCTTGTTCGATATCTATTTTATTCTTTAATACTGGGTAGTGATATGTTCTGGTGTAGTGATAGTTTTCAATGAAATGTTTCTTTCTTTCAAGTTTGGTTGCAATACTATTTTTCATTTTGTGAAATTTTGTATCCAGGGAAGTAATAGATGATATAAGTATATTGTAAATATAAAACAGGTGTAGGTAGGAAATTAATAATTTTTTAAAAAAATTTAAAGTTAAACACGGCGTGCACTAAACGTCGTAAATGAGAATTAATTACTCTTTTACGGCGCGCAAAGCGTGTCGTAATTGCTTTAACTAAATTACGGCTCACATGGAACGTCGTCTTAAGTTTTTATTACGACGTTCAATATTGATCTCAAAGATAATCACCAACCGTTAGCTAACTTTCAAGAAATAAGCAACAATACAACCCATAACTTGGAATGTTGTGTGTGAAATAGCCAATATTAATAAAACCCACGACTTAAGTGTCACAAAAGTTAAATAACCAAATAAAGACAAGCTTTAACTTCAAATCTCACCAAACATGTTCACTCCAATAAAAGCATTGTCACTCATAAATATGTGAGAGGAATCAAAGCAATATGATCACTACAAGAAAATTACCCTTTTGCGACCAAACTTCTCAGCGACGAACTATTGTTGGTCGCTGATGGGGTGATTCTGCAACCAAATTTCCAGAGTTGGTCGCCAATAGTTTCTTACGAATTCCAAATATCAAATTTCAACAATGGATAATTACCCACGAAATAATAAGTATTGGCGACCAAAGTTTTTGGTCGCAATGTTAGAACCTACGACGACTCTGGATTTTTCGTCGCCAAGTACAAGGCGGGAGATATAAGAGTGGGCGCGGAAATCATGCGACCAAAAACATGGTCGCTGATTACTATAATATTGGTCGCGAAGTATTTTGTCCGCTCAATTTTTGGTGGCCCGCCCCCACTTTTTGTTCTTTTTTTCGCATGAGCGCTTTTTTTCACCAAATTTTCATTCTGCAATCTATTATTTTTTTCACCAAATCACTCTCTCGCTCTCTCTACCCCAAATCTTTCTTTCGCCATCTCTGACCCCAATATTCTTGCCCTCTCTAACCTAACCCTCTAGCGTCCTTTCCCATTTAGAAACCATCTTCATTCCCAAACCCTCTTATGCCTACACTCTTAAGGCCCCATCTCTCTCACACTATTATTTTTTCAAGATTTTAGCCTAAATATTCAATCTGAAAACTGATGGTGCTTCAGTCCCAAATGCTTTCAAGGTAACCCCCCTCTCTCTCTCTCTCTCTCTCTCTCTCTCTCTCTCTCTCTCTCTCTATATATATATATATATATATATATATATATATATAACTTATATTTTCAAACAATGCTTAATTTAATTTTTCAGGAATCTGGGTTTCATTTCTCCCTCTCTCCCTCTTCTTTTCGAAAACCCTCTCATGCCTGCGCTCTTCAGGTAACTCTCTCCACTCTTATATCTCAAAGAGTGCTGAATTTAATTTTTGCTATTTTCATTAAAGATTAAGTGGTTGTACAAACCGACATCATAAAAGTATGAAATGGGTCATCTTCTTTTTGGGTGGTTGTAGATTCTTTGTCTGCCTTGCATCTTAGAACCATTCCTTCTGTATATGCATATGCTAGCCTTTTAAAATCGACTGAATCAAATCTAATGAGCACCCATTTCCCCATCTTCTTCCACTTCATTCAGTTGAGGTCTGTTTCTCTGTTTTTTTTTGTTTTTTGTGCAATTGAATTGGTGGGGGTGCTTATATTTTTAGGTGGCTTTTCAGTTGAGTGATGGAATTGGTTTTGTTTTCCTTTATTATTACTCAGAAATTTTGGGTTGTACGTTCAAAGACAAAAGTTGTTTTTAAAGATGGTTTTCTAATCTGACATTTTTGAGCTAAGATAATTCACTCAACAATTTATGTTAAACATTAGGGACCAATGTTCAAGTACTTTGTCTAATCCTTGATTTAAGAGTAGCAGGTAAGTGTGTGTTGACTGCTTAAGGCTGAATAAAAAAGCCAACACAAATAGAAGGTGCTAATTTGTTTTTAACCAATTTGAGATGGATATAACAATAAATATGGTGTTGGTGCTGCTAGCACTTGAAATTAATGTATTGTTGTCTCAGGTTGTGAGTCTTTGTAATCTTGGCAAATCTAAGCTTGTGACTTATGCAAATTTGCTACTTTGACAATGATGATTGAAATGTGAGATATGTTCAATTTTAAGGTCTGTCATAGATATGCTTGTGCTTAGTGAAACTGTTAACTAAACTGTGTGTAGTTGAAGATAAACATGGTTGATCTTTTTCTCTTTATTTCAGTGTAGTGTGGTGCTCCTATTTATAAGTTTGTAAATTGCAGGATGAACTACAATAAGAAGCAATCTTATTAGGCACTGAGGTGTTCCAGTTAAGATTGTAAATTTGCCCTCTCTCTCTTTCTCATTCTCCTCTCTATCCTATCTCTTGCTATGCCTTCGGGTTGGGTCTGCTCTAAATCCCTTTCCAAAACTGAAATTGACTAGAAAGGTAAGATTTTTTTTCTTTTTCAATTTCATCAATTTTCTTTCATATACAGTTGCAATTTATGGTTCATTGAAGGTTTTAATGTTAGATCTGGTGCCTATTGGATTTTTTTTTGGTGGTTGAAGGAGATTGAAACTGATTTTTCTTAAGTGTTTTCAGACCTAATAGCAAAGGTCATGGCCCATGCCCAACTGTATCTCGCTCTTGGTATGTATTCTTTATGTGGTTTTATTTGTTAAAAATTCTAGTGCGGTGGAGTTCATATATCTTGACAATGGTTCTTTATACTGAAAACTCATGTGTACTTTTCTATGTTTTTCATGGTGATGAAATTTATAAGTCTGTTTTTATTTTTTTGACATCACTTGCCTATTTAGAACTTAATTTTCTATTGAATTGGTTGGGTACATAGATGTTGAATGGAATCAGGTTTTGACAACTCCTCTCTCTCTCTCTCTCTCTCTCTCTCTCTCTGTTTTTGTAGTTGCATTTTCCTCTATTTTCCCTTTCTTTAATTGGTTGTGCTTTGTAACAAAATATTGAATTTCCCAAATTGAAGTGTTTCTGCCCAAATTGTTTAACAAAATATTTATTTGGTCATCTATGATTTACTGAAAACTACTTCATACTCTATTTGTTCAATTGTTTTTTTGCTTAGCAATGGTTGAAGACTAAATTGAAGTGCCTAGAAAATTAGGAATGTCGTGCTGTGTGCTGAAGAAAATTGTGTCGCATAGGCTTGAAAATATGATAATGAATTCTAGTTTTTCACTAGGATCATACTCTGTTAGGTTGTGTTTTCACTTTTAAAGCATTTTTCATGTTATTTTATTTCAATTCAATCCTGTTTTTCTACATTTAGATCTCTTTGTATTCAATTCTTCATTGTATTCTAGTGGAAACTGAAAAAGTTGTCATTCAGTGTTTCTATATGCATTGAAAATATTAAAACCGATGAGCGATTGCCTTATTTGGGTTTGTGGTTCTCTTTATCTTATAATGTGTTTAGAACAATGCCATTTAGGAGTCTAACTTTACTGAGGTAATATTCTATTTTTGCATATGAGATTATTTGAGGAGGTGGAAGGATTTTGTTTGGGGTTTTGGACAAAGGACCATTTGAGGTAAGAACCTCTTCTTCTCATTACCACTTGTTTTCTTATTAACAACTATAGTGGTTGTCAATGTCATTGTGGTGTTGTTTGTTTAAGGGTATTCAAATGGAATACATGTTTTGTATTGTGTTGAGAAGTTATGCAACCCATGTTGGTTAAGGTGTGGATTATACTTTGGATTTTATGATTTATGTTTTATAATGGGTTTGTGCAAGATTTCTTGTAATTGTGTTATCAAAAATTGTTTGTTTTTGGTCTCTATATATTCTTTATATTTAAATTCTCTTGGTTTTGGCATCTTCTTGACCATTGGCATTTCCTTGTTTTGTTTCTTTTGTAAAGGAAGATTGATGACTTTGAGAAGATCAAGCAACAATTGGCATAGTGCTTGGGAATTCCACCATATTAGATCATAGTCCCTATCCCACAATGTTAAAGATTATGACCACAAAACTTGGAATTAAAAAGGCATAGTACACATGCATTTTTCCAGTTGAAACCTAGTCTTAGAGTGGGGGAATAATAACTGTAGAACTTGGGTTTACCAAGGGCAAGAATATATGGAGCTTGGCCTCCAATCTTTGAGTGGAGAGTTCTTCACACGTTTATGTCACTATGTTATGTGTACTTGAATAATTAGTACGCTTGTGTACTTTTAAATGAGAGAAACTTTTATTCATGTCATTTTCTATTAATCTATTTACCTTCTCTTTTTTTTTTTTTTTTTTTTGAAATTGCAACATGTTGATGAACAAAAAGTTAATATTATCACAAAACAGAATACAAATAAAATAATTATAAATATTTAAAATATACATATTTTAGCGACCAAACCCGGTAGTCGCCAGAACCTATTGGCGACGAACCAATTTGTTTGGTCGCCAATCCTTCCCCAATTCGCGGCAAATTTTTGGTATTTTGGTGGGAACTCGTTTGAATAGGCGACCAACTGTTTACTGTAAGGCGACGAAATCGATTGGTCGCGTGAAAAGATTTTGGCGACGAAAATGTGGTTTCGTCGCCTTTTGTTGCCTGAGACTTTCAGCCACGAGGCTAAGGCGACCAATTTAACGACGAATAATTTCGTCGCTAAAGGGATTTGGCGACGAAATTTAAGCTTTTAGCGACCAAAGGTGGTGGTCGCCAAAAGGAGTTTTCCTTGTAGTGGATGTACTCACATAATTGAAATAAAGACAAATGACATGAATTAAATATATCATAGAAAGATATCACATACTTGAAAACATTTAAACCATCCGACCATAGTCCTTCCACACATATTCACCACATGAGAAACCACACTTTTCTTTGGATCAAGTAGGACTTTCACTAAGATTGTAATGGGGCTTAGGGTGATGGGTGAAACAAGAAAAATATATGGATGAACAAATTCTAAGGAATTCATAGAGCTTTCCATGAAAATTATAACATCTTGCACTTTGAGCACGCAACCTCATATTGATACTGTCTTTGAATTTTCCTTTTTCTTTTCTTTTTTCTTTTTTTTTTCCCTAAGTTTTTCAGCCTAACTCCATTAACTTTCTAATCAACCCATGTAGCAAGTGTTAGGCCAAAGACTCCCAAGCTAGATAGCTTTAGGGAATTAAATGTAAAACACTCCAAGATATACTCAAAGTAATTCAAACTACACCATGTTTTTGAAGCATGATGGAGGAAAAATCACTGCATTAATTGTTTATGTGGTTGACATGGTCGTAATTGAAAATGACGCAAGAGAGCAACAAAAGCTACAAAAGTATTTGTCTTAGGAATTTGAGATGAATGATTTAGGTGCTCTGAAATACTTCCTCGGAATTGAAGTAGCAATGTCAAAAACTGGTATTTTTATGTCTCAAATGAAGTATGTGATGGATCTACTCACTGAAAACAGGAATGCTTGGATATAAGCATACCTGACACACCTATAGGGATTTGATTCTTATTAAAATCCCTAATTGACTCAATCTATCCATTTAAGGGAAAGAATAATTCACTTCCTTATAGGAATTATTCTTTGAAAAACGCTAGAAAGCTAGAGCACTATAAATACATGGCTACATCACACATATGAGGTAATCTGATTTCTACACTTGAAACGCTCTCTCTCTCTCTCTCTCTCTCTCACCACTCTCTTCTTCATGGCTCAGTCCACCCGGCTCTCCTCGTGAGAGAAGACCTCCATCATTTACGTAGAAGACCTCCATCATTTACGTTATGTCAGTATCTTTTTCAAGAACATTTAACTGACTTAGGCATCAGAGGGCCTTTGGTTAACACCCCCGGGTGTGGTCTATTCTTTTTCGCAGGGATTGAGGAAAATGAGAGAGAAGGAAGATCGAAGATCGAGGAATCAACCTGCGAATATTTCCAGTGTAGAATTTTGTTCAAACATGTGACTCGATACAAGTATGGATGTGGAAGTGACTAAGGACCCACATCGAAGAAGTACCACATTAATCTACATCTTAAAAGTAGGTGATTTGTTATTAATGACATCAAATCTTTTTTATTCAAAACATCACACTTAGAAGTCCGTTGAGCCTTCTGATCTACGGAGTTAAGTTTGTCATATAAATTACATTTTATTTTCTAAAAATTTATTCATATATGGTTGCATTTTTTATGAATGTCTAACTCTCAGCAAACTCCTTGAGGTAGGAGAACAGCTCAAGCGGTCTAGAGAACATCACCATGTGATCAGAACCATTGATCAATTTGACTTCATTCGGCGGATTCTTATTGATCATCAACATTCGCCAATATTTCTCAGTTATTATAATGCATCTATGCTTACAATATGTGACATGCTGACGTGTTGGCAATCTGAAAAGTCAGTGAATAATTGTCAAAATATATCTAGAGGTATATTTCTCCCTGAGTGGCAAAGTCATAATTCTCCAAGTCCATTTTGAATCTTCTCTGAAAACAAAAGGACAAATTCTTTGATTTTATCTTTCGCAGTAGTTTAGACATTTATGAGAGCTTGCTCAAGATAAACCCTATCTATATAAAATGAGGTGAGGCTGCGAGATTGTCCACACCCATACTATGCATGCATGTGTCACTCTTTTTGTGTATAATCTTTTTTTAGTCAGGCATGTGTGTTGAAGTTTCCATAACAGAGGAAATGGACAAGATAGCAGCAACAAAGAACACTTTGACTTTTCAGCATTTAAATTGCAGGTAGGCTTTTCTTGCATTTGGTTTATACATTTGAGAGTATATAAACTTCTATACGAGACGTCCCTAGAATTGTATCAAAGAATACAAGAAAGGAATATGCTTAGGTTCATCCATACCATTTGAGTCCTTTGCATCATGAACTGACCTTTTGTAACGTTTTGGGTGCCTTGGGTGTCTTGAGAGGTTTGAGTGTGGTGTGATTGAGTAATCTTCACAATATACATGTCATCATCTAAACCGTTCATTTTTAAATCACAATTTAAAGATCATATATGCAAAAACTCAATCAAATTGGAGAGTTATTCGATGCATCAACTAAATAGAGGGTTGGAGATGAGGTGCACATTCTTTTCAAGCAAACAAATAAAACGAAATGCTCAAAATGCTCAGCTGATCAATGATCACATATATGCTCCTTGTTATTTAATTTATCAATCTTTGCTTGGCATTTGGTATAGTCTTAGTTTTATTGTCATATGGCGTTTCCCTTATGATTGTTTTAAACGCCTAAAGCCGCCTAGAAGTGGAAAGCCGGCCTTGAGTTTGTCTTAATCCCACGTCAAGAAATTTATTTTTCTCTTTTTAAGAATGATAGGAATTATGACCTTTATTTATTTTGGAAAATCAAAGATTGAGGAATCAACATGTGAATATTTCCAGTGCGGAATTTTATTCAAACATGTGGCTCGATAACAAGTATGGATGTGAAAGTGACAATGGACCCTTACCACATTAATCTACATCTTAAAAGTAGGTAATCTATTATTAATGACATCAAATATTTTTTTATTAAAAACATCACGCTTAAGGTCCGTTGAGCCTTCTAATATATGGAGTTAAGTTTGTCATATAAATTACATTTTATTTATCTAAAAATTTATTCATATATGGCTGCATTTTTTTTTATGAATATGTCTAACTCTCAGCAACCTCCTTGAGGTAGGAGAACAGCTCAAGCGGTCTAGAGAACATCACCATGTGATCAGAACCATTGATCAATTTGACTTCATTCGGCGGATTCTTATTGATCATCAACATTTGCCATTTCTCAGTTATTGTATGGTCTTGGTCACACCCGATGAAAACTCTACGAACCGATCCATATTTCTCATTAGTGAGTTTTATATCATCACTAAAGAGAGGAGAGAATCTCACCAAGGACAATGCTAGTGTTAAATCCTGTTCGTTGATCATCACCCAACCAAGAAAGAAAAGAGAAAGATGAACAATATTAGCTAAAAGGACACGTGCATAAAATCAATTTTTACTTTTCCTTGTTTTGTAAAGACATACCTCTGGTGGTGAGAGTTGGTACAATGATGATTGTTTGGTCCCTGATCATATCTAAACTGACTGTCCATCCAATCCAGACTGTTCAAAATCTGTATAATTTTTTAAAGACGTAGTTATTAATATTCATTATATATATACAGAAATTCAGAAGATTATGTATATTTCAATTGATCGATACATTTGGACTTTAATATTATATCGTGTTTGTATCATCATGTCATGTCATTTCGTGCTAGTCATCCCTAATCTGATGGGTTTAATTAATTGTATTGAGTTGGGGTTGACCCCTATACAATGAGAACTCAAAATTTAAAACTAAATTGCCTTCAGAAATCCAAACCTACTATTTATACATTACACATAACAAAATCCCCTGTACAATGAGAACTCGAAATTTAAAACTAAATTCCCTTCAGAAAACCAAACCTACTATTTATACATTACATCGTTCATATATATATTATTTTTAAAAACATAAAAAGTAACGATATGTTTATTTAAGGATTAATATACTAGCAAAATGGGTTTGTAGGTGAGGCTCCGAAGGCTCCGAATTTTTATATATATATTTTTAAAGGACCATCAAAATCTAACATTTAAATTAACATATTTTGGAAAAGTGTGTGATGTTGTGATTTGTGAGTCTATCGAACTCATTACCTGAGATGACAGATTTAAGTAATTGAGAGCAGGACCAGGCATCTGTCGTTTGTATTAAAAAATATATATATAAAAAGTAATGATATGTTTGTTTAAGGATTAATAGATTAGTACTCTTTTTCAAACAGTACTAGCAAAATGGGTAATGGTGAGGCTCCGAATTTATATATATATATTGTAAAATAATTTACAGAGGAAAGGACCATCAAAATCTAACATTTAAAAAAATAATTTAAATTAACATATTTTGGACAAAGTATGTGACGTTGTGGTTTGTGAGTCAGTCGAACTCATTACCTGAGATGACAAATTTAAGAAGTTGAGAGCAGGACCAGGCATTAGAGCGGTGGCAAATACTGCAATATAAATCTTCTCAGGAAACCTCTCCATGGCAATGGATATGGCGGCCCCACCCATGCTGTGGCCCACAAGGATGACCCTCTCCTTTGGCGGGAGAGACTTCATGAATCTCATCAATGGCTCAACGTAATCTGAGAGAGAATGAAGTTGTTGAACTTGCTTTGGGTTGACCCCAGATGCTGCTAGGTCTAGAGCTGTAACATTATGACCAATTGAGGCCAGTAGAGTTGAGACCTTGTACCAGCACCATGCCCCATGACCAGCTCCATGAACCAGCACAAAATGCTTCTGGTTTGCATCTGGGTTTGGAGATGGGGTGCAGATTCTGGTCAAGCTAAGAAATAAAAGGAAGGACACCAAATGCTTCACTCTCATGTTCTCCATGTTTCGTACAAACCTCGCTCTCTTTTCTTGGCCTGTACTATAATGCATTTGGTCTAGTCTTTCTTTTATATATCATGAATCTGCTTAATCTAGATAATAAAAATACAGATGATTTTGGCAATCTGAATAGTCAGTGAATAATTGTCAAAATATATCTAGAGGTATGCGCGTGCGTGTGCATTAGTTATTCCTCCCTGAATGGCAAAGTCATAATTCTCCAAGTCCATTTTGAATCTTCTCTGAAAACAAAAGGAGAATTCTTTGATTTTATCTTTCGCAGTAGTTTAGACATTTATGAGAGCTTGCTCAAGATAAACCCTATCTATACAAAATGAGGTGAGGCTGCGAGATTGTCCACACCCATACTACGCATGCATGTGTCACTCTTTTTGTGTATAATCTTTTTTTAGTCAGGCATGAGTGTTGAAGTTTCCATAACAGAGGAAATGGACAAGATAGCAGCAACAAAGAATACTTTGACTTTTCAGCATTTAAATTGCAGCTAGGCTTTTCTTGCATTTTGTTTATACATTTGAGAGTATATAAAGTTCTATACAAGACGTCTCTAGAATTGTATCAAAGAATACAAGAAAGGAATGTGCTTAGGTTCATCCATATCATTTGAGTCCTTTGCATCTTGAACTGACCTTTTGTAAGGTTTTGGGTGCCTTGGGTGTCTTGAGAAGTTGGAGTGTGATTAAGTAACCTTCACAATATACGTGTTATTATCTAAACCGTTCATTTTTTAAATCACAAAAGATCATATGTGCAAAAACTCAATCAAATTGGAGATCATTTAGTTATTCGATGAGTTGACACTTATACCAACACCATGCTCCATCTCCATGGCTAGCTCCATGAACTAGCACAAAATGCTTCTTAAAGGCATCTAGGGTTGGAGATGAGGTGCACATTCTTTTCAAGCAAATTTAACAAATAAGACGAAATACTCAAAATGCTCAGCTGATCACATATGCTCCTTGTTATTTAATTCATCAATCTTTGCTTGGCATTTCGTGTAGTCTTAGTTTTATTGTCATATGTTGGAGTGTGTATCTCTAGCGCTCCCCTTATTATTGTTTTAAATGCCTAAAGCCGCCTAGGAGTGGAAAGCCGCCCTTAGAGCATCTCCAACCGATGTGTCAAAAGTGTCACATAGACACTTAACAGCTAGAAATAACATATCACATCACTCCAACCGATGTGTCAAAGCTGATGTGGAATGAAGGCTGGAGGTTGAGATGTTATTTTTGACATCCCAAAAGCAAGATGTCAAATGAATATTTTATTATTATTTTTTTCTTTTCTTTTTCATTAAAAATAAATCAACACTAAAATGTAATAAAATAATAATTTAATTTGACATATCGGGTGGAGTGTAAAGCTGTGTGTAAGATGTCAAATTGCCACATCAGCCATCAAATTTAAATTTGATGTTTGGTATTTAACATTTCCCTAGGAAATGCTCTTATGTTTGTCTTAATCCCATGTCAAGGAATTTATTTTTCTCTTTTTAAGAATGATAGGAATTACGACCTTTATTTATTTTGGAAAATTCAAGAACATCCATGCAATTATGCATAATTTAATAGTACTAAGTAAGTGCCCTAAGGGTATTTAAGTTGTTGAGGTAGCAAATATTTTTTTAGTACAAGTGATTGTCTAAACTACATGGAATGTGGTATTTTTTACACATACACAATTAAGATGTCATAGGGAGTTCAAACCTAAGACCTATCTCGTACACATACACAATTAAGATGTCATACACAATTAAGATGTCATAGGGAGTTCACTTTTAATTTTTCCCTCAAATAAAGGCTCATCTATGATATCATACAATCTCAACAAAAAATAGCATTATTCCCCAAAAAGAAAATATTACATGAGATTAATAGCACACTGCTATATATACACCTTCGACATGAGAGATTTTTCAATAAGTATTTTTTGTTAAGAATTGGTTATATACTTCTAATCTTGGTCATTAGATTGCATTCATTAAATGTGTTGGTAGTCTCTTAGATGCAATTCAACGACGGAGGTTAGAAATATGTAACCAATCCTTAATTTAAATTAATACTTATTGGAGAATGTATATATATTGGAATTTATTACACCAACTAATTGGCGATTTTATTTTTCACAATTTTAGTGGGTCAGAAAGGCTAGCTAGTATAACTGCATCATGATCATCTACAATGATGACAAGCTCCTAGCAATAATTGATCAGGTGCTCACGATGTTTAGGAATATTGATCAGAAATCTCTTGGAGGGAGGAGAAGAATTCCTGCGGTTTGGAGAACATGAGCATATATATGATCAGAGTGAACATCTTGTATGGCCTTCTTGTTGATACCTGAAGCTGCAAGGTCCAAGGTTGTGACTCGGTCTCGGTGACCAGCAGACTCTAGCCTTGGCTTGACCTTGTACCAGCACCAGGAGCCATGGCAAGCCCCATGTACTAGAACAAAATGCTTCTCTGCTTTTGGTGCTGCCATTTTTCTCTGTTGGTGATTTGTTGTTCACATGGGATCTTTAGGTTATTTATAAATATTGTCGGCTCATTCTTAACAGTCTAAACTTTTGGGATCGAATGGTTGACATCAATACATATATTGCCTCTGCTTCTTTAGTAGGAACAAGTTCCCTTAATATTTTTATCAATTAAATTTTTTTGAAAAGGGCCGGAAATTTCAATTAACCTTTAAGTGAAGAATGTGATGAGGACTTAATTGAGGTTTTAACTTGAAAACAAGTTATGATTTGAATCAGATAGCTGGATATAGTAATTAGGACAAATGTCAAGAGCTTTACCAGAACATACAACATAGCTACCATAAAAATTTATACAAGTTAGGTGGGTGCCACTTATCATGACTGGTTTTTATGCAAGTTAGGTGGTTGCCACTTATCATGACTGAAACCAGACGGAATTTAATACATTGTATTTGTATTGGCACTTGCATGGCATATATAGAAAATAGAAAGAACAAAATTGATTAAAAAATGCTTCACTCTCATATTCTCCATGTTTCGTACAAACCTCGCTCTCTTTTCTTGGCCTGTACTATAATGCATTTGGTCTAGTCTTTCTTTTATATATCATGAATCTGCTTAATCTACATAATAAAAATACAGATGATTTTGGCAATCTGAAAAGTCAGTGAATAATTGTCAAAATATATCTAGAGGTATGCGCGTGCGTGTGCATTAGTTATTCCTCCCTGAGTGGCAAAGTCATAATTCTCCAAGTCCATTTTGAATCTTCTCTGAAAACAAAAGGAGAATTCTTTGATTTTATCTTTCGCAGTAGTTTAGACATTTATGAGAGCTTGCTCAAGATAAACCCTATCTATACAAAATGAGGTGAGGATGCGAGATTGTCCACACCCATACTACGCATGCATGTGTCACTCTTTTTGTGTATAATCTTTTTTTAGTCAGGCATGTGTGTTGAAGTTTCCACAACAGAGGAAATGGACAAGTTAGCAGCAACAAAGAATACTTTGACTTTTCAGCATTTAAATTGTAGCTAGGCTTTTCTTGCATTTGGTTTATACATTTGAGAGTATATAAAGTTCTATACAAGACGTCCCTAGAATTGTATCAAAGAATACAAGAAAGGAATATGCTTAGGTTCATCCATACCATTGAGTCCTTTGCATCAGGAACTGACCTTTTGTAAGGTTTTGGGTGCTTGGGTGTCTTGAGAGGTTGGAGTGTGGTGTGATTAAGTAATCTTCACAATATACATGTCATCATCTAAACTGTTCAATTTTTAAATAGTAAATTGAGCTTAGACCCATAAAATTCATTTGTAATCACCTACAATCATTTCCTTTATTTTTCTATTTAAAATACCCAATTTTTTCAAGTAAAACCCGCTGACTAGGATCCAAGTAAGCAAGTTACCTAATCTAGCTTAAAATCTAATTTATTCTATTTTTGGGATTCCAAAACTACCTGTATTTACAAGTTAACGTGTTATGTGGAGGTGTAACTAATGACACACACACGTTGAATTTGGAAAGATCTTCAAATGGTTGTAATGGATGTAGGAATTAGTTTAGAAACTTATTTGAAATTAAATATTAAATTCAACATTAACATATTAGTAACGTTTTGGTTTATTTTATGACAAAAAAAAAACGTTTTGGTTTATTTAATAAATTTTTGTTGTTGTTTTCCTTTTATGAATTATACTACTAGTAATCTATTTTATTATAGTTTTATGAATAATAGTGTGCATTCTAATTATGTTGAAAAATATTTTGATAATATATTTAATGTTTGTTTTATGAAAAACAATTTTTTTTAAATGAACCTATTTTTTCTCTAAATAATGTACCTATACACATTTATAGGTATATTGTAAAATAATTTACCTATGGGTAAATAATGTACCTATATTTTCTATAAATTATTGTGTATACGGAAATTTCAATTACAAAGTAACTGACTTAGTTTTTTTTAAAAAAAAAAAAATTGGTAAATAATATACCTACATTTTATTTAAATAATATATTTATATTTATATTTTTTTTATAGGTATATTTTTGGATATGTAATTTACAGATTTTTTTTTGGTTTGCAATTTTAGGGGGCGGTATGGGAGAGGGAATGACAACCAAAAGAAATGTGGTGATTGATATGCTATTAATAGGGAGTGTTAATTACAATTATGACAGTTAATGAAATGCTTGAAATAAATTATAAATAAAATATGAAGTTTGGTGGCAATGATGTAAAAATATAGGAATACTACGACCTTTTATATCCTACTGGTCATTTAAATTTGAAATTGGGTTTTACACATAGATTTATACAGTGATGGGTATATGTCTAGGAAATAAAAAATATAGGGATCTATATTGGATAAGCCCTTTTTTAAATCACAATTTAAAGATCATATATGCAAAAACTCAATCAAATTGGAGATCGTTTAGTTATTCGATGTATCAACTAAATAGATGTCAACTAAATAGAGGGTTGGAGATGAGGTGCACATTCTTTTCAAGCAAACAAATAAAACGAACTACTCAAAATGCTCAGCTGATCAATGATCACATATATATATATATATATGCTCCTTGTTATTTAATTTATCAATCTTTGCTTGGCATTTGGTATAGTCTTAGTTTTATTGTCATATGTTTGAGAGTGTATCTCTAGCGTTCCCCTTATTATTGTTTTAAACGCCTAAAGCCGCCTAAAAGTGGAAATCCGGCCTTGAGTTTGTCTTAATCCCACGTCAAGAAATTTATTTTTCTCTTTTTAAGAATGATAAGAATTACAACCTTTATTTATTTGGAAGATTCACTATTATACCCAATATAGGAGCTCAAATTATTAAAAAAAAACCTATATAAAATTGACTTTAGAAACACACCTAAAACTCATTTACAACATAACAAAAAGACTTTTAACTTCTTTTAAATTACAAAACTGTCATTGATTTCTTAAAAGAAACCTAACCCCAAAACCTCATAAAAAAGCACAAAACACTAAATAGGGCATCAAAGTAATTTAATAATTAAAATTAAATTCAATAGGGTCAGCTATCATTTTTGGGGGTTTTTTTGGGTTTGTTTATAAAATTAAATAGTGTAGGGTTTATTTATAGTTTTAGTGCTAAGAATGAGTATATGACTAAATATCTTTATTTATTTTGGAAAATCTAAGATCGAGGAATCAACCCGTGAATATTCCTTGTGCGAAATTTTTCTCAAACATGTGGCTCGATACAAGTATGGATGTGGAAGTGACTACGGACCCACATCGAAGAAGTACCACTCTAATCTACATCTTAAAAGTGGGTGATCTGTTATTAATGACATCAAATCTTTTTTATTCAAAACATCACATTTAGAAGTCCGTTGAGCCTTATGATCTACGGAGTTAAGTTTGTCATATAAATTACATTTTATTTTCTAAAAATTTATTCATATATGGTTGCATTTTTTATGAATGTCTAACTCTCAGCAACTTCCTTGAGGTAGGAGAACAGCTCAAGCGGTCTAGAGAACATCACCATGTGATCAGAACCATTGATCAATTTGACTTCATTCGGCGGATTCTTATTGATCATCAACATTCGCCATTTCTCAGTTACTATATGGTCTTGGTCGCACCCGATGAAAACTCTACGAACCGATCCATATTTCTCATTAGTGAGTTTTATATCATCACTAAAGAGAGGAGAGAATCTCACCAAGGACAATGCTAGTGTTAAATCCTGTTAGTCGATCATCACCCAACCAAGAAAGAAAAGAGAAAGATGAACAATATTAGCTAAAGGGACACATGCATAAAATCAATTTTTACTTTTGGGTTAATTATTGTAGATGTCCTTGAACTATGGCCCCAGTTGCAATTGAGTCCATGAACTAATTTTTGAGGCAATGAAATCCTTTAATTAGACAATTAATTGCAATTAGGTCCTGCCGTCCAACTCTGTCAATTTGTCCGTCAAAATGAGGGGTAAAAACGTCCTTTCGAGTCAAAAGAAAAAAACTGAAAAAAGTGAAAAAAAATCGGGTTGAATGGTGAGAGTTTAGTGAAATCGAAATCAAGAACGAATGCAATCCAATTTTCAGAAGCTCAGATCGTTCAGATGAAATGAAGGCGAAGTTAAGCAGAGAGAGAGAGAGAGAGAGAGAGAGAGAGAGAGAGAGAGAGAGAGAGAGAAAAACTTAAAAATAAAAATCCCTCTCTCTTTCGCGCTCTCTCCCTCTCTTTCACTCTGTCTCTCCCTCTCTCTTACAACCCATTCCTCCCTCCTTATCTCACCCCCCTCAAAACCCATATCCCAATATGAGGTTCTTCAATTTGAAGAGCAGAACCATGATAGATGTGGCCCTGTAAAGCGATGAAGAAGATGTGACAGGATCCGTCCCGAAATTCGTCGGAACCTTAGACGAATCCTGTGGAGGTTCCGAAATCTTACCGATGTCGGGCCCACTTACTAAAAACCGAGACTTTCTGCCGAAAATTTGGCAGAGTCTCCCCTGTAAATTGAACATTCCCCAAAAATTTCAACATGCATAAAAACACATTTTTTAAAACACCAACTGGCAGCATGCACAAGTTAACAACATGCAATCACATAATAGGCCTCCGGCCTTCAGATAATTCAAAACCAAACCATACATGATCTCAAACAATTATACGATCACTCCCAAACCTCATTAAACCGGATTCAAATCCATTAACCCCATCAAAAATCCAATCACACATTCAGAATCGATCAAACCTTTTAAACGCACTAATATTCCGCGGCTGCACCTGGTGAGACCCCAGGCTGCCTACGTACCCTTGGACAAGGGATCAAGCCACACGTAGTTCTCATGTCAATAGTCACTACTCTGTTAATAAACAATTATTTACCACCGAACCAACTATACATTTTAGATCTATCACAAATTCCCAAAACTGACAAAAACACAATGTACACATGCTCAATCTCTTTCTTTATATCAATTCAAACCTCACAACCATACCCTATTCAAGGCGTATGTACAATGAACACATTAGCAAATTATTCCTTTTATAACAGTTCAATTCCGCAACCATACCCTATCCAAGGCGTATGGTGCCAAACAACACTGCCCAAATCCAGGGCTTATACGTTCATACATATACAAGCTCACAAATCTCAAACTAGAATCAAAACCACATATACATATATGTAATATAATAACACCAACCTCTCACCATCATCTTGTACAGGGGAAACAATCCAACTGGGGATTGTTGACTAGCTCACACTTATCCGGCCCCCAAACGTCCATGTGGCTAGGGACGAGCCGTCCAACTAGGGGACTAAACTCAACCAGCCCGTACGGACAAAGAATCAAGACCCGTACGTCTGAAACAGTCCTACACGCGCAGACTACCCAATTAAGGGTCTACAGCGACACCCCATTAAGGTATGCCCCGGGTTTCCGTCATATCCAGACCATATCCATAATTTCCATATATCAATATCCAAGGGGAGGTACATATGATGATGCACATCATGTCCTGGGGGAAACAATCCAACAGGGGATTGTCGACTAGCTCACACTTATCTGGCCCTCAAACGTCCATGTGGCTAGGGATGAGTCGTACGAACGAAGAATCAAGACCTCTACGCCTGGAACCGTCCTACGCGAGCAGACTACCCAATTAAGGGTCTACAGCGACACCCCGTTAAGGTATGCCCCGGGTTCCGTCATATCCATACCATATCACCATTTTCCCGGCATCCAACAATTCCAGGATCCGTGACCAATAAAGCCCACACGCCCTAAACCCGGCACGTGTGTGAATAGTATATCCAAACCTTATCCATTTTCATATATCCCAGTGTCCATAACCACTGTTTCCAAGTATCATTATCCAAGGGGGGGAGGTACGTATGATGATGGAGTTCGTAACCTTTATAACCATATTTTAAAATGATATTTCCTTCATTAATTCAATTGTTCCAAACCTCTATACATAGTATAGACAACAAACTCTCAAGTATATTCTATATCCAGGGGGGTACCTAAGGTAGTGCTAATAGCACTCAACCTACATTCTAACTCACATCTCTCCTCATCTCACAACCACATGCCAAGCACCCCACACATATTAAACAAACATAGCACTTTCTCGAGTATTGTATATATACAAGTCCAGATACTAGAATATGTCAAAACTCATATATATCACTAATACTTACAAAGATAATAAATTCAACCAATAAATATAAAATGAACTTCAATAAACTATTATTACATTCATATGTAATACTTCCATCACAAAATCATGCCACACTACAAGGAAAAATGTGATTAGCGACAAATTAATGAGCGACCAAATAATTTTTGGTCTCTGATAATGTAAATGGCGACCAAAATTTCATATATGGTCGTCTAAACTTTGGTTGGATTTTTGCACATGCGGAACCTTTTGGAATATGTTTAGCGACTAGAAGTGGCACATTGTATGACGAACCTTTTAGTCTCTAAAACGGATTTGGCGACCAAATATTATTTTGGTCTCTAACCAATGCTTTGGGATAAGAGCTAGGTGGCGCGAAATCTAAAATTATTAGGCGACCAAACTTTTGGTCGCTGTGTTGGTTCATTTTCGTCGCCATTATTATATTCCCGCCTAAAATTTGGCACTAACAAAGCGACCAAAAGGGTAGGTCTCTAAAACCTTTTGGCGACCAATACTTTTAGTAATACGACAACGTTTTAATATAAGTGGTCATTGCAAAGGGACGACAAAAAGAAAAATTGGTCATTGGAAAGGGTGCACAATAAATACCATGGCTCTATTATCTTTTCTTCCCGTTTACTTCAAAATCAGAGAACACTTTGCCTTCAGACCAAAAAATATAAAAGGCAAGAGAAAACTTTGCTTTGTTCAACTAAACGCTCTCTCACTCACTCTCTCTCATCTCTCTCTAACCTAGAGAGATGACGTGAAGCCACACCTAGTGCAACTGATCATCTTTACATCCCATTCTCTCACTCACAATCTGTCTCTCTGCTCAACCCCAAATCTCAGCCATCCACCAACCCAATATCAAAACCCACTCCTCCCTTTGTCTCTGAGGTCAAGTGAAAATCCAATCCGAAGCTTTCATAATTTGCATTCAGCTTGTTTATCATCAGTCAAGGAGCAGAATTTGAAAAAGGTAGTTGCTTTAATAAATAATTTTTGTATTTCCTCTAAATTTCATCTATATTTGTTCGATTGTGGTCTGATGATGGTCCAAGGTTATGTTTTTCTTTAATTTTTGTATTGTATTTGAGCTTATTAGATGACAAAACTTTGCACTTATTAGACTGTAATAAGTTTGTGCATTTGGGGTCCAAGGTCTGCTAATGGTGAAAGGTTCGATTGTGGTATGATGATGACAAAACTTTGAACTTATTAGACTATAATTTACCTGCTTTCTGGTTTTAGAAAGGTCTGTCTCCAAACACACACACATAATTGTCAATATGGATGACAATATGCAGAGCAATGTCTCTGAACACATGATGAGGAATTGGGTTCCCTTGGAGTGATTTAAGTTTCCCCAAAGGGAGAAAAGGAACCGAAGCTGGTCTTTGCAAAGATAGAAATATTATAATTCTTATGGTCCTCCCAAAATCTAAGGATGGCCTTGGAAATTTCATGTTATAGATGTATACTTTCGCTTGCTTTTTTACTCTTGGGCTTTTCTATAAATAAATTCTGCTCCATGATAAGCAAAACATGTTCAGATTATGAGTGCGGTTCTAGAAAAAAATAAATTCAAATAATGCAAAGAAAATGGAACATCAGATATTAGAAAATTTGGGATTAAAATACATAGTGATAAAACTATATCTCTTCACATCAATTGCTCTCAATGTTACGGACTACAAGTTACATAGTGATATTAGAAAATTATGATGTCTTGTTTTGTTGAATGATGAGCTTTAGTGGTGAAAATTAATATTGTTTTGGTGATCAGGTCCTCAAAATGGTTTGCACACATAGGAGAGCTTGATTTGGATATCGAGTTCTGATTGAGTTGGTCCTGATTCAGAGCTTATTTGGGACTGGTTTATTAAAAGGTTAGAGTATAAAAATTCTTTTAGAACCTTTGTTTGGATATTGGCCAAAATTGTGAGTGTATGATGCACTAAACTTGTGCAAGTATGCACTCGGAAGGTTGAAATTAGAGTTTTGGGTCTCTCTAAACACACTAAGTCTGGTATTTTTATTATTTGACTTTTGCTGGTTTGAATTTTATTTTCTAGCATTGATATAATTTTCTCATTTGTCTCCATTTTTCTGTAGATTGTTGAATTTCTTGTTTAAGAGGAACTTTTTTAATTTATGCAATTTTTCTGTTGGTAGATTTGTAGTTAAGGTTTTGTGGGTTATGAAAATTTACAAATTTTGCTAGATTTGTATGATTGCATATTATTTTTTATGAATTGATAAGTGATATAAAAATTCTAAATACATATTTAGTAATTGAACAGATTCAGTACTTTGGAAAAGAAAAAAAACATAGATTCAACAATTAGACAATAGGATTTAGATGTTGGGATGTTGTTAATTCATTGAGGGCCAGATTTTTCAAGGGAGGCCATGATAATTTACCCAAAGTAAAACCAAATGCAAGCAAAACACTTACAGTTTACAGCTACAAGAGATGAGGTAGTTTCAAAGGCATAAGAATAAGTAATATTGTAATAATATTAGAAAATACAAATTCTAAATTTTAATTGAAGAAAAAGAATGATCCTATTAATATAGTTTTCAAAATTAATCTCCCTCTAACTCAAATAACTAATATTTTATAGTAGGTTATCTCAATTATTTGGACAATAATGTAATAAGCAGGAAATGGATACTATGGGGCAAGCAAACATATTACGTAATACATGTAAATGCTCTTCACTCATATATATTTAATTGTTTGTTTTGGTTATGCTATGGAATTGTTGTATTTTTTGACATTATGCATTGGCTTGAAACTTTTGTGATTAGCACAGTCCGTAAGAGTTCACATTAGGTTTCACCCTAGAATTCATTTGAAGTAGTTAACTACTCAGTAATTAAGATACTTTAGACCTGTTGCAGAAGCTAACTATCGCACAGAATATGCATTTTGGAATGGGATATGGCCTTACCGGAGTCATAAGGAGACAAACTTGTATATTGATTGTATAAGGAGACAAAACAAGTCATGGATGAGATATGACATCATCTAAATTGTGTTACTGGACGGTATAATGGATAAGCAATGGATTTGGGAAAGAAACCGGTTGAGTAAATGTTATACAGATGGTATTCAATCATTTATGGAAGCAGCAAGTCGGCACGTAAATGACAAGAATGAGACCAAATGTCCCTGCATGAAGTGTCAGAATATGCAATTGCATGATCTTGCAACTGTTCATGCACATTTATGGAAGAATGGGATGTCTGTGGTTTATCACACATGGATATATCATGGGGAATCATTTGAGATACCAACACAAACTTCAAATCTTCCATCTGGCTCCGATAATGATGTACATGATATGTTAAATGATAGATTTTCATGAGACATGGATCATGATCCACATGGGGAAGATATTATGGGTGATGATTATGAATCCAATGTGCATAGGTTTGAGGCTGGTAAGTATGAGAAGTTAATGGTAGAAGCTGAGCGAGAACTTTTCCCTGGAACTAAGGGCTGTTCTGTTTTAACATTCATGGTACAGCTCATGCTTAACAAGGTTGAAAACCATTGGACTAACAAATCGTTTGATACGATGTTAGAGATATGGAGTTCTGCCTGTCCTAAACCCCATAACATTCCACCATCTTATTATGCTACAAATAAGATGTTGAAAGATTTGGGTTTGGGGTTTGAAAAAATTGATGCGTGCAAGTATGATTGTGCTCTCTTTTATAAAGAGCATGAAAATAAGGATAAATGTCCGGAATGTGATGAGCCAAGGTATAAACCAAGTACTAGTGTCAAGAGGAAGAAGGTTCCACAAAAAGTGTTGCGCTACTTTCCTTTGAAGCCAAGATTACAACGATTGTTCATGTCAAAGAATACAGCTGCGTATATGAGGTGGCACGCTAATAAAAGGGTGAATGAAGAGGGTGTTATGAGGCATCCAACTGACTCTATTGCGTGGAAGGAGTTTGATTTAATGTACCCAGAGTTTGCTCAAGAGCCACGAAATATCAGGTTAGGTCTTGCAACAGATGGGTTCAACCCGTTTGGAAATATGAGCCTTTCCTATAGTATGTGGCCGGTGATTGTGGTTCAGTATAATCTGCCACCTTGGATGTGCATGAAAGCACAATATTCAATGATGACTTTGCTTATTCCAGGCCCAAAAGCGCCGAGCAAAGATATTGATGTGTATTTGCGCCCATTGGTTGATGAATTGAAGGAGTTATGGGAACAAGGTGTGCCAACTTACGACAAGTTTAGTAATTCTGGTTTCACTCTACGGGCAGCGGTTATGTGGACAATTAATGACTTTCCAGCTTATGGAAATTTGTATGGATGGAGCACCAAAGGGTTTTTGGCATGTCCTGTATGTCTTAAAGATACGTCACATACCCGGTTGAGAAAAAAAACTTGTTATATTGGGCATCGCCGTTATTTAAGAAAGAATCATCCATGGCGCAAGGATTGTATCCACTTTAATGGGAAATATGAGATGAGGGATCCACCTAGGGTATTCTCAGGTGATGAAATATTACTTCAGTTTAATCATCTCAGACCTTGTAAGCCTGGTAAGCACCCTAATAATTAGGATAGAAAGAGGAAGCGAATACCTGCGAACTAAATTGGACAAATAAAAGTATTTTCTTTGAATTGGAGTATTGGTCTAAGTTGAAAATAAGGAATAATTTGGATGTAATGCATATTGAGAAAATTATATGTGATAGTGTTGTTGGGACATTGTTGAGCATAGAAGGAAAAACAAAAGACACAAGTCGACGCACGCTTAGATATGAATTTACAAAATGGTTTACAATTACATCGGGATGAAGGGGGTGATGTTAAGAAGTGGAAACCAGTTTATACGCTGGAGCCGATTGAGCGTCGAAAATTTTATGAATTTTTGAAATCCGTGAAGTTTCCAGATGGGTATGCAGCCAACATCTCACGAAATGTTAAAGACGGAAAAATGTTAGGTTTAAAAAGTCACGATTGTCATGTTCTGATTCAACGACTTCTTCCAATTGGAATTAGGCCATTCTTACCAGAAGTTGTATGTGCCCCACTTGTGGAATTGTCAAGTTTCTTTGAACAAATTTGTGCAAAAACCTTGAAAGTTGCAGATTTAGTAGGGATGGGCATTTTTTCTGAAAACCCGACCGAACCGGCCGAACCGGTTTTGGCGGGTTGGTCCGGTTTTGAAACTAAAATTATTAAAATCGGCATAAACCCGAACCGGACCGATAGTGAACCGGTTTTGAATTTTTTAAATCGGCGAAACCCGAACCGGACCGATTCCATGTAAATTGCCTAAAAATTCAGAGTTTATGCACTCATGAAGAATCGAACTCTGGTTAGAGTTTGGGTACAAGTCCCAAATACCACTAGACTGATGCATCTTCTTGTGGAACAATCATACAATTGTAATATTTATTACAATCTAACCGTCCCACAAACTCTCTTTTTCTTTTTCTTTTCTCCAAACCGTCATCATTTCCTTCATTCTTTCTTCTCTTCTCTCTCCATCTTTTTCCTTTGCTTTTTCTTCTTTTCTTCTTCATTTCTTTTTCTTTTCTCCCAACCGTCATCATTCCTTTCCTTCTTTCTTCTCTTCTATCCATCTCTCCATCTTCTTCATCTGCTTTTTCTTCTTTTCTCCCAGCCATCATTTCTTATTTCTTCTCTTCTCTCTCCATCTTTTTCTTCGTTCTTCTTCATCCCGATGGCTGCATTTTCTTCTTCTTTCGTTCTTCTCTCCATCTTCTTCCTCGGCTTCTTCTTCCTCCCCATACCCCCCAACCACGAAGTGATCCTCAAGCCATCAATCCCAGTTCAATTTTTTTCCATCGATGTTCGCCGAACCAAATCAAACCGCACCTACTCCTCGGCGTGCCGATTGTAGTCGGTCTTGCATCTCCTCGGCGCGCGGCGGTCTCCAAAGTGGGTATACCGATGACCTCTGATCGGCGTACGGTTTAAGCCCATACCCGAACCAACCCGCACCGTGTCCATCCCTAAGATTTAGATAGGTTGGAAACAGACATCGTGTTCATACTTTGCAAACTTGAGAGAATATTTCCACCAGCATTTTTTGATGTGATGGTACATTTGGCTGTGCATTTACCACGTGAGGCAAAACTTGCTGGACCTGTTGGGTATCGATGGATGTACCCGATAGAGAGGTACTTATGTTTCTTCTAGTTTGGTTTTCCAGTAATTTCTTAATTAGTATTGGAAATAGATTTTATAACTATAGGAATTGCAGGATGTTAGGAAGGTTGAAGGGTTATGTGCGGAATAGAGCTAAAGGAAGGATCCCTTTCGGAGGGTTACATTGCACATGAATCCTTAACCTTTTGTTCAGAGTATCTTCGAGCTAGTGAGACAAATTCTTCTCACTTTGAACGAAATAATGATGGTGGTGAAAATGATGCACAATTCTCTATCTTTGCCCAAATTGCACGCCCATTTGGTGGTTATAAGTTCAATGGTCAGACAAAGATATGGAACCAGCATTTTGGTATATCTTAGACAACTGCAATGAAATTGAACTCTTCAAAAAGTATGCAAATCTAATTATGTGCTCGCATTCACATTTTTAAATTTTATCTTCAACTTATTAAATTTCCATTTCTGTTTGTTTATATTTCTACAGTGAACATCATCAAATTTTAGAAGTAGAAAGTGAAGATAACTTAGAACAGAGACATAGAGAAAAATTTCCCAAATGGTTTAAAAATCGTGTCCAAGAATTAACAATTGAAGGATCCTCAAGGGTTAACAAAGAATTGTGTGCATTATCATATGGTCCTGATAAGATAGTTAGCAGTTACACAGGGTGTATTGTCAATGGAGTTCGATGGCATACAAACCAAATAGATGAAAATCGCACAACTCAAAACAATGGGGTGAAGGTGCCAGGGATGCATGGTAATCAAGAATCTGATTTTTACGGTAGATTGGTTAGTGTTGATAAGATAGGATTCACTTATGGATATCACATAATAATTTTCAAATGTGAGTGGTTTAATACTCAGCCAATGATGAGGAAAAGAAAAAAGATTCCTCGGATTGTTCGTGATTATCACCTAACTTCAATTAACATAACCAGTTTATGGTATAAAGACAACCCTTATGTGTTGGCTAAACAAGCACAACAAATCTTTTACCTTGATGACCCGAAATTAGGTTCTAATTGGAAAGTCATTCAAAAGATTCAACATAGACATGTGTGGGATGTTCCTGAGAATGAGGTTGCTCATGAAGCAGAAACAATGTACGAGGGTGGCATCCACGAAGCTCGTGACATTGTCCTAACTTCTCGAGATGAAACTGTTCCAATTACATCGCTTCGCAGGGAAGATGCAGAGCCTGAAGTAGTTGTGGGTGACATTAATTTGGAACCAATAGCACACGATGATGATGAGGATGAAGATTTTATTGATGATGATCCTTTGGAAGAAGAATACTTCTCTGGATATGAGGAAGAAAGTGTTCATAGTGATGATTATAGTGATTTAGATTGACATGTTTTTTGTATTCTCTGTTGTTTTGATATGTTTTTGCAGGGTAAGGTTTATCATATCCCTCCTGGTTACATGTAATGTGGTTTTCTACTTATAAATATCTTTTGTTGTACAAGTTACCTGAAAAAGAAAAACAGTTTGTATATGAGGGTCTGATAGATATTTAGAATGTTACGAAATTTTTTATGCCTAATACTTATTTGCAGGATGGTTAAGGTTGTTGATTCGGTTAAGACTAAAAATAAGAAACAAAGATCAGCTCCACATGCACCACGATCACAACATGCACCACAAACACAAGAGGCACCACGACCACAAGAGGCACCACTACAACAAGATCACCAATATGAGCAACCATGTGATCAGCCACCATTGCAGTCACCTCATCGACATCAGGAGTCTGCATCTGCCTCTCTAGCAACTCCTCACATAGGTAGAAAATGAGTTTATTATGATTCTGAAGATATTTTTATTATGAACTTAATATGCTAGCTGATGACTAATGATTGGAAGTCTGGACTTATTATGATGTTGAACTGATTTGTCTAGGATTTTATATGAACTTAATTGTTGGCAGATATATATAGGACCAGAACTCCAATTTTATATGGATGTTTATATGAATTTCTCTTTAAATTTGAGCTGATTTTAGGAGCAGAACTCCAATTGTACGAACAATTTAGATTCTTAGACAAGTTATTTTTGGTTTTTAGGCCAGGGAGATTGTTCAGAGACTTTGTCAAAGCGGAGGAACACTCGTGGTCCAACTGTGGGGCTTGGTACTTGTTCTGTGGTTAATAAGTCACAGACACTGATTCCGTGCGAATTAATCCAGAACTGAAATTGGTGGCAACTGTGGAGATCCAAAATATGTTTGTCAATGAGATTGGGTTAATTACTCGAGCAAACGCTCCACTAAATGTAAACGAGTGGAAGAAAGTAACCTTGGAGCAGAAGATGGATATGGCGAAAGCATGAAGGTCAGCACTTACTTTCTTTAATTTTTACTTTAGACAATACTGATGGATATGGATATGGCTTTTCTTTTTTGGGTTATTGTTGCAGATGATTTTTATGTTTAGCAGATAATGAGATATTGTTTACTATTTAAATGATAATCTAATATATTTTTTATGGTTAATTGTTAGTTTAAGTTTGACGTTGACCTTAGGAGGATTCGGATATTTGGGAGTTTATTGATGGCCATATGAGCAAGAGTTATAAAGAATGGAAAGCAAAGCTCCATAAGCACTTTAAGGAATATGCTCATGACCTTCAGCTTGCACGGGCCACACCTCCCACTAACAAGGTCTTTGTAACTCATAGGAAAATAGAGGAGTGGCACTGGTTAGTTGATAACTTGTACACAGATGAGAAATACCAGGTATCTTAATTAATTAGGTACTATTGTGACTCATTGATTATGATCATTTTCTTATTTATTAGTTAGAAGGAATATAACAAATTCTCTTTGCTTTTATTAAAGAAAAGGTGCAAAGCCAATGTTAATAACAGGAAAAAGAAAGAATATGAACACACAGGAGGTTCACGCCCTTTCCTGAAACATAAAGAAGCAGCTGAGAAGGTAATTAGTAAATTCTTTACATTTAATGTTATTCCTACTAAGTTCAAGTAGTCCTCCTCTTTTAGTTATTGGAAAAGGAGAAGCATTAAAGTAAAGGTGAATGTGATATTTGTTGAAAAATCTGCATATCATGGCAGGAAGCAAGAATATCAATGGGTTTGATTGAAATTAGGTGAAGTGGTATTGCATGGAAGCAAAATATATTAATAAAATGACCCCTTGTGATTTCTCGTTGTCTTGATCATATTAGACCCCTTTTGATTTCTTAAACTCATTTGTTTTTTTTTTCCTTGGGAAAATGAAGGAGGGTCAACATGTTACACTTATCGACAATTGGAACAACATGCATATGCACATGGATAAAGGTGTATGGATTAATGAAGTTGCTGAGAATAAGGGGGTAAATGATAATTTTTCCTATACTTTAGCTACATGTTCAACTTATTTTTTTATTTTTTATGTTTGACTTTTACTAACACAACTAGACTTCCTTTTTTGTAGAAGAAAATGAAAGCAGCAATGGCGATGTACATTCAGCAGGAGTCTGCGAGTTCAAGCAACCCTCCTGAACAGATCTCGAGTTCAGACGTGCACCAATTGGGGATTATGACTAAAGAACTTGGGATTGGATCGGGTAAGAGGATACGCGGATTGGGCTCGAATCTTCGAGTGGAGACTAGTTCTCGCTCTACAAGTAGATATAGCAAAACCTCCATGATTGAAGATGAGAGATACAATAAGCTCTCAGAAACTCTGGAGAAACTTTGTGACATCGTTAAGCAGCTGCAAGCTGGGATTAACGACAGATCTAGGAAGAAGCATAAACGCAACAGTAAGTACAGTGATAAGGGACCTCGGCTCCGACCTGATTCTTCTTATTCTGATTCTGATTCTGATTCTAATTCTAATTCTGATGATGCTACAACTAATCATCACGGTGACAACTTACAAGGTGGTGGTGATGGTGTGTATACTAGTCTTGAAGATATTGGTCATGGTCATTAGGTACGTTTTAAACCTTTTGGTTGTTTTGGGTATGGATGATCTTGGTGATTTTGTGACTTTGATGGACTCAAATCCTACAATCTGACTTTGGTTTGTGGTTTTTGTTTCAAATCAAAGATATGTGTGATCAAGAATATGATTTGTAACTTTGGTCACATTGATCATTCATATATTAAGTAGTATATAGACTTAGCTGAAATTTTATGTAGGCTTTGGTATGAATGGATGCATATGCTTCTGTTGCTTGTGGCAACTGCTCCTAAGACTTAAAGAGATGAAGAAGTACTTTTGTGTGTTTTTGAAGGAAAGTGGAGGTACATGTGTAAGCTCTAACTTTTATTTATATTTCATATGTCTTAGTAGACATGACTTTGATCTTAGTTGCTGTGACTATGGTGATTTTGTTAATTATGCTATGTCACTATATTTTGCTTATGAATCCGTTTTGCTTATGAAAAGAAAATGTTGCATGGACTATGATATGTTTTTATGGTGATATATGTTGTGTACTTTGTGGAATTTTAGTTGGGGAAGTCTTATATATGGTAATTTTATTTGGGACATTTAATAAAAGTTTTATAAAAACTATATTAATTTAATTATAGAAAAAGAAAAAAAAAACATATTATTCATATTCAATAAAATATATTTTTTAGTTTTTTAAAAAATTTAAAAAGCCTCAAAATCAACATCCTTGGCGACCAAATAATTGAATATTGGTGACAAAATAATTGAATATTGGTGACAAAATAATTCAATATTTGAGACAAAAACTTGGAACTAGACAGATTTTCCCGACCAAAGTTTTTATTATAAGCAACCAAAAATATTGACATTAAATATAAACCAAGACCAAATTTTTATTTGGTCCCTGATAAACATAACTTCAGCGACCAAATTTTACACTTTTGGAGACCCAAACAGTAGAACGCCAATCGTAAACTACGACCAAATATTTATTTGGTCGCCAATCCCTTTGGACTTTCGCGCCATTTATCAATTTTACGCGCCAAAAAGACAAGGGATCAACGACGAAATTATGAGAAATGGTCGACGAGAACTATTGGTTGCTTATGAGAATCAACGACCAAAATAGCTTTTGGTCGTTGTTTCTAGTATCTACGACGCCCCTTCTACGACAACTAGATTGCGATGAAATTTTTGTCAGCAATAATAATTAGCGACAAAAAACATACATTGGGCGACCAAATATGTTTCGTCGCCAAAAGGGTTTTTCCTTGTAGTGCCATTTATTTCTAATAATCATAACCGAGTCCCAAGACTCACTTTCACCACCCAACAATTCGAGTATCCCATACTCGTCCATTTCATAATTTCCATTATCAAATAATATCCAAGAATTTCATAAAGAAAAACTAAACACTCTTGAAGACAAACGTCCACTTAAATACTAATATTCAAAACCGAGACCCTAGACTCTCTCTCAAGGTTATTCTAATACTTTCCGAAGGGTAAAATAATCTCGGAAGACTCATGGTCAACCGAGAATCAAACTGTCCAAACTTGGTCAACCGGGCCCGCGGGGCCCACGACCTCCATTTTACGATCCAAAAGTTCCTATGGGTTTCACAAGGGCTAGGATACACGTCTCACAAGTTTGGTCCAGGTTGGGACGATTAGATCGTTCGCGATCGCACAATCGGACGGTTATCGTAAAACACAAACTTTAACTATTTAAATCGGAACATCCGGAGTTCCGATTCTCAATCCGCGAATTCCTACACAATCCTAGGAATACCAAAATCAACGTATATTAAATGGGAAGCGATCCAACGGTTCTAACATATCGAACCCGGAAATCACACAATATGTAAAATCCGTTCGGGGTTCAAACGTTATCCGAATTGAGATCCGTAAAATTCTACGCGCTCGTGACAACCAGGAGATTATTTTAGGATAAAAATGTCTCTCTGCTACAGTGTCCATGCGGCGCCACACGCGCCAGCAGTGCGTGGGTGTCCAAAGCGATAACCACTCGCCGGAAAAACTTAACATTTTGAATCCAAACTCCTACCCTAGGTAATACACCTAATTTGGAGTCACTTTTGTTCTTGGACGAAGGCCAAAAAGTGGCCGGAAGTGGCCAGAAATTCAACCCGAAGTCCGGCCAAACTTAAATTCGAAAATCGAACTACCTACGCTCAAAATTGATGCAATCCTACCCAACTAGCAGCTAGTTCATGAAAAATAGGTGGAAATCCATACCTTACACGTCCAAAAACCACCCAATTTTCTGGATTTTCCGCGGCTGGAGCTCCTGCGCGACGGAGGAGGAGGACTGGGGTTCGACGGCGGGATGCGCCGGTCATTTGGGTCCGGTCCAGGCCGGTGGCTGCCGGAGATGGAGGTGGTGACGGTTTCACCGTCGCTGCTGTAACAGACAGGGGGGGCTCGCACGGGAGAGAGAGAGAGAGAGAGAGAAATTCTGGTTTTAAAACCAATTTTTCCAAATTACAAATTTGCCCCTCCAAGTATTTAGATCGTACTTTCCTCGTTATAACTTTGATCTGAGCCCACTACGTGTCTATGGACTCGTTTCGACGTGCTCTACGCACCGGAACAATCGAAATTCCCAAATTCCGTCCCGAACTTAAAATGACCTTTTTGACCCTTTTTATATTAAATAATATTTTAAAATTTCAAAAACCTTAATTAATTCAAATCATTTTATTTTATTGTTTACTCCAATTTATTTCCTCTTAATTTAATTATTTTACTTATTTTTAGGGCCGGGATGTTACAATCTACCTCCCTTATAAAAATTTCGTCCTCGAAATTTACGTACCTGTCAAAAGCGAGAGATAAGGATATTGGGCCCGCATTTGTGTCTCGGGCTCCCAAGTAACTTCTTCAACAGTTTAATCTAACGAGGACTTAACATCCCAAATTTCCAGAATCTCATCATCTTCCCAATAAATACTTCCCAGGAATACCCGCTCACCAACTACAATTTCAACATACTTGGGATAACTATTCGTGTAACCCTTTTTTCAATGTTGTGTCACTTGAACTTTGCAACGCTAACCTTTGTATGGTTAGGTAAAAGCTCACTGGGTCTAGTACTTGCAACCTAGGAAATTGATGATGAAGCTTCGATCCAAAGTCCACTCCGTTTAAGACATTCCCATGTCTAGGATTTCTTGAGGCCTAACATAGATTATCATCACAACTCCACCACCCATTTCATCAGCTCCAGAACATGGGCCTTTGCAGGAAAAGAATATAGCATATTTGGCATTCTCGACAACTTATTGCAACTCCTTCACATTGCTCATAGCTTTTGAATACTTTAGTATCAAAAACTCTATGGAGCCAAGAGAAGTCGCAACCATGTTGTCCGTCAATTCAAAAGCCCTGATTACGCAAACAGAAAAAGAGAAGTCTCCTTCTCCCGCTAAATGTCTTCTGATAGTTGCTGAAATGCTTAATCTTCCTCTGAAAGCTAAACTCTTCCACTTGTGATTTGATTCTCTTCTAGCTCTCCCCCAAAAAGGAATTCACGTTCTTTAACTTCTTGATATTTTCCTTCTTTCTTTAGAATTGACAGACGACATTGCCAATATGATTCTTCAAGATGAATACCACAAAGGATCATTTTTACCCAATTGTAGTCATCATCCATCTCAACTCTCCAGATTCAGGACTTTCAGCTTTTCAGCTTTTCTCTTACAAGATATTGAGATGTGACAATTTGGTTAGAAAAGTTTCCAGAAACGTGGCACCTCCAAGTGTAATAATCCATACCCACAAAATCAAGCAACGTCAAAGAAACCGGATGCAAAGCCTATGCATGGTTATTGTGGCTACTAAAAGATGATGCCTTTGGGTAATGGGTCATCTTCTTCACGGTTCTACGAGTCTGTAGAACTTCAGATCAAAGATCGATATTTGCATAAGGATGCATATGATGGAGGAGGTTCAAGCAGCTTTACTGGGAGCTAGAAGGCTGGAGCAGCTGTACTTTGGAAAATCTATCAAAAACCACCCAATTTTCTGGGTTTTTTGGCGGCTGGAGCAGCTGGCGACGGAGGAGGAGGACTGGGGTTCGACGGCGGGGTGCGCCCGTCAGTTGGGTCCGGTCCCGGCCGGTGGCTGCTGGAGATGGAGGTGGCGACGGTTTCACCGTCGCTGCCTAAAGGGGGGGGGCTCGCACGGGAGGGAGAGAGAGAGAGAGAGAGAGAGAGAGAGAGAGAGAGAGATTAAAACCAATTTTTCCAAATTACAAATTTGCCCCTCCAAGCATTTAGATTGTACTTTCCTCGTTATAACTCCGATCTGAGCCCACTACGTGTCTACGGACTCGTTTCGACGTGCTCTACGCACCGGTACAATCGAAATTCCCAAATTCCGTCCCGAACTTAAAATGACCTTTTTGACCCTTTTTATATTAAATAATATTTTAAAATTTCAAAAACCTTAATTAATTCAAATCATTTTATTTTATTGTTTACTCCAATTTATTTCCTCTTAATTTAATTATTTTACTTATTTTTAGGGCCGGGATGTTACAAGATGAACATTTTTTTTCTTCAGACTTGAAAGGACGTTTTTACCCCTCATTTTGACGGACAAATTGATAGAGTTGGACGGCAGGACCTAATTGCAACTAATTGTCTAATTAAAGGATTTCATTGCCTCAAAAATTAGTTCACAGACCCAATTGCAACTGGGGCCATAGTTCATGGAGTCTACAGTAATTAACCCTTTACTTTTCCTTCTTTTGTAAAGACATACCTCTGGTGGTGAGAGTTGGTACATTAACGACGACAATAATTTTGGCCCAAAAAGTGCGGCCGTAGGAGGATTGTTGGGTCCCCGATCATATCTAAACTGGCTGTCCATCAAATCCACACTGTTTAAAAACTGTATAATTTTTTAAAGACATAGTTGTTAATATTCATCAAATATATATCTATATATATAAAGCAAAAGGCAGAGAATGGTGAAACATTCAAAATACCATAAAATACCCTTGGTTAATGCAAATATTAAGAATTGAAATTATTAATTAAATGAGGATAATATGATAAATTCACACTTTTTCATATTAAAAAAATTTAAAATTAAAAGAAAAATCAAATAATGGGTCTTCTTTTTATGGAACACAACTACCCATTATCTTTTTTAATTCTAAAATAAATTTAAATTTTTTTTAAAAAAGCCTCTCGCAGGTGCGGAAGCGCGTGCATAGAGGCTAGTATATATATACAGAAATTCTTTTATGTAAAAGTCAGAAGATTATGTATTAAAGGATTATATCGTGTTTGTATCATCATGTCATGTCATTTCGTGTTATTGTTGGTTACATCGTGCTAGTCATCCCTAATCTGATGAGAACTCAAAATTTAAAACTAAATTCCCTTCAGAAAATCAAACCTACCATTTATAAACACATAACAAAATCCCCTTATAGTTTTAACTATCGTTCATATATATATTATTTTTGAAAACATAAAAAGTAACGATATGTTTATTTAAGGATTAATAGACTAGTAATCTTTTTCGAACAGTACTAGCAAAATGGGTTTGTAGTGTCAAAATTTACCACCGACAAATGGTGAGGCTCCGAATTTTTATATATCTTTTTTTTTTTGTAAAATAATTTACAAGGAAAAGGACCATCAAAATCTAACATTTAAAAAAATAATTTAAATTAACATATTTTGGAAAAGTATGTGATGTTGTGATATGTGAGTCTGTCGAACTCATTACCTGAGATGACAGATTTAAGTAGTCGAGAGCAGGACCAGGCATTGCAGCGGTGGCAAATACTGCAATATAAATCTTCTCAGGGAATTTCTCCATGGCAATGGATATGGCGGCCCCACCCATGCTGTGGCCCACAAGGATGACCCTCTCCTTTGGCGGGAGAGACTTCATGAATCTCATCAATGGCTCAACGTAATCCGAGAGAGAATGACGTTGTTGAACTTGCTTTGGGTTGACCCCAGATGCTGCTAGGTCTAGAGCTGTAACATTATGACCAATTGAGGCCAGTAGAGTTGAGACCTTGTACCAGCACCATGCCCCATGACCAGCTCCATGAACCAGCACAAAATGCTTCTGGTTTGCATCTGGGTTTGGAGATGGGGTGCAGATTCTGGTCAAGCTAAGAAATAAAAGGAAAGACCCCAAATGCTTCACTCTCATATTCTCCATGTTTCGTACAAACCTCGCTCTCTTTTCTTGGCCTGTACTATAATGCATTTGGTCTAGTCTTTCTTTTTTATATATCATGAATCTGCTTAATCTAGATAAAAAAAATTCAGATGATTTTGGCAATCTGAAAAGTCAGTGAATTATTGTCCAAATAATTAATTAATTAATCCTCCCTCAGAGGCAAAGTCATAATCTCCAACTCCGTGCCGCTAGCAATCTTCTTTAAAAACAAAAACACTAATTCTTTATGAGCTTGCCCAAGATACACGCTATCTATATACAAAATGTGGTGAGGCTGCTGACAAACTAGTAGTTCAATTATTTAAAAAAATAATTTTCATTTTTTGACGAAATGTTAGTTTGATTTCAAATCTAAAGATTTAGATGAACTTGTGCATCATGAGCTAACCTTGTGCTGGATAAGGTTTGGGTGTCTTGAGAGGTTTGAGTGTGGGGTGGTATTTCTTCTCTAATGGCATAGACTGTAAAACATATTGTCATTTTGATAATATCTATATACTATCAATTCTGTTGTTGAACATATTTTCATTTTGATAATATGTGGCTTTCGGTTGAATTTAATATATATTTGTTTGATGTTAAGCTAATTTCCAATATATATTTCTCCAGGTTAGGGATTCATGGATCGATCATATTGAAGATGTGACAAGCTAATAGTACCAAACAATTTAGAATTAGAGATGATGTATAAAAAGATTGGTCATTTGGAAATTCCAAATTACAAATAGGTTAAGGAATCAAAGAAAGAGGTTAAGGAATCCCTCTTATATATTAACTTACTTTATTTTTCTCCAAATTCATTCATATGTGGTTGCATCATTCATCATTGTACAATGATGATAAAGCTCCTAGCTAGTTTCCAGGTGCTCAGTAGTTTATTTTTAATATTTTTTTCTTTTATTGTTTTTAATTTTATGAATATTTAACAACTCTCAACATTAAGCAACCTTCTGGAGGTAGTAGAACAGCTCCAGCGGTTTAGAGAACATTACCATGTGATCACAACCATTGATCACTTTGACTTCCTCTGGCGGATTTTGATTGATCATCCATTGTCGCAAATTCTGGTTTAATGTACGGTCTTGATCGCAATACTCTACCAAATTGATCCATACTTCTCATTGGTGAGTTTTATTTCATCACGAAAGAGAGGATAAAATCTCACCAAACTATGAAAGGAAAAAAAATTTGAGAAGAGGAAATGTATTTTAGCTAATTAACCCTGAAGACAAGAATTTCTTTTTATTTTAATATTTTGGGACTTAGCCTTGTTGAGGAGAGCGGGTACATCCGCGAAGACAAAAACTTGGGCCCATGGATTACTGCGGTTGGAAGATTGTTAGGTCCCTAAAATTTATTCCGCTGATGACCTAAATATTTTTTGAACATATCAACTAGAAACCTCCCCAGAGTTTTGTCTCACTAGATTTTCTTCAGGAAGGTTTTAACGAGGTCAGTTATTTACATATCATTCGTTTGTAGCCGATAGTTGGTGGTAATGAAATCTTAATTTTTCCTTTAAAAAATCAATTAGAAATCTAATCTAACTTTTTTTTTTCCTACAATTTTTTAGAACTTCGTATGTGAGTCGAGCATTCTCATCTTAACCCATATCTCGACTATATAGCACGATCTTGGCATAATATAAAATTAAAAAAAATGTTAATTGTTTACTTTGAAGTAAAAAATGATAATGAGCAAAGCATCAATATGATATGTTGTTAGCTTTATCAAATACAGTCAAGTAAGGGAGAGCAGGACCAGGCATTAAAGCGTTGGCAAATACCGCAGCGGAGATTTTCTCAAGGAACCTCTCCATGGCGGTGGATATGGCAGCCCCACCCACGCTATGGCCCACCAAGATAACCCTCTCCATTGATGGAAGAGACTCCATAAATTCAATCAACGGCTCAACATAGTCCGATAAGGAATAGAGTTGTTGTACCTGAATTGGGTTTATCCCGGCTGCAACTAGGTCTAGAGCTGTGACATTGTGACCGATTGAGGTTGGTAGATTTGTCATCTTATACTAATTCCATGCTTCATGAACCAACACAAAATGCTTCTTCCAAACTGGAGATGAGGTGCAAATTCTTGCCAAGCAAAGAAACAAAAGGAAAGACACAACATGCTTAACTTTGATAGGCTCCATATGTTGCTCAAAACCTGTCTCTTAATTCCTTGACCTATAGCAGTGATCTAGTCTCACTTTTATACCGAAGCAAGTCCTTCAATTCGCATTCGAAGACAGATTAAGATTCGGATTAATCTTAATTTAATCACACTTTCTGAAATGATTATGAAAATCTGAAAAAGTCAGTTTGAATAATTGTCTCAAAAATATTCAGGTTTAGTGCATGTGTGTAGGCTAAATCCTCCCTAAGTGCCAAAAGCCAATCTCGAACTCCCAACTTTCTCTAGAAACAAAATATTACAATTTGCAAAAAGAAAAATATATTCTTCGGTTTGACTTGATTTTGAATATAGGACAAACTACAGTAAACCCCCCAATCTATAGAGTCATTTACGAGTTCATATCCATTTTGGGACATTTACGAGTATATACTCAATGTCGCAGAAAAACCTACAATTTGCCCATCTGTTAGCCAAATCAAAACGTTAGTGAATCTGTTAAATGCTGACGTGGCGAATGTGGTCTCCATTTTTTGATGACGTGGACTTCCACGTGGACAAAAAACTAATATAAAATTATGTACATATTAAAAATAATTTTTAAATCATATTAAAATCATTAAAAAATGATTTTTTTTTTAATAAAAAAAATCTCATCTCTCTTCTCCAACCCAGCCAACCCTCTCTCCCTCCCGACTCAACCCCACCTCTCAGCCACCACTCTCCCGTCGCCGCCCAAAGAACCACCCAGCCATCTCCCAAAACCCACCAACCCAGCCACCACCCAAAAAATCCAGTGCCAATTCATCGCCATTTCCTTCTATTTTTCCACAATACAATCAACTAAGCAATTCAAATCAACGGAAATTTTTTCTGAACGAATTGAAATTCCACATCGCGTATAGCCAACGCTTTCTTTCTTGATCCCACAAAATCACTGCTTTGGGGTTGTTCAATTATTAAAAGAACCTTGGGTCATCAAAACCCTAGATTCCATGGCCCAATGACGTTTACAGCTAGCTCAATTATACCACACAAAACTACCATAACTGATAACTGGTGACAAAAAGCTTCAAATTCAGAAGAAAAAGCAATTTCAAAAGCAATACCCAAATCCCCAAAACTTGAACAAAGACACAAAAAGCAAAACCCCTGAAACTCTCAATCTTGAAAGCTCGAGCAACACAAGAAGAAGCAGAGCACAGCTCCAACCCAGTACTAAATTCATCTGAATTAGCACTGGATTTTTTGGGCGGTGGCTGGGTTGGTGGGTTTCTCTCTCCCTATCTCCCCCAAAAATTTATCAAGACACCCATATCCTGGGTTTGGCGATGAAGATGGGCTTCGACGAAGAAGATTTTAGTAGTGTTTTTTTTTTCTTTCTTTTTTTCTGGCTTGGGGTGGGGGAGGTTGGGAATGGAGCGGAGCGTCTGGATTTGGGGATGGGTGGCCTGAGTAATCTTGGGTGGTGGTTAGGGTGGCTGGGGGCTAGGAGGAAAGGAGAGAGATTTATTTATTTATTTATTAAATTTTAAATAGTGAATTTTAATATTTTAAAAAGTAGATATTTTTTTATTAATTGTTTTGTCCACTAGGAATCCATGTCATTAAAAAAATAGAGCTCACATTCACCACGTCAATATTTAACAGATTCACTAATAGTTTGGCTAATGGAGGGAGCAAATTGTAGGTTTTCGCGACGTTGAGTATGTACTCGTAAGTATCCCAAAATCGAGTATGAACTCGTAAATGACCCTATAGGTTGGGGGGTTTACTGTAGTTTGTCCTTGAATCTTTCATGCAATAATATAGTTTTGGTAGTTAAGCTTGATCAAGATCGCCCCATGTATCCAAAATTCCTTCAGCCAGCTGTGCTGTTAGTTCATCTTCAACTATTCCACTATTGTTTAAAGACATAAGCTCTAGCCGGCCTTGTGTCCCTACTATTGTTTAAAGGCTCTCGACTCGAGTGGTTTTTCTGTCGTAATAATACACCGAAGACTTCCAAGTATCCTGCAGGCATATATTCCAGACTGCTAGCTCGTTAACGATTCCAAAGGCCAAAGTTTTGTTTTTAAATTTTAAAATATGTTAGTTAGATTTTTGTGTGTAACTAGGTATAATTTGATTGTCGTGTATTATTTCCAACATATCAGTGGCGGCGGATATAGAGGGACATGGCTGCCGGAAAGTTGGCTGATACAGTCATGTATATATGTACGCACTATAGTGTGGCCAGCCGTACGCATAAATTTATCATTACAAAATATTATCAATAAGAAGGATGCCTTTATTCGCACAAATATTTTATCAATTAAGTAGCAATATTGCTGCGTACACTAGAAGCTTGGCAGAAAACATATGTTGTAGGAGACGACTTTGGTTGGACTGCATCGATCTATACAATGATGACAAGCTCCTAGCTATAGTTTATCAGGTGGTTGCTTACGATGTTCAGGAATATTGTTCAGAAATCTCTTGGAGGGTGGAGAAGAATTCCTGCCGTTTGGAGAACATGGGCATATGATCAGAACCATTGATCACTTTGACTTCATGTGGAGGATTTTCCTTGATCATCCACCTTTGCACATCCTCCCCTAAGGTAAGGTCTTGGTCGCACACGATATATACTCTAGGAACCGACCCATATTTCTCCTTGGTGAGTTTTATTTCCTCATCAAAGAGAGGGAAAAATCTCAGCGATGACAACACCAGTGCTAAGTCCTATTGACATCCAAATTAAAAATAAATAAACAAATGAAAGAAAAAAGAGGAAACGCAGAGGCTTAATCAATTGGAAAATTGAACCTAGATGGATGTAGGCAATAAACTTCTCCACATGCATAAAATGGGCATAATTACTATAGCACCCTATTTTCTTTTTTTTTAATTGTCATAGTTTCTAAATTTATACCCGAAATTTATAAATAGACGGAAAAATTTATGAAATTTGACTGAATGACGAAATACTTAATGACCAAATCGGAAAGCGTGGGATAGAGGGAGGACGACAAAAACTAAAAAACGAGTTGGAATAAAACTCAGGTATAAATTCAGGAACCATTGCAGTAAATAACTGATTTTAAATTTTAGATTTTGATTTGTTTTACTTAAAATGGGAATAATTGACGTTTTCCAAGTTTATATAATAGTATAGATATATCTCAAACAACTTCTCTCCTTTTTCCCTCAAGATTTACCTCTGGTGGCGAGAGCTGGTACAACACTGAAGTCATACGTTGGGAACCAAAAATTGCCGATGTTGGAGGGTTGTTGGGTCCTTATCATATCTATATTGAGTGTCCATAAAATCCAATGTACTATTATTAGTATATATGAAAAAATAAACAACAAAGGGTATGTGCGTGTGGAACTCATAACTATACCTTCTTAATTATGGTCAAGTAACTCATAGTAGGGCCAGGCATCACAGCGGTGGCAAAAACAGCGGCAGAAATTTTCTCAGGGAACCTCTCCATGGCAATAGATATGGAGGCCCCACCCATGCTATGGCCCACCAAGATAACCCTATCCTCTGGTGGGAGAGACTCCATGAATTCAATCAACGGCTCAACATAGTCCGCCAAGCAATGGACTTGATTTATCTGTTTTGGGTTGTCTCCAGATGCTGCTAGGTCTAGAGCTGTAACATGGTGACCTGCAGAGATGAGCACAGCTGACAACTTGTACCAACACCATGCCCCATGGCCAGCTGCATGAACCAGCACAAAATGCTTCTTTTGGGCTTCTGGGTTTGGAGATCGAGAACACATTCTTAGTGAGCAAAGAGAGACTAAAAATTCTAAGGTTCTTGGCCTCTTTTCTTGGCCTATATATATTTCACAAGTCCATTTTGAATGGTAGTTGTTCCTCCCTGAGTGGTAAAAGTCATAATTCTCCAAGTCCATTTTGAATCTTCTCTGAAAACAGATGGACAAATTCTTTGATTTTGATTGATTTTATCTTTCACAAAAGTTTAGACATTTATGAATGAGCTTGCTCAAGATAAACGCTATCCATACAAAATGCGGTGAGGCTGCCAGATTGTCCACACCCATACTATGCATTCACGTGTTACTCTTTTTGTGTATAATCTTTTTTGAGTCAGGCATGTGTGTTGAAGTTTTCATAACAGAGGAAATGGACAAGATAGCAGCAACAAATAATACTTATTTGACTTTTCAGCATTTAAATTGCAGCTATGCTTTTCTTGCATTTGGTTTATACATTTGAGAGTATATAAAGTTCTATACAAGACGACTCTAGAATTGTATCAAAGAATACAAGAAAGGAATATGCTTAGGTTCATCCATATCATTTGAGTCCTTTGCATCATGAACTGACCTTTTGTAAGGTTTTGGGTGCCTTGGGTGTCTTGAGAGGTTTGAGTGTGGTGTGATTAAATAATCTTCACAATATACGTGTCATCATCTAAATCCTTCATGTTTTAAATCACAATTTAAAGATCATATGTGCAAAAACTCAATCAAATTGGAGATCGTTTAGTTATTTGATGAGTTGACAACTTATACCAACACCATGCTCCATCTCCATGGCTAGCTCCATGAACTAGCTCCATGAAAACCTTGTAATTGCACATGTAATCAGTCAAGCTCAAGCTTTTTAGGCTAGACTAAGTTAATATCTAGTTGGTTACTGTTGTTGGCTGATATTAAAAATTATAAAAATAAATAAATAAAAAACAATGCAATCAAGATCATCAAAGGTAAGCATTAGGGTATGACGTGAACTTGTATGACTAATCATCTTTTATGTAACATGTGTATTGCCACCTCATTTATTTTCCCGTGTCCTGCCACTTCCTCACCATTTTCCCATATGTTCGAAGGCAGATTAAGATCTGGCTTAATCTTAATTGATTAAACTTTCTGAAATGATTATGAAAATCTGAAAAAGTCACTGTGAATAGTTGTCTAAAAAATATTCAGCTTTAGTGCATGTGGTAGACTAATCCGCACGAAGTGCCAAAAGCTATAAATCCCCAAGTCCAAGTTGCTAGCAGTATGTTCCTCATAGTCTTGTTGTGCATCATGCTTGACTAATAGGGGCAAATTTTACGAACCTGCAATATCTGATAGGCTTGGAGCCTCTCGAGTGATTTTCCTGCAGGCCTAACGATTCGCATATAAGAGCTTTTTTGGTCAAAGATGCACCAAAGGACAAAAATTGGCCATTAACGTTAAGCCATAGACTGTATAAACTTCGTTTGTGTTCGTTCATTCCTGCAGCTCGAATAAGCATCTTGCCCTGGTTGAATATTTATTTTTAATATTCAAGTAGAATTCTTCTATCTCATAATATGACGGAGTGTTTCAATACTAGCAATAAGATTTTTTGTTGGAGTTGTGTGGCTCGATATAAGTATGGATGTGGAAGTAACTATGGTCCCATATCAGAGAAGTACCACAATAATCTACATCTTAAAAGTAGGTGATCTGTTATTAATGACATAAATTTTTTTTTATTTAAAACATCACACTTAGAGATCTGTTGAGCCTTATGATCTACGGAGTTAAGTTTGTCATATAGATTACATTTTATTTTCTAAAAATTTATTCATATATGGTTGCATTTTTTATGAATGTCTAACTCTCAGCAACCTCCTTGAGGTAGGAGAACAGCTCAAGCGGTCTAGAGAACATCACCATGTGATCAGAACCATTGATCAATTTGACTTCATTCGGCGGATTTTTATTGATCATCAACGTTCGCCATTTCTCAGTTATTATATGGTCTTGGTCGCACCCGATGAAAACTCTACGAACCGATCCATATTTCTCATTAGTGAGTTTTATATCATCACTAAAGAGAGGAGAGAATCTCACCAAGGACAATGCTAGTGTTAAATCCTGCTCGTTGATACATCACCCAACCAAGAAAGAAAAGAGAGAGATGAACAATATTAACTAAAGGGACACGTGCATAAAATCAATTTTTACTTTTCCTTGTTTTGTAAAGACATACCTCTGGTGGTGAGAGTTGGTACAATGACGACGACAATAACTTTGGCCCAAGAAGTGCGGCCGTAGGAGGATTGTTGGGTCCCCGATCATATCTAAACTGGCTGTCCATCGAATCCACACTGTTTAAAATCTGTATAATTTTTTAAAGACATTAGTTGTTAATATTCATCATATTAAAGGATTATATCGTGTTTGTATCATGTCAGGTCATTTCGTGTTATTAGCTAGTCATCCCTATACAATGAGAACTCGAAATTTAAAACTAAATTCCCTTCAGAAAATCAAACCTACTATTTATGCATTACACATAACAAAATCTCCTTATAGTTTTAACTATCGTTCATATATATATATATATATATATTACTTTTAAAAACATAAAAAGTAACGATATGTTTATTTAAGGATTAATAGACTAGTAATCTTTTTCGAACAGTACTAGAAAAATGAGTTTGTAGTGTCAAAATTTACAACCGACAAATGGTGAGGCTCCGAATATATATATATATATATATATATATATATTTGTAAAATAATTTACAAAGGAAAGGACTATCAAAATCTAACATTTAAAAAAATAATTTAAATTAACATATTTTGGAAAAGTGTGTGATGTTGTGATCTGTGAGTCTGTCGAACTCATTACCTGAGATGACAGATTTAAGTAGTTGAGAGCAGGACCAGGAATTACAGCGGTGGCAAATACTGCAATATAAATCTTCTTAGGGAATTTCTCCATGGCAATGGATAAGGAGGCCCCACCCATGCTGTGGCCCACAAGGATGACCCTCTCCTTTGGCGGGAGAGACTTCATGAATCTCATCAATGGCTCAACGTAATCCGAGAGAGAATGAAGTTGTTGAACTTGCTTTGGGTTGACCCCGGATGCTGCTAGGTCTAGAGCTGTAACATTATGACCAATTGAGGCCAGTAGAGTTGAGACCTTGTACCAGCACCATGCCCCATGACCAGCTCCATGAACCAGCACAAAATGCTTCTGGTTTGCATCTGGGTTTGGAGATGGGGTGCAGATTCTGGTCAAGCTAAGAAATAAAAGGAAAGACACCAAATGCTTCACTCTCATATTCTCCATGTTTCGTACAAACCTCGCTCTCTTTTCTTGGCCTGTACTATAATGCATTTGGTCTAGTCTTTCTTTTTTATATATCATGAATCTGCTTAATCTAGATAAAAAAAATTCAGATGAGGCTGCTGGCAATCTGAAAAGTCAGTGAATTATTGTCCAAATAATTAATTAATTAATCCTCCCTCAGAGGCAAAGTCATAATCTCCAAGTCCATGCTGCCAGCAATCTTCTTTGAAAACAAAAACACAAATTCTTTATGAGCTTGCCCAAGATACACTCTATCTATACAAAATGCGGTGAGGCTGCTGACAAACTATTCAATTATTTAAAAATTTGATTTCAAATCTAATAAAGATTTAGATGACCTTGTGCATCATGAGCTAACCTTGTGCTTGATAAGGTTTGGGTGCCTTGGGTGTCTTGAGAGGTTTGAGTGTGGGGTGTTATTTCTTCTCTAATGGCATAGACTGTTAAACATAGTTTTATTTTGATAATATCTATATACTATTAATTCTATTGTTTAACATATTTTCATTTTGATAATATGTGGCTTTCGGTTGCATTTAATATATATTTGTTTGATGTTAAGCTAATTTCCAATCTGTTTCTCAAGGTTAGGGATTCATCGATCGATCAGATTGAAGATGCGACAAGCTAATAAGATCAAGCATTTAGAATTAGAGATGAAGATGTAAAAAAAGATTGGTCATTTGGAAATTCCAAATTACAAAATCAAAGAAAGAGGTTAAGGAAGCCCTCTTATATATTATTATTCATGTCGAACATAGGATCTTCATTGTTAATGTATGAATTTTGATTAATTCTTTTGGCTTCCCTTGACAATTTTGTAATAGGATTTTTATTGTATTTATCAAGCTCAAAGTTTAGATTAAGAATAGCATCTGTTCATGTATGAATTTTGATTAATTCTTTTGGCTTCCCTTGACATTTTTGTAATAGGACTTTTATATGTATTTATCAAGCTCAAGGTTAGATTAAGATTAGCATCTCTAAGTGTTCTCAACTCTCATCTATCCTATGGAGGTTCAAGCAATTTGACAAAGGTAAATCATGCATTGCATATCATGCATTAAAACTGTTTTCATAAAAGTTGACTAGTCATCTTTGTTCAGTACGATTTCCAGCTGATTAAATATCTGTTTTGTCCTATTCACTTTTCTATCTCTCCTGCCATGTGTCAGTCTGACCTAAGGGATTCTTTTGTCTGTAAAGGCAAGTGAATTCCCAATTTGGAAGCCGTCTCTTTTGTGTGGAAGTTTTGGAAAGATTGGCTTGCCATCTTTCTCTTCTTCCTCAAGAGAAAACCATATATTTCATCTATGAGTTTTTCTAATTGATTTCTTTTTGAAAAACTGTTTTTGAAATATGAATCTGCATCTAGCTATTTAAATCATTCTCTCATATAGATCTAGATCGGATTCATGACTGATTTCTTCAAGAGTATGGTTTCTTGAAGAAATTGGTCTTTCTCCCATGAATCCAAAGTTTGGTTTCGTTCTAAGTTGAAGCTTGCAAGCTAGTGCCATGGGATGAACGAGCTGGAGAAGGAGCTGCCATTGCCATGATGAACTGAGCTTCAAGCTTTGCTAAGTTGGAGAAGAAGATTGCACGAATGAGCTAAAGCTCATCTTCCTAAATAGATCTAGGTTTTGCTTGAGCTTGCTTGTATTCCTTTGTAAGAATCTTTTTCTACTTAGTGGATTTCCTAGTCGGTTGATGACTCCAGTTTTTCCCAATGGTGGGTTTCTGGGTAAACAAAACCTGTTTTGCATATCTGTAAACTTATCTGGGTTTCTGTTCTTGGTGGTTGACTAGTCATCTATATCTGTTGTTTGCTGTTTACTTGATATTGATGACTTTACACACTTTCACCATAGTTGTTGCTAGCACAGGGGATGCCTAGATTGATGGGTCCTTCTGAGTGCCTAGGTTGTCACTAGTAATCTTCTAGGACTGTAGGTACTCTGTGGCATACTCTGTGTGTTCTCTTGATTAATCATGTTCTTTTGAATCACATAAGGTTGTAAATCATATTAGGGGTTTGACATAAACAATCCGTACCTTATAATATGATTTGAAACATTGTATAAGAGAAGGACCGTATTGCATTGCAATTCCAACTGAATAGGTTCTTCATCTATTCTGGTTAGCTTTGGTAGCCTTGATATATTGCTAGATGTCACTCTTGGCTTGTGGAAGTCCTAGGATTGATTGTGATCGATCTAAATATAGGAAGAATTAAAAAGGGGTTTTAATTCCAGTTGGTTAGAAAGAGTTCTTATATTTTCTCACTACCTTGCTAATTAGAACCTCGCCCCCGAATTTCCTCGAAACTCGAGATGAATCCTGTGGAAATTCCGACATCACACCGATGCCGGGCCCACTAACTGAAATTTAGCCTCTTTTCCAAATTAAGGGAAAAGAGCACGAGACTTTCTACAGAAATTTCGGCAGAGTCTCCCTTATAAAATGAACATTTCCCAAATTTCAACCTGCACAAAATTCACATTTAACAATACCAACCGGCAGCATGCACAATATAGTCTCATGCAAATCACATAATAGGCCTCCGGCCTTCAGTTAGTTCGAAACAAAACCAACAATGTTCTCAAATCAATTAATACATAACCCATGTAATTAATGACCTCAAACAACATTACAAACATCACAGTAATCATTAAACCGGATTCAAATCCAACAATCACATCTCAGAATCAATCAAACCTTTTAAACACCATAATATTTCGCGGCTGCACCTAGTGAGACCCCAGGCTGCCTACGTACCCTTGGACAAGGGATCAAGCCACACGTAGTTCTTATATCAATGGTCACAACTCCAATTCCGATAAAACAAAAAGAATTAATTCTTAATCTCTTTCTTTATATCAATTTAAACCCCACAACCATACCCTATCCAAGGCGTATGTACAATGAACACCTCATCAAATTATTCCTTTTATAACAATTCAATCCCGCAACCATACCCTTTCCAAGGCGTATGGTGCCAAACAACACTGCCCAAACACGAGCCGTCCAACTGGGGGACTGAAACTCAACCAGCCCGTACGGACGAAGAATCAAGACCTGGACGTCTGAAAACGGTCCTACGCGCGCAGACTACCCCGTTAAGGGTCTCAGCGACACCCCGTTAAGGTATGCCCCGGGTTCCGACATTTCCAAGTATCCCACATTTCCATTTCCATAATCCAATTACAAATCCAGGGGGAGGTACATATGATGATGCACATCATGTACTGGTGGAAACAATCCAACAGGGGATTGTTGACTAGCTCACAATTATCCGGCCCTCAAACGTCCATGTGGCTAGGGATGAGTCGTCCAACTATGGGACTGACACTCTAACCCAGCACGTACGGATGAAGAATCAAGACCCGTGCGCCTGGAACAGTCCTACGCGCGCAGACTACCCAATGAAGGGTCTACAGCGACACCCGTTAAGGTATGCCCCGGGTTCCGTCATATCCATACCATATCACCATTTTCCCGGCATCCAACAATTCCAGGATCCGTGACCAATAAAGCCCACACGCCCTAAACCCGGCACGTGTGTGAATAGTATATCCAAACCTTATCCATTTTCATATATCCCAGTGTCCATAACCACTGTTTCCAAGTATCAATATCCAAGGGGGGAGGTACGTATGATGGTGGAGTTCGTACCCTTTATAACCATATTTTAAAATGATAAAATTCAAATCATAAATATAAAATGAACTTCAATAAACTATTACATTCATATGTAATACTTCCATCACAAAATCAATGTCATTTATTTCCAATAATCATAACCAAGCCCACGACTTACTTTCATAACTCATCAATTCCCATAATTTAATTTTCGCAATAATATCTAAGAATTCAATAAGATATTACAAACAAGCTCATACTCCCAATATAGTCGAAATAACTCAAATAATGGTCAAGACTCGATCACACAAATCAAGCTAGTACTTTACGAAAGGTAAAACTACCTCGAAAGACTCACGGTCAATCGAGGGTCAAACTGTCCAACTTGGTCAACCGGGCCCGTGGGGCCCACTACCTCCATTTTACGATCTGAAAGTTCCTATGGGTTCCACAAGGTCTAGGATACACGTCCTGCAAGTTTGGTCCGGTTTGGATGGTTAGATCGCTCGCGATCGGACGGTTATCGTAAAACATAAACTTTAACTATTTAAATCGGAACATTCGGGCTCCGATTCCCAATCCGCGAATTCCTACACGATCCTAGGAATACCTAAATCAACATATATTAAATGGGAAGCGATCCAACGGTTCTAACATATCGAACCCGGAAATCACACAATACGTAAAATCTTTTCGGGTTCAAACGTTATCCGAATTGAGATCCGTAAAATTCCACACGCTCGTGACAACCAAGAGATCATTTTAGGATAAAAAAATGTCTCCCTGCTACAGTGCCCCTGCCGGCGCGTGGGTGTCCAAAGCGATAACCGCTCGCCGAAAAAACTTAACATCTTGACTCCAAACTCCTATCCTAGGTAATACACCTAATTTGGAGTCACTTTTGTTCTTGGTCGAAGGCCAAAAAGTGGACGGAAATTCTAACTAAAAACCGGCAGAATTTAAATTCACAAAACGGACTACAAACTCTCAAAAATTCTGGAATCCTATCCCATAGGCAGCTAGAGCACGAAAAGTAGTCCAAAAACCATACCTCACTCATCCAATTTGGTGGAGAATTGAGGGAGAACGAGCGACCCAAAGTTTCTGAAATTTCCGGCCAAAACCAAGCTTTTTCCGGCGAACACCGGCCGTTCCAGCGGCTGCGAAGGGGTGTGGCAGCACGGGGGAGGCTGGCCGGTCAAATTGGGTCCGGTCTCGTGGCCAACCGTGGCCTGTGGCGGCGACGGTGGCCCTTGGAGGTCACCGGCTGAACTGAAAAAAAATGGAGGGGAGGGGCTGGGTCGCACGGGAGGGAGAGAGAGAGAGGGAGAGAAATTCTGGTTTTAAAACCAGTGTTTTTCAAAATTACAAATTTGCCCCTCCAAGTATTTAGATCGTACTTTCCTCGTTATAACTCCGATCTGAGCCCACTACGTGTCTACGAACTCGTTTCGACGTGCTCTACGCACCGGTACAATCGAAATTCCCAAATTCCTTCCCGAACTTAAAATGACCTTTTTGACCCTTTTTATATTAAATAATATTTTAAATTTTCAAAAACCTTAATTATTTCAAATCGTTTTATTTTATTGTTTACTCTAATTTATTTCCTCTTAATTTAATTATTTTACTCATTTTTAGGCCCGGGATGTTACATGTCACTAGTAATCTTCTAGGACTCCAGGGTACTCTGTGGCATACTCTGTGTGTTCTCTTGATTAATCATGTTCTTTTGAATCACATGAGGTTGTAAATCATATTAGGGGTTTGACATAAACAATCCGTACCTTATAATATGATTTGAAACATTGTATAAAAGAATGACCGTATTGCATTGCAATTCCAATGAATAGGTTCTTTATCTATTATGGTTAGCTTTGGTAGCCTTGATATATTGCTAGATGTCACTCTTGGCTTGTGGAAGTCCTAGGATTGATTGTGATCGATCTAAATATAGGAAGAATTAAAAAGGGGTTTTAATTCCAGTTGGTTAGAAAGAGTTCTTATATTTTCTCACTGCCTTGCTTAATTAGAACCTAATGGATCGCACACCTTAAATGGTTAGCTTTGAGTAATACAAATGAGAATGAGGAAATCAATTTGATTGATTTGATGTTGATGATTTACTAGGTGTAAAAACGTATTTGGGCCTCGGTAATAGTTAACGGGAAACCCAAATGGTTGGGTATCAAGCTCAAGGGCTTAAGACACCTAAATATTATGGTTTAAGTGTCATAAGCCCAATTTTGGAAGCCCAATGGGTTTTGGCAGAAAATGCTTAAGTAAGTATGTATGAGAATTGTTTCCATAAGCTAATTAACACACAAACACAATCCAACATCAACCAAATAGGTTTGGGAGATCAAAGAGAGAAAAAGAGAGTTTTCAAGAGTGAAACACTTTCATTTTTCAAAGTGGTTTAGATTGAAACCAATCTTGAGAATCTTGCACTAGCATCCAAGTATTCTCAAGATACTTCTTCTCATCTCAAGGTTCCATTGGTGTGGAGACTTAGAGGCCATATACTTTTGTGGCTCACATGGAGGAGAAAGATCAAGGAGCAAAGATCAAAGATCAAAGAGAAGATCAACAAAGAGGAAATCATCAAGAGAAGACCAAACACAAATTGGTTCATATAATTGCTTCAAGGGTAATTAGATCTTATCCTTTTCTCTTGAATTTTCATTTATGAAAAACATATCAATGTTCATGGCTTAAGATACTTGGAAGAAGTTTTGTTTTTGAATTTAAACAACCACCTTAGACTTCCGCTGCGATTAATTTGATTAAATGCATGTTTAATATTCAAATGAACTTTGAAAAAAATGTTTTGAAATTCCTTCACTCTTAGCACCTCCACCTCATGGGACTTCGCAATTAGGTGATGACCCATACTTGCGACTGTTGCCGTGCTTTGCACGCTTAGTGCCAGAGCATCGCTCACGACCTGGTTGTCATCCCTTGCTCCCAGCACTCGTATATCCTTGGGAGTCACTAGATTTCTAGCAACTCCAAGGGCAACATCGTTGTCCAGCAGTATTGAGTCATTCACTGTCACGTGCCCCCGTGCAGAGGCAAAGTAGGGCATCCACACTGGTGCCACTGCTTGGCCTCGAGTCTAAGTCGAGTGGAGCTAGGTTGAGATCCAACGAGAATGGGTAGGAAGAGGCCATTTGTTTTCTTACTTTGATTTCTCACTTTCTTTTCTCTTTGGTGTGTTTCTGAGTTTTGTGTGTTTTTCCCCAACTCTTTCTCTTCTTCTTTTATAGAGTTAGTTTCTACGTAACCCTAGCCACTGCGCTTTCCTGGTTTGGCGCGGACCTTGCGGCCTATGCCCCTCTGTCGCCTCACCTGTCCCCCAACCCCTTTAATTGCATTTCCGCCTTTCAGCGCTTTCAAGAAATTAAAGTCGTCGCGCCTTCCTATGAAGGCAATAATTCTGGCTTGTCGACACGTCTCTCACTTTGTATCCCGTGACTCACAGGTGCCGAGACATCAGGGCCCACTTTTTCTATTTTTCTGAGTTCTCGCTCTTTGTGCTTCTGACTTGGTTTCTTTGTTTTAAATACTTCCTTCGCTTTTGTTCTTTCGTTTGGGTTGGGCTTTCATTTTGGTTTGTGCGTTTCATTGGTCTAGATTTCTGCGTGCGTAGGACTATTGTTAGGGCTTACTGTTCTGTTTTGTTTTGTTTGGGTTAGGTTGGTTTTGTTTTGTTTTGCAACCGTGTTGTAGTTTTAGTTTTTTTTTTTTTTTTTTTTAATTTTATTATTTAATTGCTTTATCCCTTTATTTCTTGTTATAACATTGTTGATGCCTGAGTTCTTTAACATTGAGGACAATGTTTATTTCTAAGTTTGGGAAGGGATAGCAAGTCTTTTTCGTTTCACTTAAACTCTTGCTTTCTTTTATTTTGTTTTCTTTTCAGTTTTGAGTCTTTTTGTTTTCAAGTCACTTTCCGGACATATATGATGAGATTGTGATGAATGTTTACATGACTTGATTGAAAATGCTAAAAAAATAATAATTTGTTATTCACTACACTACAAGAAAAAAGGTCTTTCGCGACGAAATCTTTTGCGACCAACCCAAATTTGGTCGCCAAACAGGGTTATGGGCGACGAAGTTTTTTAATTCGTCGCCAATAATTTCATCAGATTTATGAACTAATTGACCATAAAATATGTCCGAATGGCGACCAAAAGATTTGGTCGCTAGGGGGGAATTGGCGACCAACATTAAGATTGGTCGCCTTTAAGCTTGAAACACTACAAGAAAAATAACTTATGACAACATGTAATCATGTGCCGCATGGAATTGGCGCATCCTCTCTCTCTTTCTTTCTCTTTCTATTTTTTTTTTATCAAACCTTCTCTTTCTATTTCTCTCTCTCTTTTTTCTTCTCTCTTTTTTCTTCTTCTTTTCTCTTTCTCCCTCTGCCGCCGACAGTCTCTCTCTTTCTTTCTCTTTTTCTTTCTTTTCTTTTTCTTTCTTCCTCTTTCTCTTTCTCTTTCTCTTTTTTTTGTTCTTCTTTTCTCTCTTCCCTGTGCGGTGCCGACACTCTCTCTCTTCCCTATCCCTCTCTTCTTCTCCCTACGTTATTTCTGGTTATATTTTTTTTTTTCAAATCCCTTTTTCTTCTTTCTTCTTCCATATGAGTTTATGTTGTAGATCTTGTACATCTGGGTTCAATTCTTGTATATTTGGAATCAGATTCCAAACCTCAGTCATTTGGTGCCTGAAATTTAAGGCCAGATGTACTTGCGGAATTCGTTGTTTGCATCTAATTTTGGTTTTTAAGGAATCAGCCATATATGTCTTTATACATGTACTCAGGCAAGCAATTTAGTGCCTGCAAGGTTTTGGCCAGATCCACTTGCCTATTCTTGGTACCCATCTATGTTACTTTTATTTTCCCTGTCTTTGTAGACGATGTTGTTTGGTAGGTGTTGAAAATAATCATACGTTTTCTTATTTAAAGTAAATGGATTAAAAGCTTTTATGCATATTGATAGCATCAGGAAAGTTAATACCAGAGATTCTCTACTATCTCTTCACCCACAGAAAATAAATGGTGTGTTCATTTAATTATTTTGTTTATTTAATCAATTTTCTGTAATTATTTGATTTTGATTCTATAAAAATAAATCTGGTTTGTTTTTGTGATAATAACGAGGTCGTAGACAGCCCCTCAATCATTAGCTTGCGAAGTCCTCCTTCACCACTTCTTCATCTGCTGCTTCTATGTTAAGTATTGGTATGACAACTACTTTCTCTGTTTTTAATTTTTTTTATTTTTTGAGTTGTGAGTTTTGTAACATGTTAATATTTATGAAATTTAATCAAGGGTCATTGAATTATCAAATAGCTCTGAAACTGAAACAAGTGTGTTTTCTTTTCGTCCCTCTTGCTTCTGTCATCTCTCTTCATTTTAGTTTATGGTTCTTTGTATGTGGATAATATCAGTGACCAACTTAATAAATAGCACTTGCCTTTTATTTTTTATTTGAAATGAGGAACCTGTACCTTTTACATAGGTGTCGATTTTTTAATGTTTTGTGTAAATTGTTGGGTTTATACATGTTGTTTTATTATGAGGCACCAAAACTTTCACTGCTCTTTCTATCCTTATGGTTTTAACTTTCCTGTATGGAGAGGGGAAAGTAAGGTGAAAATAAAATAATAATAATATAAAATAATTATAATAATAAACAAAAGCACATTTCATAAACTTAAAAAAAAAAAATAATAAACAAAAAAGCACCAGAAAAAACACGGAGGTGAAAGTAAGGTGAAAGGAGAGGGGAAAGTAAGGTGAAAGTGGATAGCAATCGGGGATCCGAAGTGGATGTCGGCTCCCTCATCAGTAGATGTCTATTAAACCGTTCATCGGTGAAGTGTAAGATTACCTCGCATTTCTTGAAAACTCAAGGAAAACCATCACACACAAAAATCCAGAAACAAAACAATGGCATCCTCATCTAAGCTCATTGATGATCTCAACATTGAGTTATCACTTGCACCACCGAATGTTCAGGTAGGCGCTCCTCCAAACCCTATCTTCCCAAACTCCTCCTATCATAATGGTTCAACCTCAAACTTTGCTGAGGCAATGCCGAGAAGAGTAGTGCTGCCAGGAGGCATGACTGTTAGTAGACTCACACCGGCAGATCACCTGCACGTGGCACAGAGGTCAGACAAGGCCGCGGTGGAGGAGTCTCATGATTTAACTGTTCTCCAAGCAGTCTCCGCTACAAATTTGGGCATAAGATTACTGGCGAGGACGCGAGAGTGTGGAGCTTCTGACCGAGGAAGTAGCCTCCTTGAAGGCTCAGGTGGCGGATTCGCAGAGGCGGCTCTATTGCGCAAACCAGCATGTAGAAGCATTGTGGAAGAGAAACAATGATCATGCGGAACTATTGCAGATTCTACAAATAAGAGAAAATAGAGACAATTAGCATGTATTCTGGATATTGAATTAGTTGTATTTGTATTAATTAGTTGGATATTGAAGTTTATTTCTATTTGTATGCAAATGTGGGATTGTATGTTGAACTTTGTAATATGTATATGGAACTCCTTATTTATCTATGGAATGCCTTATGAAAATAGAGGTAACTGCATTATTTCTTTGTTTGGCTTATTCTGGTCTTTTAGACGATGGAATTTCTTCACATGCAAAGAAATTAAAGTATAAAAGCTTAATAATATCCCTAAATATAAATTAAATTAATTAAAACAATAATGTATATTTTTGGCGACCAAACATTTGGTCGCAAATGTCGTGACTACCGTTCTACCACAAGTAAATTAATTAAAACAATAATGTATATTTTTGGCGACCAAACATTTGGTCGCAAATGCCTGCCAATTCGCGGGAAATTTTGGCAGGTAAGGCGCGAACAACCTACTCATTGGCGACCAAAAAGGATCCGATAAGCGACGAAATATTTTGGTCGCGAAGTACTTTGGCGACCGAAATAATCCTTCCTCGCTTATTATTTTCAGCCAAGAGCTTTCGGCGTCCAACATAACGACGAAACATATTTGGTCGCTAATAAATTTTAGCGACGAAATTTGATCTTTTAGCGACCAATCATGTTCGTCGCTAAAACGATTTTTTCTTGTAGTGCTAAATGGCATCATTCTGGCATGATATGTTTGAAACCCTCTATGCACTTGCCATTTGTTTCATAATTCTCGTGTTGAGGGACTTACATGATCCAAAGAATTGTATCAAGCATGAATTAGACTTGTATAACCATATAATGTGAGCTTTGAGCCTTTTGCTTCAATTCATGAGTGTTATACACATATTCTTATTTTCTTGTCATCCGAGTTGTTGTTTGATCTCATTATTCATTGACTTGGTTGAGCACTTAAAAGACATTCATTCTTGTGCAATTTGATAACATGACATTTGAGAAATGATATTAAGGCCCTCTTTGGACCGTTTGTGCCTTTCAAGCTAACCTTATGCATGCTTAAGCATGATTTTCCATTGTTAACCACCTTGAGCCTATATGTAAGCCTTTTCTTTCAAGTAGCCATTTATTACTTCTAGCCTTAGCCTGAAAAACAAGAATTTACCTTTCTAAGGAACTCATGAGCTTTAATTTAGATGTGTTTTTCATGCTAAGTTTGGGAAGGGTTATTACATTTGGAAAAAAAAAAGAGTACTTCACTCAAAAGGTGAAAGAAAAGAGAAATGTTGTGGTTATTTGGCAATGAATTCATTTTTCATTTCCATGTTTCTTGGTTGGCCTAAAAAAAAAATTTAAATAAATTGATGGTTGTTCAAGTGGAAGAAAGGAGTGGGAATCATAATAAGTGGAGGTACAAGGCTTTGTGGTCTATTTGATCACCCAAAAAAAAAAAAAGGGATTGAAAATCTTAAGTGTGATGTTTCAAAGTCTTTTAGTCAACGATTATATGCTCTTGAATTGTGAGTTCCTTGGACTTTGTTGTATCCATATCCTTTATTTCTTACTCACCTTACACCCTTAGCCCCATTACAACCTATAATAAAGACCTAAATTGATCCTAAATGTCATGTGGTTGAATTGCACACGTTCCTCTTCTTTTAAGTGTTTAGCATCCTTCTTGAGATCATATCCATGCATGTTTTTCAGCTTGCTAATTCTGAGTTAAGTCCCTTATGGTTTAACTCTATTCTCATGTCTATTATTGAGTGTTGCATTGTAACCCTCTTCCGAGTGATTCATTTGTGAGAGGACAACTTTGGTGAGATTTGAAGTTACATTTGTGCTTGGTATGATTTTTGAAGTTGTGTGAAAACTGAAATTGGAGAATGAGTTCCATTTGGCCATCACACTACTACACTTGAGCATGTTGTGTTCTGAACTTTGCTGCCTTGTGAATGATGTCTAAACTGAGTTTTTCTTGTGAAAACTTTTGAGTCGTTTGCATGAGTCGCTCTCTCTTTGGAAAGTGTTCGGAAAGTTTTGTTTTCAGTCTTGTTTTAGTTTCTGTTTTGCTCGAGGACTAGCAAAAGATAAGTTTGGGAAGTTTGTTCGGTTCATTTTTACACATGATTTTTCATGTTATTCCCCTTTTATTTTGAGTTAGTTCTTGACTTTTTATAGCTTTTTACTTCCTTTTTGTGTTTTCTTGGATTTTACCTTGGTTAGGATGAAAATGAGCTAAAAGTGCATTATTGGTTATAAATTCTGTTTTTGTTCATTTTCGTAGGTCAAATTCTTGGCCTGGGATCAACATTCTCTGGTGCTCGGATGAGGTGAAGATCTTCATGAGACTTGTTCCAATGGATGTTAACTATAACATATCCAAATTTGAGCTCCATTGGACAAGTATTGCCTATCCAACCAATCCAACATGTTACCACAACTCTGGAAATCCGGATTTGGCCAGCTTTTACCTCCTTTGTGTCATCTTAATTTCTTGTTACCATAACTCTTGGTAACAAGGAATTACCTTTGTAAATGAGATATTTTCTGAAGCTTTTGGCATCTTTGTGAAGTCAAAGTTTCATCATGGCAAGGGGACAATGGGCAAGGGCTTTAGAGAAAAGAATGAGTTTTATACTAAAAGTAAAAGCTGGAAAGGAGGAGAGAGGGAAGCAAAAGGGAATTGCAATATGAAGTGGGAGAGGTTTTGAACGTGGAAAATAATTTCATTCCATTATTCTACACATTAGAGCAGATTTTGGAGAGCTTGGAGCCAGGAGAAAGCCAAGGTTCAGCCAAGCAAAGTGGAGAAGAAAGCTTCCACCATTGAAGATCTTGAAGCTTTCACCATTTTCTCAAAATCTGTAAACTCTTTCTAATAATTTGTATTTGGAACAAGTATGAGCAACTAAACTCCATAGCTAGGGCTTAGGTTGAAGCCCTAAACATGATTACCTTATTGTTTTGATGCTTGAGTGTATGAATTTCTGGATATTGTTGATGAATTCCAATTCACCAAATTAATCTATCCTTGATGTGTGTTTTTCCTTGGTTGGCCATCTTTGAAAGCATGCTTCTTGAGATTGTTGGGATTATGTGTATCTTCATGTTTTCCTAAGCAATAGATGGATGGAGTAAGAACCATCCATGTGAATTGGTTTCTTGAATACCTAATGTAAACACCATGCTATTAGGATTCTTGTGATGTTCATATTCTCTTTGAACTTAATGGGTTTTCCTTGTAATTGAATCGAAGTACGAACCATACCTAGGTTTGGTTATGAGGAGAGCACAAGTATTGTAGCACGAACCATGCACTTTAAGTATATTAGAGAGAATCAATGCGTCTTGAGCCATGACCCATGGTCTTGATTGCGAACATCTTCATCAACACGTTTAGAGTTAATCACTTGAGTATTCATGAACTTGGGTAGAATTGTTTAGGGTGGATTCCGAAACCCTAGTGTTTGTTACATTTTACTCTCACATTTTGATAACTCATCTCTGCCATTCTCATTTAAATTCAAAGTTCATTTACTTTCATGCAATAGAAATAGGTCACTTGAAACAAATCAACCCCCCCCCCCCCAATGTGTGTGTGAGTTGTGTGTTTGACACGTTGTGTGTCTTGTTTACTGAATTTTGTTTGTTTCCGTAATTGTTTTGGACTTTTGGTCCTCGTTATGTTCTTTCATTTTATGTGCTGAATCCAACCGTATAAAGAACGTGAATTTTGGATAAACGGTTGGAAAGTTATAGGCAAAACACTGGATAGAGGTCGAAAGTGAAAGCAGAGAAAACGACTCTGTGAAAAACGACCGGTCGCTTTTACCTGACGACCGGTCGCTCATCACGTCAAAATTTGAATTTCGACTCTGTAAAAAACGACCGGTCGTTTTACCTCATGACCGGTCGCTTTTACCTCATGACCGGTCGCTTGTTACTGTTCACATCACTATTCCTTTGTGATAAATAGGTGATAAAAGGGTGATAGAAAGTGCTGTTTGTGTTTTTCTTTAGTTTTCTTGTGTTGTATCATTTCTTTTACACTTCTTTACTTATTTTTAGTTTCCATTTTGCATTTGTGCATTTGTGGTGTGTCAAGTAAGTGTTCTTTACGTACTCAAATTAGAACTCATAGGAAGCCGACAAGTTCTTCGTGGAATCGAACCCGTACTTACATAATCTATACTTCGTTAGATTCGTGCACTTGCGGGTATTTTTAATTGGTTGTTTGCATATTAATTTGTGTCCTCTTAGGAATGCAACACCTTCGTTGCCTCTGTACAGCCTGTTTCTGATGATTCTGATTTTGAGTCTAATGACCTGTCATACGAGTCATTAGGAAGAAAATATGATTGCTTGTTCAAAGAGACTTTTTCCTTGAAAGAAGAGAGTCTTAAACTTGAGGCCAATAACCAAGAACTTCAACATGACCTTCTCATCTTAAAAGAAACCAAAAAGGAGTTGAGTGACAAATTTGAGTCTCTAGAAAAAGAAATTGTTGCACTTGTGTCAATTAGGAGTAATCTTGAAAATCAAGTTAATGTGCTCAAGGAGAGTAACATTAGGTTCCAGAACTCAAACAAACAGCTCCCTAGGTGAATTGAATGAAGCAAATAATAAGATTATATCTATGACCATTGGTGCCACAAAAATTGACAAAATGTTGAATATGGGAAAACTTCATAGGGACAAAAGTGGTCTTGGATTTAATCATTTTGATTCTAAGTCTTCCAGCTCTACCACTAAGTTTGTCAAGTCAAAAACTCCAGCCATTGCACCTCCTGATGTTCAGCAGGTAGTCAAAAAACCTAAGTTTGTTCCAACTTGTCACATGTGCGGGTTGACTGGTCATATTAGATCAGTCTGTCATATGTACAAAAAGGATAAGACTAGAAAATTGTCTTCAAAATCTAAAAGGAATCCCAGATCTTTGCAAGATCAGGTTGATCATTTGCTAAATGAAGTCACTAAGATTGCAAAACTTGTCTCCCTTAAAATAAGTTCACCCATTGTTCCTAGGTCTACTTAGATTACAAAAGGTCATGCCAAATGTCTTGTTGTGCTAAATGCTTTTGCTGCTTCAAATATCAATTCTTGGTACTTTGATAGTGGCTGTTCCAAACACATGTCTGGTGATAGGAGTGTTTTCTCATCTCTCAGCCCTTTTGATGGAGGCACTGTGACTTTTGGTGGAGGTCACAAGTCTCAAGTTGTTGGGAAAGGTACTGTTTGTATCCTTGGTTTACCCGAGCTTAAGAATGTTAGATTTGTTGAGGGTCTCACATCCAATCTCATTAGTGTAAGTCAGCTGTGTGATGATGGAATAGTAGAAGTTAGATACTCCAAGCATGGCTGCAAAATCATTGGAAAGGGTGGCAATGAGATTGTGAGTGTGTCAAGGTCTAGGGAAAATTGTTATTGCATTGATGGTGTCAATGATGCAAAAGAAGTAGTTTGCAACAAGGTTGTGAATGAAACAAGTGTCTTGTGGCATCAAAGACTTGGACATGTTAATTTTAGAGATTTGCATAAATTGTCCAAGAGAGAGTTAGTGAGTGGTCTACCAAAGCTTGACAAATCTGATCAGCATGTTTGTGAAGGATGTCAAATGGGTAAGCAAGTTAGAGTGTCACATAAAAAGGTCAAACACATTCAAACACATGTAAGTCTTGAACTTGTTCATATGGACCTTGTTGCAACTTTTGCCCCTGTTGCAAGATTAGAATCTGTTAGATTACTTCTTGCCATTGCTTGTCACTTGAAATTCAAACTTTATCAAATGGATGTCAAAACTGGTTTTTTGAATGGTATTTTAAATCAAGAGGTCTATGTTGAGCAACCAAAGGGTTTTGAAGATCCACATCATCCAAATGATATGTTTCGTTTAAAAAAAAGGCACTCTATGGTTTGAAACAAGCTCCTAGAGCATGGTATGAGAGGTTATCCTCTCATCTTCTAGGAAATGGATATGTTAGGGGGTCAGTTGACAAAACCTTGTTTGTCAAAAGATTTAAAAATGATGTCTTGATTGCTCAAGTGTATGTTGATGATATTGTGGTTGGTTCTACCTCTGATTTGCATGTTCAAGAGTTTATTCATGTCATGACTAGTGAATTTGAAATGAGTCTTGTGGGTGAGCTTAACTACTTCTTAGGTCTTCAAATCAAACAAAGCCATGATGGGATCTTTGTTTCTCAATCTAAATATGCAAAAATCTTGTGAAAAAATTTGGTTTGGAGGGTACAAAATCTGCAAGAACTCTAATGAGCACTAGTGCTAAAATTCATAGGGACTTGCTTGGTAAAAATGTGGATCAAACTCTCTATAGAAGCATGATAAGGAGTCTTCTCTACTTGACTGCTAGTAGACCAGACATTTCTTATAGTGTTGGTGTATGTGCTAGATTTCAGAGTGATCCAAAAGAGTCTCACTTGTTTGCTGTTAAGAGAATCATCAAATATGTGAGTGGGACTGTTGAGTTTGGGTTGTGGTATACCTATGACACTTGTGTCAATCTTGTTGGGTATAGTGATGCCGATTGGGCAGGTTGTAGTGATGATAAGAAGAGCACTTCCGGGGGGGTCTTTTATGTAGGCAACAACCTTGTTGCTTGGCATAGCAAAAAACAAAACTCTGTCTCACTATCCACTGCTGAAGCAGAGTATGTTGCAGCTGGGAGTTGCTGCACTCAACTTCTTTGGATGAGACAAATGTTGGATGACTATGGTCTTGCTCAATCTTGCTTTCTAATATATTGTGACAACATGAGTGCCATAGATATCTCTAAAAATCCTATTCAGCACTCTAGAACAAAGCATATAGACATAAGGCTTCGTTTTTTTAGAGAGCTTGTGGAAGACAAAATTTTAACCTTAGAGTTGGTTCCTTCTGAAAAACAACTTGCAGATATACTCACCAAGGCCTTGGACTTTCAAAAACATGTCACACTCAGACAGTCCATTGGCCTTTGCTCAATTGATTGATTAGCATGTCTGTTTCCTTGGCTTCAGCACATTTCAATTTACCAAACAAGATGTGTTTTATTGAATATGTCATGGTTTCATATCTCACCTCTCTGATTGTGTGAAGTTTGACTGCTTCTTGTGCTTTCTAGACTTGTGCACAACCCCTTTTCTTGTTTAGAGCTTTTAGTTGAGACTTACCTTGTGCTCTCTTATCCTCTTGGTGAGCCAAGTGTCTATGATTATCTTTTGGACTATCATTGTTATTTTCTCTTAGCTTGTCTCACTCTCTTAGTCACTCTATTCAGATATTTCACATAAAAATAAATTCAAAAAAAAAAGAGGGGGGAAGTGTGACCAATGTAGTCACGGCTCTAGGAAGGTATAAGGTGTTATGTTTGAAGCATCTAGAGCAAAAAGCCGTAAAATTGGGCCATTCAAGCACTTATGTCTGGGATGTGCAAGTGAATCAAAATAAATCTTCCAATATTTTGTCTTTAGAGAGTGATGTTACTTGCTGTTTGAGCCTACTCTGATCATGTCTTCACTTTTCATTGTATACTTGTCTCTCCAAGAGAGATATGACATCATCTTGTGTGTCCCTTAGCTCTGAACCCCCTATTCCAAAATGTGCCATGTCTCTGAGCATTAGTTGCATTTCATACTCTCCCTTTCAGCGCTGGTTGCTTATGTTCCTTGCATATGATTTTTATGTTTCTTCTATTTTTTTTCCTCATGTGCTTGAAGACTTGGTCTAGGATATTTGGCTGATGCCTCTTTGATCACTTGGGTTATTTGCAAGTTCATGCTTGTGTTTTTCGACCAACAACATGTCTTTCACAGGGTCGATTCTAAATATGGTGCCTGTCATGATATTGCTTTGGTTGACTAGTCATCTGTCCTTTTGGTTGCCTAGTCATCTGGTTGTGTTGGGTTGGACGCATTTCTTCCTATTAAGTCGTATTTGTCTCCTTTCTACAAATTTCTTTGGGATTTTGTTCGGCATAATGTTCTCCCTCCTGGGACCAATTCGAATCCCACCTTAGCTGCCTGTCAACTCATGATATCCTTAGTGAATCATGATAAAATTCCCCTTGGGGATATTATTTATCATGCTATTCTTGGCAAGACTATTGGTCACGGAACGAAACACAAGGGAACTCTTGTTTTCCCATGCCTTATTCAGCGTATTTGTGAGCGTCATAAGGTGCCTTTTCTTGACTCGGTATCAGTGGACTCCTCCCATTGCTCCTTTTGGCAAGGCCTCCCTTGCCCTTAGTCAGAAGGTTTCAAGCTCCTTTCTCTCCTCTGTGTCATCCGCTTCCGCAAATGACTCTCTTAGAGCTGAGCTTGCTGCCAAGGAGAGGCACATTCAGCACCTTATGAGCCTTATTCCGTCTTCCTCTGCCTCTGCTCCTGCTGCTGCCGCCGCTGCTCAAGTGGATCCTCAAGCTGCACCTGCCACTAAGGACTCTGACTCTTCTGCCTGCATCTGATGAGTCTGCTGACTCTCTAGCTTTTTAGCTAGAGGTTTGATTAGGTTATGTCCTAGATAGGGGGAGTCTTATTTGGTCTGTTTGGTTGGTTTATATTTGTTATCAAATTGTGGGGATCATGTGATCTTGAAGGGGAGTCTATTTTGGGCAGATTAGAAGTCTATGTTTGTACTTACTTTGTTTTTGTTTCCCCTGTTTCTGTTTGGACAGTCTATGCATCTTGTTGGGGGAGTTGTTGTTGTCTTGTTTTTGAACAGCTGTAATATGATTTGTAATCAATTCTGTGCTTTGTGTTCAAATCTGATTTTCTGCCCTCTGTTTCCTTCCTCTATTTGCTGTTGTAATTCCTTGCCTTTTTGCTCTTTCCTTATCAACAAGGGGGAGAACAATCTCAACCCCCTTTTAGCACATATTGCATATTGTTTTGAACTTTAAAATTCTGAGATATAATATGCTTGGTTTGTGCTGGAGGTTTGGTTTCTGTTTTTGCAGGTACTTCATTTAAATCATCTTCTTGGTTTGGTTTTAGGTTGAGTGTTCTTGAGAGAGTGTTGTCAAGGAAAGCCAAAAAGGGGGAGATTGTTAATGTATGAATTTTGATTAATTCTTTTGGCTTCCCTTGACATTTTTGTAATAGGACTTTTATATGTATTTATCAAGCTCAAGGTTAGATTAAGATTAGCATCTCTAAGTGTTCTCAACTCTCATCTATCCTATGGAGGTTCAAGCAATTTGACAAAGGTAAATCATGCATTGCATATCATGCATTAAAACTGTTTTCATAAAAGTTGACTAGTCATCTTTGTTCAGTACGATTTCCAGCTGATTAAATATCTATTTTTGTCCTATTCACTTTTCTATCTCTGCTGCCATGTGTCAGTCTGACCTAAGGGAGGGATTATTTTGTCTGTAAAGGCAAGTGAATTCCCAATTTGGAAGCCGTCTCTTTTGTGTGGAAGTTTTGGAAAGATTGGCTTGCCATCTTTCTCTTCTTCCTCAAGAGAAAACCATATATTTCATCTATGAGTTTTTCTAATTGATTTCTTTTTGAAAAACTGCTTTTGAAATATGAATCTGCATCTAGCTATTTAAATCATTCTCTCATATAGATCTAGATCGGATTCAAGATTGATTTCTTCAAGAGTATGGTTTCTTGAAGAAATTGGTCATTCTCCTTGGAATCTCGGTTTTGAGTTGGAACTTGCAAGCTAATGTCATGGGATGAACAAGCTGGAGAAGGAGTTGCCATTGCCATGAAGAACTGAGCTTCAAGTTTTGCTAAGTTGGAGAAGAAGATTGCACGAAGGAGGTATAGCTCATTTTCCTAAATAGATCTAGGTGTTTCTTGAGCTTGGTTGTGTTTCCCTTGTAAGAATCTTTTTCTACTTAGTGGATTGCCTGGTCGGTTGATGACTCCCAATTTTTCCCAATGGTGGGTTTCTGGGTAAACAAATTATGTTTTGCATATCTGTGAATTTTTCTGGGTTTGTGTTCTTGGTGGTTGACTAGTCATCTTTATCTGCTGTTTGCTGTTTACTTGATAATGATGATTTCACACGCTTTCACCATAGTTGTTGCTAGCACAGGGGATGCCTAGATTGACGGGTCCTTCTGAGTGCCTAGGTTGTCACTAGTAATCTTCTAGGGTTGCAGGTACTTTGTGGCATGGTCTGTGTGTTCTCTTGATTGTGGTTGTTCATGACTAGCAGTTGACTAGTCATATGTGTATATGGTCAAGATCTAAAGTGTGTGTAGATTGTTGTGTTGTTGTGTCTTGTTTGTGTCGTTAAATTTACCCCTCGTCACCTAAGTACCAATTTCATTCATCCTCCGACTTATTACACCAATTAACTTGCTTTATTTTTCTCCAAATTTATTCATATGTGGTTGCATCATAAATCATTGTACAATGATGATAAAGCTCCTAGCTAGTTGCGAGGTGCTCACTTTATTTTTAATTTTTTTTCTTTAATTGTTTTTAATTTTATGAATATTTAACAACTCTCAGCATTCAGCAACCTTCTGGAGGGTAGCAGAACAGCTCCAGCGGTTTAGAGAACATTACCATGTGATCACAACCATTGATCACTTTGACTTCATCAGGTGGATTTTGATTGATCATCCATTGTGGAAAATCCTGGTTTAATGTACGGTCTTGATTCGCACCCGATGAATACTCTACGAACTGATCCATTCTTCTCATTGGTGAGTTTTATTTCATCACGAAAGAGAGGATAAATTCTCACCAATGACAACGCTAGTGTTGAATCCTGGCCATGGAAACATCACCAAACCATGAAAGGAAAAAAAAAATTGAGAAGAGGAAATGTATTAGCTAATTAACCCTGAAGACAAGAATTTCTTTAGTTATTATATATTTTTTGGGACTTACCCTTGTTGAGGAGAGCGGGTACATCCACGAAGACAAAAACTTGGGCCCAAGGATTGCTGCGGTTGGAAGATTGTTAGGTCCCTGATCAAATCTGTATTCAACTCCATAAAATTTAGGGTATACTAGTGATTTGCCCTCTAAACTTGTACCTTATTTTCAATTAACCTCATATCCTTTTTTTTAGAAAATTAAGGATATGAACTTCTTTTTTTCGCCAATTTCCCCCGCCGTCTAAATCCACAACACTTCATCCAATTTTCAGTTAAATTATTTTTTTGAAAAAATATTGAAGAAAAACAAGAAAATAGACCCAAAAAAATAGAAGAAGAAAAAGACACTAAAGAAAAAAAAATCCTAGTGCATTGAGATACCCCAATTGTCCCATGAGCACCCTTTACCCCTACCACCCCTCCCCCACAAACCCACAAACCCCAGCCAACAACCACAAACCCACAAACCTAGAAAAATAGGAAAATTGACAACAACAACCAAAAAAAAAAAAAAGAAGAAGAAGAAGAATGAACCAAACCTATCGCCACTCCCCTCCCCCCATCTATATCTCTTTCAGCAACTCTAAACCCTAACCCGAGCAGAAATCCATCCCCACACGAGATCTATTCCAAGCCCCAATCGAAACCCATCCCTAACCCTTGCCCCCGAGTCCCACGGTTTTGGGTTTAGCCAAAGAAGAGAAGAAGCAAGGGAGAGATAGAGGCAAAGAGAAGAAGGAAAAAGAAAACGAAAGAGAGGACATTCGGAGATCTAGGCTTGACGATGAAAACTTCACGGCCTGGCTAAAGGCTGCAAGATCTAGGCTCGATGACGGCGGCTGCAAGATCTAGGCGACGACGACTTCACGACTTCATTGCCATAGATGGAAACAGACACAGAGAGAGAAGACGGAGACAAAGGGAAGAGAAAAGAAGAAGAAGAAGAGAGAGAGAGAGAGAGAGAGAGTTTTCAGTTTTTATTTTATGACTATTATTTCAATTTTATATTATTTATATTATTTTTCATTTTTTATTTATTTTTAATGTATAGAATGACTATTTTACCCTTATATTTAACCGCAAATTGGATGAAATGTTGCGGATTTAGACGATAGGGGGGAAATTGGCGAAAAAAAAATAGTTCATATCCTTAATTTTCTGTATAAAAAAAAAAAAAAAAGGATAGGGGGTTAATTGAAAGCAACGTACAAGTTCAGGGGGCAAATCACTAGTATACCCTAAAATTTATTCCACTGACGACCTGTATATTTTTTAAATATATTAATTATCCATATTCACATTAAACATATCAACTAAAAATCTCCCCGGAGTTTTGTCCCCCTGAATTTTCTTTGGGAAGGTTTTAACGAGACCAATTATTTACATACCATTCGCTTGTAGCCGATGGTTGGTGGTAATGAAATCTTAATTTTTCCTATTTAAAAAAAAATCAACTAGAAATCTAATCTAACTTTTTTTTTCCTACAATTTTTTAGAAACTTCGTATGTGAGTCTGAGACCTTTATTTTCATCTTAACCCATATCTCGACTATATAGCACGATGTTGGCATAATATAAATAAAAAATTATAATTGTTTATTTTGAAGTAAAAAATGATAATGGGCAAAGGATCGATAAGTTGTTACCTTATTAAATACAGTCAAGTAAGGGAGAGTAGGACCAGGCATTAAAGCATTGGCAAATACCGCGGCAAAGATTTTCTCAGGGAACCTCTCCATGGCGGTGGATATGGCGGCCCCACCCATGCTATGGCCCACCAAGATAACCCTCTCCATTAATGGAAGAGACTCCACAAATTCAATCAACGGCTCAACGTAGTCCGATAATGAATAGAGTTGTTGTACCTGATTTGGGTTTATCCCGGCTGCAGCTAGGTCTAGAACTGTGACATTGTGACCGATTGAGGTCAGTAGATTTGTCATCTTATACCAATTCCATGCTCCATGAACCAACACAAAATGCTTCTTCCCAACTGGAGATGAGGTGCAAATTCTTGCCAAGCAAAGAAACAAAAGGAAAGACATAACATGTGCTTAACTTTGATAGGCTCCATATATATGTTCTTCAAAGCATCTCTTAATTCCTTGGCCTATAGCAGTGTGGTCTAGTCTCGCTTTTATACCGAAGCAAGTCCTTCAATTGGCATTCGAAGACAGATTAAGATTCGGATTAATCTTAATTAATCAAACTTTCTGAAATCATTATGAAAATCTGAAAAAGTCCGTGTGAATAATTGTCTGGAAAATATTCAGGTTTAGTGCATGTGTGTGGGCTAATCCTCCCTAAGTGCCAAAAGCCAACCTCGAACACTCCAACTTTCTTTAGAAACAAAATATTACAATTTGCAAAAAGAAAAATATATTCTTCGGTTTGACTTGATTTTGAATCTTTCATACAATAATATAGTTTTGGTAGTTAAGCTTGATCAAGATCGCCCCATGTTGATGGGAAATCGGGGTCCGGACATAGGTCACCAACCACACACACGAGCACCGAAATTTAGGCCTAGTGCAAACTCACATATATCGTAGCAAATCCATGCCACAAATAAACTATTTCATTAATCATCAACATAAACTCCCCTACAACTATTACATTAGCCTTATTTATGGGCTTTACAAGACTTGGGCACCAAGGCTACTTGGTTCAAAAGTAAACTAATTAATTATAAAATCACACATAAATAATAAAAGATATCCTAAAACTACTTAAATAAGAAATAACTAATTAAATGGCAAGTATCTATCTTGATCCACCCCTATGCTCCTGCATCACATGTATTCAAAATTCCTTCAGCCAGCTGTGCTTGCCAGTTCATCTTCAACTATTCCCTACTATTGTTTAAAACATAAGCCCTAGCCGGCCTTGTGTCCCTACTATTGTTTAAAGGCTCTCGACTCGAGTGGTTTTTCTGTCGTAATAATACACCGAAGACTAATAAAATTATAAGGTTTTTTATTTTACAGGAATATCATTATGAAGCTGACTTCCAAGCATCCTGCAGGCATATATGTTAGCAATAGTCAATTGGATTAGTTTGACACCTACAATATTTAGTCAATTGGATTAGTTTGGCACCTACAATATTTAGTCAATTAATGAGGATTAGTTTGGTTGCCTAACTAGGTTGGTTGCCTAACTTGGTTGGTTGCCTAACTTGGGAGGCTTGACTAATGTCTTAGGAACTTGTATATATATGTGTTGATTGTAAGCAATGAAACATAAGTGAAAATCAGAAAATATTCTACAACTCTCATTCTCTCTACACTTTCCACTCACTTCTCTCAATATTCTCTATGTTTTGACATGGTATCAGAGCAGCGATCTTGCTGACTCTAGTCTTGAATTGTTGTTTCCATCATGGGAGAAGATGATTTTTCCCCTCTTGGAAGTAGCACCACCGATCCTACTACTTTCACCGAATTTGCTGCTCAAATGGCTAAGTTGATGAAGATACAAGCATCAACATCAAATACGACCCCGACCCCGACCCCGACTATTACCTACGAAACCTCTTCTGCACAAATTGGCATTAAGTTGGATGGCTCCAACTATGCTTTATGGTCTCAAGTTATTGAGATGTATGTTGCTGGCAAAGACAAGCTGGGATATCTCACTGGTGAACTCCCAGCACCTTCTAAAACGGACTCGACATTCAACCGATGGCGAACAGAAAATGCAATCGTAAAAGGGTGGCTAATCAACTCCATGGAGCCAAGGTTAATTGGCAACTTCATTAGATTCTCAACAGCCAAAGGAGTTTGGGATGCAATAGCCACAACTTACTTTGACGGCGACACCTCCCAGGTGTATGATCTTAAAGGCGAATCTCCCGTATGCGACAAGGAGGAGGTTCGATTGAAGCTTACTACAATGATCTCCAAGGCTTATGGCGAGAAATCGATTTTCGTCGTCCAAATGAGATGAAGTGCGAGCTGGATATCAAAAAATACTATGATATCATCCAAGAAGATCGAGTTTATATTTTCTTGGATGGTTTGGATGATCGACTAGACAAAGCCCGAAGTGATGTGCTCCAAATGAGTCCATTTCCTACAGGAGAGCAAGCTTATGCTCATGTTCGACGAGAGATATATCCGACAAGCTGTGATGTTAGGAGCTCCAACACCAACCGGAGTAGGACTGGCAACAAAAGGAACATACCGACCCTCTCGCCCAATTCCAACTGCTCATCTCCAGCTACAGGCCCGCTGCCAACAAGACTACTCCACCTTCTCGACCCAAGGCTCCCATAGATGGGAATAGTTGCACTCACTGCGGTAATCCAAAGCACACTCGAGAAACCCTGTTTTAAACTACATGGCTATCCAGATTGGTGGGATGGTCTCAAGGCTCGTAAACTTGCTGCTGGAGGAACGGGTCGTGCCTCCCTTGTCACCACGGATCCTCTGAGAACGTTAATTCCTCATGAAGAGTCTACCTCAACACCAGAAAAGGACTCTTCATCTCTTAGTGACTCAGGTAACTGTGGATATGTATTTCATACATCATATACAAGTGACTCCACAGGTTGGATTATTGATTCAGGAGCCACAGATCATATGACGTTTGATCCAACCGACTTTCTCAGTACAACCACACCACAACGAACAAGTATTGCCAACGCAAATGGTGTTACCTCTCCTGTGATTGGTGCTGGAACGATTGGCCTCTCTCCATCTCTTTCTCTTCAAAATACTTTACTTGTTCCATCATTGTCTAATAAATTGATGTCTGTGGGCCAAGTTACTGAGCAACTAAATTGTTGTGTACTCATGTATCCCAACTTCTGTTTTATTTCAGGATATTCTCACCAAGGAGATCATTGGTCGTGGTACTAAGAGAGGGGGGTTGTACTATGTGGATGATTTTAGTATGGGAAAGGCACATAGTGTGAAGCATTCATCGACTTGGAAGGACCAACAACTTTGGCTATGGCACCGACGTTTGGGGCATCCATCTTTTGGCTATATGAAACATCTATTTCCAGATTTGTTTTCAAATTCCTATACCACTGACTTCCAATGTGATACTTGTATCTTAGCCAAGAGTCACAGAGTCTCTTATCCATTAAGTACAAATACAAGTGTTACTCCATTTGCTTTGATACACTCTGATGTTTTGGGTCCTTCGCCTATCTCTACAACTTCTGGCTTCCGATGGTTTATCACTTTTATAGATGATTGTACCCGCATGACTTGGCTCTTCATGATGAAAAATAAAACTGATGTGTTTCCCATATTTCAGTCATTTCACAAGCAAATCGAAACTCAATTCTCTACCAAGATTCAAATCCTTCGTTCTACAATGGAGGTGAATATATCAACCATGACTTTCAGACTTACTTCCAAATGTATGGCATCATCCATGAGACCACTTGTCCTCAAACTCCGCAACAGAATGGTGTTGCAGAACGAAAAAACCGACACCTCCTTGAAACGGCACAAGCCCTTTTGATTGGAGCTCATGTTCCTCGTCACCATTGGGATGATGCTATAGCCACTGCAGTCTACCTCATCAACAGAATGCCTTCCAAAGTTTTAGACTTCCGAACTCCATTACAAGCACTTGCCCAACATGGGCCCTTGCCCTCCGTTCAGATGCTTCCGCCTCGAGTCTTTGGTTGTGTGGAATTCGTCAACCTCCATAAGAATCAACGTGGCAAACTTGATCCATGTGCTCTCAAATGTGTTTTCGTAGGCTATGCTGCTCATTTAGAAAGGATACCGATGCTATCACCCCTCCAGTCGTCGTACGTATGTTACTTTGGATGTCACCTTTATGGAGTCGGAGATGTTCTTTCATGATCCGATGTCCAACTCTCCGCCTCAAAGAGGTGTGCAAATAGTACCAATAAACGAAGAGGCTCTGGGAAGTCAAGAACTTGAAGATTGGAGCAAAACAAACCCAAGCAATGAAGTTGAATTTCGGAACAGGAGCCAAGCGACCGGTCGCCAGGAGCCCAGCGATCGGTCTTCAGAAAATCTTAAAGCTGAATTTCAAATCTGCCCAGAAGCGACCGGTCGCAGGAGCCCAGCGATCGGTCTCCAGAAAATCCTGAAGCTGAAAATCGAACCTGCCCAAAAGTGACCGGTCGCAGGAGCCCAACGACCGGTCGCCTCTCCACCAAGAACACGATATCTCTTCATATTTCACCAACGAGACTGATGAAGACCCCCCTCACATCTCAGGACCCGCTCATCAATCTCCTGAGAATAATCCTGAGGTACGTGATTCTACTACATCTACTGCTTTAGTTGATAAACCAGTTAGATATCAATTACCTGATAGGCAGAACCGTGGAAACCGCCAATTCGGTATTCACTGGATAATGGCAAGGCATCAAAGTATCCAATTGCAAACTATGTTTCTGCTGAAAAATTATCTGCACCCCTTCAAGGCTTTGTACACCAGTTATCCGCAATTCATATTCCAACCAAAGTAAGTGAGGCATTGAAGGATCCAAAATGGGTTCAGGCAATGAATGAGGAGATGCATGCTCTGGAGAAAAATCACACATGGACATTAGAGAACTTACCTCAAGGAAAAAGGACTGTCGGATGCAGATGGGTTTACACTTTGAAATACAATGCTGATGGGTCGATTGAACGTTACAAAGCACGGATTGTGGCAAAGGGATACACACAAACATATGGTATTGACTATGAAGAAACATTTGCCCCTGTTGCAAAACTTAACACTGTTCGAGTGCTCTTGTCCATTGCAGCAAATCTTGATTGGCCTCTCCACCAATTTGATGTGAAGAATGCCTTTCTCCATGGAGAACTCACAGAAGAAGTCTACATGGATATCCCACCAGGATATGTTACATCTACTCATGCTAATGTGGTGTGCAGATTACGAAAGGCATTATATGGATTGAAGCAGTCTCCTCGAGCATGGTTTAGGCGTTTTACCTTGGCCATGAAGAATTATGGTTTTAAGCAGAGTAATTCTGACCATACTCTGTTCTTAAAACACAAGGGAGGAAAGGTAACTGCTCTAATCATTTATGTCGATGATATGATTATTACTGGGAATGATATGCAGGAAATCTCTCAACTACAAAAATGTTTGGCAAATGAGTTTGAAATGAAGAATCTTGGTGGACTCAAGTACTTCTTGGGCATTGAAGTTGCTCGATCAAAGCGAGGCATATTTCTCTCACAAAGGAAGTATGTTCTAGATTTATTGGCAGAAACAGGAATGTTAGATTGCAAACCTGTTGACACTCCAATCGTTCAGAATCACCACCTTGGGGAATATCCCAATCAGGTACCCACTAACAAAGAAAGATACCAAAGATTAGTAGGCCGATTGATCTACTTGTCCCATACCCGACCCGACATCGCATATGCTGTCATGTTGTTAGTCAGTTTATGCATTGTCCAAGTGAAGATCATATGGATGCGGTTTTTCAATTCTTAAATATTTGAAGTCAGCACCAGGAAAAGGACTTATGTTCTCCAAAAATGGTCATCTAAATATCAGTGGCTATACAGATGCAGATTGGGCAGGGAACATCACTGATAGACGATCAACATCAGGGTACTTCACATTTGTGGGAGGTAACTTGGTTACTTGGAGAAGCAAGAAACAGAATGTCGTTGCTTTGTCTAGTGCAGAAGCGGAATTTAGAGGAATGACCAAAAGAATTTGCGAACTTCTTTGGTTGAGAAAATTGCTTACAGAAATTAGATATGCACCTACATTCGGAATGCATCTACAGTGTGATAACAAGGCTGCAATATCCATTGCACACAATCCAGTTCAACATGATCGCACCAAACATGTTGAAGTGGATCGACACTTCATTAGAGAGAAAGTTGAAAATAAAGAAATTCAGCTTCCGTTTGTCAAGTCCGAAGACCAGCTGGCAGATATATTGACAAAAGCTGTTTCTAGCAGAGTATTCCACAACTCACTGATCAAGTTGGGCATTGGTGATATCTATGCACCAACTTGAGGGGGAGTGTTAGCAATAGTCAATTGGATTAGTTTGACACCTACAATATTTAGTCAATTGGATTAGTTTGGCACCTACAATATTTAGTCAATTAATGAGGATTAGTTTGGTTGCCTAACTAGTTTGGTTGCCTAACTTGGTTGGTTGCCTAACTTGGGAGGCTTGACTAATGTCTTAGGAACTTGTATATATATGTGTTGATTGTAAGCAATGAAACATAAGTGAAAATCAGAAAATATTCTACAACTCTCATTCTCTCTGCACTTTCCACTCACTTCTCTCAATATTCTCTATGTTTTGACAATATATTCCAGACTGCTAGCTCGTTAACGATTCCAAAGGCCAAAGTTTTGTTTTTAAAATTTAAAATATGTTAGTTAGATTTTTGTGTGTAACTAGGTATAATTTGATTGTCGTGTATTATTTCCAACATATCAGTGGCGGCGGATATAGAGGGACAAGAGGGTTAGGCGACCCACATGGCTGCCGGAAAGTTGGCTGATACAGTCGTGTGGCCAGCCGTACGCATTAATTTATCATTACAAAATATTATCAATAAGAAGGATGCCTTTATTCGCACAACTATTTTATCAATTAAGTAGCAATATTGCTGCGTACACTAGAAGCTTGGCAGAAAACATATGTTGTAGGAGACGACTTTGGTTGGACTGCATCGATCTATACAATGATGACAAGCTCCTAGCTATAGTTTATCAGGTGGTTGCTTACGATGTTCAGGAATATTGTTCAGAAATCTCTTGGAGGGTGGAGAAGAATTCCTGCGGTTTGGAGAACATGGGCATATGATCAGAACCATTGATCACTTTGACTTCATGTGGAGGATTTTCCTTGATCATCCACCGTTGCACATCCTCCCCTATGGTAAGGTCTTGGTCGCACACGATATATACTCTACGAACCAACCCATATTTCTCCTTGGTAAGTTTTATTTCCTCGTCAAAGAGAGGGAAATATCTCAGTGATGACAACGCCAGTGCTAAGTCCTGTTGACATCCAAATAAAAAATAAATAAACAAATTAAAGAAAAAAGAGGAAACGTAGAAGCTTAAACAATTGGAAAATTGAACCTAGATGGATGTAGACTAGACTTCTCCACATGCATAAAATGGGCATAATTACTATAGCACTCTTAATTTTAATAGGGTTTTTTTCAAGGGCGGATCCACGAATAGATTGGCATGTGCTCACTTTGAGATTAGGCTTATTGTGTGTGGCTCAATCTAGACCAATCAAAGAAATAAATCAGCCCGCCATGGACAAATATATTTTCTGTTTCCGTTTAATCTGTTCCAAATCTTTCAATAATATTATCAATAATTCCAATATTTTATTATTTTTTCTGTTTCAAATGTCGTAGAATAACAAAAAGTTCTAAATATATGATGAAGAAAATATATTTTAAAAAAATTTAGCCTACCCTTACAAATATTTTTGGGTTCACCATTAGTTTTTTTTAACCGTTATAGTTTCTAAATTTATACCCGAGTTTCACTAATAAACGGAAAAATTTACGAAATTTGACTGAATGATGAAAATTGGAATGCATGAGATAGGGACGACATAAACCAAAAAATGAGTTGGAATGCCAAAAAAAAAACTCGGGTATAAATTCAAGAACCGTTGCAGTAAATAACTCATTTTAAAATCTAGATTTATATTTTTTTAAATTAAAATGGGAATAATTGACGTTTTCCAAGTTTATATAATAGTACAAATAGATATATCTCAAACAATTTCTGGCCTTTTTCCCTCAAAATTTACCTCTGGGGGCGAGAGCTGGTACAACACTGAAGTCAGACGTTGGGGACTAAAAATTGCCGATGTTGGAGGGTTGTTGGGTCCTTTATCATATCTATATTCAGAATCCTTTATTTCCAATCTACCACCAACCTGTAACATATTATTATTAGTAAATATATTTTCAAGGGTATATGGAAAAAATTAAACAAAAGAGTATATGTGTGGAACTCATAAATATACCTCTTTAACTATGGCCAAGTAACTCAAAGTAGGGCTAGGCATCATAGCGGTGGCAAATACAGCAACAGAAATTTTCTCAGGGAACCTCTCCATGGCAATAGATAATGAGGCCCCACCCATGCTATGGCCCACCAAGATAACCCTATCCTCTGGTGGGAGAGACTCCATGAATTCAATCAACGGCTCAACATAGTCCGCCAAGCAATGGACTTGATTTATCTGTTTTGGGTTGTCTCCAGATGCTGCTAGGTCTAGAGCTGTAACATGGTGACCTGCAGAGATGAGCAGAGCTGACAACTTGTACCAACACCATGCCCCATGGCCAGCTCCATGAACCAGCACAAAATGCTTCTTTTGGGCTTCTGGGTTTGGAGGTCGAGAACACATTCTTAGTGAGCAAAGAGAGACTAAAAATTCTAAGGTTTTTGGCCTCTTTTATTGGCCTATATATATATATATATATCATGCATATGCTTAATCTAGATGAAAATTCTGTGGTTGTTGGCAATCTGAGAAGTCATTGAATAATTGACAAAATATAACTAGAGGTATGCGCGTGCGTGTGCGGTAGTTATTCCTCTCTGAGTGCCAAAGTCATAATTCTCCAAGTCCATTTTGAATCTTCTCTGAAAACAAAAGGACAAATTCTTTGATTTTGATTGATTTTATCTTTCACAAAAGTTGGGACATTTATGAATGAGCTCGCTAAAGATAAACGCTATCCATACAAAATGCGGTGATCAGGCTGCCAGATTGTCCACACCCATACTATGCATGCATGTGTCACTCTTTTTGTGTATAACCTTTTTTTAGTCAGGCATGTGTGTTGAAGTTTCCATAACATAGGAAATGGACAAGATAGCAGCAACAAAGAATACTTTGACTTGAATATGCTTAGGTTCATCCATCTCATTTGAGTCCTTTGCATCATGAACTGACCTTTTGTAAGGTTTTGGGTGCCTTGGGTGTCTTGAGAGGTTTGAGTGTGGTGTGATTAAATAATCTTCACAATATACGTGTCATCATCTAAATCGTTCATGTTTTAAATCATAATTTAAAGATCATATGTGCAAAAACTCAATCAAATTGGAGATTGTTTAGTTATTTTAAATCACCATGCTCCATCGTTCTTTTGGTAAGGGTGGCAACAACAGCAATATTGTTGCGTACACTAGAAGCTTGGCAGAAAACATATGTTGTAGGAGACGACTTTGGTTGGACTGTATCGATCTATAGAATGACGACAAGCTCCTAGCTATAGTTTATCAGGTGGGTGCTTACGATGTTTAGGAATATTGTTCAGAAATCTCTTGGAGGGTGGAGAAGAATTCCTGCGGTTTGGAGAACATGGGCATATGATCAGAACCATTGATCACTTTGACTTCATGTGGACGATTTTCCTTAATCATCCACCGTTGCACATCCTCCCCTATGGCAAGGTCTTGGTCGCACACGATATATACTCTACGAACCAACCCATATTTCTCCTTTGTGAGTTTTATTTCCTCATCAAAGAGAGGGTAATATCTTAGCGATGACAACGCCAATGCTAAGTCCTATTGACATCCAAATAAAAAATAAATAAACAAATTAAAGAAAAAAGAGGAAACGTAGAAGCTTAACCAATTGGAAAATTGAACCTAGATGGATGTAGACTTGACTCCTCCACATGCATAAAATGGGCATAATTACTATAGCACCCTTAATTTTAATAGAGTTTTTTTAAAGGGCGGATGCACGAATAGGCTAGCATGTGCTCACTTTGAGATTAGGCTTATCGTGTAGGGCTCAATCTAGACCAATCAAAGAAATAAATCAGCCCGCCATGGACCAAAAAAAAATTCTTTCTTTCTTTGTTTCCCTTTAATCTCTTCCAAATATTTCGATAACATTATCAATAATTCCAATATTTTTTCTGTTTCAAATGTTGTATAATACAAAAAATTCTAAATATGAAGAAGAAAATATATTGAAACAAAATTTAGCTTACCCCTAAAAATATTTTTAGGTCCACCATTAGTTTTGTTTTTAACCGTCATAGTTTCTATATTTATACCCGAATTTCACCAATAGACAGAAAAATTTACGAAATTTGACTGAATGATGAAATTGGAATGCGTGAGATAGAGGGAGGACAACATAAACAAAAGAATGAGTTGGAATACCAAAATGAAAGTCATGTATAAATTCAAGAACCATTGCAGTAAATAACCCATTTTAAATTCTAGATTTAGATTTGTTTTACTTAAAATGGAAATAATTGACGTTTTCCAAGTTTATATAATAGTACAGATATATCTCAAACAATTTCTCCCCTTTTTCCCTCAAAATTTACCTCTGGGGGCGAGAGCTGGTACGACACTGAAGTCAGACGTTGGGGACCAAAAATTGCCGATGTTGGAGGGTTGTTGGGTCCTTTATCATATCTATATTTAGAATCCTTTATTTCCAATCTACTACCAACCTGTAACATATTATTATTAGTAAATATATTTTCAAGGGTATATGGAAAAAATTAAACAAAAGGGTATATGTGTGGAACTTATAAATATACCTGTTTAACTACGGTCAAGTAACTCAAAGTAGGGCCGGGCATCACAGCTGTGGCAAATACAGCAACAGAAATTTTCTCAGGGAACCTCTCCATGGCAATAGTTATGGAGGCCCCACCCATGCTATGGCCCACCAAGATAACCTTATCCTCTGGTGGGAGAGACTCCATGAATTCAATCAACGGCTCAACATAGTCCGCCAAGCAATGGACTTGATTTATCTGTTTTGGGTTGTCTCCAGATGCTGCTAGGTCTAGAGCTGTAACATGGTGACCTGCAGAGATGAGCAGAGCTGACAACTTGTACCAACACCATGCCCCATGGCCAGCTCCATGAACCAGCACAAAATGCTTCTTTTGGGCTTCTGGGTTTGGAGATCGAGAACACATTCTTAGTGAGCAAAGAGAGACTAAAAATTCTAAGGTTTTTGGCCTCTTTTCTTGGCCTGTATATATATATCATGCATATGCTTAATCTAGATGAAAATTCTAAGGTTGTTGGCAATCTGAGAAGTCAGTGAATAATTGATAAAATATATCTAGAGGTATGCGCGTGCGTGTGCAGTAGTTTTTCCTCCCTGAGTGGCAAAGTCATAATTCTCCAAGTCCATTTTGAATCTTCTCTGAAAACAAAAGGACAAATTCTTTGATTTTGATTGATTTTATCTTTCACAAAAGTTGGGACATTTATGAATGAAGCTTGCTAAAGATAAACGCTATCCATACAAAATGCGGTGGGCTGCCAGATTTTCCACACCCATACTCTGCATACATGTGTCACTCTTTTTGTGTATAATCTTTTTTATATATATCATGAATCTGCTTAATCTAGATACAAAATTTCAGATGATGTTGGCAATCTGAAAAGTCAGTGAATTATTGTCCAAGTATATCTATAAGATATGCGTGAATTAATTAATCCTCCCTCAGAGGCAAAGTCATAATCCCCAAGTCCATGCTGCTAGCAATCTTCTTTAAAAACAAAAACAAAAATTCTTTATGAGCTTGCCCAAGACAGACCAAGCTGGACTGGACTGACTGATATTTTCAATTAAAATGGACATGTGTCCTAGCCATTATTTGATGGACTTAAAGTGCGTCTAGGACTGGATATGGACTCTGATCCAAGTCCCAAATAATTGGGGCTTAGAAACCCAACCCCAGGGTTTCGAAGCCAGAGACACGCCTCCAGCCATCTCTCTTCTTCTCTCACTTCTCTGTCTTCTCTGTCTTCTCTGTTCTCTCTCTTCTTCTTCTTTCTCTCTTCCCCTCTTCTCTTCTTCTTCTCTTCTCGTCTTCTCTCTTCTCTCTTCTTCTTCGCTCTTTCTTCCCCACTTCTCTTCTTTTCTCCTCTTCTCTCTTCTCTCAGATCCTCTCTCTCTTCACCTTTGCCAAATCTTCACTACAACACATAAACCCTTCTATGACGTCTGATTTGCGTCATAGAAGGCATTTAATGACGCGGATCAGGCGCGTTACCCACGTCGTCTAAAGAGGGGGTCATGGAAACTTTTTCAAAACACGACGTCTGTTCTGCGTCATGGAATAGGGTTTCAATGACGCGCTATCCGCGTCATGGAAACTTTTTTAAAACACGACGTATGTGCCGCGTCATGGAATAGGGTTTCAATGACGCGGATAGCACGTCATGAGAACTTTTTTAAAACACGACATTTGTTCTGCGTCATGGAATAGGGTTTCAATGACGCGGATAACGCGTCATGGAAACTTTTTTAAAATACGACGTCTGTGCCACGTCATGGAATGTGGTTTCAATGACACAGTTTAGACGTCGTTGAAATTCTTTAAATTTTTTTTTAAAATAAAAATTCTTTATATATATATTCCATCATTTTAATTATGCAAAAAGAAATTAATATATAAAAGAAAAAAATAAAGACACAAAGGCAAAGTACTTTAAATTATATTTCTATTACTCAAAATGATTCTAGTACATCATGAGAAGTTTAATGAAAATAAATTGTCTTTAGTACATTTAAATTAACTAAGAAGTACATAACTTCATTCGTCTCTCTTCTCGTCAACGAGGACATGATTCAGACATTGAAGAATAAGAGGTACGGGGTGATAGTACCCTCCTTCAATCCTTCAATCTTTTACCATCTGCATTTGTTTGGGAGGCACGTTCACTTCCAGCAAGTTGGCTTCAAAAGACTTATACGTTGGGAGCTTGCCTTTTCTGATTTGCCAACCAGATCTGAAAATACTAACACGCACATACTTCTTCTGGGTGGTGCCAAAGGATGTTCACATTCCTGCTATCACCAAAAATTGGAAACATATTAGGTAACTCACAAAGAGAGGCAGAAGTTCTAAAAGGATCAAACGCATCAAAGGCAAAAACTTAATCCCTAAACATATTGTCCATGTAGAAGTCTCTCAGCTTCTCCTGGGAGAGCAATTCTCAAATATTGTTGTGCTCAAGTATTTCACAGGGCCATCCTGAAAGCAAGAACAAATATGCATTAACTCAATTCCATAGCCTTTATTCTCTAGAACCAGGAGAGTAAAACAGGGAAACAAGTAGTTGTGCTAGCAACAGATACTAGACCAAGAGTAGATGCCTCGAGCAAATTTGGGGTAATGAACTCATGAAACAACAAGACACAAAAATCAGATTTAACTTGTCAGAAAAACAACACCCGTATGAACGACCTTAGGCTTGCAGCATTTATATGACCAAGAGTAAATCAGGACCACTGAGTTAAGTACTACATGCTTAACTATCTGTATATCATTACTTCTTTTGGCCAATTATTAACTGTATGCTGTTTAAATCAGGAATAGATCTAAAATCCAGTTTTTATTAGTGAAATTGATTTATCATTCAATAAACTTTAGCAATAGATAATGCACCAAAGAGGCTAAAGACAAAAACACAACATTTTATGATAAGACATAAGTGACAAGCAAATTAACCTGAGTTTTCTTCATCCAGTTGAAACTGCTCACCCATCCTAACTTCATAACTAGGTATCTCTTTTAAGCTTATGGAATCAGCAGCTCGTGAAATGCATGTATTTACATCTTCGCCCACAGGAAATATGGAATCGATGCAAATCTGTGTTCAAGAAAAAGGCACATTCTCATCATGGTTCATTTACTAAATCTTCTAACACAAGACAAGTAACAAGATGGAAAAGCTTTCAAAATATAAAGAAATAAAACAGCATTCCAAATGAAACGTAATAAATCAACAGGGAGTGCATTGTCTTTAACTCAACAAAACCTTAATAGTTAATAGACTTAAGAAGTTCCTAGTACAAACTCCATGTGTCTAGTTCTTGGTATATTATAACAGTTCCACTCTAAACAGTGTTATTCTGCTTCCAATACCTCATCTTTTCTATTGATTGGCATGTAAACTGTAACTTGAATGATTCCAACGAACAAAGAACATTTATTTTTTTCTTCCTAATGTAACCAGAATGATATAATAAGTTATTTCTGCCTTAAGTAACACATTCAGATGATATTAGAAGGGAAAAAAAAGTTGTAAGTTAAAAATCAAAATTTTATCAGTTCCCATTTCAATATATACAATAAATTCCACACACAATCAGTTTACACTTCTTTTGCTTTCTTTTCCCTTTAAATCCCAGTGACCAAACATATTAATTGACATGAAGATGAACCCAGTTGTAATAACTGAACCAAATGTAATAAAAAAAGAAAAGAAAAGCATAGTAGGATAGAAGATCATTTCTTTTCTCTATGACATTGTCCCATTTCTCATTTTCACGGGTCTTTTCCTCCAATTTTTCAATTAGAAACTTCAAATCTGCATCTGTGACCATTTACAAGATGCTGCAGAAGTAACAGAACAAATACTTGAGTAATACAATCACAAGTTGATCCCACAAAATTTGGTTTCTAGAAACTCAATATCAATCACCCCAAACTTCTACTAGTTTTTTTTTTACCAAAACGGGGGAAAGAGCATGAAAAATGCAACGAAATTTGAGATAGCAGCTGATCAAAACTGAAATTATCAGATATCTTAAAATAAATTGAACCCGATTACCAAATTGTAGAAAAATTAATACAAACCCAATTGAGTAGAGATAAAACCCAAAAGGAAAAGTAAGACAACAAAACTGAGTAGAGATAAATCAAATTAAATCAGAAATGCAAGTAGGATCTTGGATTCAATCAAATAAAATCACATACATATAGAATCCAAATAAAAGCAAACATTCACATAGAATCCACAATTAAAGCAAGCTACAACATCTAGAATTCAAATCAATCGATCCTAAACTGATACCAAAACTTTGTATCAAGCATGGAGGTTAGAGCTTTACAAAATCGCACCTTGGGAACTGTCACGCAGCCTTCACCTTCGAAGCAACTGGCCTCGAGCAATTGTCTTCTAGCTGATGAGGAGTTGAAGCTCTTGAATGTTACAGTGAGAGAGAAGCCATAGATTGTGAGAGAGGGAGACAGAGAAGAAGCCAGAGAAAGAGAGGGAGGGTTTCGATGGGATTTGATGAGAGAGAGAGAGAGAGAGAGAGAGAAATTTGCAAAGTCTAGAAGGAAGAGATCTGAGAGAACATTTGGGATTAAAGAATGAGTTAGAGAATGAGAGAGAATTTGACCCAAAAAAAAAAACGCACCAAACTTAAATTTGGTGAAAAAAGGGCGGCACGCGAAAATTTTTGGGGGAAAATTTTTATGACGCGTAACACGCGTCATGAAAATCAACGACGCACAATCAGCGTCGTGTTAAAAATTTTCCATGACGTCTCCCAAACGTCGTTGATTTTTGGGGGAAAAATTATAAATCCATGACGCATATGCTACGTCGTCAAAGTGCTAAAGATTTTATGACGCAAAAGACGCGTCATGTTAAGGTTATTGAAAATATTTCTATCCGTGAAAAAATAGCAAACGTAATTAAAAGAGGTTGAAGAAGTGGCGCAAAGACAACAAAACAAAAGAGTTCCAGGCCTAAAATTTTGTGGGGAAAGAAATTACAGATCTATGACACGCATAAGACGTCGTTAATAAATATATCTATGACGTAGAATATGCGTCGTCGAAATCTAATTTTATGACGCGTAACATGCGTCATGAAAATAACGACGCACAATCAACGTCGTGTTAAAACTTTTCCATGACGTCTCCCAAACGTCGTTGATTTTTGGGGGAAAAAATTATAAATCCATGACGCATATGCCACGTCGTCAAAGTGCTAAAGATTTTATGACGCATAAGACGCGTCATGTTAAGGTTATTGAAAATATTTCTATCCGTGAAAAAATAGCAAACGCAATTAAAAGAGGTGGAAGAAGTGGAGCAAAGACAAAAAAAAAGAGCGCAGGGCTTAAAATTTTGTGTGAAAAGAAATTACAGATCTATGACACGCATAAGACGTCGTTAATAAATATATTTATGACGTAGAATATGCGTCGTCGAAATCTAATTTTATGACGTCTCCCAAACGTCGTTGATTTTTGGGGAAAAAATTATAAATCTATGACGCAGGTCCTGCGTCGTGATACGGTAAATCTATGACGCAGGTCCTGTGTCGTTGTATAAGTACTTCATGACGTGTAGAAGACGCCGTTAAATGCACAGGATTAATGACGTATGATAGCGTCGTCGTAAAAACGTATTCAAATCAATGACACACATTCCGCGTCATTGAAAATGATTTTAATGACGCATCAAGCAAATGTCGTGATAACGGTGTCATAAACTCATTTCAACGACGCATTTTAAAAACACGTCATAGTTTATCACATTTAATGACGTGTCTTTTTGATGCGTCATTAAATTTGTGTCATAAAAAGACACTTTTTTTGTAGTGCTTCTTCGTTGCCATCTATAGACCTCAGATCTTGAATGAAAGGCATATGGCGGAAGAAAAAATTGGTGAAAGGCAGATTCATAACTTCTTCCTCTTTATTTATATATATAATTTTGCAATTTTTTGTTCTTTGAGATATGAAGGGAGGTGGCTGAAAATTCAAGATCTGATGAAGAGTAGGTAAATCTGGTATTTGGGGAGGAAGTGAAAGCTTGAGTGTTGGCGTCTACTTCTGGGTACCTGCTGCTGCCATCAAACTCCACCTCATGCCTTTCGTCTTCTAGCTTCCACCCTTTATTTTATATTTGTATTTTTTTGTTGGATTGAAAATATATTTTGTTGTAATTAATTTGGAAATGGGAATATAAAAACAAATAAATAAATAAATGGCATACTAATCTCAAGTTCTCAACTTTGGTGTTGTACTTAGGGCTGGGCACGGTACGGTGCGGTATTGGACTTATACCGTTACCAATACCGGAAATTAAAACCGGTATGGTACGGTATGGGATTATAGTTTGCCAAAGTTGGTACCGTACCATACCGTACCAAATCAGTATCGGTATGGTATGGTACGGTACCATTTTCGGTATCAAAATGACACAACTCAAAAATGAACTAATTCAATATTCAACATATTCATTCACCAAAATAAGTTACACATTCAAAGATTCAACAAATTCAATGTCCAAATCCTAATCAACCAAATCAATATCCAAATCCTAATCAACTAAATCAATATCCCTCAACACATTCAATATCCAAATCAACCAATATCACACAAAATTATCTTGATGACAACAAGTTCTCTCTAGTTTTCATAACACTTTAAAAATAAAAAATAACAACAATTTCAAAATTGAAGTTGAAGTGAAGGACCGTACAATAACAACATATCAGATATCATTAGAAGTAGTACTTTTGCAAATTTCAGAACACATATAGACCCCTAGGAAAGAAACTGAGTCAACCTTCTCTTCTGTCGTGTTTTCATCAACATTGGAAAAAAGGCTGTTAGACTTAGACCCATTAACACTAATATTAAGATTATTCCCACCACTAATCAACTGTTTAACGTCTTCTAGACCACAGATTCAACATTTCAGAATTTCAAGTACTTCGGCCCTCTAACAGATTCAACATTTCCTAGCATACTATCAACATTCTGGACAAGGAATTCCCTCAACTTCATTCGTATTTAATTAACTCTAAATAAATTATACTTCAGTGAAGTGTATTCGGTACGGTACTGTACCAACCGGTACCAAATATTTGGTACCGCTACCATACCATAATCTATTGGTACGGTACGGTATTGTAATCTCGAAATAAGCCCTCATCCCAAATGAAACGGTATGAAATCGGTATGGTTCGGGTACGGTTTCGGTATTTCGGTTTAGATGCCCACCCCTAGTTGTACTGCACCAAACAACTTCTTAAAATCCAGTCATATCCTAACCAGTCCAGTGTAATGTAGAAACGTTAATCTAGTCCAGTCCAGTCCAGCTTACCAAACGGGGCCTCTATCTATACAAAATGCGGAGAGGCTGCTGACAAACTATTCAATTATTTAAAATTTTGATTTCAAATCTAATAAAGATTTAGATGACCTTTCATGAGCTAACCTTGTGTTGGATATGGTTTGGTTGCTTTGGGTGTCTTGAGAGGTTTGCGTGTGGGGTGGTATTTCTTCTCTAATGGCATAGACTGTTAAACATATTTTTATTTTGATAATATCTATATAGTATTAATTCTATTTTTGAATATATTTTCATTTTCATAATATGTGGCTTTCGGTTGCATTTAATATATGTTTGTTTGATGTTAAGCTAATTTCTAATATATTTCTAATGTATTTGTTTGATCGGATTGAAGATGTGACAAGCTAATAGTACCAAACATTTAGAATTAGAGATGAAGATGTATAAAAAGATTGGTCATTTGGAAATTCTGTTTTTATTTAATTATAATTATGTAAAGTTTGTTGTTATAATGCAAAATGGTATATCAAAAAAGGGCAAATAGGTGGACTCCGATGAGAATCGATGTCAGGCGCCTTTGTTAAGTGAATATGCGTTCTAGCCAACTCCACTATACGCACTCTTGTGCAAATGTTTAGCACGCTATAATATATATACAATTTATATAATATTAATATATATATATATATAATATAAACAAAGTTTTTTTCGGGGGCCCTCAAGAATTTGGGGCCCTGTGCGGTGGTGCCACTTGCCCCACCCCAGGGCCGCCCCAGCGTACATCCACGAACACAAAAACTTGGCCCCAAGGATTACTGCAGTTGGAAGATTGTTAGGTCCCTTGTCAAATCTGTATTCATAGCCCATAAAATTTATTCCGCTGACTGTATATTTTTGAAATATATTCATTATCCATATTCACATTAAACATATCAACTAAAAATCTCCCCAAAGTTTTGTCCCACTGAATTTTCTTCGGTAAGGTTTTAACAAGGCCAATTATTTTCGTACCATTCGCTTGTAGCCAATTGTTGATGGTAATGAAATCTTAATTTTTCCTATTAAAAAAAAAATCAACTAGAAATCTAATCTAACATTTTTTTTTCCTACAATTTTTTAGAAACTCGTATGTGAGCCGAGACCTCGTATTCTCATCTTAACCCATATCTCGACTATATAGCACGATCTTGGCATAATATTTAAAAAAAAAATGTTAATTGTTTATTTTGAAGTAAAAAATGATAATGAGCAGAGGATTAATATGATATGTTGTTACCTTATCAAGTACAGTCAAGTAAGAGAGAGCACGACCAGGCATTAAAGCGTTGGCAAATACCGCGGCAGAGATTTTCTCAAGAAACCTCTCCATGGCGGTGGATATGGTGGCCCCACCCACGCTATGGACCACCAAGATAACCGTCTCCCTTGATGGAAGAGACTCCATAAATTCAATCAATGGCTCAACATAGTCCGATAAGGAATAGAGTTGTACCTGATTTGGGTTTATCCCGGCTGCAGCTAGGTCTAGAGCTGTGACATTGTGACCGATTGAGGTCAGTAGATTTGTCATCTTATACCAATTCCATGCTCCATGAACCAACACAAAATTCTTCTTCCCAACTGGAGAAGAGGTGCAAATTCTTGCCAAGCAAAGAAACAAGAAGAAAGACACAACATGCTTAACTTTGATAGGCTCTATATGGTGCTCAAAACCTATCTCTTAATTCCTTGACCTATAACAGTGTGGTCTAGTCTCGCTTTTATACCGGAGCAAGTCCTTCAATTGGCGTTTAAAGACAGATTAAGATTCGTCTTAATCTTAATTAATCAAACTTTCTGAAATCATTATGAAAATCTGAAAAATTAAGTGTGAATAATTGTCTCAAAAATATTCAGCCAAACAGCTTGGCATGCACTGTCGCTGAATCCCATCAGCTTTCCACCAGTTTTCTTCTTGTAAAATAGACCAAGATCAGTTGTTCCTTTCAAATAGCATTACACTCTCTTAGCTGCTTAAAAATGAAGTTCAGTGGGTGATTCCATGTATATGCTAATAAGATTCACAGCAAACATTAGATCAGGCCTTGTAGCAGTTAGATATATTAGACTTCCCACTATTTGCTTGAAGTGAGTGATGTCGACTTTCTCTCCTCCCTCATCCTTGATGAGCTTTGTTCCTAGAACTATGGGATTGTCACGACCCGATTTCGAAAATAAAGAATATTCCCGAATCATGGTGTGAGTCATACCATGGTTATAAGAGTAAAATCCTACAACCATGATATGATGAGAAAAAGAGCCACAATTACTACAAAATTTACTTAACATTACAAAATCAAGAGTCGCAGTAGCTTGTAGTTATCTACGCACTAGGTGCTTTAACAAGCGGTTGACTACTTACAAATATTAATTACACAAATCAACAATAAAAGCCCAGCAGCTTAGTTGAACCCGCTTCCTCAAACTTCTTCTTTCATCCTGCACAATCTATTAGGGTATGAGCATTCTAATGCCCAGGAGAGTACCATCAAACCCCTCAAAGTCAGCTATCACAGTTAATCAAAGTGTCATGCATTAAACAACACAAGATATACCAATTATGCAATCATACAAGATAAATAAGTTTGCATATGCGGTGATGCCATGAACTCACTCCCTTCTAATCCCACTAATTCATATCCTAGGGCAACAAGCATGCATGTCCCATACCATGCGTTTTACCACTGTGGCTCCTAATACCCTAAAATATGAACTAGCGCACATCCGTCCCTTAACCCATTTTTCTTTTGTTTACAAATTTCTCAACTTTCACTTATCATTAGAGGCCCTGCTCCCATCACCCCAATATATTCAAGCTCTGCTCCCGTCACTTGAATATACTCCACATTTTATTCAAATATATCTAAAGTCTTCTCCCACCCCTTAGATATATCTCAAACGACACACACACTCCAAACACCACTGTCTTTATGATGCATATGTAATGCAGCACAAACATCATTTATTTCTGCTGAATAATGCCACAGATAATAACAATAATATATCAGGCTTAATCACATGAATAATAATATTCACAAAACATCAAATAATATTCACGGAAAAACATCAATAATAATGTTCACATAATATCAAATAATATTCATCGAGCAACGCAACAATAATATTTATATGTATAATACTATATATAAGCACCAAGATTAAAAGTGACATAACCCAATCATCGGGAAATCAGGAAACCCTACCTCAAGTCCAGTTAGCTAAAATACCAAATTTACCCTTCGGAAGTTCTCGGAGTTGTGGAATCTACCCTTTTGATCCAATTCCTGAACAAACTCAAATCCAAATTAATATTGAGAAATCTTCACGCTATTTCACCTAAGACCAAACTCAACTTTGTGCATTTCAAAGAATATGCGCGAAAATGACGAAAATGCCCCTAGGACCAACCCGGGGTCCAAAGCGGCCAAATCTTGTCCAAAATAATCTAAAACTTTGTCCTATGCCCTGTCAACACCGAAACAAAGCCAACGACACCCGTTATCCAAAAGTTACTATTTTGGGTCCCGTGGACCCCACGACAACCCATACTTTGCACCACCTCGGATTGACTCAAAACATATACCATCGGACTCGGATCGAAAAATTGAGTCGAATGGACTAAACATATGGCGTCGGAGGCTGCCGGAACAGCCGCCACGCACCGGAGCCGCGAGTGGGCTTGCTCCGGTTACTGTTCATCGTCTTCAAAAAATCCTGGAACTTCCCCTGTTTTTTTCCAGTTTTAAGTCCCAGATTTTGTGAGCCATTTTGACCAACCAACCGTCAGTGAAAATGGGCAAAATTATAGTGGTTTTGAAGCTTATTCTCTCTAGTTTCCAACCCAACAAACCACACTTAAAACGGAGCTAAAACGAAGGAGAAAAGCAGCTCCAAAGTTGAGCTCGTAACTGGTTTTTCTGCAGAAAACAGAGTTTTTTTCCAAACTTTGCACAAGTGTTCAACCTATCAAACCTCAACCAAATTCAACGAAACCAATTTTGTTTTGTTACTTGATAAGTCTAGTTTAAAACCCAATAAATGGATTCCTCAAACACTCAAAGAATTAGGATAAAAATAGAGCCAAAGTGAGGCTTACGGACTGCAAATTTCCAGAAAATGCAAATTTCCAGATTTTGTTCAAAGTTGTTTTCAACCATTCTAACACCCCAAGTGATTCCTAAGACTTCTAAAACTCTTCTAAACCTCATACCCATCCTTAGAACTCATCAAAAACTCAAAATACAACCAAAAACACAACACCCACACTTGAAAAATCACTCTATCCACCCAACCCGAAAATAGAGATTCAACATCTTCCAATTCAATCTTCCCAACACTCATATGACTCAAATCATTCTTTAAGACATTAAAATCACACAACCACAAGGTTAAAACCAGAAATTTCGAAATCAACTCACCTTAGAAACTCTCTTCTTCTCTTCCTCCTATCTTCTCCTTTCTTCCTCACCCAAATTTCATCTCTTTCATCCCAAACTTATCTTTAGTTTATGCAATTAATCTTCTTAGCCTAGACTAGGTGAGTCATCAACCCAAAGGTTTACAACTCATCCCAAAATCTGATTTTGAAGGGATTGCATGAGGGAAGGGGGAAGGAATGAAGGAGGGAAGAACTCTTGGCTTACACGTTGCCTCTTTTTTTTTTTTTTTTGTGGTTATTATCTACAAGGGTATTTTGGTAATCTATCACACATAGGGGTATTTTTTTGGTCATTTTTGTCCAACTTCAAATTAAACATACTTAATTTAATAATCTCAATCCAAAATCTCTTGATAAAATACTCATAATCTTCTCCACCATTATATTATTTTTCACTAAAATATGAAAATCCACCTTAATTTTTTCGGGGTATTACAAGGATTTTGAACAGAATTGCAGCCTTCCATATGAAATCTTTTGAGAATCTCCTCAGCATATTTCTTCTGTCCAATAAAAAATCCATTGCTTGACTGCTTCAATTCAATTCCAAGGAAGTAGTGCATCTTCCCCAAGTCTGTCATCTCAAATTCCTCCATCATGGACTTCTTGAAGTCTTTGAACATATCTGCACCATTTCCTGTTAATATTAGATCATCCACATAAAGACACACAATGAGAATCTTCCCTTCTTTACCATGTTTGACAAACAAGGTATGCTCATATGGACACTTGATTGATCCAGTCTTCAAGAAATGTGACTCTATGCAACTATACCAAGCTCTCTGAGCCCGTTTTAGTCTGTATAGAGCCCTTTTAAGTTTGTAGACCTTCTGTTCTTTTCCTTTTTGCACATATCCATGGGGTTGATCAATGTACACTTGTTCATTGAGCTCTCCATATAAAAAAGCAGACTTCACATCGAGTTGGTAAATGGACCAATCATTCTGTGCAACTAAAGATATAACCAAATGTATGGTATCATGACGAACTACAAGAGCAAATACTTCGGAATAATCAATACCATATTTTTGAGTACATCCTTTAGCTACTAACCTGGCTTTGTACTTGTCAATCTCCCCATTTTCTTTGAACTTAGTCTTGAATATCCACTTCACTCAAACTGTTTTTTCTCCTTTAGGCAAATCAACCAACTCCCATGTGTTGTTTCTTTCAATCGCTTATATCTCCAAGTCCATGGCTTTTCTCCATTTCGAACTCTTTACAGCATCATCAAACGTGTTGGGATCATTGCCAACAAACAAGGCAAATTGAGCAATATTGTCATCATCTGAGAGCTCATCACCACTCACATAATCAGTCATCCAGCCCGAGGTCTTCTCTACCTTGGTACATTTGAGGAGATTTCATTAAATCTTGGCTCAACAGGTTCAGCTTCACCTTCTTCAACAATTTGCTCAGTTTCAGTCTCTTCAAGATAAACACTAGCTCATTTTCTTTGTTTATCATTTCAGTTCCAACCAATAGCTTCATCAAACACCACATCTCTACTAATTATGATATTCTGAGTATCTGGATTGTATAATCTATAGGCTTTTAATTCATTGCTGACTCCAAGCATCACACATTTTGTGCTCTTGTTATCAAGTTTGGTTCTTAAGTTATCTGAAATATGAGCATAAGCCAGACAACCAAATGCTCAAAAATAGCTTACTTTAGGCTTCTTACCACTCCATGCTTCCTCTTGTGTAACATCCTTTACATCATGAGTAGGACATCTGTTTAGAATATGACAACTCCTTTGGCCAGAATCTTTTGGTACCTTCATTCTCGCAAGCATACTTCTTACCATATTCATAATGGTACGGTTCTTTATCTCGGCCACACCATTTTGTTGTGGTGAATAAGCTGCTGTTAATTACCTGTGTATACCATTTATCTCACAAAAATTAACAAATTCATTAGAAGTAAACTCTCCTTCTCTATCTGTTCGAAAAGCCTTAATAAACACACCAATTTCTTTTTCAACAGATGCCTTAAATTTCTTGAAAGTCACTAAAGCTTCAGACTCTTTCAGCAAGAAAGTATGTCCATGTTTTCCTACTAAAATCATCAGTAAATGTTATAAAATACCTTTTGTTGTTGTTGGAGATGGGGTTAATTGGTCCACATATGTCAGAGTGCACCAATTGCAGCACCTGTGTGGCTCTCCAGTTACTTTCCTTTAGAAATGTTTCACGATGTTGCTCTCCTACCATACATTCCTCATAAACCGTTGAGGGAGCATGCAATAGAGGAATTCCTTTCACCATGTTCTTCTGTTGGAGTGCTTTGAGGCCATTGAAACTCAAATGCCCAAATCTGTAGTGCCACAACCATGATTCCTATTCAGTTGTGGATTTGAAACACATTTGTTTCATATGATTCTGTTTTGAGTATGAACATACGGTTCGAAGTCATATCAGCTTGAATAATCAAACCCTTGTCAGGATGATGAATGTGACAAGAGTTCTTTTCAATCAAGATGACCATTCCTTTCTCCTACAGCTGACCAAGACTAATTAGATTGTTTTTCAACTCTGGAACATAAAATACCTCAGTTATGCAGTGCATCACTCCATTGACTTCAATTCTTATGTTGCCTTTTCCCATGACTCATAGACTAGAATTGTTTCCAAGCTTCACATTATCCCTGAATGATTCATACATCTTTGCAAATAGCTTCTTGTTTCCATTCATATGATTACTGTAGCCCAAGTCCAAGTACCATGTGTTGCAGTTCTGGTTATCTCTTTCGTCAATAGATGCCATCAGTAACATCTCCTCCTCTGTCTCAGCCACATTAGCCTTGTTCTCCTTCTCTTTTTGAGGACACTCATATTGGAAGTGTCCAAGTTCATGGCAGTGGTAGTACTCCACAGTTGACTTATCAAATGGACCTTGACGGCTTCTCCCTCTTCCACGACCTTTGAATCCGCCTCGACCTTTTCCTCTTCCTGATGTATAATTCTCATGACTAACCTTGAGAGCTTGCTCTTCAATATCATGAAAAGTCATCCTTTGCTCATGCACCAGCAGACTACTTTGCAATTCATCAATTGAAAGTGCATCAATATCTTTTAACTCTTCAATCTAACATACAACATAGTCATACTTAGATGTCATAGATGTGAGAATCTTCTCAATCACAGTGACATCTTCCATTCTATTTCCATGTATCCTCATTTTGTTTGCAACAGTTAATGTTCAAGCAAAATAGTCAGTGACTGTTTCTCCAGTCTTCATTTGCAACATCTTGAACTCTTTGCGAAGAGCTTGCAGTTGTGCACGTTTGACTCTAGCTGTGCCTTGATACTTTTTCTTTAAGGAATCCCAGATATCCTTTGTCATATCCTTCTTCAGAATTGTCTCCAAAATAGCTCGATCATTGGCTTGAAACAAGTAATTCTTGGCCTTCAAGTCTTTGAGCTTCTGATCCACTATGGTTTTGAGTTGAGCTTCTATCAACACTGTTCCTCAATCATATGTTGTGATTTCATTCTCCACGAGACTCCAGGATTCTTTAGATCTCAAAAAATTATCCATCAACATGCCCCAATGGTCATAGTGACCATCGAAACGTGGGATTGATGGTTGAACAAAGCTGTTTCCTTCAGTCAACATTGATACTTGCTACGACAAGAGTTGCTGCTTTTCTTTGCTCTTTGTTGAGGCCCAAAAATCCAAGGGCTAGGCCCATGCTTATTCTTGGCCCAGCACAAATAATTAATCGCAAATGAAGCCCGATTCGGGACATAAGAAAAATTGTGGGACGCACCTACATAAGCCATGGGCCATGTGTCACGCCAAGCAAGCATGAGCAAAAGGGCCAAAAATGCACCGGATTTATAAATTCACGCTCACCAACCTATCTGATGTTACTTGGCTCAATCATAGCTTATGGTGGCACAATAAAACTCAAGCGCAAGCAGGATAAATAAACACATGATGCCATGCAAAGGACTACTATTCTAATACCAAGTCGTGCTACAAGCTTAGGTGGGCCCAACCCACGAAATTACCCGGGGCTTGCTGAGAAGGTTGTGGTATGGATGAGTACGAGCACTCACAAGGCCCATTGAGGGTCCAAGGAATGAAAGTTTTAGGCCACTTGGGAGCACTAAAACTCAAGCCCATTCCTCGAGCCCAAATACATGGGTTAGCATGAGAGAGGGAAAAATGGGATCCAATGCCTTAGGAGAACATCTCATAGACTGCTGTAGCACTTAGGCAATCCCACGTTAGTTAAAACGCCCAAAACAAATAGGCTACTTCCAGCGCTTGACGAAAACATGCGGGCCGCCTGGAAAAAGGAGTAACAATAACACAATACCTGTGAACAAAGCCCAGCCCATATCCTTGTTAAAAATCGGGCATTCGTATTCCACCCTTGACAAAGCTCCATAAACGGCCAACAAGAAGCCATTGCAAGAACCAAAGGAAATCTATATAGGTGAGAAGAATACCCCTTGGGCAAATGAATCTACCCATTCTCTTTTCCTCTGAAAGCTCCATTTTGAAAACCAAGAAGGAAAGCAGGTGGCGCCTCACCCCCATGGGGAGGTCCAGCTGCGTAGAAACCTTGGAACCCTAAAAAAACTTTTGACCCAGGCACCCTGGTTGAAGAGATTTCACAAAAAGGGGGTAATTGGAAAGAAGCAAAGGAAAAGTGGGAATGGAGGATCGACAAAATTAGGGTTCCAAATGCCTATAAAAGAGAGCTTCCTCTACCCAGAAAAACACATCATTCCAGAGCACGACCAAGCTTTGTCAAGTAAACTGGAATTTACTTTAGACACTTCAGCTTTTATGTCCATCGTTTTGTTCTTCCTCTTTCTAGAGATAGAACCCTCCTAATTTTCCTTCTCCCACTCTGAACCTTTTCCTTCTGAAAGAAATTCATTCTTTTATCTCTCTCTCTCTCTCTCTCTCTCTCTCTCAATTGCTAAACTTGTGAAGGCTTAGCTCCCATGCCACAAGCTCCTCAAGCCAAGTCCCTCATCAATTTGTCTTGTTTATTTGGTTATTGGTGAAAAAAACCTAAAAGTGTTTTTTTCTAAGGTTTTAGCAAGCCTTTTAAAACTCTTTTGGGAGCCTGGTTCTTGAACTCAGCCATTGGGGGGTTTTGTTCATTTTCTTCTTACAGAAGCCCAAGCCCGTTCGTCAGGCTGCTAGAACAAAAAGACCCATACACTCTTCAGGCCCTAATTTGGAGCTCTGATACCAATTGTTAGTTTCTAGATTTATTGAGAGGAAATGAAGTGGGAGAATTTGATACTTCATTAAGTGAAAGATGGTTGTTAAATAGCCTTACAAAAACAGAAAAGAAACTTGCACGACTCCAAGACCTGCTGCTCGATCACATGACCAACAGCTCCTAAAAATAAGAGATCTTCCTAAAGAAACGTTCAAACCTTAGCTACTTCCCTAAAACATAGGGTTATTCCAACTAAACAGAAATACTTTAATAAATATTAAATAACTTCACAGGATATAATGAACTTCACCGTTCTTTTGGTCCTAGGGTGGCAACAACGACAATATTGTTGCGTAAGCTTCGCAGAAAACATATGTGTAGGAGACGACTTTGGTTGGACTGCATCGATCTATACAATGATGACAAGCTCCTTGCTATAGTTTACCAGGTGGGTGCTTACGATGTTTAGGAATATTTTTCAGAAATCTCTTGGAGGGTGGAGAAGAATTCTTGCGGTTTGGAGAACATGGGCATATGATCAGAACCATTGATCACTTTGACTTCATGCGGAGGATTTTCCTTAATCATCCACCGTTGCACATCCTCCCCTATGCCAAGGTCTTGGTCGCACACGATATATACTCTACGAACCAACCCATATTTCTCCTTGGTGAGTTTTATTTCCACGTCAAAGAGAGGGAAATATCTCAGCAATGACAACGCCAGTGCTAAGTCCTGTTGACATCCAAATCAAAAATAAACAAATTAAATAAAAAGGAGGAAACGTAGAAGCTTAACCAATTGGAAAATTGAACCTAGATGGACTAGACTCATCCACATGCATAAAATGGGCATAATTACTATAGCACCCTTAATTTTAATAAAGTTTTTTTCAAGGACGGATCCATGAATAGGCTAGCATGTGCTCACTTTGAGATTAGGCTTATCGTGTTGGGCTCAATCTAGACCAATCAAACAAATAAATCAGCCCACCCTAGACAAATAATTTTTTTCTTTCTTTGTTTGTTTCAATAATATTATCAATAATTTCAATATTTTTTCTGTTTCAAATGTCGTATAATAACAAAAAGTTCTAAATATGATGAAGAAAATATATTGAAAAAGAAGTTCTTATTATAAAAAAAAAAATTGTAACAAACAAGGGCTTATAATTTACCCCAAAAAAAAAATTTAGCCTACCCCTACAAAAATTCCTGGGTCCATCATTAGTTTTTTTGTAACCGTCATAGTTTCTAAATTTATACCCGAGTTTCACCAATAGACTGAAAAAGTTACAAAATTTGACTAAATGATGAAATTGGAACACTTGAGATAGAGGGAGGACGATATAACTAAAAAACGAGTTGGAACACCAAAATGAAACTCTGGTATAAATTTAGGAACCATTGCAGTAAATAACCCATTTTAAATTCTAGATTTAGATTTATTTTACTTAAAATGGAAATAATTGACGTTTTCCAAGTTCGTATAATAGTTTAGATATATCACAGACAATTTCTCGCCTTTTTCCCTCAAAATTTACCTCTGGGGGCGAGAGCTGGTAGTACATTGAAGACATACGTTGGGGACCAAAAATTGCCGATGTTGGAGGGTTGTTGGGTCCTTTATCATATCTATATTCAGAATCCTTTATTTCCAATCTACTACCAATCTGTAACATGTTATTATTAGTAAATATATTTTCGAGGTAATATGGAAAAAATTAAACAAAAGGGTATATGTGTAGAACTCATAAATATACCTCTTTAACTACGGTCAAGTAACTCAGAGTAGGGCCCGGCATCACAGCGGTGACAAATACAGCGACGGAAATTTTCTCGGGGAACCTCTCCATGGCAATAGATATGGAGGCCCCACCCATGCTATGGCCCACCAAGATAACCCTATCCTCTGGTGGGAGAGACTCCATGAATTCAATCAACGGCTCAACATAGTCCGCGAAGCAATGGACTTGATTTACCTGTTTTGGGTTGTCTCCGGATGCTGCTAGGTCTAGAGCTGTAACATGGTGACCTGCAGAGATGAGCAGAGCTGACAACTTGTACCAACACCATGCCCCATGGCCAGCTCCATGAACCAGGACAAAATGCTTCTTTTGGGCTTCTGGGTTTGGAGATCGAGAACACATTCTTAGTGAGCAAAGAGAGACTAAAAATTCTAAGGTTTTGGTCTCTTTTCTTGGCCTGTATATATATATATATATATATATATATATATATATATATATTCATGCATATGCTTAATCTAGATGAAAATTCTAGAGGTATGCGCGTGCGTGTGCAGTTGTTATTCCTCCCCGAGTGGCAAAGTCATAATTCTCCAAGTCCATTTTGAATCTTCTCTGAAAACAAAAGGACAAATTCTTTGATTTTGATTGATTTTATCTTTCACAAAAGTTGGGACATTTATGAATGAGCTTGGTCAAGATAAACGCTATCCATACAAAATGCGGTGGGCTGCCAGATTGTCCACACCCATACTATGCATGCATGTGTCACTCTTTTTGTGTATAATCTTTTTTTAGTCAGGCATGTGTGTTGAAGTTTCTATAACATAGGAAATGGACAAGATAGCAGCAACAAAGAATACTTTGATTTTTCAGCATTTAAATTGCAGCTAGGCTTTTCTTGCATTTGGTTTATATATTTGAGAGTATATAAAGTTCTATACAAGACGTCTCTAGAATTGTATCAAAGAATACAAGAAAGGAATATGCTTGGGTTCATCCATATCTGTTTCCCTCTTTTCGGCCGGATAGGCCAATGGAAGGAGTTTTTGGTCCTTCTTCTCTTGAGATGCGTAGGCGTGCCACCACCAAGCCACTTGATGGCTTGGATGGAAAGATCGTGTGAGTGGGTTTGCGCTTCTGACTTTTAATCAAACAATTGATCGGCCAAGCAAGGAACCTCCTCTTGGCCTAGGTTCTTTTTCTTCCTTGAGATCAAGGGTGATTGAGCTTTGTATGACTATTTTTAGGATTTTTGTGATAAGTGCAATGAATGTAAATGCAGTAAACGAAATGACAAAAATCTAAGTACGAGAAATGTAAACGCAGGAAACGAAATGACAGAAATGTAAATGCGATAAAATAGATTAAAGCGATTAAGACTTGAATTAAACTTGAATGTAAAGACAAATGAAATTAAATTGCAAGAAAGTAAGCTTACACTAGGAAAACGAAGAACTTGGATAATCTGAAGAACTTGAAAGATAAAATCCTAGATTATGAATTGAAAGGTACAGGATAAAAAGATAGATTTTGTGTGTTCAGTTGGAGGTCCTCTTCTCTTCTACGATGAGCTTTTTATAGAGTTTCCTTCAGTTCATGGATTCGGCCATTAAATGTCCCCAACTAATTATGTCTTGAAAATCCTTCCAGGATTGATGTTTTCCGGAACTCCAGGCATGAACTGCCCAAAATGTCATTGGGATTGTGAAAACTCTCCCCTTGATATAAGGTGTAATAAGTCTTGGTATTGGCTACAAGTCTTCCCATCTTTGAATCCACCTCTTGCAAGGAAGCTTTTGACTTGGTTAAGACTCCCACCAACATTAAGTGGCATACGAACTCCAAACATTTTGATATCGGCCGCATGATGAGTTCTCCAAATATTTGGAAATTCTAGCCTTGGTTGAGAACCCGTTGGCAAAGGAGTTCTCTATTTTTGTTTATATGGTCATACCTTGTCGGCCGCATGATGAATAGCTGTCTTACTATTTTTCTGCCCAAACGATGAGTGGATGTCTCCCACATGAATAATTATATTACCAAAGTAATATATTACTATTATTCTATAACCATTTGTTGGTCAAATCCTGGAAAGCAAGTTCCTCCATTACATATATATATATAATAAAGCAAGACAGAGAGACTTTCGGCCAACCATCCCACTTTGAATACATTCATTCACTTTACATATATAATCTATATATATAATAAGTCAGTTAATTCCCAACTCAAAACCCTTCCAGCCCAGTTTGCAAAGGAACCAAATACCCCAGCCGCCATTCTCCAAAATTGTATTGGCTCCAAACCAAAAATCCCGGCCGAGATATCTCAAGTCCTCCAACAAATTTGACCGCGAGATATCCTAGTAATTCCAGTCATGCCCAGCCGCACCTATGCAATTTGCTTTACAAAACTTTTTGGCCACATCAATTCCAAACACTCCAAGCTTTGGCCGCATTCATGCATGCATCCATTCATTCATATATATATATATATATATCAATATATCAATATGATATGCCCAATCACTTCAGCCCAGCTTTTTTGCAAGAGTAGTGTTCGGCCAAATTTAAAGATATGCCCAATCACTCTTGCAAGAGAAAACACCTTGGCCGCTTTTTGAGAAAACACTCGGCCACCTAGAATCCGCCTCTATGAATTCTTCCTTGGCAAATTGGGTGACTTTTTTACCACCCCAAACAATTATATTATCATAAAATAGAATGTATAGGACATGGATTTGGGAGCCTGGCCGCACATGCAACAATCCAGAGTAATTGCATTTACGTATATAAGTTCATATTTTAATTTATACATGTGGGTCGCCCGGTTTTTGAAGTTGGCCAAACAACACATGAATCTTTACATGCACAAGACATGAATCTTTATATATATACGGCCTGGCTAACCACTTGGGCTTTAAAATTTATATTAAACTCGTATATATATAAGGATGATATTAACTTTTGGCCTCCGAAACCTTCAGCCGACTTGCAAAATAACTACAGACTCCAGTCTCCACGAAAACCCCCAGAACTCTTGCCCAAAAACCTGTGGCTCTCAGCCGATAAAAAAACTGGGCATTGAAAGCAAAGAACTGGCCGCATTCTCCAGTACAACCGGCCACGAAAACTCCAAGATTTCGGCCGCAACCTCCAAACATTCATCTCCCTATTATATATCTATATGTAATAGGACAAAACTCCAAATTTTACAAAAACTCTTCGGCTGAACCAATTCCATAAACTCCAAACTTTGGCAACACTTATTCATTCACTTTATATATATAATAGCATAAGGAAAGAACTTTTCAGCCACATTGGCAGACCATCCAAATGCTCCAGCCATGCTTTTCCCATTTATCCACCTATAATACAATAACTTTTGGCTCATCTTCTCAAAAAACATCCAACCTTGGCTGCACTTGCATTGTTCCTTTTTGCAGATCCCCATGCTATCTCTCCAGCCAACGTTATCTCTCCAGCCAATTCTCATTCATCCACCTATTATTTCTTCAGTCCACTTCTCTTCAGCCAACTTCTTCAAGACCCAAAACCGAGAGTACTGTTCAGAAATCCAGAAGTCATATTTCGGAAGCTCCGATCAGAAAACTTCCTTCATGAAATTTGTTCGTCTACCTGAGGACTAAAATCTGTGAAATTTGTAGATTTTTCTGAATTTTCCTAATGCCTCAAAACGGGTTTTCAGCTTTTGTGTTCAGCCATGGCTGGTGGGTTTCTGCAGACTCGGTTTCTGCATTTGATTTTAATATGTGATTCTCGGATGGTTGTGATTGCTTCACGAAACTTGCTCGAAATTGTGTTGGCTATAACATATCCAAAATTGAAGATCATCCAACCGTTGTAGTGCTCCCTGCCTTTATTTTTCTGAAGTAAGGATTTGGAGGCTACTTGATTTAGCTTGGATTTGGAGACCACATCCAAACAATATCATTTGAGTCCTTTGCATCATGAACTGACCTTTTGTAAGGTTTTGGGTGCCTTCGGTGTCTTGAGAGGTTTGAGTGTGGTGTGATTAAGTAATCTTCACAATATACGTGTCACCATCTAATTCATTTTTTAAATCACAATTTAAAGATCATATGTGCAAAAACTCAATCAAATTGGAGATCGTTTAGTTATTTGATGAGTTGACAACTTATACCAACACCATGCTCCATCTTTCTTTTGGTAAGGGTGGCAACAACAGCAATATTGTTGTAGGAGACAACTCTGGTTGGACTGTATCGATATATACAATGACGACAAGCTCCTAGCTATAGTTTATCAGGTGGGTGCTTACGATGTTCAGGAATATTGTTCAGAAATCTCTTGGAGGGTGGAGAAGAATTCCTGCGGTTTGGAGAACATGGGCATATGATCAGAACCATTGATCACTTTGACTTCATGTGGAGGATTTTCCTTGATCATCCACCGTTGCACATCCTCCCCTATGGCAAGGTCTTGGTCGCACACGATATATACTCTACGAACCAACCCATATTTCTCCTTGGTGAGTTTTATTTCCTCATCAAAGAGAGGAAAATATCTCAACGATGACAACGCCAGTACTAAGTCATGTTGACATCCAAATAAAAAATAAATAAACAAATGAAATAAAAAAGAGGAAACGTAGAAGCTTAACCAATTGGAAAATTGAACCTATATGGATGTAGACTAGACTCCTCCACATGCATAAAATGGGCATAATTACTATAGCACCCTTAATTTTAATAGGGTTTCTTTCAAGAGCGGATCCACCAATAGACTAGCATGTGCTCACTTTGAGATTACACTTATTGTGTAGGGCTCAATCTAGACCAATCAAAAAAAGAAATCAGCCCGCCATGGACAAATATTTTATTTATTTATTTCTTTGTTTCCCTTTAATCTCTTCCAAATATTTCAATAATATTATTAATAATTTCAATATTTTTTCTGTTTCAAATGTCGTATAATAACAAAAAGTTCTAAATATGATGAAGAAAATATATTGAAAAAAAAGTTCTTATTTTTTATATATAAAAAAATTGTAACAAACAAGGGCTTATAATTTACCCCCCCCCCAAAAAAAAATTTTGCCTATCCCTACAAATATTCCTAGGTCCACCATTATTTTTTTTAACCATCATAGTTTCTAAATTTATACCCAGTTTCACCAATAGACTGAAAATTTTACCAAATTTGACTCAATCATGAAATTGGAACTCGTGAGATAGAGGGAGGACGACATAAACTAAAAAACGAGTTGGAATACTAAATGAAACTCGGGTATAAATTCAGGAACCATTGCAGTAAATAACCCATTTTAAATTCTAGATTTAGATTTGTTTTGCTTAAAATGGAAATAATTGACGTTTTCCAAGTTTATATAATTGTATAGATATATCGCAAACAATTTCTGGCCTTTTTCCCTCAAAATTTACCTCTGGGGGCGAGAGCTGGTAGAACATTGAAGTCATACGTTGGGGACCAAAAATTGCCGATGTTGGAGGGTTGTTGGGTCCTTTATCATATCTATATTCAGAATCCTTTAATTCCAATCTACTACCAACCTGTAACATATTATTATTAGTAAATATATTTTCAAGTGGAAAAAATTAAACAGAAGGGTATATGTGTGGAACTCATAACTACACCTCTTTACCTACGGTTAAGTAACTCAGAGTAGGGCCAGGCATCACAGCGGTGACAAATACAGCAACAGAAATTTTCTCAGGGAACCTCTCCATGGCAATAGATATGGAGGCCCCACCCATGCTATGGCCCACCAAGATAACCCTATCCTCTGGTGGGAGAGACTCCATGAATTCAATCAACGGCTCAACATAGTCCGCGAAGCAATGGACTTGATTTATCTGTTTTGGGTTGTCTCCAGATGCTGCTAGGTCTAGAGCTGTAACATGGTGACCTGCAGAGATGAGCATAGCTGACAACTTGTACCAACACCATGCCCCATGGCCAGCTCCATGAACCTGCACAAAATGCTTCTTTTGGGCTTCTGGGTTTGGAGATCGAGAACACATTCTTAGTGAGCAAAGAGAGACTAAAAATTCTAAGGTTTTTGGCCTCTTTTCTTGGCCTTCATATATGCATCTGGTCTAGTCTTACTTTTTTTTTTATATCATGCGTATATGCTTACAACATGTGACATGCACGTGTTGGCAATTTTAAAAGTCTGGGACTTTTATCTTCACATTCTCACACGCCTTCACACGTGTGGGCGATTTTCAAGCCGAACACGTGAACAACACATTTTGAATGACGTGGAGCACACACGTGGCCGTTGGGCTTTCACACGTGGGCAACCCATTCTGATATCATGAAGGAAGTTGGGGTTCCACCCCAAAAGTAATTGGCAATGAGGGATAGTCCAACTCCTTATAAACCCTGGTAAGGTTTTCTAACTTTCCAATATGGGACTTTTTACCTTCACATTCTCACACGACCAGGATATGTGGCGAATTTTCAAGCCTAACACGTAGACAACACATTTTAGGTGACATGGAGCACGTGTGGCCGTTGGGCTTTCACACATGGACAACCTGTTATGATACCATGAAGGAAGTTGAGGTTTCACCCCAAAACCAATTGACAATGGAAGAGTAATCAAACTCCTTTATAAGTCATTGCTAAATTTCTCAACTTTCTAATATAGGATTTTTACCTTCACATTCTCACACAAAGTCATAATTCTCCAAGTCCATTTTCAATCTTCTCTTAAAACAAAAGGACAAATTCTTTGATTTTATCTTTCACAAAAGTTTAGACATTTATGAATGGGCTTGCTCAAGATAAACGCTATCCATACAAAATGCGGTCAGGCTGCCAGATTGTCCACACCCATACTATGCATTCACGTGTCACTCTTTTTGTTCATAATCTTTTTTGAGTCAGACATGTGTGTACGTTAAAGTTTTCATAACAGAGGAAATGGACAAGATAGCAGCAACAAATAATACTTATTTGACTTTTCAGCATTTAAATTGCAGCTAGGCTTTTCTTGCATTTGGTTTTTACATTTGAGAGTATATAAAGTTCTATACAAGACGTCTCTAGAATTGTATCAAAGAATACAAGAAAGGAATATGCTTGGGTATCCATATCATTTGAGTCCTTTGCATCATGAACTGACCTTTTGTAAGGTTTTGGGTGCCTTGGGTGTCTTGAGAGGTTTGAGTGTGGTGTGATTAAGTAATCTTCACAATACATCATCTAAACCGTTTATTTTTTAAATCACAATTTAAAGATCATATGTGCAAAAACTCAGTCAAATTAGAGATCGTTTAGTTATTTGATGAGTTGACAACTTATACCAACACCATGCTCCATCTCCATGGCTAGCTCCATGAACTAGCACAAAATGCTTCTTAAAGGCATTTAGGGTTGGAGATGAGGTGCACATTCTTTTCAAGCAAACAAATAAAACGAAATACTCAAAATGCTCAGCCGATCACATATGCCCCTTGTTATTTAATTTATCAATCTTTGCTTGGCATTTGGTATAGTCTTAGTTTTATTGTCATATGTTGGAGTGTGTATCTCTAGCGTTCCCCTTATTATTGTTTTAAATGCCTAAAGCCGCCTAGGAGTGGAAAGCCGGCCTTGAGTTTGTCTTAATCCCACGTCAAGGAATTTATTTTTCTCTTTTTAAGAATGATAGGAATTACGACCTTTATTTATTTTGGAAATTTCAAGAACATCTATGCAATTCTGTATAATTTAATAGTACTAAGTAAGTGCCCTAAGGGTATTTAAGTTGTTGAGGTAGCAAATGTTTTTTTAGTACAAGCGATTGTCTAAATTACATGGAATGTGGTGTTTTTCACACATACACACAATTAAGATGTCCTAGGGAGTTCAAATCTTGAGACCTCTAGTATGCAAGGTAAGGCCTTTTTCCATTCGGTTAGACCCCGTTGGCCGTTGAGTTAGCAAAATTAAGAAGACATTGATGACCAGTATTCAACTATTTTGTTCTCATTTTTGTAGTATGAGGTGCACGCCGATTCTTCAAAAAGAAAATCTTGAAGTAAGCAGGATTGCATATTTTCTCTTGGTCAACGAGCGGAAGAGGCTAGGGATTCAAGGAAAAGAGTTGTGCAAAATATTTTACTTCTATTTGTTTGGTAAACTACAAATGTGCATCATTAGGAGGAAATTTCTGCAAACTATTTCAATTTTAATTTTTCCCTCAAATAAAGGCTCATCTATGATATCATTACAATCTCAACAACAAAAAATAGCATTATTCCCCAAAAAGAAAAGATTACATATATAAGATTAATACCACACTTATATATATATACACACACACTAAGAGCTTCCATTGAGGGATCCCTCAAATAAGCTTATTTGGGGGACACCCCTTATAGGGCCCGCTCCGGATTGTATTTCACTAATTCAAATAATCTATTTTGTAGATACTCATTCAAAGATCATCTCTACAAAAAATCACTTGAATCCGATATCATTTGACCACTCAATTGAGTTATTGAAATTTTAGTACTTTCTTGAAGCACCGTCCCGCTTTTATTTTGTAGGACATCATTGGATGTCGAAACGGTTTCCGATTTGTCTAATTTTTTGTAAGGATGATCTATAAATGAAGACCTACAAAATAGATGGTTTGGATCATTGGAAAAAAAAAATTGTAAGGAATGCCTCAATAGAAGGGGACTTGTACATATATACTAGCCTCTCTACATGCACTTCCGCGCCTTAGAGGCTTTTTTTATAAAAATAATAATAATAAATTTATTTTAGAATTAAAAAAGTTAATGGGTAATTGTGTTCCATAAAAATATAGGATTCATTATCTAATTTTTCTTTTATTTTTATTTTTTTAAAATATGAAAAAGTGGAAATTTACCATATTATCCTCATTTAATTAATAATTTTAATTCTTAATGTTTGGATTAACCAATGGCATTTTCTGGTATTTTTGAATGTTTCACCATTCTCTTGGCTTTTGCTTTATATATACTTTTGACATGGGAGATTCTCCAATAAATATTTTTTGTTAAGAATTGGTTACATACTTCTAATCTTGGTCGTTGGATTGCATTCATTAAATGTATTGATAGTCTCTTAAATGCAATCTAACGACTGAGATTAGAAATATGTAACCAATCCTTAATTTAAATACTTAATGAAAAGTGTATATATTGGAATTTATTACACCAACTAATTGGCAATTTTATTTTTCACAATTTTAGTGGGTCAGAAAGGCTAGCTAGTATAACTGCATCATCTACAATGATGACAAGCTCCTAGCTATAATTGATCAGGTGCTCACGATGTTTAGGAATATTGATCAGAAATCTCTTGGAGGGCGGAGAAGAATTCCTGCGGTGTGGAGAACATGAGCATATGATCAGAGCCGTTTATCATTTTGACTTCATGTGGAGGATTTTCCTTGATCATCCACCGTTGCACATCCTCCCCAATGGTAAGGTCTTGGTCGCACATGATATATACTCTAGGAACCGACCCATATTTCTCATTGGTGAGTTTTATTTCCTCATCAAAGAGAGGGAAAAATCTCAGCGATGACAACGCCAGTGCTAAGTCCTGTTGACATCCAAATAAAAAATAAATAAACAAATTAAAGAAAAAATAGGAAACGTTACGTAGAAGCTTAAGAGCATCTACAATGAGCTCCCTAAACTATCATTTTAGACAAATTTTAAGGAGGAATTGGAAAAATACAACTCCAACCATACTCTCTATCCACCTCCTAAAATAGGGAGACTTCTAGAAGCTCCTAAATATGAGGAGAGAGAAAGGACTTTTAGTGGCTCCCTATAATTTAATACTGCTTTATTTTATGAGTATTTTAAATCTTTAATTAATGCTAACTATTTTTTATATTATTTTTTAATAGAAATTGACCAATTAAAAAAGAGTTATAACATTTATGACTCAATAAACTAGAGAGTATGATTGTAGTTAAAAATTTATAGAAAGCTCCTAAAATAGCTTGTATACGTTTTAAACTAAATTTTAACTAAAAAATAAAGAGCATGATTGTAGATGCTCTAACCAATTGGAAAATTGAACCTAGATATGGATGTAGACTAGACTCCTCCACATGCATAAAATGGGGATAATTACTATAGTACCCTGAATTTTAATAGGGTTGTTTTTAACCATCAATGGTTTCTAAATTTATACCCGAGTTTCACTTTGGTTCTCTAATAGACGAAAATATTTATGAAATTTGACAAAAGACGAAATTGGAACTCGTGGGATAGAGGAAGGATGACAAAAACTAAAAACTGAGTTGGAATACCAAAATGAAATTCTGATATAAATTTAGGAACCATTGCATTAAATAACTCATTTTAAAATTTATATTTATATTTATTTTAATTACTTAAAATGTGAATAATTGACATTTTCCAAGTTTATATAATAGTATAGATATATCTCAAATAATTTCTCGCATTTTTTCCTAAAGATTTACCTCTGGTGGCGAGAGCTGGTAGAACACTGAAGTCATTCGTTGAGGGCCAAAAATTGCCGATGTTGGAGGGTTGTTGAGTCCGTTATCAAATCTATATTGAGAGTCCATAAATTCCAATCTACTACTAACCTGTAACATACTATAATTAGTAAATCCATCTATTTTCAAGGATACGTATATAATAAAAATAATCAACAAAGTTGCTCTCCATTTTGCACCCAAGTTTCAATCTCTCTCTCCATAATAGAATATCTCCCCACTTTACACCGAGTTTGATTCTCCCTCCCGATAATTTAGATTAAATTATGATAGAATATCGTTTTATACATAACTACACCTCTTCAAATATGGTCAAGTAACTGATAGTAGGGCCAGGCATCAACGCGGTGGCAAATACAGCAGCAGAAATTTTCTCAGGGAACCGCTCCATGGCATAGATATGCCGGCCCCACCCATGCTATGGCCCACCAAGATAACCCTCTCATCTGGTGGAAGAGACTCCATGAATTCAATCAATGGCTCAACATAGTCCGCGAAGCAATGGACTTGATTTATCTGTTTTGGGTTGTCTCCGGATGCTGCTAGGTCTAGAGCTGTAACATTGTGACCTGCAGAGGTCAGCAGAGCTGACAACTTGTACCAACACCATGCTCCATGGCCAGCTCCATGAACCAGCACAAAATGCTTCTTTTGGGCTTCTGGGTTTGGAGATCGAGAACACATTCTTAGTGAGCAAAGAGAATAAAAGGAATTGCACAAAATGCTTGACTTAGTGAAGCTTATATATAATTTTTAATCTATCACAACATCATAAGTACTTTTAAGACTTGGTCTAACTAGTTTAGTGAATGAGCTTGATAGAGATAAAAGCCATCGATATCTACAAAATGCCGTGAGCCAGCAGTGTCGTTTCTATTTACTTTAACATAAGCAAACTACTATGCTTCAGTTGGTTTGTCATGTTGGAGTGGAACTCTACTGTCCCTGTTATTGTTTTAAACGCTTATAGCCGCATAGCATCCTTTCTTTTTCTGAAGCCGGCCTTGAGGTATTCTCTTCTATAAAGAATTATAGAAATTTGGTTTCTTTTAAATGCTTGGGGTTGGAAAGTTTAAAATTTTAATTTTGGAAATTGGTGTAGCAGATAGATAATCAGACTATGGATCCAGCCACAATGAACGTGGCAGTAATAGTCATCACCAATTAAGGGCGGTGAGCAAAAATACTCTCTCGTATTTTTAAATTGCTTACCCAGCGTTATTTCTAGACAATATTTGGTTTGTCGTTGCTCCTTTTCTTTCAACTCCATAGTGTTGAATTTGTTGAGCTTGAATGGATGGAATTAACTGATTTTATTTGATAGAACTTTATCCAAATTATATATATACTGCATCACAATCTGTACAATGATGATAATTAGCTCCTAGCTGCTTATCAGGTGCACCATCATGAGCGTATTTCTCAGTAATCTTGTGGAGGTGGGAGAAGAGCTCCATCGTTTTGGAGAACATGAGCATATATGATCAGAACCATTTGCCGCTTTCTCTTCATGTGGAGGATTTTCCTTGATAATATTTTATCAAAAGGGAGAAACCCTACTGGCAAGTAAATGGTGCTTGTCCAGTGTTTTTTTTTTTAAAAAAAATTATTATTAAGAAAATATTTTATCAAAAGGGAGAAACTATTATCTTATGCAATAAAAGAAAAATCAATTGTTGAATTTTTGTACCAATACTGCTACGGTCACCATGTTTGTTCACCGAATGATAAATATTCCAATGTGAGCTTATTTTGAACCTCATTTTTCTAACGAAGTATTTGTGTATATGCCAAGTAACAAGGAAAAAGAAACCATAAGTTTATATTTTGAAATGAGAAGAATGTTTGGGATAAAAAGGAAGACTTGGGGTACATCAATATCAGGTATAGTTTTCTTTGACAATTGAGATTAGGAAGACTTGAGATTTAGGTAAAGTCCTTTTCTATCTGTCTCTGGCAGCTGGTATAGTTTGGATAGAATTAATTTACACCAATATCAGGTGATTTTCTTTGACAATAGTTTATTCATATCGAATATGTATAGTGCATTAGCAGGTGCTCATGTTTTAAGAGTATTTTTTAGCAATATTCTGGAAGTGGGAGAACAGCTTTACTGGTCTAGACAACAAACATGAACATGTGATCAGAACCATTTATCACTTTGACTTCATCTGGTGGATTTAACCATGCTACGAATTAGATTTCTTCGCCTATCCTTGTTGAGGAAAAAAATTGGAAATTCTATACATAGAATCTAAATTACCTTAACTGCAAAGCTTGTTCTTCTATTCCTTCACTGCTCAATGTAACAACGTTCATCCACAAAGTGCATTCACTTCTTAAAAATCTCCATATATGGCCTCAAAGAGTCATGAGGATCTCAAAGCACTCTTTCCAGCATTGTCTGACTGTGGCCCAGTTGCCTGACAGAAAGAAACTCAAAAGAGTTTTCGTCGAGACTTGGCCTCACTGGTTGGCAAGATCTCATTTTATCACTTCAACTCAAAGGAATAAATGATGCTCTGCAAAAATCTGTGCTGATAAGTTCATTCTTTTAGAAGTTTATTTCTCTTCCTCAAAACAGAGTTCCTGAAATCTTGTTAAGCTGCAAGCAAAGAGCAACCAGTTTAGTTTGGATAAGTCACGATCACGAGGAACGAATGAAACTAAAAGTGAAAGAAAGAAGTTGACTGTAGTAAATTCAAAATAAAATCAAACCCTATAGTAAGAGCAATCACTGGGAAGCATAATGAAACTCATTTCAAAGAGACGTACCGGTTCAGAAGAACATTAGGATTGTAGGGAAACAGATTCTTTTGGTGTAGACCTTCAATAGAAATTTTAAGTGAAAGTAAGCACTCTTTGGCTTCTTTGAAATAATGTCCTCCATTTTGGGTGTGCTTGCAGCCATTTTCATTTTCTTCATCAGGTTCATCATCAAGAAATGTAAGATGATTTTTCGTTGGTGCAAGAGAATCCTCTCCCCATGAACTCGAGCCACCCAATGAAACTTTTCTTTTCTTGCAAAATGATTGATTTGTAGCTTGCCCATCCACTAGAAATTCCACAAATAAGCTCCATGAATCGCACACTTTACGCAAGCACCTAAAAGAGAATGCATTAAGGACGGTAAGAAGCAAATGAAAGATACAATGAGTTGCAATTAAAAGCAACTGTCTGGGGTCAACCAAATTGATTCTTGTTTTGCTAATTAGTTAAGAAGTCGTGTAAAAGCAGAGGGTTAATGTTTTATAGTTTAGACACCGAGGTCGACACCAGAAAAATGCAGCCCACCACGGTTTAGATTTCATAAGTTAAGAGAAGGCGTAGAAAGAGAAAAGACCTTAAAAGATATTCTGCACAACTGGTTCCGGTGTCTTTTGAAATAAGGTAATCAAGAAGCACCTGATGGTCATAGCTCAACTGCAAAATACGAAGAAAAAAGAAAGTGCACAATGTCAGTGATTCCTTTTTATTCTGCAAACCACATACTTCAGATTAACAACTAGGAGGCATGCCGAAGTGGAAATGCAGATATGTAAATGTCCAAGAGTGAGCACCTTGCCTCTAATAGGAAAAGATGGAACAAGAGTACAGGATTGAAAATATCTGAGATACAAAAAAGTAAATTTCCATTTGAATCCTCCAATGCAACCTTTTCCTTTTCATCCCTATATAAACCCAAAAATCTTGTTAAAAGGAATCCATGACGATAACTTTTAAAACAAAGGAAAACTAGGATATTAATTCCTTACTGTTCTGCACAACAAGGTACACAAAGCAGTTGCAAGAGCACTTTGAATAATACATCATCCTACAGTTCAAAAACAAGCCAAGAAATGAGGACATGAGTCTAAAAAACTGCACACACAAAATACGACAAATGAAGAATACACAACTGTAGAATTTTAGTATGTGAAATTGTTGAATAAGATGATGCATTCATATAGACAAAACAAAATATGGATACAATTTTTCTTTTTTTGGGTCTGGGGTGAATAGATTGCCTATTTTGCTTATATCATGTCGCATATAAACATAGACAAAAAACTCCTAGTTTTAAAGATAACGAAGACATACCTCTTTGATATACAGTTGGACGAAGGATTTGGCAAAGTCGACACATTCTACAAAATACATTTCATAGTCCACTGTCATATTAGCTGGAAGATGCCCTTGAAGCCAGTTATAAAGTTCCAAGAGACCTTTCTTTCTTCCACAACACAGAAGCTCTGCATTTGAATCACAGGTCAAGCGTAAGTTCCAAGTTGTGCAAGCACATTTCTTGTTAGTGCCTCCTTTTGTGATAATCAAGCTAAAAGAACACCTCAGGAAAAGGAAAACAGCCTGTCTTTGCAGATGGTGAGAAGACAGACTATTTACTTCTGCATCAGAAACACTGGAAAGAAACGGAGAGCCTTCCAGACAATCATCCTGATCATTCTCAAGAGTAATGGGTTTCCGCAAAAGGTCTTCAAAGTACTTATGAATAAGTTGCAACCATGAAACAAGAATTGAGAATTCCTGACAAGTTTGGAAAATGAGCCTGATCATGAGCACCTGCAGGACATGTTTAGCACAGTATACTTGTGATCAAATTCCGTACAGTGCATCACACAAGCATAAGAAATAATCTAATATATATCCACAAATACCTCACATTCCCAACTAATTGTTGTAAAAACTAGTCAAGAAGCATGTCTTTAATAAAATCATGACATATAAAATATAACATTCACAAAGGATCTGGTGCATTACTTTTTGTAAATTTGTATATGTGTCACTGCAAAGCTATAAGGATTACAAAGAAAGCTAACATATAAAATTCTCATAATAAAATACAAAGGAAATTGTTCTGTGAGAGATTAATTTTTCAAAAAGAAGAAACAAATCTTCACTATCGTCTCTACAGTGAATGCCTAGATAACACTCTAGCATCATAATTATTTCTGATTGCGTTAGATTGAAGGATTTCGAATTCTAGGTATTACTCAGCCCAACTCAATTAAGCCTTCATCCCCGGAAAATAACGGTACTAACAGTAAGGCCTGTTGCTTAAGACCTTTTCAATTAGCAAATATTAGACAGTTATCAATGCATTATGACATCAAACACTTGGTCCATGCTTAGATTTTCGGCTTAGAACCAGAACCAACATTCGTAAGATCTGCTGACCATCAACAGTTAACTTCTGCACATTCATTATTCATAAAGAAAAGACTCGGGCTAACTCATACCAATAACTTGTGTCTTAAGTATTGAGAGATGCACTTGTTAAAGTTAACACAATCTGCTTGCTCACCAAGGCACGAACATAAAAGCTTGGGTACAAGGTTGATGATTGTAGAAATAATTGGATGATGCTTGTCTACAGATCCACTTGCAGCTTCCATAGAACCACTTTGCTCAGCCAAGGAACAGAGAAACTGAACAAAGTTTCCCAGAAACAAGGATCTTTGAAATAAAACATCTGCACCAGAGCTTTTCTGAGCAACAAGATTTGGTCCAACATGAATCCCTTGTAATAAATTCCAAGGGACGGTTGAAAGAACAGAATTGACATTATCAAAGAACAGTTCAACAAGTACATCATCATCTTCCAACTTCAAATATTTTCGTATATCACGTAAAACTTGAACAACACCAGCTGCGACAGACCAGTCAGCATTTTCCAGCTTACGTTTTAACACAAAAACTAAACTTGATGAACCAGAGTGAAGATCATCAGCTTCAGTTTTCAAATGTGATGAAGTACATTGAATCGCCACAGTGATCGCCAAATCCATACAAACACACAACAAATGAATAAAGGCACCCCAGTTGCTTCCCTGCAAAATACATATAGCTAAGAAAATGAAGCACAAACCCCAAGTAAACAACCATAAGTACAAAATTACATCCTCTAAGGGATTGAAGTTATAAAATACCAAAGCAGCAAGGAATTCTGAGACAGCAACTAGAACATTGCACGTCAGATGCTTGACATATTGACTCTCCACTGTTAACAAAACTATCTGTTGAAAAAGCAACAAAATTTGAAGCTCAATCATTTATATACTGCGAAATGACCACAAAAAATTCATTTACGTAGAAAGAAGAAGCTGAACTTACCAAGTGAGTTACGATTTTAGTTAGACACATGCAATCACTCTCACAATCCAATCCTATCACTGGGCCCTGATAACAAGGATTAACGGAAGATAAACACTTCAAAGTTTACGCCTTGGGGTTTCATCCCAAAAAAAGTCAAATTTGTAGTTTTGAGAGAGAGAGAGAGAGAGAGAGACTGACATTATCAGAGTCGGAGTCAAGTGCTTGGGTCAAGAGCTTGACTTGTCGAAGAAGCTGAGAGAGAGTGACCAGGATTTCTCGCTCTTTGTTCACCAAAACGACACCGGATTCCTGCAAAGCAACAGAGAATTGAGCTTCTGAAACAACCAATGAAATGAAACCCTAATCATAGAGTAGGGAGAAACCTACAGTGTACGGACGGAGACACTCATCGACCAAACGGCAGAGCCGCGAGAGCTTCGAATCACTGCACATTTTCAAATCGACGAGGAAAGGCGAAAGCTTCAACTTCAACTTCAACTTCCGCTTCAGCTTCAAAACTGAGTCTTGACTTGGGATAGCCAAACGGTGCGTTTGGAAGGCGGGTCTTTGGTGATATATTGGAGAACATCAGGGACGGTTCTGATATATTGCAATTTGTTCTACTTAAAAATCCAAACCACTCACTTTTTTGGCGGGTAAAAGGATTAACTAATTTATATGCCACCGTCGTATGAAACCTCTTTCTTAGCAGCTCTAATAAAAAAATGCACCTTGATAACCTCACTGAAACAAGCGCGGCAACTCCACGCTCTCCTCCTCACCACCACAGCTATAGACTCGTACTCGCCGTACCCGTACAACAATGTCATATCTATGTACTCACGGTGTGGTTCACTCGAAGATTCCTGGAAGGTGTTCGATAAAATGACTCAACGAAATCATGTTTCTTTCAATGCGCTCATTGCGGCCTATTCCCGAGATTCAAGAAGTGCACTTTTGGCCTTTGAACTACTTAACAAAATGGGAAGTGAATGCCTTAGGCCAAATGCTTCGACTTTCACAAGCTTACTACAAGCGTCTTATACTCTTGAGGATTGGTTGGTTGGCTCTTTGGTTCATGCCAAGGTTGTGAAATTTGGTTTCTCGAATGATTTATGTGTTCAAACTGCTCTTCTTGGGATGTACTCCAACTGTGGAGATTTGGAATCTGCGAGGAAAGTTTTTGGGCGGATAGTTGATAAAGATGTTGTGGCTTGGAATTCTATGATTTTTGGGAACTTGAAGAATGATGAGACCAAGGAAGGGCTTCATCTCTATGATGGCATGCTGAGGAGTGGAATTGTTCCTAGTCAATTCACATATTCAATGGTTTTGAATATGTGTAGCCGATTAAGATATTTTTGTCTGGGGAAACTCATACATGCCCGAGTCATAGTTTCAAGCACACTAACTGATTTAACTTTGCAGAATTCCCTGCTTGACATGTATTGCAATTCTGGTGACACCCGAGTAGCATTTGGTGTGTTCAGTGGAATGTACAACCCAGATTTGGTGTCATGGAACACGATGATTTCTGGGTATTCAGAGCATGGGGATGGAGAGCAGGCCATGAATTTGTTTGCTCAGTTGAAGAAAATTTATCTTCTCAAACCAGATGAGTATACTTTTGTAGCCATCATATCTGCAACAGGAACATACCTTGCTTCCGACTATGGTAAAACTCTTCATGGGCAAGTCACAAAAGCAGGATTTGAGAAAAGTGTTCTTGTAGGAACTACACTTGTGTCTATGTATTTCAAAAATGGTGAAACTGATGATGCTCAGAAGGTGTTCTGTTCCATTTTGGATAAGGATGTCGTTCTCTGGACTGAGATGATCATGGGTTTTTCAAGATTGGCTGATGGGGAGAGTGCAATTAAGTTCTTTTCTGAAATGTGCCAAGCAGGCCATAAGATTGACAGCTTTGCTCTCAGTGGAGCTTTGAGTGCTTGTTCCGACCTTGCCATGTTAAAACCAGGTGAGATGATTCACTCTCAGGCTGTAAAAACAGGGTACGATGTTGAAATGTCTGTTTGTGGGAGTCTGGTGGATATGTATTGGAAAAATGGTAGCCTTCAAGCTGCTTATTCTATATTCTCCCAAGTTTCAGACCCTGATTTGAAATGCTGGAACTCAATGCTTGGGGGATATAGTCACCATGGCATGGCAGAGGAAGCATTGAAGCTGTTTTTTGAGATAGAAAAACATGGTCTCAGACCAGACCAAGTAACATTTCTGTCTGTGCTCTCAGCTTGCAACCACAGTGGTTTGGTTGAAGTAGGAAAGTTCTTGTGGAAATGGATGAAGGAAAACGGTATCACACCTGGGCTTAAGCACTACTCTTCCATGGTAAGTTTGTTAGGTCGAGCTCGATTATTAGATGAGGCAGAGGAGCTTATTAACAGTTCACCATATAAGGAAGATAATCTTGAACTGTGGAGAACTTTGCTAAGCTCGTGTGTCATCAATAAAAATTTGAAAGTAGGAGTTCATGCAGCTGAGCAGGTTCTAAGTTTAGATGCAGAAGACAGTGCAACACTTGTCCTGCTGTCAAATCTCTATGCTGCTGCAGGAAAATGGGGTAGTGTGGTAGAAATGAGGAGAAGGATTAAAGTACTGACGTTGGAAAAGGATCCTGGACTAAGCTGGATTGAGGATAAGAATAATGTTCAGGTATTTTGTTCTGGTGTTCAATCAGAACAAGAGGTAGGTGAAGCCCAAGCTGCACTGCATTGGCTACAAGGAAACATGGTAAGCTCACAAACAGATGAATCTGATGAACAGATGTATACTACATAAGATGTAGAAAGAGGTAGAATCTTGAAATCTCAATGCTTTTATCTATGTGAGCATCCAATCCAAAACCAATTTAGAATCAACGCGGCTAATTCCTTTTAATAAGTTTTAGAATTGATACAAACTCTTTCCAGCTTGGGGAATGCTAGCAACTTTCTCTCTAACCTTCTCCCTTCTCCTCACGACATGTGTCATTTTCTTTACATTTCTTCATTGTTCATTTGTTAATTGCTAAGGCACCGTTTGGGATTGCTTTTTTCGCCAAAAACCTGCTTCACTTTAAAGTTAAGCGTTTAAGGTGTTTGGTAAAAAGAAAATATCCCGATTATTTTAAAAGCAATAGCCTCTTGACAGCAGCTTTTAGAAGCAAACTCTGGGTTGCTTTTCAAAGCTACTTTCAAAGAAGCGAGAGATGAACATTTAATGAATTTTTTTAATTCCCAAAATACCATCATTCATTTTAAAAAATGACACAACCTCCACTTTCACATCCAACTCCACCAATTGCACCACCACATTCACTACCTCCACAACCACCGCCACCACATCCTCTTCCTCCTCATCCTCCACCACCACCACCACAACCACCACCTCCTCCACCACCTCCACCACCATCTCCTCCTTCACCTCCACCTCCACCTCCATCTCCACAACCACCACCTCCTCCAAAACCTCCAAATCCACCACCACCTCTACAACCAACACCACCACCACCTCCACAACCGCCATCCCCACCACCACCACCTCCACTCCATCACTACAACTACCACCACATGATTAGTACATAACACTTTTAACATCATGTCTATTTTAGTAATTATTCACAATTACAACAATTTTATATTAAAATTTACCAAACGCTTTTTACACTGCTTTTTGTACTAACAGCACTTTAAAAATATTGTTTACCAAACATGGAGCTGCTTTACTTTACAGCTAATTATTTTCAAAAGCACGCAGAAAGCAACTTTTTTTAAAAGTGACAGGCAATTCCAAACTAAGCCTAACTACCCATGGTGAGTAGGGAGTGCCCTTTTGGCCTAGGGCTTACCCAAGATCCACATCCAACCAATCACTTTAATATCCTGCTTAGTCACAAATACACACTACTAGGCTCGGCGTTTTCTCTACACTTAAAACAATGACATTAATGCATTAGAAAATATATCTTTTGTTTCCAAATTTACCCTTATTAAATGTATTGACTTTATATTTCCTTCAATTTACAACTTAACTTAAACAATTAAATTTAAAAAATAAACACTAAAAGTTCAATTAAATAAATATTCGAAGTATACTTCCCTAAAAAAAAACTTTTTTTGGTTCCAAAAATAAGTTTTACAATAAAACCGTATGGAATTTTTAAAAAATACAGATAAATATTTTTTAAAATTAATGAACATTCTAATTGATTTAAAAAGTTAAAAGATAAAAAGAAACAGAAAAAAAAAACAAAAAAAAAAAGCCAAAACAACAGCCCCCATCCCTACCCAATCATCACCATTCCTCTCCAATCCAAAACCCCACCGTGCATTGTACTTCTCACTCCCTCTCTCCTTCGATTCCATATCCAAAAACCCATCGCCACTTCCCTCACCAAAAATAGAGTAAATAGAAATTTTTTTATTTTTTTAAAAAAACAAGTTGATGTTAATTTTTTGGAAGATGTTAAAATTCTCCCTTAATTTTTTAACAAGTTGGAAACAAAAGTTAGTTTGTCGAATGCATTTAATAAGGGTAAATTTAGGAAACAAAAGATATATTGTCTAATGTATTAATGATATTATTTTAAGTGTAGAGAAAGTGACACATGTAATGGAGAATGTCCAAATAAGAAGATTAGATAAAAGGTTGATAGCATTCCCCTATGTGAGCATCCAACCCAAAACCAATTTAGAATCAACGGCTAATTCCTTTTAATAAGCTTTAGAATTGATACAAACTCTTTCCAGCTTTCATTACCACTAGCAATAAAGCTGCTACTTATTTGACAGCTGCTTCAAACTGATGAAATTGAAAATAGAAAGACCAAATTCATGGTGTAACACCTAGAACACACAATTAAGTAGAGTAGTAGTTTTGCACTCATGGTTAGCAAACTTATTCTCCTAACAATTGGCCTAAAACATAGCTCACTAACATTTTAAGCGTACTTTTGTGCTATCTCCAGAAAAGCGTTGGAAAGTTCTTGTGGCTTTGAAAACATTGGCATATGATCAGCACCCTTAATCTCCACCACATGTTTAACCCCGCTGTTTGCAATCATCCATCGCTGAAATTCCTCAGTTATGGTCAAATCTTTGTCACAAACCACATAAACTCGTGTAACCGACCCATATCCCTCATTCGAGAAGTTCTTCATCTTAGCCACTTCTTCACGAAACAATGAACTCTTCCTCACTAAACTCTTGGCAAGTTCCAGATCCTTTGAGCATGTACAATGCAATAACATCAGTTCAGGAAGTATAAATACATACAATACAAGTTTATACACGTAAATCCCACTTCAGGAAAGAGAGTAGACATTTAGGAAGAAAAAAATCACTCTAATTGAGCAGGAATTCATTTTCACTATAATTTGTGTTATTTACAAAATTCGACATACATAAATCCACTGATGAAATTATTAATTGCCAGAAATTTAAACAATGGAGATTCTATGCAATTTTCAAGAGGGTAAATCTAAAGTATTTTCCATGATATAGTTGCAGTGTCTCTTGTGTCTCGGTGTGTACTGTTTGTGAGAGAAAGATACCTCAATGGGGCTGAGTTGATAGACCTTCGCCTGTAAGCACTTGGGACCGAAGAATATCGATGTTAAGGGTTCTTTGGCGCTTCCAAATTGTTCAAATTGAGTGTCTAGCCATGAGTCTGCTGGAAACTTCTGCAAGAACTTTTGACAAAAAAAAAAAGCCAACCAGTGTTTTGAAATAGATTTTAGTTAATTACCATTCTAATTAAAGTAAACAAATAACAAGGTGAGGCTTGAAATAGTAGCATACCTCATCCATAATATATGATGGCTGGTGAGTTGTATCTGGCAGAAAGGCTGTCAAGAAAACAGCAGCAGAAATTTTCTGTGGGAACCTTTCCATGGCAAGGGACAAGTTCATGCCTCCAAGGCTGTGCCCTACAAGGATCACCTTTTCTTTTGGACCAAGTGAGGCTATAAGCTCCAACAAAGGCTCAGAGTAGTCTGCTAGTGAGTGAACATCGTGTATGGCCTTCATGTTGATGCCCGAACCTGCAAGGTTCAGCACCGTCACCTTGTGACCGGAAGACTCGAGCTTCGGCTTGATCTTGTACCAGCACCAAGCCCCATGGCCAGCACCGTGTACTAGAACGAAATGAGCATGAGCCTTCTGTGCTTCGCTGGTTGCTGCCATTTTCTTTGTCGGGTATGATCGATTGAAATTAATAAAATTCCAAAACTTATATTATAACCTAGGCAGGATTTTCCAAAGCAGAATTTCCACAGTGCGTTGCTTGTCTATATACAGAAATTTCCACAGTAGGGTTTTTTGTTTTGTGCAAGTCAAGTTGATATTAATTTATGGGTAATGTAGGCTTACTACATTTTTATACGACATTGGGTACCACATCTTTAATAGAAGTAGTTTCCTTAATTTATTGGACCCGATAATTGTTAGGAACAATTCCCGTGTAATATCAGGGGCAGAACTAGCCCAAGGGGCTGCCCTGGGTTGTAGCCTGTAGCCTAGGGAAGGTTTTGGAGAAAAAAAGAATTAAACATATATAGCCTAATATTTTAAACTATAAATAAATAAATATACAATTGCATATCCTACCACACAATGGCAGACCTATTAAGCACCTCCTTTCGCCGGAAAAACCATTGTAGGTGCTTCAAATTGCCCCTTTGCTCAGCTTACCTGATAGTGCACAGGGTGTATAGATTACCTTATTTCCATTTTCAGCATTTAAGTAAATGTCTTTGTCCTTTTATTTTCATTTATTTTTGTATTACTCCATTTACTTAAGTTTACAATGTAAATAAGAAAATACCCCCATTTGGATTCAAACAAAAATACTAAAAAATCAAATTCCCACCAAATCAAAATATGAAAAATCCATTTTAGTGAAAATACGATTTAGGCTAAAAATGATAGCTTATTAAGTCAATATATAGTTCATACTAAAATCCCATAAAATCAAGTTTTCTTGATGTGTAAGTTTTCTTATTAAGCTATATATGTTTAATTCTTTTTTTCCCAAAACCTTCCCTAGGCTACAGCCCAGGGCAACCCTTGGGCTAGTTCCACCCCTGCATGTAATTGATTACTTCGCATCCTATGTACAGGGATCAACTCCTAATTGTAAGCAATATTAGTATAGGTTGATTTCCTTCCTAGACTAGGTCTCTGTATAGTCCTTATAATGTTGTACAATCTTATAAATCATTCATTCAATGAAATACAATTCATTCTATTACACCAAACTTAGGGCTCGTTTGGGACTGTTTCTCTAGGAAGTGTTTCTGCTCATAAGCGCTTCTAACAAAAGCGCTTTTATTAAAAAATTCTTGAATCTATATATATAAAGCAAAAGGCAGAGAATGGTGAAACATTCAAAATACCAGAAAATGCCCTTGGTTAATGCAAACATTAAGAATTGAAATTATTAATTAAATGAGGATAATATAGTAAATTCACACTTTTTCATATTTAAAAAAATTAAAATTAAAAGAAAAATTGGATAATGGATCCTATTTTTATGGAAAATAACTACCCATTATTTTTTTTAATTCTAAAATAAAATTTAAATTTTTTAAAAAAAAGCCTATCGCAGGCGCGGAAGTGCGTGCAGAGAGGCTAGTTTTCATAAAGAAATAAAAATTCCAAGTGCTTCTACTCAAAAGTGCTTTTAGTTGTCAAAAAACGATTTTAGTCTATCCAAAAGCACTCCCAAAATATGGTATCAGTGCAAGTTGCAACTAATCAATTGCCACGAAACTTTGCCATTTCCACCGCATGCAATAATGCAACTAATCAATTAGCTGTCCGGAAAGTGTGTGGCCACTAGCCAGTGGCGTAGCCAGGAATTCTCTCAAGGAGAGTCAACATTATTAGCCTGAGAAAACCGTAAATGTTAACATAATATTTTTTTTATTGTATAATTTAATTGTTATCTTCCAAAATCATAACCCGCATTGCCACTAGCCATAAAAAAAAAACCATAAAATTGCCACTCACGAAAGTAAAAATAATTGTATAAAAACATTGGCATATGAGTTTTATGGTTTTTTGAAAACATTGGCATATGAGATGTATTGAGAAAGGGAATAAACCCTTGATCGGCGCCCTTAAACTCTTTTCTAAGATGTATTGAGAAAGAGCATTGCAAAGTTCTTGGGTCTTTGAAAACATTGGCATATGATCGGCGCCCTTGATCTCCTCCACATTTGTAACCCCACTGCTTTCAATCATCCACCGCTGAAATTCCTCAGGAATTCCTTTATCTTCGCTACAAACCACATAAACTCGTGGGACCCGGCCATACCCCAGATTCGAGAATTTCTTCATCTTTGACAAGTCATGAAGAAAGAGTGAGCCTACCCATACTAAACTCTTGGCGAGTTCCAGATCCTACATTCCAACATGTGCGATGTAATAATAATTGCATTTTAGTCGTTCATGGAATTTAAAGACCTATATGATGATATTGGATTTCTTTACTCTGAAATAATGATTTTTCAAACATTAGTTGGAAAGAATAACCATTATTTTTGCGTACAAAACTTGACTTCTTAAAACTTGTCCTTTTTTTTTATTCTCAAATGTGCACTTATTTTTTACTTTAATTATTCTTAACGAGAGAGAAACGTTCCTCCTTATCTAGATGGAGGGAAGCATTACCCTTTTTTAGAAAAAGTTTAACAATTTTGGACTAGCGTGATCGGGTGGAGCTCTTGTCTCTTGGTGTTTTTCAACTTTTTTACATTTTCAATTTGCCATCATCTTAGTCCAGCCTATAGGTCTCTTGATGGGACGTAAACAATGGAACGGGACCAATAATGGTTCAGTAGCTGTTGTTTAAAAAAAAAATAAAAAAATTCTGCCTATAGGTCTTTCTTTCTGTGAAATTGGGCCTAATTGCGTGATAAAACATGACTCAAACACCACAATTTGAGTGTTATTATCGTTATCCTAATTCTAACTCACAGATGAGTTGTGATATGTGCAGGTGTGAGGGAGAGAGATACGTACCTCAATGGGGCTGAGTTGATAGAGCTTGGCTAAGAACTCAGGACCGAAAAGCATTGACATCAAGGGTTCTTTAGAACTTCCATAATTTGTAAACTGAGTGTCCAGCCATGCTTCGGCGGGCATGTTTTGATTGAACTGTTCACATCGAAACAGAAACCAAAGTGTTTAAATTGGGCAGATATGTGAAAACGAATGAATTGTCTCATAGCATGCTACAATACATCTTCGGATGTACCTTAAAAAAACAAAAACATAAATAATACTACTCTTTGGGGACGACAAACAATCAATGGGTTCCCAGAAAGCTGGTGAGACGTTAACCTCATGAAGTAGCAGTATCATTAAAGTGCCATTTTATTATTCTGTGTACAGAAAAGATCGCAGAGTTGGACCCCATTGCAATGTTTAGATTATGAAGTAGCTTTTTCTTTTTCTTTTTTTCTTTTTCAAAGGGAGGTATTATGATGGGGAAGAAGATCCTCAGTGTTTGATTGGTTATATATTTTCCTCACAATAATTTAGTGATAAATAATTTCTATAATTATCTTTAACATTATAGCTCAATGAAAAGCATCGATCACTAGCAATTAATTAACCATGTAGTTAATCATACCTTTTGACAAACACGATTAGTGTAAACATTGTAATTTAATCATTTACCTTTTGACTTACAATAGGAAAAAAAATAGACTAATTAGCTGAAAGTAAAGTAACACGATTTCTTTGAGAACCAGGGCTTATAATTAAAGTTGCTCATAATATATATTAAATAATTTTATATTAGGTTTTGGATTGGATTGGCTTGAATTAGAGTTTATTCACATTTGTTTTGTTAATTATCTTACCTAATCAGATATCAGAATGTAACCAAGAAGCTGTTGGCGAATCCTTATTTAGTTAGGATTTTGGTTACTTACCATTTATTTAGTCCTATTATAAATGAGATTTATTTCCTATTGTAATTTAGATATATTTCCTATTTTATTTAGGTTAACACATCTTTGTACTTGTATAAATACCTTCATATTGGAAAAGACTAATAATATGAGCATATACGAGCATATCTGAATATTTGCCATACTTTGTTTGACATGGTATAAGAGCCTAGGTTTTCTTGTGACCTGTGTTTGCATTCTCCTTGCAATTTAAGTGCTCTCCTCCCCTCCTCTTCAAGGGGGGGGGGGGAGTAAAAATGATATGTTTATTGACGTATCCCCATTACCTTGAAGTATTCCCAAGAAGATATTGCTTATTTCTTGACTACGACAACCCCTTCTCTTCAGGGGGAGTGGAGGATTGAAGAGAAGTTATGTCTGCATGAATGAGCTAAAGTTGATATGGAAGAATTTGTCGTTGTCGTTTTCTGCTGTTGTTGCTATGACAGTTGTCGCTACTATCGCCGTTAACGTTGCCTTTGCTTACTTCGCTTTCAGTTGATGTGGTCATTGTCGTTGATGTTGATGTGGTCGTGCCCTTTGCGTTGCTTTGCCTTTATTTGCCCTTTCTTTGGTTTTGCCTTGCCTTACCTTATTTTTAGGAAACCTTGCCTTTACCATGCTCATAAGGCAAGGTATCTGTGTTCTGCCTTATCTCCTGTCGTACTCACAGGGTTTCAGTATTCTGCCTTACCTACTACCGTGCTCACAGGGTTTCTGTGTTCTGCCCTTATCTCCTGCCGTGCTCACAAGGTTTCTGTGTTCTGCCTTACCTACTGCCGTGCTCACAAGGTTTCTGTGTTCTGCTTTTATGTGCCCTATTTGTTAGGGGTTTTATGACAAGGCCTTCTCTACAGTTGTTCGATTGGTCAATGTCAAGTATGGTATTCTATGACTCGCTTGTCAAGTTAGGCATGCGGAATATCTTTGCCCCAACTTGAGGGGGAGTATTGGCGAGTCCTTATTTAGTTAGGATTTTGATTACTTACCATTTATTTAGTCCTATTATAAATGAGATTTATTTCCTATTGTAATTTAGATATATTTCCTATTTTATTTAGGTTAACACATCTTTATACTTGTTTAAATACCTCCATATTGGAAAAGAGTAATAATATGAGCATATACGAGCATATCTGAATATTTGTCATACTTTGTTTGACAGAAGCATGAAAGAAACAATTAAAATTGACTTAATTATCTGTAATAAGAGGTTTCATTGTTCTTGGTTAATTCTTGGGGAGCTAGAGCTAAAAAAGGCAAATAAGCTACTTTTTTTTTCTGCCTCATTTAGGAAGGGGAGTGCCGTGGGGTATTCTCAACCACATAGCTAAGACCCCTTGAGCTCTGAAATAATTATGCCATACCTGATCCAAAACATGTGAAGGCTGGTGTGTGGTATCTGGCACAAAGGCAGTCAAGAAAACAGCAACAGAAATTTTCTGCGGGAAGTTTTCCATGGCAAGGGCCAAGTTCATGCCTCCGAGGCTATGCCCTACAAGGATCACCTTTTCTTCTGGACCAAGTGAGGCTATAAACTCCAACAGAGGCTCAGAATACTCTGCTAAAGAGTGAACATCTTGTATGGCCTTCGTGTGGATGCCTGAAGCTGCAAGGTCCAAGGTTGTGACTCGGTGACCAGCAGACTCTAGCCTTGGCTTGACCTTGTACCAGGACCAGGAGCCATGGCAAGCCCCATGTACTAGAACAAAATGCTTCTCTGCTTTTGGTGCTGCCATTTTTCTCTGTTGGTGATTTTGTTGTTCACACGGGATCTTTAGGTTATTTATAAAGATGACTTAACTATATTTGGTGAAGTTTTATTAATTTAATTTAGTCTTTTAATTGTCGGTACATTTTCTGTAACATGGTTTTAAAGGTCTAGTTATATAAATCTATCTCGATTTGCATTATCTCCCCTTCTACCTGTAAGATGAGATTATATACGAGATAGTGTTAATATGATATATATTGTCGGCTCATTCTTAACAGTCTAAACTTTTGGGATCGCATGGTTGACATCAATTATACATATATTGCCTCGGCTTCATTAGTAGGAACAAGTTCCCCTTGATTTTTTTATCAATTAATTTTTTTGAAAAGGGCCGGAAATTTCAATTAACCTTTAAGTGAAGAATGCGATGAGGACTTAATTGAGGTTTTAACTTGAAAACAAGTTATGATTTGAATCAGATAGTTGGATATGTTGAAAACAAGCCATTCAACATAGCCACCATAGAAATTTATACAAGTTAGGTGGGTGCCACTTATCATGACTGAAACTGACTGAAACCAGACGGAATTGAATACATTCTATTGGCACGTGCATTTAATACATTGTATTTGCACTTGCATTTAATACATTGCATTGGCACTTGCATTGCATACATGAACTAGAAGAACCAAACTGCATACACAGAAAAACGACACTATGCTTAGGTAATCATAGGCATGTGAAGGTCAAATATGACACTTGTAGACATGAAGGAACTACAAATGGAAAATCACAAGATGCGACGAGTCATATAGTCATTACCACTGTAGAATGAACCGATGGACACTGAAGAGTCATTATCATTATTAATGTGATACATTCTATATCATGGTCTGTTACTGCCATAAAAATAAAATAGCGAATCAATAGAATTAAATTTGAACTTAAAATCTCTTCTAATTTATGGCGAGTAGAGCAATGATTGAATTATCAATTTATTTTTAAATATAAGTGATATTCTAAATTAAAAGGGGGAAGAACACTTTCTAAGTATCAAGGGATTCGGACCTAGACCACTGGTCTGTATGTTAATGTTTTTTCCATTGGACTTTTCCACTGGACTGAAGAGAACATGGGAAAGCATTGAAAAAAATAATAATAAAACCTTTTTCGGGTGGTTGAAACGATTTTTCATGAGAATTCAATTCACACATCAAACAATAAACATGGAAAACACAACATTCATGAGGTTTGATTATCAGCACATGGTTGGCACAACTTGCCCCACCAACAAATCCAACATTAGACAATTTCATATGTTTATTTGACATCTCAGATCAAACATGCCTATCTCAAGGATGGGCCTACACTTTTTCTTGTCAACACATTCAAAAAAATTGGGACCTAGATTCTACCCTAAAATTATACAGTGAAGTTGGTGACATGAATCTTCCAACATCTCGTTGTAACATTACAGCACGCAGAAAGCGTTTGCAGCGAGGAGGCAGTACACAGACGACATGGCCGAGCAGCATTTGAAATGAAATATGATTCTCTTGGGACTTGGATTTAGTGAAATATCTCTGGAGATCCATTCACTCCACAGAAAAATGAGCCGCACGTAAGTCACGCAGAGAACAAAGAGAATAATTCTCGACACTTAAGAACACAGACGTTTTCTAACATAAGAGCTTTCATCCACATTGTGTGACCTGAAACCACTGCAGCTAACGCCGGCCAACCCGACCTTTTGGTTTTGCTGATTTCTGCAATTGTTAGAATACACAGAAGAGATTATTCAGTAGATGTAGATGTATACTGCACCTCAACTAAACCATATTATTAGAGATGGGAAATCAAATCATATCTGCAGCATAGAGCTTAAGTTTGGTAATCTTTGAGTCCCATGTTTGTTTCTGGAACAAACTTAAGTTATATGAAGTGAAAATTAACTGAACTAAGAGAGCTGAAAGAAAATTCACGCACCGATGAAGTAAAGCTAGACCCCAGCCCTGTTGCAGGAGCACCTGGTAAAAGTGATAAAATATCCTAATTAGTACTGTCACAATCTTGGCAATGTAAAATTGTAGATCTTTATAGCAAAAGACTTCTGCATGTCTTCAACCATACACTATCTGATGTAGAACAAGTAACGAGAAATTATAAAGAAGAATAAATTTGACAATTTAATGTAAAAGTCCCGATGTAGAACTAAGAAGAATGAGATAAACCTGAAGCAAATAATGAGCTTCCAATAGGAGTAGTTGAACCGAAGGCTGGAGCAGTATTTCCTAGCACAGAGGGAGTTGAAGCAGCTCCAAACAAAGATGCTGAGGAAGAACTAAACAGTGACGTCTGAGGCGTAGCAGAGGATGATCCAAAAAGAGAAGATATAGGACCAGAAGTGATTGGTGTAGCAAACAGAGAGGAAGACATGGAAGAAGATGGAGCAGAAGGGGTGTTGAAAAGTGAGAGTCCACTCCCGGAGGAAGCTGTAATAGTAGCTGTAGATATCTGGGGGGCAGGGGATGCCCCCTGAGTTCCTGAACTGGCAAACAATCCAGCAACTTGTATTGATGGTTGTGAAGTTGCAGGTAAATGCAAAGTTGGATGCACCCTCTTAGCAGCAGCTTCTTGCCTAGCTGTTTCCCGCGATCAGCCTCGAGAAATGGATCATTCCCATCCCTAGGCGGCGCTGGTTAGCAAGATAAGCTGATTTCATGGATACAATGTACTGGTGAATACTCTCCACCTAAGAAACGGATCATATTATTGATTAGTAACTTTAAGTGTCAAGAAACATTATTCAGCTTCATTTGTGCTCAAAATGAAGGCCACACGCATCGAACAAGTGAGAAGCCATTATTGAGCTTTCTTTTTAGCTGCATTGTTTATTTTTCTTTGAAACCATTAAATGATACAAATTATCACAAACGACCATGCAAGTCAAAATGGTTATAACTACCACTGTGCAAATCTTTCTCCACCCACAAACAAAAGATATGAAAATAATTTGTTTACGGCAGTTTTAACAATAAAAACCACAAATTATGGCAGCACGCTTATCATATAAGGCCAACAAAATGCAGGTTCTAGCTGATAAAAGCCACAATGAAGTAGATTTTACTGCATATCTCAATGATTAACTTTAACTAAACAAAATACAATTGTTTTTATTTACCTTAGCTGCCACGTGAACAAAAAAGTCATGCACATTTGACATGACTTTTGGAAGAGACTGCAACAATGAGGAGCCGTCATTGGCAGAATTCCTCTCTGAGGCTAAAAGAAGCTGCTCTAATTCTTCAATCCACTGACGACACTCAACAAGATACTTCTCGAATCTTGCAATTGTTTGCTGTAGGAAGGGAGATGGTTTCCTTGGAAGCCCGTTGTAGAAATCAAAAACTGGCACTATAGAAGTAGCTGTTGGTTGACTACTTGAACCAGGTGGTACGGTTGCTCCAGAAGCCTGTGACGGTGCAATGGCATTTGAAGTACCTCCTGTATTTGGATGAAGAAACCGTGGGCGTAAAATCATGAAAGTACGAACAGCAACCTCGCTGTTCCGTAACATATCTTTCACAATAGCCATCAACTCATGCAGAAGAGCTTTCTGTCGGTCCATGGCAGTACCAATTCCCCCAAGTTCCTGTATAGATAACAAAAGAATTTGTAATTAAACCATACATTGACAACTAGAAACATAAAGCATGCAATAGCAACGATGACTGCAATCACACCTAAGAAAATGGCATTGAAAGTCCTAGAACTTGCACCAGACCTTTCTTTTTTTATTTATTTTGGTGGGTACCATTGTTATATTTCCCGTCAATCTGATCAGTTTTTTCAATTTTAAGTCTTGACATCATCCAACAACAAAAAAATATATTGACATCAAACAAAAGAAGATTTACAAGGTTATCAAATTATCATGAACACGATCAGAAGATATCATTATAAGATTTCTAAAGTCAACCCTCTTATCTAACAGTAATATGAAATGTACTTCTACAAAAGTTAAAAGCCATGAAGTTTTGAGTATAAGATCTCACAAGTGAATTTATTTTCCACTTATGGTAGAATCAGAATGAAAATGAATTGGAAGGGAATGAAAAAGAATCAGAATGAGGCACTCATATTAAGATGAATACTAGCTGTCTGGAACTGGAAATGGAATGAGAATGACGTTTGTTACCGTTGATATGTTTTCTCTCTCAGGGATATCAGAATCAAAACCAATTTGATTATAAAATGTCCTTTATTCAATATAAATTACATTATTGTCAAATACTTACTAATGAAATATATAAATACCAATAACAATAATTCTACCATGAGCCCTCGCAAAATATATACAGACAATTTGCATACAAGATATTTAAAATGGCAAAAGAAAAACATTCGCTTCTAAGTAAATGTCGCACTAAGGAGGAATGGGAATGATTCACATTCTTTCGTTCTCCTTTCAAGTAAACAAGCATGCCATTATGTCAGAAGTCATCTACGTCATCGCATTTTTCAGCAACTTATACCCAAATATGTATTTAATAATTAGAAGAAAACAACATCAAAAAAGAATAATAAAATGCCCATAAGATTGAGGATATTTGCACAAAATTTGAATAACAGCATTGTGGGTAAGATATGATTTCTGTTTGCTTGTTGGAAATACATCAGGGAATCAGGAAATTATATATCCCTTACAATCAACTAAGAGAATATGGGATCTACAGGCAAAGAGCTCCTTTCATGCTGTTATGTGAAAACTAATGTATAGAAATTTCATTATTTTATTCAAGAATCAATCATAGAGATCCAACATCTGTGACAGGACAAGCACTAGGAAACTGACTCCAAGAAGCATTTCTACATTTCCTGCTAACTAATTTTCCCTTATGTCCTGTATGCACACTTCCAAGCCTCCAAAGGATCTGGCAGAAGTCGCTGATCCAACATAGTATGAGCCCATAGTATATACACAAGAACACCAAATGAAGCAGTTTGCTTACAATGACAAACCTCATAATCACAAGACCACACCCAACAAGACAAATAGAAATCACAGTTAGCAATTAGAAAATCTGATCTATCCAAGAAGCAAACCTGAAGGATACGACTGGCATCATGCTCGAAAGTATCATTTGAAACTGAAGAATCGTAGAGACGACTACATTGATCCAGCCTCTGACTCTCATCCCTATGCCCCAGTATCCGTTCCCTGCAAGCAAACAATACTTAAGAACCTCAAAACCCATATATATAAAAACCATGTCTCAGCTCCGCTCATAATTATTAGAGTCAAAAAGTAAACTCAAGACTGTTAATTGTTATGCCAGCGTGACATATTAAATTTCACCTATCCAAAAAATATTACCCCAAATCCTACGGAACTCAATGCGAACTACACCAATTAAAGCCCCCCACATATAGAGGAAAAGTAATGCACTTTATGGAGAGCAATGCAGCAAGTTTGCTTAATTTTGCTTAACACAACAAAAAAGACTCGAAATTTTGCTTTCTTCCCCTACACTTTCTCAGCAACCAATCAGGCCAAATACCCAAAAATTCACAATGGCAAAACAAGACAAAGGCTCAAGATTTACAGAAATAAAAGAAAACCTACTCAATCTGAAGAAGAATTTTCTGGGAATCGGGATGGAGATCAGCCCACTTGGTACTATAACTCGCCGGAGCCTTGTCATTCGTAAACAAAAACATCTGCTGCTGCTGCTGCTGCTGTTGCTGTTGTTGTTGCTGAGGCTGCTGAAATTGAAGCGGCTGTGGCTGAAATTGCTGCTGCGGCTGTTGCTGTTGTTGTGAGAAAAAGGGACTGCTTTGCTGAAAAGCCTGTGAGGGCTGCTGAGTTTGAAACAGCGACTGCTGCAGTTGCTGTTGCTGTTGCTGTGGCTGTGGCTGTGGCGTGGAGTAAAACGAGAATGCCATTGTGGGTTTTGTGGTCTGGTTTGCAATCGAGGTCGAAATTGAAGAAGACCCTGTTTAAAACCCTAGAGAGGGAAAAAAGGGCAAGTGAAAGACCCGCCCTTTGTTCCAGTGTGGACTAGGAAAATTGAATTATCTTATTTTCGCATCCGATTTTTCTTTTTTCTTTTTTTCAAACGCATCCGATTTTTCTCACACACCTTAAAAATTGTGTTTTTATTTACTTAAGAAAAAAAAAACTATAAAACTATTTTTGCTAAGAAAGGAAATAGGAAACTAACATTTTTTATCAACAAGGAAACCAGTCCTTACAAAATTTTCTGAGTTTTTCATTTTCGCCTCATTACTTTTCAATTTTTTAAAAATCCTTTTTAAGCAAAAAGAAAAAAATAATATCAAAAAGCTAGTTTAACGGAAGGTGTACCCTCAACATCCTTCTCAACACTTGACACGTATTCATGGACATAACCATAGTTAACTGTTTGTTTTGTATCTCTGGAACCATAATTATACCCATAGACACATGTCAAGTGTTGAGATGGATGGTGAGAGTACACTTTGGATTAAAGTGGTGAGCAAAAGAGCTCTCCTAAACAAGGCCAAGATTTCCTATGCATAATTTGAAAATCACCAATATAAATGATTATTTCAGTTTATAACTTTATTTCACATCTGGATTCTGGACTTTTTACTTTGGCCACTTTAGTTAATAAACAATTGATAATTATTATAAAAAATGTTCTTATGGAGTTAATGGCAATAATAACAATAAATAAAAATTGTTCCATGAACATAGTTTTTTGACAATTATTTGTTTTTAAATGACCAAACTATAAAGCAGCATCATCAATATATAAGAGAAGAAAAATTATCTTTATAAGGTTACTATATTTAGAATTTATGCAAACAAAAGATTTCATTCCATTGTCCGTATGGAGACCAATTATAATCAACAAAGGGATTTCATTCTTATTAACCAATGACAATAAAGAACTAATTCCCTAATTAGAAATCAACAGGGTAAACTTCACTCATGTCTGGGTAAAACAATCCCCAATGAGACTCAGACCCCCTAGGCTTGAGATCTTCATTGAACAAAGCAAATATGTATGCCTCCAATCCCTTTCCTAGTCTCTTTGGTGTTCCAAATTGCCCATGCTTGATCAAATTGCTGTCATATGTTCTGGCATTATCAATAGTTGCTGGATCATGACCTTCTCCTGCTGATGGCCACCCTGTTTCAGCCACAACAATCTCAACATTTGGTGCCCCTACCTTCTCAAGTGCCCAATAGAGAGCATCTAGGGAAGCATCAAGCAAATTTGTGTACCCTAGAGCCCCATCGGTTAACTTACAATAACCTCTGAGGTACTCATCAATGCATAGTCTAGCCTAACGTCATTCAGGTTGTCGCGGTAGGCGAAATATGGATAGGCATTGTAAAGAAGGGGTTAGCCATTGGCTTGCATATATTGTACCAGAGGAACCATAATTGAGACTGCATCAGGATGCCATGTTCCTGCAGATGGTGGAAATTGTGATGCCAGTACATTTTGGAACACTGCAGTTGATATGGGGATATTGAGGTTGGCTGCAATTAGTGCAGTTCTCAGATTTTGCATGGCAGGGAGTATGCTGCTAGCATTTTGGCTTGGAACCATTTCGTTTCCAACGGATATGCATCGAAAATTGACAGATGAAGCGAATGGAATGATGTTGGTTTGGAGCCAAGTGGTAGCAAATGGTGGATCATTGGCTAGGGTTGGTACATCTTGTCAAAACATAGAGAATATTGAGAGGAGATAGTGGAAAGTGTAGAGAGAATGAGAGTTGTGGAATATTTTCTGATTTTCACTTATGTCTTCATTACTTACAATCAACATATATATAGTTTCCTAAAACATTAGGTAAGCCCCCAAAGTTAGGCAACCTTGGAATTTCCAAGGTCAAGTCTACACCAAACTATTAGGCAACCAAACTATTAGGCTACCAACTATTAGGCTACCAAACTATTAGGCAACCAAACTATTAGGCTACCAAACTATTAGGCTACCAAACCTCATTAATGACTAAACAAACTAATTCATTAATGAGCTAGTAGATAAATTCAACATATGACAACTTCTAACATTCCCCCTCAAGTTGGTGCATAGATATCACCAATGCCCAACTTGATCAGTGAGTTGTGGAATACTCTGCTAGAAAACCTTTTTGTCAAAATATCTGCCAGCTGGTCTTCGGACTTGACAAACGGAAGCTGAATTTCTTTATTTTCAACTTTCTCTTTAATGAAGTGTCGATCCACTTCAACATGTTTGGTGCGATCATGTTGAACTGGATTGTGTGCAATGGATATTGCAGCCTTGTTATCACACTGTAGATGCATTCCTAATGTAGGTGCATATCCAATCTCTCTAAGCAATTTTCTCAACCAAAGAAGTTCGCAAATTCCTTTGGTCATTCCTCTGAATTTCGCTTCTGCACTAGACAAAGCAACAACATTCTGTTTCTTGCTCCTCCAAGTAACCAAGTTACCTCCCACAAATGTGAAGTACCCTGATGTTGATCGTCTATCAGTGATGTTCCCTGCCCATCTGCATCTGTATAGCCACTGATATTCAGATGACCATTTTTAGAGAACATAAGTCCTTTTCCTGGTGCGGACTTCAAATATTTAAGAATCCGAAGAACCGCATCCATATGATCTTCACTTGGACAATGCATAAACTGACTAGCAACACTTCCAGCATACGCGATGTTTCGGTTTGGTATGGGATAGGTAGATCAGTCGTCCCACCAATTTTTGATATCTTTCTTTGTTAGTGGGTACTTGATTGGGATATTCCCCAAGGCGGTGATTCTGAACGATTGGAGTGTCCAGGTTTGCAATCTAACATTCCAGTTTCTGCCAATAAATCTAGAACATACTTCCTTTGTGAGAGGAATATACCTTGCTTTGATCGAGCAACTTCAATGCCCAAGAAATACTTGAGTCCACCAAGATTTTTCATTTCAAACTCCTTTGCCAAACATTTTTGTAGTTGAGAAATTTCCTGTTTATCATTCCAAGTAATAATCATATCATCAACATAAATGATGAGAGCAGTTACCTTTCCTCCCTTGTGTTTTAAGAACGGAGTATGGTCAGAATTACTCTGCTTAAAACCATAAGTCTTCATTGCCTCGGTAAAACGCCCAAACCATGCTCGGGGAGACTGTTTCAATCCATATAATGCCTTTCGCAATCTGCACACCACATTAGCAGGAGTAGATGTAACGTATCCTAGTGGGATATCCATGTAGACTTCTTCTGTGAGTTCTCCATGGAGAAAGGCATTCTTCACATCAAATTGGTGGAGAGGCCAATCGAGATTTGCTGCAATGGACAATAGCACACGAACGGTGTTAAGTTTTGCAACTGGGGCAAATGTTTCTTCATAGTCAATACCATATGTCTGTGTGTATCCCTTTGCCACAAGTCGTGCTTTGTATCGTTCAATTGACCCATCAACATTGTATTTCAAAGTGTAAACCCATCTGCATCCGACAGTCCTTTTTCCTTGAGGTAAATTCTCCAGTGTCCATGTGTGATTTTTCTCCAGAGCATGCATCTCCTCCCTCATTGCTTGAACCCATTTTGGATCCTTTAATGCCTCACTCACTTTGGTTGGAATATGAATTGCGGATAACTGGTGTACAAAGCCTTGAAGGGGTGCATATAATTTTTCAGCAGAAACATAGTTTGCAATTGGATACTTTGATGCCTTGCCATTATCCGGTGAATACCGAATTGGCGGTTTTCCACGGTTCTTCTCTAGGTAATTGATATCTAACAGGTTTATCAACTAAAACAGTAGATGTAGTAGAATCACGTACCTCAGGAGTATTCTCAGGAGATTGATCAGACGGGTCCTGAGATGTGAGGGGGTCTTCATCAGTCTCGGAGGTGAAATACGAAGAGATATCGTGTTCTTGGCAAGGAAGCGATCGGTCGCGGGCTCCTGGCGACCGGTCGCTTTTTGGCAGATTTGAAATTCTTCTTCAAGACTTTCTTGACGACCGGGTCGCTGGGCTCTTGGCGATCGAGTCGCTTGGCTCCTGTTCCGAAATTCAACTTCATTGCTTGGGTTTGTTTTGCTCCAATCTTCAGGTTCTTGACTTCCAGAGACTTCTCGTTTATTGTTACTATTTGTACGTCTTTTTGAGGCGAAGAGTTGGACATCGGATCATGAAAGAACATCTCCGACTCCATAAAGGTGACATCCAAAGTGACATACGTACGACGGGTGGAGGGATGATAGCATCGGTATCCTTTCTAATGAGCAGCATAGCCTATGAAAACACATTTGAGAGCACATGGATCAAGTTTGCCACGTTGATTCTTATGGAGGTGGACGAATGCCACACAACCAAAGACTCGAGGCGGAAGCATCTGAACGGAGGGCAAGGGCCCATGTTGGGCAAATGCTTGTAATGGAGTCCGGAAGTCTAAAACTTTGGAAGGCATTCTGTTGATGAGGTAGACTGCGGTGACTATAGCATCATCCCAATGGTGACGAGGAACATGAGCTCCAATCAGGAAGGGCTCGTGCTGTTTCAAGGAGGTGTCGGTTTTTTCATTCCGCAACACCATTCTGTTGGGGAGTTTGAGGACAGGTGGTCTCATGGATGATGCCATGCATTTGGAAGTAAGTCTGAAAGTCATGGTTGATATATTCACCTCCATTATTAGAACGAAGGATTTGAATCTTGGTAGAGAATTGAGTTTCAATTTGCTTGTGAAATGACTGAAATATGGGAAACACATCAGTTTTATTTTTCATCATGAAGAGCCAAGTCATGCGGGTACAATCATCTATAAAAGTGATAAACCATCGGAAGCCAGAAGTTGTAGAGATAGGCGAAGGACCCCAAACATCAGAATGTATCAAAGCAAATGGAGTAACACTTGTATTTGTTCTTGATGGATAAGAGACTCTGTGACTCTTGGCTAAAATACAAGTATCACATTGGAAATCAGTGGATTTTGAAAACAAGCATGGAAATAGATGTTTCATATAGCCAAAAGATGGATGCCCCAAACGTCGGTGCCATAGCCAAAGTTGTTGGTCCTTCCAAGTCGATGAGTGCTTCACACTATGTGCCTTTCCCATACTAAAATCATCCACATAGTACAACCCCCCTCTCTTAGTACCACGACCAATGATCTCCTTGGTGAGAATATCCTGAAATAAAAGGAAGTTGGGATACATGAGTACACAACAATTTAGTTGCTCAGGAACTTGGCCCACGGACATCAATTTATTAGACAATGATGGAACAAGCAAAGTATTTTGAAGAGAAAGAGATGGAGAGAGGCCAATGGTTCCAGCACCAATCACAGGAGAGGTAACACCATTTGCGTTGGCAATACTTGTTCGTTGTGGTGTGGTTGTACTTAGAAAATCGGTTGGATCAAACGTCATATGATCTGTGGCTCCTGAATCAATAATCCAACCTGTGGAGTCACGTGTATATGATGTATGAAATACATATCCACAGTTACCTGAGTCACTGAGAGATGAAGAGTCCTTTTCTGGTGTTGAGGTAGACTCTTCATGAGGAATTAATATTATTCAGAGGATCCGTGGTGACAAGGGCAGCACGACCCGTTCCTCCGAGGAGCAGTTTACGAGCCTTGAGACCATCCCACCAATCTGGATAGCCATGTAGTTTAAAACAGGTTTCTCGAGTGTGCTTTGGATTCCCGCAGTGAGTGCAACCATTCCCATCTGTGGGAGCCTTGGGTCGAGAAGGTGGAGTAGTCTTGTTGGCAGCAGGATGTAGCCTGGAGATGAGCGGTTGGAATTGGGCGAGAGGGTCGGTATGTTCCTTTTGTTGCCAGTCCTACTCCGATTGGTGTTGGAGCTCCTAACATCACAGCTTGTCGCATATCTTCTCGTCGAACATGAGCATAAGCTTGCTCTCCTGTAGGAAATGGACTCATTTGGAGCACATCACTTCGGGCTTTGTCTAGTCGATCATCCAAACCATCCAAGAAAATATAAACTCGATCTTCTTGGATGATATCATAGTATTTTTTGATATCCAACTCGCACTTCATCTCATTTGGACGACGAAAATCGATTTCTCGCCATAAGCCTTGGAGATCATTGTAGTAAGCTTCAATCGAACCTCCCCATTGTCGCATACGGGAGATTCGCCTTTTAAGATCATACACCTGGGAGGTGTCAGTGCCGTCAAAGTAAGTTGTGGCTATTGCATCCCAAACTCCTTTGGCCGTTGAGTATCTAATGAAGTTGCCAATTAACCTTGGTTCCATGGAGTTGATTAGCCACCCTTTCACGATTGCATTTTCTGTTCGCCATCGGTTGAATGTCAAGTCCGTCCTCGAGAAGGTGCTGGAGTTCACCAGTGAGATATCCCAGCTTGTCTTTGCCAGCAACATACATCTCAATAACTTGAGACCATAAGGCATAGTTGGAACCATCCAACTTAATGCCAATTTGTGCAGAAGAGGTTTCGTAGGTAATAGTCGGGGTCGGGGTCGTATTTGATGTTGATGCTTGTATCTTCATCAACTCATCCATTTGAGCAGCAAATTCGGTGAAAGTAGTAGGATCGGTGGTGCTACTTCCAACAGGGAAAAATCATCTTCTCCCATGATGGAAACAACAATTCAAGACTAGAGTTCAGCAAGATCGCTGCTGATACCATGTCAAAACATAGAGAATATTGAGAGGAGATAGTGGAAAGTGTAGAGAGAATGAGAGTTGTGGAATATTTTCTGATTTTCACTTATGTCTTCATTACTTACAATCAACATATATATAGTTTCCTAAAACATTAGGTAAGCCCCCAAAGTTAGGCAACCTTGGAATTTCCAAGGTCAAGTCTACACCAAACTATTAGGCAACCAAACTATTAGGCTACCAACTATTAGGCTACCAAACCTCATTAATGACTAAACAAACTAATTCATTAATGAGCTAGTAGATAAATTCAACATATGACAACGTCTAACACATCTATGTTCAGTGTACCTATGATGACTTGTATTCCTGATCCTTGCAGTGCCTGCAGAACATCTTGTTGTGGATTGAAAATACGAATTCTTTGAATGTTCCTGGATTTACATAGCTGGATTACTTTGTCCGGAGTTGGAAGGTTGTCACCTTGTCTACCATAATTTGCCCCAATGCCCTGAGCTCCTGCACTGTGAAACATCAAATTTAAATTACATCTCCCCATTTTATTCACAAGCAATATGAAAATTTATTTGTACAAAAAAAGGCCAAGGACTTGCCATGCCAGCATAGCTTTGCAACTCAGTCACAAGTAGCACAAAAGCTACTACAGAGTATAAGATTGAATCCTGCATTATGCAGAAAAATAGGAGACGATCAACTACAAGACTGAAACAAAACTTGAGATACAAACCAGCCTAGCCTAGGCAGCTACCATTCACAATGTGAAAAACAGATGAAACTTGAGCCTTTTTATATATGAAACTTTGCAATCTGTCGAAAGAAAATTCAATTTAGAATTCCATGTTAGGTTTCCATATTAGCAAGTTTAATTCCGTCCCGGTGTGAAGGGATATTCTTTTTTCGTCGTGCAGGTGTTGAGATTGGAGAGTGGAGTTAATTGGTACTGATCTAATTGTAATAATTGGATTGCCCACATTAACGTTCTCCTTTTCCTCAGGAATTTCACAATTTTGGGTGCTCTCTTTGTTTCCTTTCCATATCAGAATGCTGTTGATGCTTATCCTTGAAGATACTCATCCACTCTTACACAGAAATGTGGGAAGGGTGAAGAGCACTGCCCTTAATTTAGATACAGCAAAGATTTGGCTTGCGGGGAATTAAATTAAATTATACAGCTTGGGCATGCATGTTGGTAATCTGAGAATGCTGAATGTTGGTAATCTCAATGGATTCAAGAACAACTCATATTCTTCAAAAACCTCAAAAATTGTGGGCAAAGAGTGTGACCCTTTGCGCAGAATTTGAAAACTGATGAGATGCCAATTTCATTCTCATTTTGTTCTTATACTCAAAAAACTTAGTTCTTGGATTGGGATACGTAGCAATTCAGTGGCAAATTAAATTAGCCTCAAGCCTCAAGCCTCAACACTATCATTAGAAGTCTACAGCAGTAAGACACAAAATATTATCCATAAGATACAAAAAAAGAGGAGGAGGAGGAGAGAATTAGGAGAGAGACAAAAAGAGAACATATTTTTTTGTTTTTTGTTTTCATTTGAGACCATTTCCAGGGGTAGAAATTGCCAACTCTGGCCAAGAACAGAACTCACCACCAACAGAGCCAACACCCACATTCACAATCCCACCACCTTCTCCACTCTCAAATTGCCACGTGTTCATCATCCCATGGACCCCACCATTACCTCCAACACCAGCACCACCATCTCCCACCCCGGGAAAAGGCCACACCGCTCTCCCAAGCCCAAAGCCCATCTCCTCAAACCCATTGGCCAGCCCAAGACCAAACCCCCCTAAGGCCAAAAATCCAGGGCCCTGAGTGTTGAGCAGAGAAGTGAAGCTAGCGCCGCCGCATCCATTTCCCACATTCCCCTTCAAGTCCCCAAACGCGGCGGCGCCACCCGGGTTCATAAAAACTGGAGTGGGGGGAATTGGGTGGTCGGAGAGTGAGGAAGTGGCGGTGGTGGAGATCATGGCGGAGGAGCTGGTGGTGCGGGAGCGCTTAGCGTTCTTGCGGGTCCCGCCGCCGACAGGGATGTCGCGGAGGGTGCCGCCGTGGGTCCAGTAGCGGCGGCAGGACTTGCAGAAGTGGCGGGGCTGGGAGAAGTTGTAGTTGTTGTAGTAACAGAACTTGGTGTTGGTGGAGTCGCAGCGCGGGCAAGGGAGGTGCTCTTGCTCCGGCGGCGGGGCACCCGGGGTCTGGGCCTTCGCCGGCCTCCGGTTCTGGTTGTTCTGCTGATCGCTCGAGTCCGACGGCATTTGGGTCTCAATCAAACGGCTAAGTTTGGTTTGGTTGTGTGGTTTGATCAAAGGTGTTTGATATTTTTGTAGGAGCAGTGATATAAGATGATGGTGAAGAAAATGAGAGATGGGATTTTGGGTTTTTGCGGGGAGGGGGTGAAGGGGGTTTTATGGAGAGAGAAGGAGGAGAGAGAGAGAGAGAGAGTGGGAGAGTGAGATTGGTGCTGGTGTGGCATAGTGAAACAGGGTTTCTGAGGCATATATGAAGCAGAGTGAGCAGGCTTTTACAGTGTGTTCTGTTAATCACGACATTTCAGTCGGCTCCAGAACAGCCTCTGTTTTTCTCTGTTTTGGGTCGGCTAAAACTACAGCTACAACCAGGCTCGAACCCTCAAAAAAATAAAATTCTGCTTTTTTTTTTGGGGGGGCCTGAAAATTACAAAGTTAATTTAAATTTCCTACCTATACCTATGAATCTATGATTTGGATGGTGGGGATCAGGGTTATATCCATAAGTTTCTGCAGAAAGTATATTATATATACATACATATAACATAGTAATCTAACATCTCTCTCTCTCTCTCTTTTTATGTATGTATGTATGTATGCATGTATATTCTATATACAGGTAGCGCCTGTGGTCGGAGATTTCAATTGACCTTTTGCATGCATGCCTTCTGAGGCCTAGCTCAGGCCTGAAAGTACTGTGCATGGTGGGGGACTAATTATTATATAAACAAGGTAGGTTTATTCCAATGATCCCTCCATAATATCGTACGAACATGCTAGATTACAATATTTATTGCTTTTTGGCTACTAGCTAGCTATTGTCTGGGCTACGTACAGCACTTGCTCTGTAGGTTATCCAAAACCCAGAAAAAGAACCAAAATACAAAAAACAAAAACGAAAAAAGGAGCTTAATTGAATTTGCATGCAATGCACCAAGTTGATTTGCATTTGTGTTTCATGTTAATTAGGGTTCTTGCTCTCCTCATCTGCAACAAAATTTGATCCATCTTTCTAATTGCTAAATAAAGTAACCAAAAAAAAGGGGGGCTACATGTTAAATATAGGAAAAGTGCTCGACAAAAAATAATGGGAAAAGGGGCTACATGTCTTTCCCAAGATGGTTCAATTCAAACTTTACCTCCCACAGTGGTTGTGGATTCCCCCTTCCCCCCATGGCACCCAGGATCGAACTCCAGTGGGTTCCTCCAATGTAACCAAAAAAATCATAAGCGGCTAATCTTTTTTTTATTTATAGATATTTAGTTATATACTCATTCTTAACACTAATAATATAGATAAATTCTACATCATTTAATTTCTATAAATAAACCCAAAAAATGACAAATGGCCCTATTGAATTTAATTTTGATTATTAAATTACTTTGATGTCCTATTGAGTGTTTTGGGTTTTTTTTATGAGATTTTGGAGTTGATTTTGTTTTAAGAAATCAATGAAAGTTTGTAATTTAAAAATAGTTAAAAACCTTTTTTGTTATGTTGTAAATGGTCATTGCGTGTTTCTAAAATCCATTTCATATATGATTTTTTTATAATTTGAATTTTTATATTTAGTATAATAGTGAATCTCTTTTTTTTTTCTTTAGAAAAATGGCCGATTGGTAGACTGCCATGAAATATGATATTTCTAAGTATAGTGAGCTGAAGACTGGAAGAGTACAAGGATCGAAATCGGTAATCGGACAATATAACGATCTTGAGTTATCATAATTTATGACGAGAGAATATTACTCGTAAGATTATAAATATACTCGTTTCTTATAACTCATTAGCCGTATCAAGAATCTCACACTAGAATGAGATATAGATTATACTTTCTGCAATAATAATCATAAACTAAGATTAGATAAGAAGTCCCTAGATTAAAGGGATGAGAAGACAAAAATTGAAGTAAGCTTAAGCGGGCAATACCCGTCAAAGTTGAGAGAGATTGATGGGGTGTTGGGATTAGGTGGGTGGGGCAGTACCGACAGAATCATGAATGTCGGACAGCGTGGGAGCAATTATTGGTTCTCTCCTCTGATTTCGGACGCGTCATGTCCGCATCAGATTCCTCCTCCGTACCTCTTCCTCTCACCGCATTTCGCGCTACACTGTACCCATTACCAAACAACACACACAATTCTCCCCCTATTCCCATTCCGGTTTTTCCTATTCCCACCCAAACACACCCATGTCTAATCTAAGGCCTATGAGCTATGATATGAATCTCCTACACCCCCTCTGTCACAAGACACATAATTCAAAATCATAACCCCTACCTTTTCATAATTTTTATGTACCTAAAAAATAATTAACCACGCACGAACAGGTGAATTGGTCAGGCAGGCAAAGGCTTATTATTGTTTGTTATTATCAAGCTTAATAGACAAGCCATGCCTTATGATATAAAGCTTAACTAAAGCCATGCATGTTTTGAATGATTAGTTGAAAGCAGAAAGGTAGATTCATGGACTGGCCCTCCTAATTTATGCATCTCAAAGCTGCATTGGAGATAAAGGTTAGTATAGTTGTCTCTTTTGGAGAATGTTTTGTCGGAATTCACGAGTAATTTCTAGCTCAAAATATCACAAATATAATAAAAAAAACAAAATAAGAGAAAGAATCAATTACAGAACACATAAGATTTACAAATTTCAACCCAAATTAGATTACATTACTCAACGTCCTATAATTAACAATGATTCACTGAGTACGTATCAAAATTACCATTCCCTCACACACTACTAATTTCACTCGTCTCAACCCAACTCCATAAAGAGACCACAATACAACGAAGAAACTCACTCTTCCATCCTCAAATTTTCTCTCACTTGATATGTAACAACCCTAGAGGCGAACCTTCAAAGCCACTGCATATCTCTTCATCACTCACTTTGATCACACGCCAAGGAAACAAAGACCATAATGATATATTTATAAGCTTTCTTACAAAACCAAAGTTCCACTAGAGCAATTTATCCAAACCGATAAGCAATCCCAAAACATAACTAAGTAGAATTCAAACTAAAGGAAATTAAATTCACAAGGGTTGACCGGTCGCTCTTTGGGGCGGACAAGTCGATTTGTACCAAAAGTGAATACCACAATGGTCCGACCGGTTGATTTGTAGCTGTCGACAACAAGCTACTAATTTGAGCCGCAATTTCCAACAGTAATAACAAACACTTCCTTTAAAAAGGTTGTGTTGAACCAAGATTTACTCAGGTTATCATCTTTAAGGAACAACGTCGAGGGTGAAGGCAAATCGTGTTTGCTTTGTTACATCATCTTTTTACCTTCTCCACTGAATGAGGTTAAAAAAAATAGAAGACAAAATTGCTTAAGGGCAAAATTGACGTATCACATAATGAAAGAGATAGAGTGATAGTATACACATGTAATGCATATTTGTGTTATCCCAGATGACTAAGGCGTTGTGCATATCCTTCTACTTTTACACCCAATCCCTCTCTTCATTTTATAAGAGTTTAAACTTTTACTGCTACAGTGGCCATTAACACAATACAGTGATTGCTTAATCCAAATAAGGGGTCTAATTCACTACAAAACACACAAAAACCAAAAAAATAAAAAGGTTGTATTATATTATTGTCTTCATTGCAAAGTCTTGGATAAGATGAACGGATTCTTCCTTTTTCACCTCTTATTCAAGGACTACTAGGTGAGGTAGGGGTGGGGGGGTCCCCTTGGAAGTAACACGTGGCGAAGAAAGACAGGTAGTTGTCGGTCAAGAGAAGAATGGCACGCGAAGGCTGAGAGGCCATAGAAATGTCTTCGGCAAAGCATCATAGGTCGTTTTCAAAGGCTTTGTCAGTCCTAAACACTATTGCCATCCTCTCAATCTCAGTCTCTCTCAGTCTGCTTATTCGGTCGCCTATTATCACTGACAATGCCTCCCTCCCTTTCTTCCTTTTTTCTTCACCAACTTAGATTTTTCAATGCCTTCTCTCTCTCTGTTTGTCTCACTCTTTTATATTTGGATTTTTCTGCTATGGACATGATTCCTTCACATGAACCAATGATCGTATTTTCGGTGTGCCCACTTTGAGAAAAAATATATTCACATCTACCCCAAACATAAGTGCTTCTAAGAACTTCTAGCTACTTTTTTGGTTTGTTTTGTTATTGCTTTTCTTGGTTGGACCAAAACCAAATCCATGTTTTCCTTTTGATTTTTTTAAAAACAATCTTAATGCTAGATTTGTGATTAAAATAAATCAAGAGACAACTCAACTCAAGTGTTTTATACATTTGCGAAAGTTTGAGTTCAGTAGGTTTGATTCATGGTAGTTTCTCTCATATTCATATTACTTATTAAGAAATTAATCCATTAGCACTCAAATCTCGTGAAAGTAAAGCTATAGTCAAGAAATATATTTTATTATTTTCTATTCATGATCATACATTAATGAAATCATAGAATTAGTGGGACTTGATGACCAAACACAACCAAGGTGCGCATGTCCCACAGGCAATATAACACTTTCTCTTTTCCGTGCACTGCAGATGGTAACTTGAACCATATCAAGAATTATAGTGGAAGAAAATTAGGTGGAAGCGAAGTTTCTCAACACGTCATGTCTTTTAAGATTTTGTAGAAAATAGCTATATATATATATATATATATAAATCTCTGTGGATCCCAATCTGCCAATCCAAGCATAAAAACATTCGAAAGGGCTTACATTTTTGTTACAGTTTACAAAATACAGGCGGAAATAGTAGGATATAATCCTACAAACAATTTTTAATGGTCGCGAAGTTGTCTGAGATTCATTGGAGAAATGAATCTGGTGTCTCCATCAACCAATTTTTTGGCGAGTAAAAGATTGGCAGCCTCACTGGGATGGTAGGGATCCCAGAAAACATGCATGGAGCGATCCTTGCACAAACTAGACGTTGGACCACATGGAACTATACCTGCGTATTGGCCCCCATTTCCACAACAAGCTCTACTTGCTGTTGTAAATCCTGCAATGCAGCATACACAAATGAAATCAGGTTTCATTAATCATAATCTAATAATAATCATTAAGACATTAACCAATTAATTACCCCGCCACAGGCTATTAATGTCGAATGATTATTATTAGATTATGATTATAGCTAATGTACAAGAAACCTAATTGATCTTCTTCTTCTTCCACAAATATATTAACGTCAAGGCCATCAAGATGAATATGGCAGAACCATTGTATTGCTCGTTAGAAAAAAAGGGGCAAGAGTCACGGTTCGCCTGGCCACATGTTTACCAGTGGCGGATATAGAGGTTTTCTAGTAGTGGATGATGTTTTCTTACCGCATATCTACCGTATTATGTTGTTAGAATGTAAATCGAATATTCTACATTCTTAGACCCTCTATATTCATATAATTTTTTTTATTTTTATTAGAACTCAGAAAAGGACCGTGTTATACATGGCTTGGTTTTGAAAAAACCAAGACTGTATGTAGGTTGGATAAGTTGTTGAGTTACTTTCAAATAAAAATATTAATTTGATCAATCTTGGGTCAAAATAATACCATAAATATTTTCATATAATATGATATTTGATTTGGGCTTACCATATTTGTCATAATTTGTGATGAGCTCCGTCACCAGATCATACACATTTGCATAAACAAATGTTGATCCTGGGAGGTTGTCAGTTAGCTCAGCAAGCAAGTCCTTCAACCGGCCATTGTACTGTCGAGCCAGCTTATTGGGCAGCTCCACACACTCATCTGGATTTAGTTGATTTATAGTCTTCTGGTAAGGGATGCAGCCTAGGGGACCAACATTTCCAATCACAAATTTTCGAGCATCCAATTGGTAAAGTCTCTGCACCAATTAATTAGTCACTAAACATGTCAATTAAGATAGGGTCTTGATTTGCATATCAGTAGTCTCAAGTTCGAATCTTCACGATACTTTGATTGTGTGTGTGAAACCCTCATTCCCCTATCGTTTGTATGAATCAAATAAAACTTACAGTGAGTTGGCCCCTGAAGTGACTGATCAGATCATCAATAAACGCATCTGGGCTCTGAGAAATTCTTTCTCCAATGGAGAGGACTGGTAGCAGATAATTGTTCAAGAAGTCATTGGATCCAATTGTGATTGAAAATATGGATCTGTTCATAATGTACTCTTTTGCCTTTGATGGGCCCAACAGCTTATCAATCTGCTTCCTTGTCTGGTTGTAAAAATCAACTTGGATATCCATTCCCACCCTATTAACCTGCAAGGCAAGATTTATATATAAATCTTTTGTAGTTGGATAAAACATGTGTTTAAAGTGCAATAATTAAACTCCAAAAAAAAAAAAAAAAAAGTAATCCATAGAGGGTTGAGAGCTCGCTAACAAATATTCTCCCTGTTGAGTTCATAATCCCTGCTCCTCCTGATGCATAATTCACCCCATACAAGATTGCTTTCCCTGTAGTATTTGGTGACAAATATGGGAGTGCATAATTTGGTTGCCCCAATTCTTCACCTTTACAAAAAAAAAAAAAAAAAAAAGGGGGTTTTTTCATGTTAAACGCAAAAATGATAAATTATTAGGAATGCATTATGGATCACATCTCTAACAGAGGTGAGAGTCATGTACCAACTATGTCACCAATGGTTCTGCCATTGGTATACCTCCCGGTGGGTTTTCCTCCAGATGCTTTAAAATCCATCCCATTTGGAACAATATTTGCCTTGGACAACGTTGGTAAATAGTTGTTGTTTCCAGAATCAACTAGAGAATCACCAAAGATGAAAGAAGCTCCTAACCCCTGATTTTCAGCAGCATTTGCCAAATGGATCATGAACAAAAGAACCAAGCCTACCAAGGCCACAATATTGCAAGATTTCATCATGGCTATGGCTATGCTCCCAAGTTGATGATGAAAACTGAGTACCAATTCGAAGTATATAAGCAACTTTTTGTTCACGAGAGAAGCTAAAAGAAGCCATTGGTGAAACTTGTAAGATTTTAAAATCCAGCTGCATTTGGTTTGACCTCTTTTTGTAGAGTTCTATGGCCACGAATTTTGATGAGGTAGTTGATCAACATTGGTGCAATTTTCTCAACTTGTCCAGAACATTTAGGTTGCTTCTGCAACAGTACAAAGGGACCCACGTCATATATTGTATATGAGAGATGTCATTAGGGAACTTAGGTGTTGGTTGGTTAGGAACTTAGGAGTTGAAAAAGCTATTTATTCCAAGGATTATTTGGAGAGAAGTGGTGGTTCCTGCACCAATAAAATTTGGGATAGTTAAGCTGAAAACGTTTGTGATTTCAAGAACAAAATTGAAGAACTTTTTTTCCCTGTCAGAAGATAATTGTTTTTTTTAAAAAAAAATACTGGAAGTCAGAAGATAGATAGAGCATCTCCCGTGGAGCTCTAATAAATTTGGGTTTAGATAAAAGACAAGGGTTACTAACTATAACAATTAGGTTCAACGTACGTAATTACATAAATTTAAGCACAAATATCTCTTAGCAACTATAATTTTGTTTCTCCTTCTGTTGTGTTAACCCTTCACAGTTTTTCTTATCTTTGCGCCATTCGAAGAATAACTATGCTTAGTCATAAGAGTTTTTCTTTGTTAGGCTCTGAGTTGAGTTGGTGTGCTTCTTTGGGGTTCCTTTTTGATGTCGTCTCGGTGTTCTTCCTTCGTGTGGTGTCTTGTGTCTCTGACCCTTGGGACCTGTTTGATTCGGGGGAAAAAATTGATGGGAAATAATTTCCCATGTTTTTCCCAATTGATGAGAAATTGAATTTCATTTCCCATGTTTGGTAATGCCTAGAAAAGTAATCATGAAATACCACTTTATTTCCTTTCACATGTTTGGTTTGCATATGAATGTAAAACAAAGTTTATTTAATTTTCCAATTATACTTATATAAAATCAAATAAAAAAATAATGTATTTAATGCTATATTGTAATTCTAAATTGTTAATGAGGAAAAATGGTCATGAAAAATGTATATTTAATGTTGACTCATTTTCCCTAACTTTCTCATAAAAGGGGAAAACAAAACCCAATATGGGAAGAGGGCTTCATTTTTCCCTTTACTTTCCCACGTGCTAAGTAAGCATTTCTCATGCATGTACTTACCAAACATGGGGAAGCAATTGATTGCTCATCTCCAGGACTCCTTTCCCGTGAACCAAATGGGGTATTGGTGTGATATGCAGTTCTTGTGATATTCAAAGGACTATGAGTTCTCATAGAAGGCTTCTTTTAACAGTTGGGATGCGTTGCGGTTTTATCATGTAGGTCTATTGTATTGATGTTTAGTAGGTTTTTTCTTTTTTCTAGTTTTTGTAACTGTTCAATGTCGCTCGGGTTTGACTCTTTTGTTAGTCCATGACATGTGTGATACTTTTTCCTCTTCTAGGATTTGTCCCACGTGGTTTTCTTATGAATGTTTTAACGAGGCCACTATAGTCGTGAAAAAATACTGTAACAATTAAGTTCAACGATGGTTGGTGACAGTCAAACCAACACATTTTTTAAAAGTGGTGTTATTAGCACTCCAAAGAGACATACTGCACTCCTATTATCTTTTATTGATTCATTAAAGAGAAGTGCATGATGACTATTTTGGTTGCCAATATCAGCTCACTTATTATTTTACCCAATTTTTATTTTGGGAATTGGAAACATTCTCCTAATACTAGGTAAGACAATAAACCAAAACAAAAGCAGAAGGAAATATAGAAGGTAAGATTTTTCAAATTTGAAAAAAAAAAGTAAAAAGTAAAAATAAATACCATCCCCAACTATAAGAAGAAAACACAAAAGCCCAGTTGTGCCCTAAACCTTATTCTCCCTCCTTGGAAATTTCGAAAATCCATTTCGGGCTCCAAATTCGACCGTTGGGGTGAGAGGTTCAAATCACATACAGAGACTCAAAAACTCAATAGTCAGAAACAGAGAGGAACAAGAGTGAGTTCACAATGCCGATTCTGAGGAAGAAGAGTGTCGCAAACCCTAACAATCGAAGCAACAATGAGCAAACCCAAACCTCTCAGACCCAGAACAAGTCTCAGTACGAGCAGTCTAGAGAAGAAAGAATCAAGGAAAACCTTGAGAGAATGAAAAAGCTCGGCATTGTTGACATCTCTCTTCAGCTCAAGTCTAACTTTCAACCCAAGCGCACAGCACCAAAGAGCTTTTCCAACCGCTGTACGACGCCGTCTGGGCCCTCTCCCATTAGGGAGCCAGGACGCATTCGTCGCTCTTCTAGGTAATCTTTGCATGCCCTCTCTGTTACCGTCTTTGTTTGCTGCCTGCCTCTGCATAGTGAAGGAAGTTGAGGTTCCACCCAAAAGCAATTCCCGAATGGGGGAAGTCAGGACTCCTTATAAACCCAGGCTTGCCCCATAACTTTTCAATGTGGGACAAATACTCTCAACACGCCCCCGCGCGCGCCCAAACTTTCAGCGGCCGTTGGGCCCAACACATGAACCAGGCTTCTAGACCATGAAGGAAGTTGAGGTTCACCCCAAAACCAATTGGCGATGGGCGAAGTCCCAACTCCTTATAAACCTAGCTTGCCCCATAACTTTTCAATGTGGGCAAATACTCTCAACACAGAGACTGCGTGAATCTGTTTGTTGATGTTGAGAAAAATGCTTTCTTTTTAAGTTACAAATGACTTGTATATACATTTGGGGCTTAGAAGTTAAAGCTTTTAACCAACTAGGTTTCTGATCTGGTGGGTTTTACTGTCTTAGACTATTTCTGAGTTCGAATGCTCCATGGGTTCTCAAATTTTTATTTATTGTTTTGAATTATACATGTTTTGCTTTAAAGAATGAGTCTTTAATCCACTGGGTCTGTGATTCTGGTGGTTTGAAACAGTTTCTGATTGTGAATGCTTCCTACCTAGTACAGTAGTACTTGATTTTGGAGAATGTGGATTGGATCTCAAATACTTTTTTCTTAATCCTATTTGACTTTTTTTTTTCTTTAGGTTATTTTATTGTTTATAATTTGGTTGTTGCTTCAGATTGCAGAATGCGACACCAGTAAGCTACTCGGAGATGTATTTGACAAAGAAGGATAAGGCTTTGGACAAGGAAGGCATTATGCTGGAGGAGGGTGCAAAGCCGGAGATTTACACCGAAGAGCATGAAAAGTTGTTGGGTAACACCGATGAGAGCTGGACTCTATTTGTGGATGGTTACGGAAAAGATGGAAAACGAATTTATGACCAAGTTAGAGGAAAGACTTGCCATCAATGCAGGTATAACCTTTATTGCCAAAATGTTGCATAATGTAAATAGTAAATGCCCTATTTGAACAGTGAGAGAATGCTGGGCTTAGTATAAATAGGGATAGAGAAAGAACAGTTTAGATGTTAGTCAAAGAACAAGTTGAATATGCAAAAGAAGATTAATTAAAATGGAGAACAAGGTAAGGAACATGAGTTTATACTTTGCCTTCAAGTCTTATGAATATCAAATATTGTAAGTTTGTAACATCCAGAATTCATTATTTTCCTCATAAGATGACAAGGTACTAATGAAACAACTTCCCCTTTCCATAATTCCAATTTCCTTTTCTTGCTAAGTGCTGTGTCTCATCCAGAGGTGATATCATCTCATGCAACAAGTGTTGCAGTGGAGCTTTTTGTGGATTAGTGCCCTGTATTAGTATATTAACAAGGATTGAAAATCTGTTTTACAGGCAGAAAACTCTGGGTCATCATACTCACTGCAGCCAGTGCGACAAGGTCCAAGGGCAGTTTTGTGGAGATTGTTTGTACATGAGGTAAACTGTATACTCTTATAAGTTTCTTCTCTGCCTTAATATCTATCTATAAGTTTGGCCCCCATTGCTTTTAATCATTCCTATTTGCAAACATTGGGCAGATTTGTTATGATGTCATAAAGGGGTTAATAACTATAGATCCCTAGTTTCGACAACAACAAAAAACTATAGATTCCTAGCATGCATCTCTTAGGCACATGTTTTGGTTGTCAAAACTTCACAGCATGCTAATTGACTACTGGTTCCCCCTCAGGCACATGTCCCTAATTTTAGGTTGACACATAGTCCCCAATTTTACGTTAACATAATTTGTTCGGCAAACTTCACACATCTCGTAGGTATTGCCTCACATGTGTTTTACGCATTTTGTTTGTACAGAATCATCCTTCTAAGCTTCACAGGAATCCTATCTAAGCTTCCTGGCTGCCATATATGTATTCTAAAAAGTGTTAATCCAATACTTATACTAATTCATTTATCTCCTTGGAGCAGATATGGGGAGCATGTAATTGAAGCCATTCAGAATCCAGACTGGATTTGCCCTGTCTGCCGTGGAATTTGCAACTGTAGTTTTTGTCGGACAGCAAAAGGATGGCCTCCCACTGGTGTGCTCTACAAAAAGGTTCCTTCAAAACTATGCCTTTTTTTAACTATCTCTTTTGTCCCCTGGCATTGCATTGGAACTAAGATTAATTATGTCTACTTTCCAGATAACACAACTAGGCTTCAAATCAGTTGCACACTATCTCATTCAAACCCAACGCTCACAGAAGAATTTAGGAGAAAATCCGGAAACCACCAATCAAGTTTCTGCAAAAAGGTCATTGCAGTTCCCAGATGTGGATGCATCATGTGAAGAAATTCTCAAGGACCATTGCAATGACATTGGAATGATAAAACCTCTTGCTGAACACAAAAGAGATGATGAGTTAAAGAGTGAAAAAGAGAATGATGCACAGAGTAGCTCAAATCCAGATATTAACAACCAAACTTCTGCAAAGAGGTCATTGTCCTTTCCAGATGTGGTACAACAGTCTGAAAATTTTGGATCACCTGAGGTCGACCACAAGGTTGGTGACCACCTTGGATTGCCAAAGCTTCAATCTGAGAGCAGCAGAGATGATCTTAAAGGCGAGAAAGAGAATGAGATACATTTGATGGATATGAAACTTAGTGATAGCAGTCATGAAACTAGCTCAAAGCATAAAATGAAGCCTGCTCTGGCTATTGAACCAGGTAGCATTGCTGGAAGATTAAGACAGAGACGTAGGAAAGGAAATGACCATGATGATGACTTACCAGAGGCAAAAGTTGAAACTCCAGATGTTGAGCAGGAGGTAAACAAAATCTTGTCAGAGAAGGAAGTGGAGAAAGGAAAGGGCATACTATTTACTGATGGTGGCGATATCAGTACTGCATTGGGTACAAGTTCAAAGCTCAAGAAGAAGCGTGCTCTTGCTGCTGAACCAAGTCCAGACAGTATAGCTGGAAGATTGAGGCAGAGGCGCAAGGCCAATAGCCCTGATGGCGCAAACACTCTGTCACAATCAACTCCAGTCTAGGTAGCTGAGAGGGTATTGCTCGGGGATTGAGATCAAGCAATCTGTGTTATTATTTGAAAGGATTTTAAAATTTAATGTTTTATTTTCTGTTTTAATTTTTGGCTGTTTTCTTTTATTTATTATGGGAGTTACAAATTGTTTAATTTTCAGTTTTTATTTTCTATTCATTGCACCAACTTTTCTGGTTAAATGTGTATGGAGGTTACGAGTTTTGGATGCCTATAAAAGGCCACTCTCCTCCTTCACATTTCTACACACCACAATCAGATTTCTCTATTCTCATACTTTCATATATTCCCTACTTTCTATATTATTTTTGGGCAACGGTTCTGTGGCTTGGAAAACTCTATCCGACTGTTAACGTGCTCATAGCGGACCTTAGCCTGCGTATTGGGTCGTATCTTGGAGTCTTGTAGACCGTCATTACCTGCACGTAAGGAGGCTACAAAGGCTTTAGGACAGCGTCTTTGACGTGCTTTCACTATACCAGGCTTGCTTTCTTAATCTTAACTTTTATTTATTTATTTGTTTGTCTCTTTATTTTACTTTACTGTTTAAGCTTTATTTTATATATATATATATTATTTATATCTAAGTATTTGAATAAGAATTTTTTTTTGGAAAAGGAAAAAAAAAACCACAAATTTAATAACAATCTAAAGCCTTTGTAAGTTAAAATTATTCTTACCATATTTGTTGTTGCTATAAGTTTCACCAAATCGTAAATACTCTCTGTCTTCATTAGCTGCGTTTTCCTATTATTGCTTGTCTATACGATTTTCAAAACTACAGCTTTAAGGAAAACCCTTTAACAATTTTAAACCTTTAACATAATTGGTCTGCACGTTTGTTTTTAAAACTTATTAAAGTTATTATTCAAAACCTTAAATATCTTTATAAAAAAACAAAACTGAAGCCTTTGAAAACTTAATAACGTATTGGTTTGAAAGTTTACTATTCAAAACGTTTAATAATTTGTCTGTACGTTTCTTTTGCAACAAAATCTGAAAACTTAAATAACATATCTGTCAAATCCTTAAATATCCTAATAACACTAATAACATATTTGTTAAAACGTTAATAATAAAGTTACCTATAGAAAACGTAACAGTACTTGGAATTGTTTTGCATTAATAACTATTTGCTTTAATTCTCAATAGTTACCTGAATAATTTAATATCCAATAACGTATTTGCTTTCACTATACCAGATTTTGTTGCTTCATTATTGTTTATTGGAATTGAGATGGATAGTGTAGAAACCAATAGCGTTAAACCTGGAAAATTTAATGGGACAAATTTTAAGAGGTGGCAAAGACAACTTAAATATTGGTTAACTGTCTTAGGGTTAGTTTCTGCCTTAGAAGATCAAACCACACCCAATAAAACTACTGAAACCACTTCTAAAACTAAGGTGAAGATGACAAAAGAAGAATTAGAATATCATTGCCATAATAGAATCCTTAGTGCTATCTCCGATGATCTGTATGATGTTTATCAAGATACAAAAAATGCAAAAACTTTGTGGGATGAATTAGAAGCTGAATATGGGATAGAAGATGCGGGAATAGATCGTTTTACAATCTCAAACTTTAATAACTATATGATGGTTGAGAATAAAACTGTAAGTGAACAAATTCATGAGTACCAAGATTTTTTAAGGAAAATAGAACTTAAGGGTACTAAGTTTAGTGAAGAATTTAAAGTCTCTTGTCTCATAGATAAATTACCCCCAAGTTGGTCAAACTTCGCAAAAACCCTTAGGCACAAACAAGGAGATTTAACCTTAACCCAAGTATTAAACTCCCTTAGGATTGAAGAGAAACATAGATCAAGTAACAAGCCTAAGGAAGAAAAGACAAACGTGAACCTAGTGGAAAGTTCAAACAATAGGAATCGTTTCCAATCTAGAAGGAAATTTTTCAAGAGGACAAATAGAAATAGCCAACCCAACCATAATCAATTCAACCGAAACCAAAATCGCCAACACAATAGACCCCATAACAATTCCAATGGCAATAAGGATCAACCATGCTTCGTTTGTGGGAGAACAAATCATTGGGCCAAAGACTGTCATTACAAGAAGACCGAGCCCTACAAGCCAAAGCCTAAGTGGAACAAAGGACAAAGGGGTCCTAAAGCCCAAGTGAATGTGTTGGTGGATCAAGATGATCAAGATGAACCAAATCTAAGGTATAGTTTTAAGCCTCTAGTTAATGTCGCATATTTAAGTAATAGTGATTGGTGGTTAGATTCTGGGGCAAACGTACATGTGTGTTTTGACAAACAATTTTTCAAAAATTACCAGAACTCAAGTGGAGGAAGTGTAACCCTAGGAAATGACACCGTCGCACAAGTACATGGAATAGGAGAAGTGGAATTGAAGATGACATCTGGGAAGACTCTAACTCTCAAGGATGTGCGACATGTTCCTGACGTGAGGAGAAACCTTATCAGTGGATCGTCCTTAGTAAAACAAGGATACAAGATTGTAATGGAGTCGAATAGGATCGTTATTACTAGAAACAATGTCTTTGTTGGAAAAGGATATGTTTGTGATGGATTGTTCAAAATAAATGTAGTTTTTGAAGATAATAAAATTTCTCCTCAAGTCTTTAATGTTGAATCTTGCAATGTATGGCATGGAAGGTTAGGACATGTAAGTTTAAGCAAAATCAAAAAATTAATGGATCTTGAGCTAATCCCTAAGTCTGACGTAGACCTTAAGCACAAATGTGAAGTGTGTGTTCAAGCCAAACAAACTAGGAATTCCTTCAAACCTGTAGAGAAACACCCAAATCTTAGAGCTCATACATAGTGATGTGTGTGATTCAAATAGGTCTCCTACTAGAGGTGGAAACAAGTACTTTGTGACCTTTATTGATGACTTCTCTAGGTATTGCCATATTTATCTTATTAAGACAAAAGATGAGGTGTTTGATAAACTCAAGATTTATAAAAGTGAGGTAGAAAATCAATTGGAGAAAAAGATTAAAAGATTTAGATCTAACAGAGGTGGAGAGTATACCTCAAATGAGCTTGGAGTGTTTTGTGAAGAACATGGAATTATACATGAAGTTACTCCACCATATTCACCCCAATCTAATGGAGTGGCTGAAAGGAAAAACAGAACTTTGATGGATATGGTAAATTCTATGCTCCTTAGTAGTGGATTACCTGAGAATTTGTGGGGGGAAGCAATGTTAACTGCCTCTTCATACTTAATAGGATAACATTGAAGGATAATGAGAAAACTCCTTATGAGTTATGGAAAGGAAGATCACCTAACCTTAGAATCCTAAAAGTGTGGGGGTGTTTAGCTAAGGTACTCATACCCGATCCTAAGAGAAAGAAAATAGGTCCTAAGACTATAGACGCAGTTTTCCTCGGTTATGCAAAAAATAGCAGTGCCAATAGGTTCTTGGTGTTTAATTCTGAAGTAAAGGAGATTGCAAACAACACAGTTATGGAAGCTAGAGATGCTACATTCTTTGAAGATATTTTCCCGTATAAAACAAGAATTTCTAAGGAAGTACAAATAAGTGAGAAACCTTCTAGCTCAACTACGATCGAAAATTTAGAATCTCAAGAACTTAGAAGAAGCAAAAGAGCGAGAGTTGAGAAGAACTTTGGAGATGATTTTTATACCTTTCTAGTGGAAGGAGATCCCACTACTTATAAGGAAGCCGTTATGTCTGTGGATGCACCATTCTGGAAATAGGCTATAAATGATGAGTTTCAATCGATAATCCAAAATAATACATGGGTGTTAACGGATTTGCCTGCTGGAAATAAAGTGATAGGGTGCAAGTGGGTGTTTAGGAAAAAGTTGAAACCAGATGGAAGTATTGATAAGTACAAAGCAAGATTAGTAGCTAAGGGTTTTACACAAAAGAAAGGGATAGATTATTTTGATACTTACTCACCTGTCTCTAAGATTACCACCATAAGGACTTTGATAGCTTTAGCATCTGTGCATAATTTAGTGATTCATCAAATGGATGTAAAGACGGCATTTCTAAATGGAGACTTAGATGAAGAGATCTATATGGAGCAACCAGAAGGATTCATAGTTAAGGGCTAAGAACACAAGGTGTGCAAGTTGGTTAAATCTTTATATGACCTAAAGCAAGCTCCTAAGCAATGACATGAGAAATTTGACAAGGTGATTTTAGATTATGATTTTAAGTTTAATGGTCATGATAAATGCGTTTATTATAAAGAGAATAATGGAGAACATGTAATCTTGTGCCTTTATGTTGATGACATTTTGATCTTTGGGACGAATTTAGAGATTGTGAATGATGTGAAGTCATATTTATCTAGGAATTTTGATATGAAAGATATGGGAGAAGCACATATAATCTTAGGAATGAAAATTGAGAAGACAACACTAGGAATTTCTCTAAGTCAATCTAGTACTATTGAGAAGATGTTGAAGAAGTTCAATTACTTTGAGTGTAAGCCCACACCAACACCTTATGATCCCAATGTTCATTTAAAGAAAAATCAAGGTGAACCGTTTTCTCAGCTAAAGTACTCCCAGATGATAGGTTCTTTGTTGTACATTGCAAATAAGACTAGGCCAGACATTGCTTATGCTGTTGGAAGATTAAGTAGGTATACACATAACCCAAGCAAGGAACATTGGAATGCTTTGGAAAGAGTTTTCAAGTACCTAAGAGGAACAATGGATTATTCACTGCTATAAAGGATTTCCAAATGTGGTAGAGGGATATAGTGATGCAAATTGGATAACAGACAATGAAGAAGTGAAGTCTACTAGTGGTTACATTTTCCTCCTGGGTGGAGCTGCAATTTCATGGGGTTCGAAGAAGCAAACAATTATTTCTAGAAGTACTATGGAGTCTGAACTCATAGTTTTGGATATTACTTGCACTTAGGGCTGAATGGATTAAGAGTTTATTAATGGATATGCCTCTGTGGAGAAACCATTGCCTGCTTTATCTATTCATTGTGCTGCAAGGCAACAATAGACTTGGTGAAACAATCTCATACAAATAGGAAAATGAGTAGGCACATACATGTGAGACATAAATCTGAAGAGCCTATTAAGTAAGAACATTGTGTCTTTGGAGTATGTGAAGTCGGAGAACAACATTGCCGACCAATTGACTAAAGGTCTTTCTAGGAGCAGAGTCCTAGAAATGTCGAGGGGGATGGGTTTAAGCCCATAAGGGAGTCACCTAGGGAGGTAACCCAACTTCTGTGATTGGCGATCCCATGAAGGAAGTTCAATGGGTAGAAACAATCCATACTGCGTGACTCATTGAGCACTATTTATATCATGTGGAGGCATCCTAGAGATGTCCTCATGCTCATCCCTATGACTAGGGGTGGCAATTTCCGACTCGACCCGTTACACGACTCGAAACCCGCACGAGAAATTAGCGGGTTCAACCCGCACGATAAAAAAAAGGGTCAATTTCCGGGTCAACCCGTTCTGACCCGTTTAATAAACGGGTGAATTTGGGTCGACCCGCTAACCCGCTATAATACCTATCTAACCTGTTTATTAAATGGGTCGTGTCACGGGTCGTGTCAACCCGTGTACAACCCGCTAACCCGCTAAAAAATGTAGAAAAATGGAGACTTCAACACACACACAAGGGGTTTCGAACCCCTACCACCCTCATTTCTCTCAAACATCTTATCCACCATGCTACATACAACTTTGTGATTTTATGGTATGCCTTTTGATATTTATAATGTTTCTTTTTCTTTTGTGTTTTCCTTTCTTTTCCCGTCTCTCTTCTCTTTTTTTTTTTTTTTCTTCTTTCTCCTCTCTTTTTTTTTCTCTCTTTTTCTTTTCCTCTTCTCTCCCTTTTTTTTTCTTTCTTTTCCTTCTCTTTAGTTTTCTCTCATCTCTCTTTTTTCTTTCTTTCTTTCCTTCAATCTTCTCTCCTCTCTCTCTCTCTCTATTTTTTTTCTTTTTTTTCCTTATCTCTTCTCTCCTCTCTCTATCTTTTTTTTTTCTTTTCCTTATATTTTCTCTACTCTCTCTGTTTTTTTTAATTTAAATTTTTTCAGTTGTGAGTTTCGTAACATGCATGTTATTATTTATGAACCCGTTACTTATATTTGTTAGTAATTGTTCCTTATAATTTGAGTTAATTATGTATCTAGGGTTTAGGTTTTAATGTTTTAAAGAGAGAGAGGCAAAATGAAATAACTATTTTATATATTAAAAAATATAATTACTTGATTAAATTATCAACATTTAGAATTTTTTATTTTTTTAAATTTGCTATTACTTAGCGCTGTTAGCGGGTTAATAGGTTAACCCGAAACCCGCACGGGAAATATATGGGTCGACCCGAAACCCGCACGATTATTAAATGGGTCATAGCGGGTTTGACCCGAAATTGACACGAGAAATAAATGGGTCGACACGAACCCGACACGAACACGACCCATTGCCAGCCCTACCTATGACATCAGTGCTATATAATGTGACGTTAGGAAGGGAGTTATCCCTGAATGAGTTTCGAGGCGGGCAATCTCCCGCAGGGTGCAGGTCACATGTACTCTTAGAGAACTCACCTAAGTGAGAGACGTCGTGAGGCCGCGACTGTGAGAATTGGGCTATTCTCTAGCAACTCTCATGAGAATCAAGATTAGCGCATGGCCATAAATAGCGCTACCCCGCTTCCAAGCCTCAACCAATACTATGTGTGGGATATGTTGAAGTTTGGTCAAAGGTGCCGAGTTCAATACCTGTGTACACTCAGGTTCCTCAAATGAAAACTATCATCACTAAGTGAAGGTTCAAGCCCGGAAGGCACCTACACCTATTGCATAGTATTATGTTGCCCATATGTACATTTCTTTATCTTTTACTATTTTAAAATTTTAAAACCCTTTGTGAGGGATTGTTATTATTTGAAAGGATTTTAAAATTTAATGTTTTATTTTCTGTTTTAATTTTTGGCTGTTTTCTTTTATTTATTATGGGAGTTACAAATTGTTTAATTTTCAGTTTTTATTTTCTATTCATTGCACCAACTTTTCTGGTTAAATGTGTATGGAGGTTACGAGTTTTGGATGCCTATAAAAGACCACTCTTCCTTCACATTTCTACACACCACAATCAGATTTCTCTATTCTCATACTTTCATATATTCCCTACTTTCTATATTATTTTTGGGCAACGGTTCTGTGGCTTGGAAAACTCTATCCGACTCTGAACGTGCTCATAGCGGACCTTAAGCCTGCGTATTGGGGTCGTATCTTGGAGTCTTGTAGACCGTTATTACCTGCACGTAGGGAGGCTACAAAGGCTTTAGGACAGCGTCTTTGACGTGTTTTCACTATACCAGGCTTGCTTTCTTAATCTTAACTTTTATTTATTTATTTGTTTGTCTCTTTATTTTACTTTACTGTTTAAGCTTTATTTTATATATATATATATTATTTATATCTAAGTATTTGAATAAGAATTTTTTTTTGGAAAAGGAAAAAAAAAACCACAATTTTAATAACAATATGAGGATGAGGTTCTTTCGAATCTGCATGCTTCGTTTTGGCAAGGATAGAGTCCAGTATTTTTGGCTAATGTAGCAGAATTGCCTGTGTTGCAAGAAACCAAGTTTTGTATATGTAATTGTGGTTTCCACCTTCAGAATTCTGTCTAAGTCCTATTTTGTAATGACTCAGTATGTTGTAGGAACATTTGAGATTAGTGTTAATTTAATTGGAAATTATTAATTTGCTTCCCTTATCTGTCAAATTGCTTTTGGTAAACTGAGATTTATGATAACAAACTACAGTTTAGCCTTCCAAATAAACTTATATGGATCTCAGGATCTAGCTGCTCATATGAATCTCATGTTTGTACTATTAAAAGTGGCCCATGCCTTTCACAGTCCAGAATATATAGGGGGCCTCTCATGGCCATCCCGAAGGAAAGTGGATCATTTTCCACTGACTTTTGCCCCCCATGGTGGAGTTGGGTCCCAACAGTTGCTAAGTTGACCGTTGACCTGAGCTTAAGCTGGGCTAGAAATCACTTTTGTGCTATAAGCTAAAAAGGAAAACGCAAATTGCTTATCAATTTCATTGGATACTAGGCAAAACCTCTCTAACTCCATGTGGACGTCATTTATTCTACAACAATGATTATCAATTTCCTAATTGCTCATTTCCCTAACCCTAATCATCACAAACCCAAAATGAATTCTAAAAATTTCAAATTAGTATGGTACTAAACCAATTTCCAACTTAGTTAGTGAAGTCTTTTCTATAAATGATAGTTGTTGAGAAAAAAGGGAAACGAAAATAAGCACAACAACTAAGTACATTGAAGCAAAACATGAAAGAGAATCCAATATCTGAAAAAAGGAAAAAAGGAGAGGAGAGGTTGAAAAAGAAAAGAACAAAAGCATTTTATAACAAAAAAAGAGATCATCTTTTACTCATTGCTTGCAACAAAAAGATCCCTTAGCTTATCCCACTTTTGGCAAAGTTGGTGTTCTTGTGCTTCGAGTCTCATCATTTTACATTTACCTAGTTGGGCATGGATACCATGAGCTAAGGTCGTGGCCATAATGCAAAGCCCCTTTAACCCTTTTCTTTTTTTCTGGATATTTTTTTGGGGTAGGAAGGAAGCATGCTAATTTAAAAGTCCTCCCTCGTGATTTGACAAGGAATTTGTGATTATTCAAAAGCTTAACGTTGGTCAACCATGCATGCATGATTCATCATGGATATGTTCGTATTCTTAGGCTGGCTTCGATATGATATAATTGATATATATACAACTTAAAAGCTGCATTTGTCATATAAAAGGGATCAAAACCATCCCATCCCAACAATGTCAAAGAATTTGCCTTTGTTTCAAGTATAAGTAACGTGTCATTTTAGAATTTCAACCAAGAAAAAAAAACAAAAAAAGTGTCATTTTAAGAATTTTCTAATATTAAGTCAGAGGAGAGATTTCTGATTTGTATCACAATAACTAAATTATTACATGTAACAATCACGATAACGAAACAGATGTAATTAGTTAAGTATATATATGACTATAGTATTTCCAAATTATACATAGGCATGGCTTTGAATGTTTGACTTTATTTTCTTGATAAGAACTCAATTATCTCACATTTAAAAATAAAATGTTTGAACTCGTAGTTGAATTCTTGAGCTTCTTTCACTTGCAAGTAAGATTCTCAATAACAAGGCCAAACAATTATAAACGGTTGGCCATGAAAATTACTATTTGATTAAAAAAATATATTAAATATATATTTTTTTCTTTTTGACTTTTTGTTTTTTGCTTTAACTTTTAGTTAGTAGTCAATATATAATTCAGTCCAAAGTTGAAAAGTAAACTATAGTACTGCAAATTGGCCCTTGTGAGGCAGGTTCCAGGGTTTTGTGCACTAAGTCTCTCCTATTGAGGAGAGGGGAATCCAAAGGAGCTGTATACTTGTGAATTGTCTCATTTGTATGTCTCTATACTTTGAGAGCCTTGTTATTATACTTGGATGCTATTTCTGGTCAAAGAAACAAAAAATTTGGATGTTGTTGTGCGCACTTATGCACTCATCAAGAGCAGGGGTGCATGCCCCTTCTTCCTACAACACACATTAAGTGACGGCGAAGGCGTGGTTCCACGCCACCACCAAAAGAATATCAAAACTCTTAGTTTAGAATATCAATTCTATTTAAGTTCAAGTTCGAATTCTTCCTCTTCAAAAAATATATAAAAAGTTACCCTCGTTGCTAACTTAAAACTTTAAATAGGATTATCATTTTATTCTATTTCTTCTCATTTTTCTCAACACCAATAATCCTAAGAACACCAATAATATCAAATACAACAAACGAAGAATCAACAATGATTAATAAAAAACTTTTTCTATTTGGAAAGTGAACATCCATAATTCTGATAAGATTCCATTAAGGCCAAACAAAAATGAATTCCACCTGTCAATATCCCATTGAGTTCACAATAAAGTAGGTTTTTGCTTTCTTTACCAAACCGTGACAAACTTTTTTCGTAATAACTAACGTGATATGTATTTTTTTATTAACTACAACAAAGCAATAAACCTTGTCTCATTAAATTGCAATTAGTACGAAATTATTAGGGAAATGTTGTGTCGTGCATTCATATCCAGAAGGAAGTTCCTCCTCATCAGTATCCTTCTTCAAACCCATCATAAATTTAGCCTTTAATAAGTCTTTCAAAACATCCATTATTCTTGCTTCTACACCATGGTGTGTTCAATACTAACTTGATTCGAGTCTTATGGATCCTCTCCATCTTCGACGACTCTGAATAAGCTAAATTCCTGATTAGTTTACTCATTGTCTTGCAATGCTTTATTTTCTCGATTCTTGTATGCAAGAACCTCTTATGATTGTATTCTTCATGTAATTTTCTTGTATTTCAACTTTATTTCTTAATGGAATTGTACTTTAAAATAAAATAAAAATCTTGAACAAATATTCTTCTCTTCAACATTGTTTTATTGTGCAGATTTTTTTGTTGCCAAATTTTATTGTATAAATTTATTCATAAAGAAACAAGGGGCCTACATAATTAAGTTTGAGCTTTCCCATTTTCTACTAGTGATTTCTAGAGAGAGAGAGTGAGAACTAGAGAACTTGGGAGGGAGATAGAGAAACGGAGAGAAAGAGATATGAATTGGGTGGGTTTTGGAGACACAGGAAAAGAGAAGGTAGCCCAGTGTTAGATGGTTGTTTTAGAGGTTCACAGACTCCTTCCACTTCCTTTCTTCCTCTGGTGATTTTCTGTTTTCTCTGTACATGGGTTGCACCTGCAAGGCTCATTGCTATGACATTTTAATTTATCATAAAAAAAATTGATATTTTGAGTCTCTTATGCATTCTTTTAACACTTGATATCATTGTGGCTGACCCTGAAGTTCTAAATGACCATGTGCTTCCATTTTTTGGTTCTAGAAAATTTCCATGCTCTAAATTATGCCTTCAATCTGGCATTTGATTTACATATATGGAACTTCGTTTAACAGTCCAGCCAGATATGACTGGCTTTTGTAATGTGTTCTATATATTCATGGTTGAAGTATTTAATTGTAGCCGTCAAAGAAACTATAGCTAGGACACATTGTTGTTGTTGGAAAATTCTCTTTCTTTTATTCGTCAATCCTTCGGTTGAGTTTTTCTTTGTTTGCTTGGGTTCCAGATTCTTTCTTTTTGGCCATGAATTTTTATTTGTTTGGTTGTTGGGAAGTGTTCTTCTATCTTCAATATTAATAGAATTAGATTTACTGATCTGTTTGCATTAAATATGTATCAGTGGTTGCATTTTTACCTTTTTGCTTTTATTTTGTTTAGAAATTCTAGTCCATTTGTTTCTTTGTACCTTTTAGCGTTTTGTTATTAAGTTGCAGGGCCTAGAATTGTTATTGCTGTCATGTGAATGGACAGAAAATGTTTAGTCTGTGATTCATTTTAATTTGTAATAAAGCTTGTCTTTCAATCAATGCTTTCACTTTTCTAATCACTAAATGTTTAGTTTGTGATTATGGTGCAGTAAATAACAAAATAAACTCTCTGCTTATTTGTTGTTATGTCCAGTCATAAGAGGTTTTGAATGATAACTGATTTGTTCTATAACGTGTTTTGATATGTTTAAATGATTTGAGACAAAAACTGCAAACACTTTCTTTTTTTGGTGAAATTAACTATTGAGTTGGATTATGATATGGTGAGTGATTTTTAACTGATACAAGTGTATTTTTTTGCAGCTCCCTTATACACGTGAATCTGTTTGGTAAGTGATAATATGCCATTAGTATCATTTGTTCAAACCTGCAGCTCCTTTATTTGTATTTTTTGTCATGGGTTGTAAAATATAATTTGCTGCTTTACTTGTATTTTTTGTCATGGGATGTAAAATATAATTTTGGTGCTTTGCTTGTATTTTTTGTCATGGGATGTAAGAACCAACTAATTTGATAGTTGGATGATGCTTGTGATTGTGATATAGTTTAGAAACTTTAAAAAAACAGGTTATAGATAGGTTGAATTTATATGATTTGGGTGAGGAAAAACAAAATGGGCTTTAATGGATGGCCTGTTTGAAAAATTGGTTTTGGGCTTGTTCATAAGAATTTAATAGGTTTTGGCAATTTGACAACAAAAAAAGGGTTTTGGCTGAATGTAAATCTGATTTGGGCTTTGTTTTGCTAAAAAAATATGATTTGGGCTATTTTTTGGCCGAAAATAAATAAGATTTGGACTTTTGAAAATGGTAAAAATGGGCTCAAGCCCAAACACAATAAGAACCTTAGAATTGACCCGAGAACCGAGCCTATTTTCGATTTAGCCTACTTTTAGGTTTCACTCAAGATTCAATCCGAACCCAGACCCGAGCTCTTCTTCAATTTGACTTACGAATCGACTAAAATTTTGACCCGAACCCTAAACCGTGCCCAGGCCTACTTTCTACCAAATCTCTGGACGATAGGCCTGCCAGCCATAACTACAATAATATACACCAAAAAGGAGCTTAAGATATTCTGTTTATCAAGAATTAGCTGTTTCATTTCTAGAATGCCCCCAGTCTAACGCTGCACCAATAGAGAAGAGGACAAGAATTTTTTATATATAAAATAAATAAATAAATAAAAAGTCTTTTGCGTATTCATGATGGATACAACTTACAAGGATAACATATATGTTGAAATAAAAAAATAAACTTACATGGACTAATAACCAAATTACAAAACAACAAATTAAGGGTTTACTTTTTTTTATTATTTATTTTTATTTTGAACAAAAATAGTGTTGTTAAAGTTTTTATTCGTTTATTATCGTGTGGGGTTAGCATCCGAGAAGCATTTAAACAAAGGAAACCAAAAGACAAATTAAAACTCTTTCTGATTGATTGATATAAGAGTTGACTAAGATGTCATTTTATCGTAGTGGACAAATATGCTTAATTATTTAACTTCTTTTTTTTTCATGAGAGAATATGCTTGTTAACTTTGCTATAAAAAAAAAAGAAGAGAGCAAGTGGACAATTTGCACAGAAGTTGATTTGCATTTTATTTTATAAGATTTTGCATTGCTATTCTTTATTTGTTTGGGAAAAAAAAAGGAAACTTATATAAATACCAGCTTGTTTTTAAAAAAAGAGAAAGCATTTCTCACACCATATACATACCCATCAAAGTAGGGGCAGAATCTTGTAGTAAACAAAAATACCATCCAAAATTTTAAGTGACATGTTTGGGGAATGCTTCATAGACTTATAATTTTTTTTTTTTTCATCTTTGGAAATTAGTAAGTGTTAAGAACCAAGAAGTCAAAAACTCCAATCCTAAACACTAAACAATTCCTTGGTAGGGTTGAGTGGTTTGAAGAACCTTATGATATTACTTATTGTGGACGCTTGTACTCGGAGTCGGGTGGTTTGAAGAACCACCTAATGTTATTTATTGTAAGTGCATTTTTTATCAATAAAGTTATCATCGTACTGTCGAGGTTATCTATAAAAAAAAAAAAAAAATTCCTTGGTAGAAAAACAACCTTCCCACATTCTTTTCAAACTGGAAAACACACCTTTGAAGTACTTTTTTTTTCCAATCACATTTTAAAGTCTTTTGAGAATAATAATGTTTGCAAGGGAAGGGAAGATCAAAATCTCCCAATGAAATTGTAATAATCACAGAAATGGAATTATGGAGATATATTTCAATACTAAGAACTTTGTTGAAAGTAAAGTTTAATTTGAGATTGAAACAAGAATTATGCAGCTGCCTGCCTGGTTGGACAGAAATCAGCTTTTGTACAAAGCCACCTGATTATTTGACTTTTAAGGCGCGACCATGGAAAGGAAGGATAGTGGCTTCCGCGGGTCCCACCACCAACACAGCGAAAAACCAACTAACCTGATTATTACGGATTGATTAAAAATCTGGGAAAAAAACTTAAATAAATAAATGAATAAATAACATCATTTTACGTTTGGTTTGTGAAAGTCAATGTTCTTTCTCTCTGTTTGTTTAGGAGCGATTGGCGTGGAAGATTGTAGAGAGAGAAAGCAACTGTAGATAGAGTCAAAGTAAGAGAGAGAGAGAGAGAGAGAGAGAGAGAGAGAGAGTGAGTGAGTGAGTGGGGCTGAGAAAATCAATACCACTATGTTCTGGATTTACTAGAATTTGAGTAAATGAGCATTTGGTGTGGTGGGTTTGATTTGCTATTAATTGTGCTGCAGTGAAAGACTTTTGATTCTTGAAGGAAATTCTTAAATTTGTTCAATTTGGATTTCCTTTCTTTTGTAAAGTGGGTTCCTTTGGCATTTTTGAGATCTGGGTTTTATGTTTGACCCATTTGATTTGATTTTCTCTCTTTCCTGGGTCTTTTATTTTCCCTTTTTCCAGAATAATTCTCTTTGTTGACGTTTTTGGGAAATGGGGTTTCTTTTGAATGAAAATTTGGGTTGAAAATTGTTCGTATGCTTCACTGAGTCACCGGCTTCTTTGATAGCGGTTCTTGTCTGCAAGTAAAGCTGCTTCCTTTCTCTCACAATTTTTCTGTTTAAAATCAATAGTTGCTTCCTTCTTGACATCCAATTGAAATCTAGAGTTGGGTTACATTGATCTGGCCAAGATCATCTCTTTCTTGCCTAGGAGGACCTAAGGTTTGAAGCTGCTTTTCTGTATACCTGTTTGATGGGCTAAAGCCAAAACCCTTGTGTTTTGTTGCTCTGAGCTAATTTTCCCTTCTGGGTTTTTGAATCAGATTGAATTCAGTTACACAAGCTTTCATGCATTTTTCACTATGGAAGCCCATATATCAGTGTGCTGCTCTGCTTATAGACAAGAAGAGCAGCAGAAAGAAAGATGGGTCAGATTCAAATCTTGACATCAAGAAAACCACATCAATTCTCCGAAAACTTCAAGAAAACAAGCTCAGGGAAGCTCTTGAGGAAGCATCAGAAGATGGATCACTTATTAAATCCCAAGACATGGAGTCTGAGTCCCTTGCCAACCAGGAGGAGGGCCTTGGCCGCTCCAGATCCCTCGCTAGGCTCCATGCCCAGCGCGAATTCCTACGAGCCACTGCTCTGGCGGCTGAGCGCATTTTCGAGTCAGAGGACGCCATACCTGACCTGCATGAAGCTTTAACTAAGTTCCTCACTATGTACCCAAAGTACCAGTCTTCGGAGAAGATTGATCAGCTGAGGTTGGATGAGTACTCACATTTATCTCCAAAGGTATGCCTTGACTACTGTGGATTTGGTCTTTTTTCGTACCTTCAAACACTGCACTATTGGGAGTCTTCTACATTTAGCTTGTCCGAGATAACTGCAAATTTGAATAATCATGCTCTTTATGGTGGTGCTGAGAAAGGTACTGTGGAACATGATATAAAGACAAGGATTATGGATTATTTGAACATTCCTGAGAATGAGTATGGTCTTGTATTTACTGTGAGTAGAGGGTCTGCATTTAAACTGTTGGCTGAATCGTACCCTTTTCAAACAAACAAAAAATTATTGACCATGTTTGATTATGAGAGCCAGTCCGTGAATTGGATGGCTCAGAGTGCCAGAGAGAAAGGGGCGAAGGTGTACAGTGCCTGGTTTAAGTGGCCAACCTTGAAACTCTGTTCCACTGATTTGAGAAAGCAAATTTCGAACAAAAAGAAGAGGAAGAAGGATTCTGCAACTGGTCTGTTTGTGTTTCCGGTGCAGTCTAGAGTTACTGGGGCCAAATATTCGTACCAATGGATGGCACTGGCACAGCAGAACAATTGGCATGTCTTACTTGATGCTGGGTCATTGGGTCCTAAGGACATGGATTCACTCGGGCTATCCTTGTTCAGGCCTGATTTTATCATCACATCATTTTACAGGGTCTTTGGGTTTGATCCAACTGGATTTGGCTGCCTTCTGATTAAGAAATCAGTAATCGGATGCCTTCAAAATCAGTCTGGGTCAACTGGGTCTGGAATGGTGAAGATTACCCCTGAATACCCATTATATCTTAGTGATTCTGTAGATGGTCTGGACAAATTGACTGGATTTGAAGACGACGAGCTAGCTGAAAATGGTGAGAAAGCCTCTGACTCTCGCCAGGGATCACGGATGCCTGCTTTCTCTGGTGCATACACGCCAGCTCAGGTGAGGGATGTGTTTGAGACTGAGATGGATCAAGATAACAGCTCTGACAGGGATGGAACTAGCACCATATTTGAAGAAGCAGAGAGTATCTCAGTAGGGGACATGATGAAGAGTCCCGTCTTCAGTGAAGATGAGTCATCAGACAATTCAATTTGGATCGATTTGGGTCAGAGCCCATTGAGTTCTGACCATGCAGGCCAGATTAACAAACAGAAGATTGCCTCTCCTTTGCCTCCATTTTGGCTTCTTGGCAGGAAGAACCATAAGCAACTTTCCCCAAAACCTACTTCTAAGATATATGGCAGTCCCATATATGATGACAAAGAGGTAAACTCAGGGCCACGTGATGACTCCCATGTGCTATCATTTGACGCTGCTGTCTTATCGGTTTCCATGGAGTTGGACTGTGTCAAGAAAGTGCCTGAAGAAGAGCAAGTTGCAGAAACAGCCCCCACTTCTCAAAATGGTAAAAGTGGTTCTGATCATCACAACAGAGAGATCCAGGAAGAATGTGGAACCAGCAAACCCTTACCTACTGGGTCAGTGTTAAACTCTGCCCTAAATGGGTTTTGTCCCAAGAATTCGACTTCAACGTCTCAGCATCATAGCCTAGAGAATGGATCAACCACTCAAAGTTGTGCAGAGATAAGAGAGAGTGCCATAAGAAGAGAAACTGAAGGTGAATTTAGGTTGTTAGGGAGAAGGGAGGGGAGTAAATTTGCTAATGGTAGGTTTTTTGGTTTGGAAGAGAATGAAGCACCAAGCAGGGGAAGAAGGGTGTCCTTTAGCATAGAAGACCCTAAAGACCATGGAAGCCATAATCTTGAGACAGGAGAAATTTCTGCAGCTAGTCTGGAGGATGAAGATTACACCAGTGATGGGGAATATGGTGATGGGCAAGACTGGGACAGGAGGGAAGCTGAGATCATATGCCGGCATATTGATCATGTAAATATGTTGGGCCTCAATAAAACCACTTCCCGATTGCGATTTTTGATCAATTGGCTTGTGACCTCGTTACTGCAATTGAGGTTGCCTGGGTCAGATGGAGACAGCAGAACGAATCTGGTTCACATCTATGGTCCAAAAATAAAATACGAACGAGGTGCAGCTGTAGCTTTCAATGTGAGAGACCGAAATAGAGGGTTAATCAATCCTGAAGTTGTTCAGAAGCTGGCTGAAAAAGAAGGTATCTCTCTTGGCATTGGTTTCCTCAATCACATACGAATCCTAGATACCCCGAGACAGCAACATGGCGCTTTGAATCTTCAAGATACAACCCTGTGCAGGCCAATGGAAAATGGAAGAAATGATAGAAAAGGCGGGTTTGTAAGGGTTGAGGTGGTAACAGCTTCTTTGGGTTTTCTCACCAACTTTGAAGATGTTTACAAGTTATGGGCGTTTGTGGCGAATTTTCTAAATCCATCTTTTATCAGAGAGGGTGGACTGTCTACTGTTGAAGAAGAATCTGAGACAAAATCTGAAACATCTATCAATGATATTGTTCCAAATTGAGAGAATTGTTTTTTGTTTGAGGTGGAAAATTATTTGGTGGTCTCTCGAAATGTCTAAGCAGATGGTTTCCAAGCCAAAAGAAACAAGAAGGGTTTACTTCCTGTATGGTTGGATTCTTTTGCTCTTGTTCGAAAAACTCATCAAAGCAGGCCTGTGAATTTGTTGATTCATGTTTGTTATTGCTCTGCATTTTAAATTTCTTTTTTTTCTTTTTTTATAAAACTTTTGGGTTCTTGTAGAGTTGGTTTAGAAATTTGTATCATCTTGGCAAATGGTAAAGCAAAAGCAGGGTTAGCATTGTAACTACTCCCATTAGTCATATTCTGCTCTTGCAAAATACATGGTGTAGCTTATTTCTTGTAAGAAAATTCAGATTTTGCCCCTCTTTTTGCTTTTTCGCATTGTTCTCCAGAACATGGATGATAAATACTTCCCCCTATGTTAACAATGGGAGGGAGCCAATGGGAAGAGTATATTCTGGTCAAAACAAATTTGAGCTCTGTTAAGGCAGGTGAGATTCCTTCTGTCTTCCTCATTGGAAATTCAAAGCTTATGTTTTACAGCTTCTATTCCTCACAAAACCTTATTTTAGTCGAGAGCATAATTGATGTCTGTGTCTGGCTAAGACTTTTAGTTTAGCCCCTTTTAACATTTTGAGGAAATAAAGGAAAATCAAAATCAGAGAAGGCACAGTTGAATTGGACTATGGCAAAGCAACGTTTATCTGATAGGAACAAAATATGGGCATGCATTGGGTAATTGAATCTGAAGCTTTGTCATCAGACTGGAAAAGGTAGAAGAAGAAACTAAATAGCGGCTGCTTTAGATGTATGGGGTTTCTTTTTCTCGTAGTGATAATCATCAATGGGCCATAGCCGTTGGGTTTTGTTTCCCTGGAAATTACAGTGATCATAAAAGCATATGTATCAGCATACTTCTCTTTTGGCTTTTTTGTACTTTGTGGTCTGATAAAAGCTTGAGCCTCCCTTTTCTTGAAGTTGGTAGGTATTGTCACTGCATTTCATGCTTCCTTTTAGAACTTCATACTGATAATCAAACTCAATTTCATCCTCCAAGCAAAGAAACAAGAAAAGACACCTAACAAGTGGCAAAAACATATCCCATATTATATGGCAAATCATCTATTCTAACTAAAATAATGCATACAGAATGGTAGTTATCAGCTTGACTCTTCAATTAACTATTGATAGAAACCACTTTTGGGAGGAAGCTAACTTCTAGAGGAAACTTGTACTTGGGTAGTTTGTGACATGAGACCTACCATTAAATGTATCACCTTTATAAGAAATGGAATGTCCAATGCCAACTCCTTGCACTGGAGCTACCCTGTTTTTGCTCCACAAAAGTCTCTTGTTAAATCAAGCTGTATTGGAACTTTTGGGTCATTGTGCAGCTCCCCACAACTCCAAATCTGGAGAATTGAAAATTTAAATCATGAACACACCTGCCAAGTTTTTAATTTTATTGGCTCATAAAAAAGTTGCTTGTTACTCTTGTGAGGAACTAATGAAGTAGCATACTTCACATCCATTCATCTAGCCGCAGCTTTCTAAACAAAACTTGAGACGCAGTGAATAACTAACAAAAACCAAATGAAAAAGAGTATATTAGAAGAGAGATATCAATTCGGCTGGGTAAAGAACATCCTTTTGAATCCAACCTGAACATAGTTATATTTAAAAGACTCCATCTAACCAAAGCACCCTCTAACTCTAAAAACGATGCAACAAAGAACAAATTAATAAGAAATAAAAAAGATACTTAAAAGTTAAAACCCAAAAGATCCATGTTTCATTGTATGCCGTCAAAACTGCAGCATGGAATAAGTATGGGCATTGATTGCTGGCCGAAAGCAACCACCACACTCCTCTGCCACAGTGCCACTGAAGATATATAATCCAAACTACTTGTACGGTCTGTGGTAAGCAAACCAACCAGACAAAGCTCTATATGAAGAGAAGAAAAGGCAAGTATGCAGAGCAAAGGGGTTTTTCAGGTTATATTTACAATTTGAGATTGAAATAAAAAAGATGGAGGGGTTTTTCAGGTTAGGACTATCAAGTTTGAAACTTTTAACCATGCAAATCCTCGACAAAAAAAAAAAAAGAACCAATGCAAATCCATTCTAGCTGCCTAGTTGGACAGAAATCAGCTTTTGCACAAAAGCCAGCTTATTGTTTGACTTTTTACCATTGACCATAAGAGGAAATTGGCTTCCCCGGGTCCCACCACCAGCAGAGCAAAAACCAACCTGATTATTATGGACTGATTAAAAATTGGAAAAAAAATCAATAAACAACATCATTTTACGATGGGCTTAAGAAAGTCAATGTCTTTTCTCTCTGTTTGTTAACAAGGGATTGGTATGGAAGATTGTAGAGAGAGAAATGAATTATAGATGGGTCAAAGATAGACAGAGAGATATTGGGGTTGTCAAATCAACACTTGTATGTTTTGGATTTGCCTTACCAGAATATGAGCAAATGAGAAATTGGTGAGGTGCGTTTGCTTTGCTTTGCTATTAAATGTGCTGCAGTGACAGTTGACGTTTGGTGATGGGGGTTTCTTTTGAGTGAAGTTGTGGGTTGGTTTTGACCTGGAAATTGCTTCATTCAGTCACCGGTTTCTTTGATAGGGGTTTTTATACTTGTGTAAAGTTGCTTCCTTTGTGACAATACTTCAATTTTAAAGAAATCCAGAGTTGGGTTTCATTCATCTGGCCAAAATCTGTTTTTGCCTAAGAGAGGAGTTAGGGTTTGGAGGTGGACCTGCTTGTGCATCCCTCTTTGATGGGCTAAAGCTAAACCCTTTTGAGTTCTTTTGCTCCCAGCCAATTTTCTCTTCTGGGTTTTCTGTAACATTGGGTTACATCAAAGAAGCTTTCATGCATTTTTCATTATGGAAGTCCATATCTCAGTGTGCTGCTCTGCTCAAGGACAAGAAGAGCAGCAAAAAGAAAGATGGCTCAGATTCAAATCTTGACATTAAGAAGACGACATCAATTCTCCGGAAACTTCAAGAGAACAAGCTCAGAGAAGCTCTTGAGGAAGCTTCAGAAGATGGGTCACTCCTTAAATCCCAAGACATGGAGTCTGAGTCCATTTCCAACCAAGACGAGGGCCTTGGCCGGTCCAGATCGCTTGCTAGGCTTCATGCCCAGCGAGAGTTCCTCTGCGCCACTGCTCTTGCTGCTGAGCGCATCTTCGAGTCTGAAGACACCATCCTTGACCTCCATGAAGCTTTCTCTAAGTTCCTGACTATGTACCCAAAGTACCAGTCTTCGGAGAAGATCGATCAGCTGAGGTTGGATGAGTATTCACATTTGTCTCCAAAGGTATGCCTTGACTACTGTGGATTTGGTCTTTTTTCATACCTTCAAACTCTACACTATTGGGAGTCTTCTACATTTAGCTTGTCTGAGATAACTGCAAATTTGAGTAACCATGTTCTTTATGGTGGTGCTGAGAAAGGCACTGTGGAGCATGATATAAAAGCTAGGATAATGGATTATTTGAACATTCCTGAGAATGAGTATGGTCTTGTATTTACTGTGAGTAGAGGGTCTGCTTTTAAATTGTTGGCTGAATCATACCCTTTTCATACAAACAAAAAACTGTTGACCATGTTTGATTATGAGAGCCAGTCTGTGAATTGGATGGCTCAGAGTGCCAGAGAGAAAGGGGCAAAGGTATACAGTGCCTGGTTTAAGTGGCCAACCCTGAAACTCTGCTCCACTGATTTGAGAAAGCAAATGTCAATCAAGAAGAGGAGGAAGAAGGATTCTGCGACTGGTCTTTTTGTGTTTCCGGTTCAGTCTAGAGTAACCGGGGCCAAGTATTCCTACCAATGGATGGCACTGGCTCAGCAGAACAATTGGCATGTCTTGCTTGATGCCGGGTCATTGGGTCCCAAGGACATGGATTCACTTGGATTGTCCCTGTTCAGGCCTGATTTTATTGTCACATCATTTTACAAGGTTTTTGGTTATGATCCAACTGGATTTGGGTGCCTTCTGATTAAAAAATCAGTTATAGGATGCCTTCAAAATCAGTCTGGGTCTACTGGGTCTGGGATGGTGAAGATTACCCCCGAGTTCCCCTTGTATTTGAGTGATTCTGCAGATGGTCTTGACAATTTGGCTGGAATTGAAGATGATGAAGTAGTTGGAAATGGTGAGGTAACGTCTGAACCTCGCCAGGGAAAGCAGATGCCTGCTTTCTCTGGAGCATACACATCTTCTCAGGTAAGGGATGTATTTGAAACTGAGATGGATCAAGATAGCTCTGACAGAGATGCAACCAGCACCTTATTTGAAGAAGCTGAGAGTGTCTCAGTTGGGGAGGTGATGAAGAGTCCAGTTTTCAGTGAAGATGAGTCATCAGACAACTCATTTTGGATTGATTTGGGTCAGAGCCCATTGGGTTCTGACCAGGCTGGCCAGATTAGCAAGCAGAAGATTGCCTCTCCTTTGCCTCCATTTTGGTTTGGCAGGAAGAATCATAAGCAAATTTCCCCAAAACCTACTTCTAGGATATATGGCAGCCCCATATTTGATGACAAAAAGGTAAACTCAAGGCTACACGATGACTCTCATGTAGTTTCATTTGATGCTGCTGTCCAATCAATTTCTCAGGAGCTGGATTGTGTCAAGGAGGTCAATGAAGAACAATTTTCAGAAGCAGCCCCCACTTCACGAAATGGTCAAATGGGTTCTGACCATCATAATGGAGAGATCCAGGAAGAATGTGGAGCTAGCAAACCCTTGTCTAATGGGTCAATGTTGAATTCTGCCACAAATGGGATTTGTCTCAAGAATTCAACTTCCACTTCTCAGCATCAGAACCTAGAAAATGGATCAACTGCTGAAAATTGCACAGAGATAAGAGGTTGCGCCATAAGAAGAGAAACTGAAGGTGAATTTAGGTTGTTAGGGAGAAGGGAGGGGAGTAAATATGGCAACGGTAGATTTTTTGGTTTAGAAGAGAATGAGGAACCAAGCCGGGGAAGAAGGGTGTCCTTTAGCACGGATGATAATGGAAAAGATAATGTGAGCCATAATGTTGAGACAGGAGAAGTTTCTGTGACTAGTATTGAGGATGAAGATTACTTTAGTGACGGGGAATATGGTGATGGGCAAGACTGGGACAAGAGGGAACCTGAAATAATATGCCGACATCTTGATCATGTTAATATGTTAGGTCTCAATAAAACCACTTCCCGATTGCGATTTTTGATCAATTGGCTTGTGACCTCATTACTGCAATTGAGGTTGCCTGGGTCAGATGGAGACAGCAGAACGAATCTGGTTCACATCTATGGTCCAAAAATAAAATACGAACGAGGTGCAGCTGTAGCTTTCAATGTGAGAGACCGAAATAGAGGGTTAATCAATCCTGAAGTTGTTCAGAAGCTGGCTGAAAAAGAAGGTATCTCTCTTGGCATTGGTTTCCTCAATCACATACGAATCCTAGATACCCCGAGACAGCAACACGGGGCCTTGAATCTTCAAGATACAACCCTGTGCAGGCCAATGGAAAATGGAAGAAATGATAGAAAAGGCGGTTTTGTAAGGGTTGAGGTTGTAACAGCTTCCTTGGGTTTTCTAACCAACTTTGAGGATGTTTACAAGTTGTGGGCTTTTATGGCGAATTTTCTTAATCCAACCTTTATCAGAGAGGGTGGGCTGTCAACTGTTGATGAAGAGTCTGAGACAGAGTCAGTAACATCCGTCAACGAGTATGTTCAAAATTGAGAAAGAGTTTTCTATTTGATGTCGAAATTTATTTGTTACCACTGTCTGAGCGCCTGAGCAGATGATTTCCATGCCAGAAGGATGGAATGGCCTTAATTACTGATTTCCCGTGTAGTTTGCATTCTTTTGTTCTTCCTGTAAAAGCTCATCAATGCAGGTGGATGAATTTGTTAACCTCTGTATTCACCTCTTTCACCTTTTGAGTTCTTGTAGAGTCCTGTTTTCCTATGTCTTTTTTTCCGTCTTCTGCTAGAAAGGATTCGTGTAGAGATTTGTATCTTCTTGACATTGTAAACTAAAAGCAGAATTAGATTGGAAGGGTTCCCATTACTCACAATCTGCTCTTGTACAATACAATTACATGGTATAATTTAATTCTTCTGAAAAGGAAAACTCATTGATTTTGCTCTCTGTTGTTTTTTCGCATTGTCCACCTAAAAATGGACGGTAAGCTCCCCCCCTATAGAATTGGCAAAGAAGAAGGAATCTGATATAAATAGTATACAGATACATACATTTAATAAAATCATGTACCATTATGCATGTTCTGTGTTCTGAGTAAAGCTCTAGGGTCCATTTGTCCTTGTATAAAAAAAAAAAAAAAAAAAGAAAAAGGAAGTCACCTAACCTGCAAATAGCATATCCCATATCATAAGGAAAATCATTTATGAATATCTAATAAAAAGAATACATACAAAATGGTCAATGGTGGTTCACCGTTTGACGACAAATGATTTTATTAAGGAAACCATTTTTGGGGAGGTAGGTAAGTGGGGAAGCTAACTTCTAAGGGAAACTTTTACATGGTTGGTGGTGACAGTGATCGGTTGACAAATTTGAGCCGATTGAATTTGTAGTTGGCCATACTAAACTATTAGATGAAGATAGTGCCGGTCAAAGTCGCCATCAGAATCAAAATGTGTAATGATAAATGAAAATATTGCAATCAGAAAGCTTCAAATTAATGATGTAAGATAAAGAGGATAAGGACATCTTCCTTATCCTACCTTGTATTTAATTAACCAATCTGGTACATTGACATGTAGAGTTAACAAACTAATTGATCACAACAGTTGAAAGCAACATGTACTATAATTTGAGTGTCTAATTCATGCACCAAAGAATGTTCTTATGTATTTGGTCATTTGCGTACTAAACAAGACGTTTCTTTACATATGGAGACTTACTGTGATCAAAAGGGGGATCCAAAATGAATATAAAACCTATAGTTTTTGCCACCGATTGGATCGTGGTTGGCAGCTGAAGGATGTAACAATTTCAAATTGATTCTGGAAGTGATGCATATTTCCAACGCCTAGCTTCTGAGTTGCTGATCAACAGATTCAGTAACAGAATGATTCCATCACCTTTATAAGAAATGCAGACTCCATTGCCGACTCCTTGCACTGTAGGTACCGGTTTTCCTCCACTATATCAGTTGTTAAATTAAGCAGTATTGGACGTTTTTGGTCATAAATTGTAAGCTCACGAACCCGTGCGACCCATTTTGCAGCTTCCCAAACTCCAAATCTGAAACATCTCAAACAAAAAGATCATGAACGGGGCCAACATTTTCCATTTTTCTGACCTATCAAAAGCTGTTTCTCAATCTTGTGAAATACCATATTTCACATCCTTTTCCGCATAAGAGTTGAAAACTAACAAAAGTATAATTGAAAAATTACCGTGTATTGAAAGATGAGGATACCAAGACAGCTGGATAAAGAACATCCTTCTGAATATTGTCATAAGGAGAATAGTCACGTATAGCGCGAAAATCAGCAATGTCCCCAGGATATCCAAACTCTTCATAGTCGGCTGCTGTAAGCGGTAAAATGGGATAGAGAAGAGTGTTTGTTGGATCTAAAAATGGAACCTGACGGACAGAGCAAATGGATTAAGTTACAAGCAAAATATATATAATTCAGCACAACTATGTATTTCTTTTATCCAAAAGAAAAAACTTGATGCCTCCTTACAGACATATACTTGCAAATGCCAGTTCCCAAGTATTAGTTTACCGTTTCTTTTGGCAAAAGAACACAAAATTAAAGTTGTTAAGAGAATAGGATGAGGTTCTCTTCATGTTGAGAAGCCAAAACAATTTGGACTCCTGATTAGAAAGTACAACTCCATTTAACCAAAGCAAAGCACATCAAAACTATACAATAATAACTAAATGAGAAACCCAAAAGACCCGTAAAACCCAAAAGCAGATCAAGATCCATGTTTACCTTCAAAATTGCAGCCTTAAATAAATGCGGGGATTGATTGATGGCTGAAGCAACCACGAGTCCTCCAGCACTATAACCCCAACCAGCAAGCTTGTTTTCATGCACAATTTCTTTGTCAACAAGGAAATTCGCACATGAGATATAATCTTTGATGGAATTAATCTTCTTTGTACGTCTTCCATCATGGTGCCACTTCTTACCTCCACCTCCTCCGCCTCTAGAAATATTATCCAAACAAACATTGTTAGTAGGCAATCACAAGGTTCTTTAGGAAGGAGAAAAAACATGTGAGTTCTGCAATGCATTAGATGCAAAAATGCCCCTCAACCCCACAGGAAAAAAACGCATCTCCTTTACCAAGTTTAATTAGTAGGATTAAGCCAAAAATAACTTAGAAATAGATTTAAGACAAACCAGACCTAACATCAGCATACGCAATGATCCAACCACGATCAAGAAGGCTTTTCAACTCACTGCGCCACCGTTTGTCAAGTAGCTCACCATAAGTTCCATGGACATGAAGCAATCCAGGGCTCTGATCCTCTTTCTTGTTCTTGCGAGAGTATACAACAGTCAAGGGAAGCAAAACTCCGTCATAAGAAGCGACATTATACTGTTCACAAGCATAAAACTCAGAAAGACCATTCCACAACTGATCATCATCAGAGTTGACTTCATTTGAAGGATTAGAAGCTTTTGAATTTAAGGTTTCCTCGATGATGCTTGCTGAAGAAGCTGTTCCATACAAAACCCGTGTTCTCTCATGAAGAATATTCTGCTGTTGAACGATATTCCACTCTCCATTTGACAGGTCATAATCAACCACAGCATCAGGCATCTGTGAAAAGTTCAGAAGATTGGTTCATAATCTGAAATATGGACATGCAAACTCTTTCCAGAAACTGATAAGAATAGAGAGACAAATCAAAACTAATTTGAAGAACAATTATGAAACATCATACTTTCTGTCCTATTTAGGAGGGTGCTATCTGTGCTACAAATTCAGTAATCATAAAGCAGAAGGATGCATATTGTGCTTAATGGTCCTAATGCATAAAGTGAAAACCTTGACCTGCAAATAATCATGAATTCTAAACCAATCTGGGCAGGTGATCAAAATTTTGAGATCAGTTTTTTGGGAAAGGATTACTTTACACAACCCATTTAGAAAGGCAGAGGCTCAAATTACAGTCATGACATTTAACAACTTCTCTGGTATAACGAAAAGCACATTATGAAAGCATATAGCTATGGAATAATCCTGCAGCAATCTTTAGAAGGAAGTGATCATTGTAACTCACATACCACAGGTGATGATATTGTAAAGCGCATCTTTGATGAATGGTAGTCATAATTTGGTCCAGGTGAAATTTGAGAAACATATTTTGGAAGAGGCAGGAATTGTGGGTGAAGCTCTTTTAGATGAACTGGTCCCTGATACAGCATGAGGTGAAAAATATGAGAATAATACAATTGAAGAGCATGTTCGAAATACTTTCACATTGAAATTGTTGTTGACAATGCATTACGCACACACCCCAAAGAAGTTGGTGTTGTTAACCTACCTTCCCAGCAGGCAAAGGTAAAGTGACGGAACAAAGTCTAAAGTTTCTCCCTTCCCTTAAAGTAACTACCAAGTGTGTATGACTGAAATCAAGATCCTCAACAACCCAATCCGGGTCATCGGTAAATACACTCTGCAGTAAATAAGGACAGTAAATTATTGTCTTGGAGTAACTATCCAGAGTAAACAACAAAAATCATGCAGATAAAAACAGAAATCAAACTTAAATGCTCATACTTGAAAACAAAACATTTCTACTCAAAACATCCATTTGAGAGCCATACACAGATAAAGGACTAAAAAAGAGAAATGAGCTATAGTTGCATGCATAGAATGACAAACAGTCAAAAGCAGAAAACTTCAAAATCCAAAAAATAAAGATTGATTAAGAAACACATAATGCACAGTTAAGCCACAGACCTCCCATGTTCTCGGACTGGAAGAAGAATCTAAATGACTACGAAGAAGATAATGGTAATCAACCGACTGGCCCTCTTTGGCAGCATCCGTAAACAGATAAAGATACCCTTGGTGATGCTCAAGTATGCCATGAGATATACCTTCACACTCCCAAACTAAGTTCACCCCAGACAATGGATCAGCTGCATTTATCAAAAACACCTAAAAAGAGGTCACAATTACTATATCACTTGAAACAAAATGGATGCTCTGATCACAAAGTCATTTTCAAAGCAATACCTTGGAAGATGCGGTAGAGAAAGTATGTACAGTCACAAACCGGAAATCTTTGGTGTGTCGAATGTTAACATAAACATTTTCATCTGTTTCTTCTAGAATCAAAAAGTCATCATCGGTTGATCCAATCATGCTACAATATATCCTGATTGATCAAAAGCTTAAAATTACCAACATTTCATTTTGGTGTAACAAAATAACACACATAAATTGTAAAAATTTCGCAAATTACAGACCTACATGACCGCTTGTTTTGATCAGTAACAACATAAAGCAATGCCTGACCGTCTTTGGCCCAAGCCAAATTCGAGACACGATCTGCTTGAGGCTTACTACACAATGCACCAGAATTTAAATTCCTAACAGATAACTTAAAGAAGTCACTCTCCTTATCATACATTGTGTAAGCTATAAACCGATGATCTGGAGATACTTCTGATAACTCTTCGTAAGCATAACCTACACAAAATTAAATAGAACAAATAAATCCAAAAACAAAAAAATCTAGCCTTTAAATTTATAAATTATTTAAAAAGTATAAATTTACCTCCGAATCTTTGGGCTTCTTGATTGTAATCAAGGAGCTTCTGCTCAATTCTCTTCCCCGAAGTGAAATCAAATCCAGCAGAAGGCGATTTATGCGAAATGAACTCGTCGTTTAAACTTGCGAGTCTGCGACAGAGCACCGGGAATTGCTTTCCTTCCTCCACACGCCGATAGTACAACCTGCGCGCATCACAACTCTCAATCAGCTGAAACAACCAAAAATGGACGAAATTGAAGCGATAATTACGGTTCATACCACGGGCCCCAGCGAAGGGGAGGGGTGGAGAGGTCGGAGGCGAAGCGAGAGGCCATCTCGGACTGGAGCTTGCTCTGGAGGCGATCGGTGCCGGACATGGTGGCCTCGGTGTACTTCTCCTCTTGCTCCATGTACATGTCCAGGTGGCGCATCGCCACCTTGTCGTTGAGCTTCGACATCCAGCTGTACGGGTCCTCCCACGAGTGGTCGTGGAAGGTTAAGCTCTCGGGCTTCGGAGGCGGCCGTGGTGGTCTCGGCGGCGGTGATGGGCTCGCTGCCGCCTTCTGGGCCCTGTGGTGGGCCCACCGCAGGCGGCGGCAGTGATGGCGTAGGGGTTTTAGGAGGTGGCGCATGGTGGTGGTGGGGGTTAATGTGGTGCCGATGACTCTACGTTGGGGTTTTATGTGAAGCCAAATTACGAAAATGGGTCTGTTTAGTTTGACGATTTGTGTACAAGTACAACGGTCAATGTATAAGTTCCAATTTTATCAATGTACATTGTACAACTACACTGTTTAAATATAATATTTAAAGAGTATTGCGCAAGCTATTATAAATAGAATATTTCAACCGTATAGCCGAACGGCGATACTCTATAAATAGAATTTTTTTTGCAAGTACAGCCGTGCGGCTATATCCATTGAATAGCATATTCTGAATTTCTCTCTTTTAATTACTTTAATTAGTAGTTACATTTTAATTATTATTTACTTAGTGAATAATTAGTACTTATTTTATTCGTATTTTTTCTCGTTCTGTATTTTACTAACTATGAATGAATGTGAGTGGCTAAGATTATTTACTAACTATGCTTTGGATATGTTGAAACTAGCAAATTAATATCCACAAAGTATTAACTAATGCAACTAGGAATGTCTTTTTTTCTTAATTTTTTTAAATTAAATTGTATAGCCGCACGGCTGTACTTTTTAAATATAATGTCTTTAATAAAAAAATTTAATAAAAAAAGCCCAGTAAAATCGTGCGGCTATACCCTTTTTGACACGTGGGCGAACCCTAGGGGGTCTTGTTTAAAACAATTTTTTAATATATCGTATCGCCATGCGGCTATACCTTTTTGACATGTGGGCACTAATCGCTGGACATGTCCTCTTTTTTTTCAAATGTTATAAATGGTATAGCCGGCCGGCTTTACCTTATAACTATAATGTATTTAAAGACTATAGGCAGTCGGCTATACTATGGGTTATTTTAAAAAAAAATAGTAGAGCCGATCGGCTATACCTTTTTTTGACACGTGCGCGAATTGCTAGGCCACTTTTTTATAAATTTTATAAATAGTATGGCTACACGTGAACTTTTTAAATTTTATAATTTTTTAAAGATACCCCAGGAACGCCGCCGGCTATACCTGTTTTTAATAAAAAAATCCGGAGTATAGCCGCACGGCTATACAATTTATAAAAAACAAATCCGCCCAGCGCTTGGAGCATGTTTTGGTGAAAAGCGTATAGCCGTCTGGCTATACTAAAAAATCCGGGGAATAGCCGCGCGGCTATACGATTATAATAAAAAAAAAGTGCCCGCGTGCTTAGCGCGTGTTTCTTTTTTATTTTTTTTAAAAATTCAGAGTATAGCCGCGCGGCTATACGATTTATAATTAAAAAGGAAGACCCTCGCAGCACTTAGCGCGTGTTTTCGTAAAAAGGGTATAGCCGGCCGGCTGTACTCTATAAATAGAATATCCCAAACGTATAGCCGTGTGGCTGTACCTAGGCCTGGAAAATGGGCCGGCCGGGCCAGTCCGGCTCTAAAAGGTGTGAGCCCAAGCCCTAATTAGTAGCCGGCCTTTTCAGCCCTAAGGAGTGATCGGGCCGGGCCGGGTCAGCCCTATGTCAAATATACAAAGCCCAGGCCCTACCCATGAGCCTAACATTTTCGGGCTTATGATCGGGCCAACGATTCGGGCCTATTTAGCCCTATGAAATGGGCCATTATTTTATGCTTTATTCAACTCATTTCCACTTCTTTATGGCCTCCCACTACCCGTTGTCTGTCTTGGATTGGATGCCCTTATTTCTTTCAACTTCCGACTTTCAACAAAGAAAAGTTGCTTTACCAACTTATGTTCAAAACAAAGTTGGTACTTTTAAGACAAGTTGGCAGACAATGTTGTTCCAAACTTCTCACCAAAAACAAAAAAAGTTGTTCCAAAACAAACTTGTCTAGCGGATAGAAATATAAAAATATACTATCATATAATATAATTAAAATTAAATTAATTAATTAATTATAATCGGGGCCGGACCGGGCTTTTAAAGGGCTTAGAAATGAAGCCCAAGCCCTGTATTTAAGCCTTCGGGCCGGGCTAAGCCCGTCCATTACTTCGGGCCGGGTAAGCCCACACATCAAAAAATCGGGCCAGGTTCGGGCTAGCCCACCGGGCCTGGGCTTTATTTCCAGGCCTAGCTGTACCCTAGAAGTAGAAGTTTTTTTAAAAGTATAGCCGCTCGGCTATACCGATTGAATAGCATAATCTAAATTTCTCTTTTTTAATTACTTTAATTAGTTGTTATGTTTTAGGAAAAGTAGTTTCTTTTTCTTTCTTCCCTCCTACTGTCCGCACCTTCCCCTATATACTGCCCATCATAGTTTAAATGACTTTTTTTTCTTCTTTTGGTATTGTGGAAGGCCGAAGCCCAAACAAAAATCTCGTTTATGACAAGTGCCAACCCACCTCCAAAAAAGAAACAAACTCAAAAAGGCAAAGCATGCTGGCATATATGATCAGTTTGTGGGTTTGATTGAATCTGCCAATCTTGAATTCTGACTCCCCAAAAAAGCTGTTTGGATGATACACAAACATTTAAATCTCTACCTATAATGAAAAATCGCATCTTACATCTCCAAGCTCGCATTGGCAGATAATAAAACCTCTGCTGCATTTATTAATACTATCCTGCAATTCTGATAATTTACTAAAGCTCAATATATATAAAACTTTGCCCCAACTTTACTCTTTGTATAAGAACGGTCACCCAAAAATACGAAGACAGAAAAATCTTTGTAACTCAAAACTGAAAGAGGCAAAGAGCATTTAAGCAAAGTCTCTGGTTTGTCTTGCATACTGACATATAATGGTGAAAATTTATGCTTGTAAAGCACGTTGTACGTAGTCTTCATATGGCTACAGCTGTGTGTATTCACGACTTCCCAAAGACCTCTGGATAACACAGAAACATTTAAGTAACCAAACAAATATAAGATAACACAGAAGAAAAATATGAAATAATAAACGGTTGAGATCATATAAAAAAGATCCAATGGTGAAATGGGTTGTTCAAATATAGCATCTGAACAATTACCTCCTCCTATTGCTGCAAGCAAAGCCTGTTTCTCTCAACTCTCTCTTTTTGCAGCACAACACCTACGCTATCTCTCAACTCTCTCTCAGCTCCAATGGGTTCATCTAGTCGACATGGCAAAGGCCTGGCCTTTCCTGTGGACTCTCGGAGCTTCTTCAAGATAGTCTTGTCAAAGGATGTTCTTGTAAGTTGAATACTTTCCTTCTTTTATTTATTCATGTCACTAAGTACCTTATTGTTATATGCTAAAGCTAAACCCTATAGCTATGGATATCTTACTCAGAGGAAGTTATTCATTTACAGAAATTTCCAGAGAGTGTTTTGACAAAGTATGGAGATTGTCTAGGAGACACAGTCTTTCTGAAGGTTCCGAATAGCGCGGTATGGCCTGTAGGATTGATAAAGCGTAATGGCCAGTGTAGAAACTGATTTTCATTGATACACAAGATTTACAATACAGGGTATATATACAAGTGGCTGTGTTGTAACCGTAGGCCCTAATAACAACACAAACATGAATATGAATTTATGAGCTAATAACAGCAAAACGTATGACTGATCATTGCCTATTATTAATGGAATTAACTACTGTAACGGGAAGGAGGAATTTGTAACTCCCTAACACTCCCCCGCAAACTTGACACCGGGGAGGAGACAAGTTTGGAAATAAAGTTGTCAAACCGGGCTGTCGGTAATCCTTTGGTGAAGACATCTGCAAGTTGATGAGAAGAGGGAATGAAACGAACCCTATGACTGCCGGAGGCAACACGTTCCCGAACGAAGTGATAATCAAGAGCTATGTGTTTGGTCCTGGAGTGAAAAACTGGATTTGCAGCAAGATATGTGGCTGAGAGATTGTCACAATTAATGATGACAGGATGTTGTATAGGATAGTGAAGTTCATGGAGTAGACCTTGAATCCAGATAGTATCCGCACATGCAGAGGCTAAGGCGCGATACTCAGCTTCGGCACTGGAACGGGAGACTGTGCGTTGCTTCTTTGCACTCCAAGAAATTAAATTGGAGCCTAAAAAGACAGTACCCAGTGGTAGAGCGTATGGTATCTGGGCAACCAGCCCAATCAGCATCTGAAAAGGCAACAAGGAATGATGAGTCGGTAGAGTGATGAATAGGAAGGCCATGACCAAGGGTGCCTTTGAGGTATCGCAAAATGCGTTTAGCGGCTTCATAATGAACATCAGTGGGAGAACCAACAAACTGAGAGACATGTTGTAATGCATAGGAAATGTCAGGACGAGTCATGGTTAGATACCTGAAGGGACCCCACAAGTTGGCGATATGTAGTCGGGTTAGGTAATGGGGCTCCATGTGTGCAAGAAAGTCTTCCCTTGGAAGCCATAGGGGTAGAGACCGGTTTACAATCCATCATGCTGTGTCTTTTGAGAATTTCAAGTGCATATTTGGTCTGATGGAGGTGGATAAAATCAGTGTGATATGTAACCGTGATGCCAAGAAAATAATTTAACCTGCCAAGGTCTTTGATGTCAAACTCAGCTCCCAATGATTTAATAAATTCATGGAGATGTTCCGGACTGCTCCCAAGTGAGTATGATGTCATCAACATAAACAAGCAAAATCATCATATGAAATTGATCCTGATAGACAAACATAGAATCATCAGATTGACTTTGAGTAAAACCAATACGAAGTAAGAATGAGCTAAAGCAGTTGAACCAAGCACGGGGTGCTTGCTTAAGGCCATAAATAGCTTTGTGAAGTTTGCAGACATGATGAGGCCGGCTTGGATCAACAAACCCGGGGGGTTGTTGCATATAAACTGTTTTGGATAGGGTGCCATGAAGGAAGGCATTCTTGACGTCGAGCTGTTGAATAGGCCAACCTGAACTTACTGCAATGCTAAGAACAGTCCAAATTGTGGTGGGTTTAACAACTGGGCTAAATGTATCAAAATAGTCAATCCCAAACTGTTGGTGGAAGCCTTTTGTGACAAGGCGTGCCTTGTAGCGCTCAATCGTACCATCGGATTGTCGTTTGATTTTGAAAACCCATTTGCATCCAACAGTGTTTTGAGTAGAGGAAGGTGGGACCAAAGACCAAGTACCCTGTTTGAGGAGGGCATTAAATTCATCGTGCATGGCGTGCATCCATTCTGAGGAGCGAGAAGCTTGGGTAAAGCATGTGGGTTCGACATCAATGTCAAGGAGAGCTGTGAAGGCATGAGGAAGAGGGTATCGTGTAGAGAAGTTGGCATATTTAGGATTGGGTTTGGAAATACCCGATCTGGAGCGAGTGCGGATTGGACTGAGGCGACTAGTAATGGGCTGGACCAATTCATCGGAACATGGTGGAGTTGGTGGCAATTGCGGGTTGGGGTATGAGGAAGATGGAGATTGTGACACAGGGATCGTGACTGAGGAAGTAGAGAGAGAACGAGTGTGATCTGGCGGCAGAGGTGACGGAGTGCTGCCTGGTGTTCTAGCATGTGGCTGGGAAGAAGATGGCACAGAGAGAGGTGCGGTCGATTGTGGAAGAGAGGTGATAGGGATGAGAGGCATGTTGGGCTGTGAGGGTGGGATCGGGATTTGTGTGTGGGCATGTGTGTTGGGCTGTGGACATATAGCTGGAGCAGGAGTGGGGGAAAAGCCAATAGGGATAAAGGCAATTTCATGGGTGGATTGAGAGGAAGGTGGATGAGCAGCAAAATATAATTGGTCTTCGTGAAAATTGACATGACGAGAGGTGTACAGTCGTCCCGTGGGGGGATGAAGACATCGGTAACCGCGATGACGGTCGTTGTAACCTACAAAGACACACTCAAGCGAACGAGGTTGTAATTTATTAGATACATAATCACCAAGGAAGGGGTAACATACACTGCCAAAAACCCGAAGAAGAGAATAATCAGGAGCATGAGAGAATAATTTTTGATATGGAGATGCCCATTGGAGTACTGGAGTAGGGAGACGATTGATCAAGTAAACAGCAGTGCAAAGTGCTTCAGCCCACAAATGATGAGGAATTTGGGCAGTAAGTAAAAGGGTGCGACCCATGTCAGCAATATGACGATGCTTGCGTTCAGCTAATCCATTCTGTTGAGGAGTGTGTGGACAAGAAAAGCGGTGCAAAATTCCATGAGTTGCACAAAATTGTTTAAATTGTGAATTATCATATTCTTTACCACCATCACTTTGGAATTGTTTTATGGTCCGAGAAAATTGATTTTGGACATACATGACAAATGTGGAAAAATGACGAAAGACCTTAGATTTGAGACGTAAGGGAAAAATCCAAGAAAAACGTGTATAGTCATCAGTAAATAAAACATAGTAACGAAAACCAGAAGTTGAGACAACCGGAGACATCCACACATTCGAATGAATTAGATCAAATGGAGCAACAGAACGATGTTCATGAGATGAAAAAAGAGTGTCTAATATATTTGGCCAAGGCACAGTGATTACAAGTTTGATTAATAAAACTATGGATATCTAGTAAAGATTGAGAGACAATAGTGCCAAGTACTTTATTGGATGGATGACCAAGACGACGATGCCAAAGAGACGACGACACGGCTACAGAAGCAAGTGCAACCTTGGGAGTAGAAGAAAGGGTAGGACGGATAGGATAAAGCCCATTCTTACATTGGCCCTGAAAAAAAGACAACCAGTAGATAAGTCATGAATGCGATAGCCCCATGGGAAAAATGAAACACTGACATGTGAATCCTTAGTTAACTGAGCAACGGATAATAATTTTTTATGCAAAGAAGGAACATGAAGAACATCAGAAAGTCGAAAGACATAAGAACCCGAAGAGAAAGAGATATTACCGGAATGAGTAATAGGGATAGATGCACCATTACCAACAACAACTTGACCAGAAGAAGAGGACGGAGTGGAAATAGGAATGGAGGTGGCATCATGAGTCATATGGTGTGTGGCACCCGAGTCAGAAGTACCAGTTGGGGTCAGAGGAAGAGGTAATATGCATTCCGGCAAAGGTACGGGACTGGGGACAATGAGCAGCAATGTGACCAAATTGATGGCAAGTCCAGCACTGCGGTGGGGGTCGAGAGGTGGGAGGAGCACCTAAAATAGAAGAGCCACGCGGAGTCCGAGGGAAAGTAGGAGAAGAGCCATGTGTGTAAAATTGAGAAGAGCTAGCAGGAGAGGAGCGAGCCGAAGTGTCTCTTGGACGGCCACTACGGAAGCGGTGACCACGAGGTTGAGCAGCAAGGAAAGCTGTGGGTGCGGGAGTAGGAGCCATTTGAGTGGCAAGAGCTTGCTGCCCTTCAAAGGCAAGGAGACGTGCACGAAGATCCGAGAAGGAGGGTAGGGGTGGAAAATTCAGAATGGCAGTAACAAGCATTTGGTAATCAGGACCAAGGCCTCGAAGCACATAGGCAACCAAGTCAGTATTGGAGACGGAAGCATTAATGGCAGCTAATTGATCAGCAAGATGTTTGGCATGAGAAAGATAAGCAGAAATGGTTTTAGAACCTTTGGTGATGGAAAAGAGTTCAAATTTGAGTTGGGTTTCATTGGCAAGAGACTGTTGAGAAAATTTTTGGCTAAGGCAGTCCCAAATGGCTTTGGAAGTAGAAAGGCCAACCACTTGAGTAAGGACAGATTCAGAGAGAGTGGCACGAAGGATGCTAACCAAGCTTTGATCAGCTTGGAACCACGAGGTGAAGTCTGGATTGAGGGTGGGTGGAGGAGGGAGATCAGAAGATTTTTCTGTGGAAGTAGGAGTAATAGTTTGGGGTGGACAAGGATATGATCCATCAATAAAGCGCCAGAGGTTTTGGCCGAGCAAGAAAGGTTTAACCTGACTTTCCCAAACAAGGTAGTTGGTGTCAGAAAGTTTAACAGAAACAAGGTGTGAGATGTTTGGGATAGATAGGGTGGGAAGGGCAGAGGAGGAAGAAACTGCAGAGGAGGCCATGGGAGGAAGAGAAAAAAAATATGTCAGGCTCTGATACCATGTAGAAACTGATTTTCATTGATACACAAGATTTACAATACAGGGTATATATACAAGTGGCTGTGTTGTAACCGTAGGCCCTAATAACAACACAAACATGAATATGAATTTATGAGCTAATAACAGCAAAACGTATGACTGATCATTGCCTATTATTAATGGAATTAACTACTGTAACGGGAAGGAGGAATTTGTAACTCCCTAACAGCCAGGTTTGGTTACAACAGGGCTGGTCAAACTTCGCAGATTTTTACTCACTAGCCTTTGGCTACGTATTGCTCTTCAGCTATGAAGGGCTTCACTCTCATTTCCAAGTAAGAATTTTCACGACGTCTCCTTTAGAGATAGACTATTTCGGTTCAAGTGTTAAAGAAGAAGACAACTTAAATGGTGAGATGGATTATTCAAACTCATCCGAGTCCCCTGCCTCTCTGGTGAATGCTCCAAGCTTCTTCAAGATTATCTTGGAAAAGACACTTCAAGATGGGAAGCTCGTAAGTTGATAACTTTGCTTCATTTCCTCAGTTTAGCTTTAGTCTGTCAGTTTAAAGTTGAAACTTTGTGTTGATATTTCTCATTTTTATTTTCAAGTTGCTTCATATAATGATTTCTTCATGCACCTCTCCTTATATCCATCTTGTTCTCCATCTGAAATTAACTCAAACCAGCTGCTGAATAACTTCCATTGATATTTTCATGGTTTTATTTGTTCATGTCATATGTCTTGTGTTTCTATATGCTACCCTCTATAAACATGCATGCACAGCTTAAATTTGAGGACACTATTAATTACAGGAAATTCCAATTATTGCTGTGCATACGTATGGAGATTATATAGCAGACACAGCGTACTTTGAAGTTCCAGATGGATCAATTTGGCCCATTGAATTGACTAGGTGTGATCGCGAGATTTGTTTAGGAAGGGGCTGGCCAGAATTTGCAAAGTCTTACTCCCTAGAAGATGGATGCTTCTTGGTGTTCAGCTATGCAGGGAAATGTTCCCATTTCCAGCTTCGCATTTTTAGAAAGAATACTTTAGAGATGGAGTATAACAGTTCAAGTGACGATACTGAAGGCAATTCTAACACAAGTGGTGATCAAACTGAAGGAGAAAAGAGGACACATGGTAGGTTCACCTAGTTTCCTTAAAGAATTTGGTTGGTATATATGGAAATTTGGTTCTGTTTGTGTGAGTGCTCATTAAGAATAATGCTTTTGGAATGTTTCTTTTTCTTTTGGGACTTGTCATGATGAAATTGAGTCTTTGGAATAATTAAACAGGTGGTGATGGAGGAAAGACTGCTTCACACAAATCATCGGAGGTTGATTTGAGAACTGCTAAACTTGAAAGTTTGAAAGGTAGAGCCTTTGCCAAAGCTAGCAGTTTCAAATACGACAATCCATTTACTGTGATCAGAATGCAACCATCATATGTTCTAAATCACTTGGTAAGCTTTGTTTTTTTTTTGGGGTCTCTAACAACTCCATTTGTATGATGACAGACACGAATTTGGCACAATGGACTCCTTCAAAGATCAACACATTTTGAATAATCTCTCAGCATATATGTAACTAATAACTCCCTTTTTGCCAATGTTTATCTTCTCTGATGTTTGCAGAGAATCTCTTCATCCTTTGTCATGAAACATATCCTTTCAGATGGCGAATGCAATGTGACCCTACAGATTTCAGATCAGAAAACTTGGTCTGTTAGGTGCATGATCGATGTATACTGTGGTCAGTTATGTGCAAGATTACATCATCATGGCTGGCAAGCATTTGTGAGGGACAATCAACGGGAAGAAGGGGATGCTTGTGTGTTTGAGTTGATAGAAAAGGCTCCTAAAATTAAACTCAGAGTTCGCATATTCCGAGATAAAGATCAAGTTTGACTGATGCCACCCACAGTAGTGCATGGAAGATTATGACTATGTTATTATTTTCAGCTCATGTGCAAGACCTATCTTTAACAAGTTATATGCTTTCATCTTTTGTTGAGAACTTGTGACTGGTAACTACTTATAAGTCTGTCTGGATGTGTTGAAGTTGATAGTTTGAGATAGACTAATTTTACTTAACTTCTTACTGTTTTTAATGATTTATTTTTCTCAACATGATGAATTCAAGCTATTTGGCTTCACTCTAAGCTCATACAGTTACTCACTTTTTGAGTTGAAACAACCTTAATTTTAAATTTGAGGTCCAACACATCTCCACGCTCAGCTTTATGCTTCTGTTGCATTGGAAGAGAAGTAAAGCATCTGTTGTATTTACCATGAACAATTCTTATAAATAACAGGCCAAAATATCTTTGTTTTTGGGCCTCTTGTTCTTTACCTTATATTTTTCTGAACACAAAATTTTATTTGGCATGTTCTTTCCTGGAAAGAACACCTGCATACACATATTTAGATGTTGATTATTACATCTCTACCCTTTTCTTGCATGTTCTTTGTTTTGTTTGGCTATAATGCTTTGTTAAGCACCTAAAAACATCTTGTTAAAATTGGCATTTTCTTCTCTCTACCATTTTTTTTTTGCCAATGTTGTACAGCTGTATTTGGACTTCACAAAGAGCTGATGGGTGGTGTTTTTCTGCATCATGTCATGCCTCTGCTTTTCTGAAAAGTTTATGCCTTGTTTGGCAATGGTATAGTACTAGCCTCAATCTGGTCATAATGCAATATCCCAAAACCATTTGGTATGGTAAACAATTCAAACAAAATCATACTTGTAAAGTCTTTTTTTTTTTTTGGGTCGAAAATCATACTTGTAAAGTCACTTGGCAAGTTGGCATAGCTTTTTCTTTCGATCTCCACAATTTGCTATAATAAATATATATATCCACATTTGTCCAATGAGTCCAATCCCAATTTTCTACAACCGTACAAGCTTTTCCTCTTTCATGTTAAGTGTTTGTGGTTGGCAGAGCCTTCATAATCCCTGCCACTGTACTTCACTTTAGGTGAGATGGCACACATGCAACTAAATGAATACAACAGAGAACAAATCCACCATAAAAATGAAGCCACAGGTCTTCATTTTGAACATACATCTCAACTCAAAGCTTTTATTTTTTTATCCCTGGAAGTCTTGTCTGTGAACATACATCTCATCTCAACTCAATAGCTCCTTCTCTTGGCCCAAACTTTTCTGCTACAACTCCCCAATTTTTAGACATGATCATAGACAAGAATTCCAGAGACCAAAAACTTGTAAGCTAGCCCAATTGTCTCTCTTTAACTATATATGTGTACATGCTTTGCACTACACATGGGACTTTTTCTTTCTTAGTCTAGGACTTCAATTAACAGGGAGGCTCTAGATTGCTTTATATGAAGTAGACATGACAGGTTTTTGTGTGGTTACAAGAAAGTTTCAGACTTAGTTCATGGTTCCCATGTGTGCTCATTGTCATATTAGATTAAGTTGTCGGCAATGCTATATAAGCCTGTGCAAGCTTAGTTGTAACTGATCTGGATTATTTCGTAACTTAATCATTGGGAGCTTTTCTTCATAAAAAATTAAAGGACCCGACCAGAGCTCGGTGCCTGTTTTTGTGAAAATAGTATAGCCGGCTATACTATTTAAAAAAAAATCCGGCACGGCTATACTATTTATTTTATATAATAATAAAAAAAGTTTCCCGTTCAAGGCTTAGCGTGTGAAAAGAGTGTAGCCGCGCGGCGATACCCTTTTTAATAAAAAAAGAAAAAAAAAATTCCGACGTGTAGCCGCGCGGCTATACTATTATATATATATATATATATATATATATATAAGGGGCTACCCGCCCAACGCTTGCCGCGTGTTTTTGGAGAGAGTATAGCCGCGGCTGTTTTATAATAAAAAAAATCCGGTGTATAGCCGCGGCAATACTCCATAAATATAATATTTCAACTGTATAGCCGTGTGACTATGCTCTTTAAATAGATTTTTTGTAAAATATAGCCGCCCGGCTATACCCATTGAATAGCGTAATCTGAATTTCTCTTTTTTAAATACTTTAATTGGTTGTTATGTTTTAATTATTATTTACTATCTTATCTATGTTATGCAGCATGTTCCAGTTAGTTTTGGGAAGCATTTCACTGTAATGGAGAATGAATTGGTGATGCTTTTGGGTTGGAGATAGATCATGGCCTGTGAGACTGATTTTCCATCCTCTAAACGATCGATTTAATGCTGGTTGGGTAGCATTTGCAAAGGAAAATTGGTTAAAAGAAGGAGATGTTTGCGTCTTTTTCCTTATCGACATTTGTAGTAAACATTTTCAGATGCTGATTATTGGTCACAATACCTTTAAAAGTTTATTTATTTAAAATTTTGTACAACTTAATTTGCTTTAAACATTAACTTTCTAATGCACTTGAGATGTCACCAATTGCAACCCTTGCCAACAGCCCAACTTGTATTTGTTTCATGAGACTGCGCCTTGCCTATGTATGCTTATGACTTCACCTTCATACGTGAGGGGAAACAAATACGAAAAGGAAAAAGCTTGGCTTCTTAAAACTAAGAATGAGCTCCTTCTCAAAACAAATGACATTTTGACACTTGTCTCTTTCATTTAACTTTTTCCATTTTTGAAATTCTTCTAACTTTCTTTGTTTTGGAATTTAACAAGTGTCAAAATCTCATTTGCTTTAAGGAGGAGCTCCTAAAGAGCCAAGCTTGCTCATATGAAAAAAAAAGGGATATTTGTAGAAATGTCAATTAACTTATACCTTAGTTTCAATTTGTCACCTGAAATTTTTTTTAAAGAGAAATGTCACCTTAACTTTTCAAAATCCATGATTTGTCATCTAATTTTAACACCATCTAATTTTCCATCTATTTTCAAGGGTAATTTAGTCTTTATATTTTCAATGATATTTTGAAAATAAAAAATTCATTATAAAAAAATTATATATCTTTTAAATAATTAAAAATAAAAATAAAAATTAGGAAAAAAAACTTCTCTCTTCCTCCTCTTATTTTAAAGGAAAATATAATCATTAATTAATTAAAACATTAAAGTTTCTCTCTCTTTCATACACTCCCACACCACACCTCGTCCTGCTCTCTCTTCATCTCTCTTCTTCCATTTCTCTTGATTCGTGCTATGCACGTCCCCATCTCTCTTCCCCAACAACACCTTACTGGCAAATATCTCAAGCTGCACCAAACCCCCACCTCGACATCCCCAGTCAAAGTGGGTGCGTTTTGAAAATTTGGAAATTTGGGTTGTTGATTTGTAAAAGAACACCATGGTTGTAGAAGAAAGAGAGGAGGAACGAGAGAAGAGGGGGGGGGGGGGGGGGGGCGGGTAGTTGGGTTGGGTGGAGGATAGAGCGGTGATGGTGGGTGTCGAAGATAAAGAGGAGGAAGAGAGAAGTTTTTTTTTTCTTCCTAATTTCTCTTTTCATTTTTAATTTTTTTTAAAATATATATATATTAATGCATTTTTCATTTTTAAAATATCATTGAAAATGAAAAGACTAAATTACCCTTGAAAATAGATGGAAAATTGGATGGTGTCAAAATTAGAATGACAAATCATGGATTTTGAAAAGTTAAGGTGACATTTCTCTTAAATTTTTTTTACATGTGACAAATTGAAACTAATGTATAAGTTTAAGTGACATTTCTGCAAATATCCCGAAAAAAAAAATCTACATCTATGTCTGCATATCAAAAAAGTCCCGATCAATGTGGTCCTAAGTTCCTAACCCATCCACATCTGCATTAATTACTTTAAATAAAAACACAGCATTTGCACATGGTTGATAAGCCATCTTCTCTGATCTCTTCACAAATGGATATATCATCAGTCACCCTCTCCATAGTGTAGAAAGCCTCCCAAAAACAAAAACAGAAAGGAAAAAAAAGGTCTCATTAACTTCGATCATATGAGTTCTAGGAGCAGGAGAGAGGGCAAAGGCCCTGCCTTTCAATTGAGCTCTCCATTTCCAAGCTTCCTCAAGATTGTCGTTCAGCAGGCTCTTCAAGATGGGAAGCTTGTAAGTTGAAACCTAGCTAGCTTTTTCTTCATCTTTATTCTCCTTGTCAGTCTTCTTTTCAGACCTTAACATGTTTTCCTTTTTCATCTAAAAGAAAAAGAGAATGTTATACTCTTTAACCCTAAATTTAATTAGTTTTCAAAGGGAAACTCAAACTCAAAGGAAATTAACCAGCTGCATGCCGCAAGTAGTCCGATCTTTGTATCCTTTTTATTTATTTATTTTTCATGCACATATTTTATACATGAACATATCTTAATTTGAGGAAGTTGTTAATATTGTAGAAAATTCCAAAGATGGTTGTGATGGAATATGGAGATTTGATGGCGGACAAAATATTCCTTGAGGTTCCAGATGGTGCAGTTTGGCCAGTAAAACTGACTAGGCCCTGCAACGGAGAGATTTGGATGCAAAAGGGATGGCCAGAATTCGCGAAATTTTACTCCCTAAAGCATGGTTGCTTGTTAATCTTCAGATATGAAGGGGAACATTCCCATTTCAGAGTTCGCATTTTCATGAGAAATACTCTAGAGTTGGAGTATTTCAGTTCAAGCACTGATGATGAAGCTGAAGGCAATTCCAATCCAAGTAGTGAAACTGAAGGTCAAGGAAATAAGCATGACAGGGAAAAAAGAACTCATGGTAAGTTCACCTAGTCCTTAGACAATTCTGTAAATTTGGTTATGATATTTTTTGGTTCTTCTTTTCTTCGGTGACTTGTCCTGGTTTTGATCATGGGAGCTAAACAGGTGCTGATCATGGAGGAAAGTCTACTGCATCAGAGGCTCCATTGAGAACTTTTGCAAAGACAGAACTTGAAGATTTAGCATACTCAAAAGCTTTAAGCTTCAAATCTAACAATCCATTTTTTGTGATGAAAATGCATCTATCATACTTATCAACTCACCTGGTAAGCAACCCTAATGAGGTTAGGAGAGAAACGAGCTGGACACAATGATATACATATTTTTCAATTTTGGTTTGGTAATTTGGTTCTCTTATTTTGTGTTTTCTTATGTTTGAAGCCAATAAGTGTATCCTTTGCCAACAAACACATACGTGCAAGAGGTGCTTCATCAGATGTGACCCTGCAGATCTCAAATGATGAGAGATCTTGGGCAGTCAAGTGCATTACCACTGTATACAATGGGAGGCCAAGAACAAGATTCCACAATTTTGGTTGGGGGGCATTTGTGAAGGACAATCATTTGGAAGAAGGTGATGCCTGTGTGTTTGAGCTTATAAATAAGGGCCCTGATAAAATTGCATTCAAAGTTGGCATTTTCCGAGTTGAAGATGAAGAATGATGCATATATAAGGTAGCTTATGAGTGATATGTTGTTTCTAGCTTATATGCAAGACCTCTTTTATTATCATGTTATGCTTTCTCGGTTAACTTGTGACTTAATTTTATGAATATTTGAAGATGATTTTTTTTTTTTTTTGAACTTTTAATAATATGGTACTGCAACATTTTGGAACATTATGAACAGGATAAAAAGTAAAAATCCAAATGCCAAATTCAGGAAAAATACGAAGCCATCATCATCCCAGACGTGGAAATGATAGAAATAAATAAATGCTCTTTGTCCGTAATATTTTACTTCGCATGCTGCTGTGGTCACTGGTGGGTTAAAAAAAGGAAACACCAGCTAGCTAGCACATATTGCAGAGCCTCGTTGCCAGCAAGAGTTATTATTGGGCTTGACCACGTTGCCAGCAAGAGTTATTATTATTGAAGTAAAAGGAAATGAGAACCGCAAGTGTAAAGATAAAAGATCACTTTACCCCGGGCACGGTTCGGATTGGATCGATTTCATATCAAAATTGTAGCCAAATCAATTATAATATAACGGTTTGGTTTGGTTTTAACAAAAAATCACGGACGAAACAGAACCAAAATAAACCAATTTAAGGCAGTTTGGTTTGATTTGTTTCGGCCCTAAGGCCAATTATTTTTCCTTTTGCATTTTTTCAATATTGTTAGTCCAATTACAACCAAAAAAATTCACAACTCAATATATACTTTTTTCATTTTCTAGCATATCAAACCATCCTAAAACTCAACATTCCATAAAACTTCAAATTTCAATAACTAATATAGCTAAAATTCAAATATCAATAACTTCAAAGGTCTATCAAACTTCAAATTCAACATTCATATCTAGTTATATCTAATTAAAGGATTACATGTGCAAAATAAAATAAAATAAAAATATATATAAGTAGAAGATTCGGTTCGGTTTAAGCCGGTTTACAATAGCCCAAAATCAAATTAAATTAAACAATATACAGTCCAATGCGATTTTTAAACCGTTTGACTTTTTCCTTATCAAAACCAAACTAAACCCATAATTATAATTTGAATTCGCCCATTTAGTCAATTTAGCCCGATTGATGCCCACCACTACTCTGTACAGACACAAGTTGTTTATTTGCATTATTATCATGTCTTAGCTTTCCATCAACTTAATTCCTAGGTAGGTGCACGATGAAAAGGGACAAAATAACAATGTTTGGGTCTAACTACTAAGGACATTCTCATCCGTACAACCATTACCCACGCACAATTTATTTTGACCAAATTTATTACCAAACACCAATTCTTTGATCACCACCAATTATGGGTGAGTAAAAATGTTCTCCTTGATAAAGTGTGGGCACGATATGATTTGGGTCGGTTTCACTTTCAAATTGTAGCCGAATCAATTACAATATAATGATTTGTTCAATTAGTTTTGACACAAATCATGAAGGAAACTAAACCAAACCAAACCAATTTAAGACGATTTGATTTGGTTTTGTTCGGCTGGTTTGGGCCTAAGCCTAATTAACTTTCCTTTTTGCATTTTTCAACATTATTAGCCAAATTACAACAAAAATTTCATAACTTGCTACATTCTATTTTTGTTTTCTATAGGATCAAACCATCCTAAAACTCAACATGTCATAAAACTTAGAATTTTAATAACTAAAATATAGCTACAATTCAAATATCATTAACTCCTAAGGTCCATCAAACTTCAAATTCAACATCCATATAGCGTTATTATGTAATAAAGTGCTACACATGTAAAATAAAAATAAGAGCTCAATATCGAACCAAATCAAATCATATATGGTCCAGTTTGATTTTAAATCTTTTGAGTTTTTCTTGATCAAAACCAAACTAAACTGATAATTACGATTTGAATTGACCGATTTTTATCTGTTTCGACTAGATTGATCATTGATGTCACTAATCATGAACCAAAGTGAAGAAAAATAAGTGGCACACAGGTAATATTGGAGAAATAACTTATATTTTTTTTGTTTAAACATGAAGAAATAACTATATCTCAAAAGAAAAATAATAATTGAAGAGATAAAGACATGAATAAATAAATAAATAAAAACCAATCAACAAGCATGGGGTCGTAGTAAGTACTTACTAAAGTAGTGACTCTTCATTTCCCCCCCAAAAAAGAGTAATGGCCCTTCTGTTGATTGAAATAATTAGATTCCTTTTCGAGCTTAGTGAACTATATCAACTCCGTCTCACATGCTTCTATAAAACTCATTCAAGCTTTTGATTTTGAAACACATCTCTCAATCAAGTTTTTGAGCTAATTCAGCCATGGATTCTCTTCATGACACTCCAACATCTTCAGCTCCCATACCCCACTTCTTCAAGATCATTCTAGATGACACTTCTAAAAACATCAGAATTGTAAGCACCTCTCTCTCTCCCTATATTACTATGCTAAGAATGTTTTCTGATTATTGAAATATTCATTTCTTTTGTTATTTTTATTGAAGCCTTGACATGTTCTGTTCTGCAGAAAATTCCAATGAAGTTTGTGACGAAATATGGAGAACATTTATCAAGTCCAGTACATCTTAAACTTCCAAATGGTGCAGAATGGGAAATAGAACTCAGAGGATGCAATAATGGTGGGGTTTGGTTTGACAAGGGTTGGCCAGAGTTCTCCAAGTTTTGCTCTCTTGACTACGCTAATTGGCTAGTCTTTGGATACGAAGGGAACTCAAACTTCCATGTTTTAATATTTGATAGAACATCTACTGAGGTTGAATATCACATAACAAATCCCGAAATGGAAAAAACTGATTATGAAGAAGAAGAAGAAGAAGATGATGATAACTCTGTAGAAATCTTGGATGGTTTTCCACCCTGCCCAAGAAAAGCAAGGGAGAAATCTCCATTGCCATGTCCTCAGCCGCACAAGAAAATGAGAACATGTGGTAAAGCAGAATGCAACATCAACTTTAGACCAACAAAGACTCAAACTTCTCTGAGAAACAAAGCCTCAGATTGCTCAAGATCAGAAATGAAAAGTAAGGAATATGTAATTTTTTTCTTGTTGTGTTTTGTCTCATTATGTTCTAGTTTGCAATAAATCCTATAATAATCTTGAACAGAGGAAGATGAATCAGATGATCATTCTGTTGAAACATTGGACACGTTCCCCTCCTGCCCAAAAACAAGGGACAAATCTCCATTAGCACCATCAGAGGTCAAAGATCGTGTTGGGAGGATGCATGCATCAACTACATGTGGAAAAGCCATAGCTCTTCAGAGAGCTATTGCTTTTGAATCTGTAAGCCCTTCTTTTACTGTTGTCATGCAGCCATCGTACATCACAAACGGTCCTTTGGTAAGCTTTCTAAAAACAAGTTACAATACAACTATTTCCATAGTCTAATAATTTAAAACCGTAGCGTGAAAAGTATTAAGCAAAATAATAAATCAATATTCTCTCTTCAAAACTGTTCTTATTGTCTAATATCCTGCTTTCCATTTTTTTTAAAGACTGTGCCAACAGGGTTTGCCAAGAGACATCTTATGAAGCAGTCTGCTAATGCCATCCTTAAGGTTACGGACGGAGGAACTTGGTCCGTTAAGTTTGTATATCCAAAACTGAAAGCCACTTTCCAGCAAGGTTGGAGGGTATTTGTAAGGGATAATAATTTGAAACTTGGGGATGTTTGTGTCTTTATCTTGATTAAGGACATTAAACTCTCATTTGAAGTTGTCTTTTTCCGAGCTACTGAAGCTGCAAACTGCTCCTTGCCTCCAGGTAAGTAATCAGTTGTTAATTTTGAGTTTGTGCAACATTATGAATGCATAACCTACACATATATGATTTGTTCTGTTTTCTTTTTATTTATTTTTTAGCTTTTGGAAAGGCAGGCCATGGCAAAGGAGCAATGAAAAACAAGGCTACACATTGGTCTAAATCAGAAATCAAAAGTGCGGAGTGTTGTATTTGGTCTTTATTTCTGATTTAGGATACAACCTTATTTGTCTTGTAATATCCAATTATATTCTTTAACAGAAGAAGATGATCTGCCCACAAAGAAAGATTTTGGAGGCTCATCTAGCAGTCAAATATTCCTAAAACGAACACCTGATGTTCTTGGGAGGACGCATCCATTGACTAAAAGTGAAAAAGCTCTGGCTCTTCAGAGAGCTAATGCTTTCAAATCCGAAAATCCTTATTGCTTGGTTTCCATTCAACCGGCTTATATCCTTCAACAGTACCTGGTAAGCTTGCTATATAACACCTTGCTGCATCATTACACTTACGCTAACTCCTATTTGATGTCAGTGTGAAAAAATATTAAGCAATGACACTTCCCCCTCAAAGAGCAGAATCATAACTAGTTTCAAATAAATTCTTATCTTTTTTCCCGATTTCCTTTTTGTTTTAGCATTTCCCACATCCGTTTGCAAGGAAACATCTCGTCAAACAGTCTGCTGGTAACATAATCCTTAAGATTTTATATGGAAGAACTTGGCCTGTTGAATTCAAATATGAAAATTCAACGGCTCGATTCCAGAATGGTTGGTCAGCGTTTGCAAGGGACAATAATTTGAAAGTAGGTGATGTGTGTGTTTTTGTATTGATTGACCGCAATGAATGTTTACTTGAAGTTGTCTTTTACCGCACCAACGAAGCTGAAGATTGCCCCTTGTCACCAGGTAAATCTGTTCATTTGTGAAATATCTGCTCATTATATCTGCATTGTAACTTACACATATTCTGTTCTTTTTTGTGTAATTTTTGCGGAACACAGGCCTTGGCGGAGGAGCAATTGATCAAGTTGAGAAAAGGAGAAGCCCCATAAATAAAGTTGAAACTGGTCGCACCACAATTTGTGAAAATGGTGTGTCTTCCTCCCTTGATCCTTCTCTTGAAATTGGTTAGCCCATGAGAATGCGACATTCCCAAAATTAAGATTGAGGAATCCATCCTTTAGAGCCACTTTAGGGCCAACATATCAGTCATTGGTAGGTTCTACAAGTACATACTTATACAACTTAGCTTCAAACATAAATACTAAATGTAAGCTCATTGCTTGTGCATAGATGTGTATATGTATATATGTTGTCTATGCACTAGTTCAAAATCACCTCCATTATTTATTTACTAATCCTCACTTGGTTTGCATAGAGTTTCATTTCCATATAGTGATTGTGTTGAGTACCATATATCCATCTTATGCAGCATGTACCAGTTAGGTTTGCCTGGAGTTTCGTCAACGGAGGAAACAAACCGTGACTCTTCAGGTTAGAGAGAGATCGTGGCGTGTGAATTTGATTGGTTGGACTAAAGAATCATCAGCTAAACTTTCTGGTGGCTGGCCTGCATTTGCGACAGAAAATTGTTTGAGGGGAGGAGACGTTTGTATGTTTGAGCTCATCGAGAGAAACGACATTGTACTGAAAGTTCACATTTTCAGACATTGATTAGTCAAAGTTATGTCATTTAAAGAGGGATGCAAAGAGCTCAGTTATCACATTTTGCTATGTAAATGGACCACTATTTGCTGTAGTTACAGAGGATCTCTGGATACTACTTGGGAGTCACTTTGTAGTTAAATATTTCTGATGTTGTACAATCCTGGATTTATTGTTGGTGCAACTTACTATATTTTGATGCATAAATCATCTTTCAAACTAAAGTTTCCTAGGCAGACATAATTTGTGTGCATTAATTCATATCCGTTTGCTACCTAGCTGCACAAATTTCACTTAAACCAGAATTCTTAATTAAATAAAGATGAAAAAAGATGAAGAAAAATGGGGTTTCAAAAGCTTCCTATCTTCATTATTGTAAAATATACTAACTTTATATCAGAACTAGTGAAGGTCATTAACCAAAGGTTCTTCCTCAACTACCAGTAAACCCATAATTACTTTTCACAGCCCTTCTCTCCAACAAAAACCCAAGACTTTCTCTCTCCATAATTTAAAGACCTCCACCAGTTTACTTACTTTCACTGACACGATATAAAGGCTAGTACAAGGATTGAGTTGATTGGTTTGTTTCCCAACTTCTTTGGACTTTTGCTCTTCCAAAATTTTCTTTTCCAAAAGATTTTTAATTTTATTTGCTACCAACATGGTTACCACATTGAGCGATTAGTTTTTTGAATACAAGCGATAGGCTGAACTACAAGCATGATTGGTTTATCGCACACACTACCATAGTGTCATAGAAATTCGAACTTGAAACAATTATTCCACAAGTCAAGACAATTTTTCGTTGGGCTAATCCCTGTTGGCACATAATTGATTTTTTTTTGTTGGTGAAATAAGGGAAACCCCCAGAAAACAACTAAGCCCCGTACATGAGTCGAGGCCTAGCAAGACCAAGTAAGTCATCCATCAACAGATAGCTAACCCGGGCAGGAGCCTCATCAAAGAAGCAAATTCCCAAATCCAGATTATAACTCCAGTTTGCCAAACAATCGGCGACACAATTCTTTTCCTTGTAAATGTGGACAAGGTGACAATTTCCAATTTGTCGCATGAGATCACAACAACTATGTACCAAAGCAGCAAGAGGATGGCATTGCAATGAATTGATTTGTTGAACAAGTGAGAGAGCAGACAGCAGCATCCATTTCAATAGCAAGGTTAGTGACACCTTTTTCAACAGCAAGTTTTAGACCAAAATATAGGCCCCAAACCTCAGCCTCCAAGATATGACCTTGGCCCAAATTCACAGCAAACCCGGCAATCCAATCACCTGAGGAGTCACGGATAACACCTCCTGCTCCAATAATATTAGTGGCAGCCCTTCTAGAACCATCCACATTCAGCTTAAGTTGACCAATTGTAGGAGGTTCCCAAGCCAAAAAGACAAGTACTCTATCAGGTTTCTTGCCAAAGCCAATAGCGGCTTTAACCCACTCAACAACCGCAGTAAAGATGGTTTTCCTAGGATTAAAAGGAAAATCCACTGCAATGTTAAAAATCTCTTGTTACGCCAATTCAGGATATACCAACAAGTAATGGCAAAAACAATATTCCAACCAATACCATCAGGTCCATTAACCTTAGAGAGCAAGTTGCCTAGGAACCAAGGTTTTAGCTCAGATATGAAGAAGTGAGGAGAGGAATGTAAATTTACAACAGAATTCCATACCATCCTAGCCCTGGGACAGTCCCTAAGAATATGAATAACGGATTCAGTTTGCCAACCACACAAATGACAAGAAGGATCAGAAGTTAGATTCCTCTTGGTTCTTTGCTCATTAGACAAGATTTTACCTTGATAAGCCAACCAAATGAATATGTGAATTTTGGGAGGGATTTTCATTCTCCACAAGTCATTCCAAAAGGGATCAACATCTCCCAATTCTCTAAAAAAAATAGAGTATGCAGATTTAACAGAGAATAAGCCATTTGAAGACATACCCCAGATTTGAGCATCATGTACCAGAGTTCCCAAACCCAACAGGGACAGCAGTGATCTTTTGAACCAAATCTTCAGGAAGAGCATTCCTCAGCTGGTCCATATTCCACCAACCATTCCTAAAAAAGTTGTCAACGTTGCAATTCAAATCTTGGATATTCAACACCCCATTATGTTGCATTAGAGGTGTATCAAATAGCCATATATCTGTCCAAAATTTGGCCAAATCACCCTTTCCAACCCTCCAGGTCATTCCCTTTGCCAGCGCTCAGCTCCAAAAGAATAATCCTGTTCCAAGTTGAGGAGCACAATTTTCTTGTTTTCAAATTAGGATCAATAATAGAATGACCCTTGAGGTATTTCTTTTCAAAAATCTGAGCCCATAAGCCATTATCTTTGTTGTGCATCCTCCAACCGATTTTAGCCAACAAAGCTTGATTCATGTCCCTAGCCTTCTTGAAACCCAAACCACCTTTGTTTTTAGGTCTACACAAGGAGATTCCATTGGCAGAGGTGGACTTTCATCTTCCTATCACTTCCTCCCCAGAAGAAGTTCCTATTTAACCTGTCCAAATCTTCACAAATACTAACAGGCAAATTTGTGGTATGCATAGAATATATGGGAATAGCAGATGTGACAGCATGGATTAGAGTGGCCCTCCCAGCTGAAGAAAGCAACTTACTTTTCCAATTGGCAAGCCTGCAATGAACCTTACTAAGCAAACTGCTGTAAGTGGATCGAGTTACCCTAGAGTGCAAGATAGGCATCCCCAAGTATTTTCCTAGGTTGTCTGTTGAAGGGGAGCCACAAATGAAACTGATCTCTTGAGCCAACGCCCTGCTGGTATTAGGAGAACAAAATACAGCAGACTTGTCAAAGTTGACAATTTGACCAGAGGCTTGACAAAATAAATCCAAGCATCCTTTCATCACCCTAGCTTGTTGCTTACTAGCTTCAGCGAAAAAGGATTAAGTCATCAACAAAAAACAAATGCGATACAGCAGGCCCAAGTTTGGGAGGACTTAACAGGTTTCCATTTCCCCTTATTGATGGCATCAAAGATGATATGAGATAGCTTTTCTATGCAAACCACAAAGAGGTAGGGAGATAGGGGATCTCCTTGTCGAATACCATTCTTTGGAATAAAAGGTTGGGAAAGCTCGCCGTTAACACAAACTTGATATTTGACAGAAGAAACACAACTCATAACCAGCTGGATGAAATTACCTGGGCAAGCCTATTTCACCAAGGACCTTTTCAATAAGCTTCCAATTTAATCTATCATAGGCTTTAGATAGATCAATTTTCCAGGCAATGAAGCCCTTCTTACCCTTAGAACATTTGAACTTATGCATCAATTCCTGAGCAATGAGGATGTTATCTGTGATTTGTCTTCCAGAGATGAAACTAACCTGATTAGGACTGATGATTTTAGGCAACATAGGCCTTAATCGAGCAACCAGTAATTTAGAAATTACCTTATAAAGAGTGCAACAAAGACTGATGGGTCTGAACTGCACCATGGAGTGGGGGTTGTCAACCTTGGGGATCAGAGTGATTAGGGTATCATTGAGTTGCTCAGGGACAGAACATTCATGAAAAGCCTTACGAACCATGGCGAAGATGTCATCAGCACAGAGATCCCAATTCTTCTGATAAAAGGAGGCAGGGAACCCATCCACACCTGGTGCCTTAAGCCCTCCAATTTTAAACAAACTCTCCTTGACTTCAACCAGCTCAACACTCTTAGCCAGGTAGTTCAAATCAGCCTCCTGAACAGAAGGATAAAGGTTGGGTATATCTTGAGTGGAATCAAGAGAAACATATTGTGAAAACAGTGCTGAAAAATAAGTGATTGCCAGCTCTTTAAGACCATCAGCATCTTCCACCCATACCCCATCACAATTCTTCAGTCTCTCAATCTTATTGCGCCTTCGCCTAATAATTGTAGTCATATGAATTTTTTTTGTATTTTTATCCCCTTCTTGCAACCAATTCAATCTAGACTTTTGTTGCCAGAATAAAGCTTCTTGATCAAGAATGCCATTGTACTCCCCAATCAGAACATCTTCAAGATTGCTCAAATCCAAATTTGGCCCTATACACAAAGCTTTCTGTATTCCAGCCAGCCTGGCTAAAATTATAGCTTTCTTCTGTCGAAGATGCCCAAAAACAGTAGTATTCCATTGTTTCAGAGGCTCAATTAAACAGCAAGATTTCTTCAACGCGTCACCAGTCGCTTGCTCCCACCATTGAGTGATAAACTCCTTGAACTCATCATGTTTCAACCACATTGCTTCAAATCTGAAGGGCCTATTAGTAGGAGAAGTAGTAAGACTGGACTTCAAACAAATTTTTATGGGGCTATGATCAAATTTGGTTCTTGGCAGATGTATCACATTAGCTTCAGCAAACAGCCCCCTCCACTGCAAGTTACATATTGCTCTATCAAGCCTTTCAAGAACTCTTTTATTTGTCCAAGTAAATTTAGGCCCAGAATAGCCTAAATCCACCATATTGTGAGCATCAAACCAATTTCGAAAACCCCTCAGCCTAGAAACCTGCACACCACCCAATTTATCATCAGCAGCAAGCAATTCATTAAAGTCTCCCGCTAACATCCAAGGCAAGTTGTGACAGTCCGCAACAAAGCATAGATACTCCCACAGGTTTGCTCTTTTCACAGCACAAGGTTTAGCATAAATTGCTGAAAAAAGCCAAGGGGCTTGACCATGCTCAGTGATACAAGCTGAGATGACCTGATCAGTTGTTCCAATGATATCTACTTTAACTTTAGTTTCGTTCCAAACAGCCATAAACCCCCAGAAAACCCAATCGGGTCAACAATCTCAAAACCAGAAAATCCAAGAGACTTCACCATTTTTACAGCTTTTTGACCACTAATCCGGGGTTCACAGACAAATAGAATGTCAAGACGGTGATTAGCAATTAACTACATCATGTTAGAACGAAACTTGGTGCTACCAGCACCTCTAGCATTCCAGCATAACAAATTCATTAGAACCTTAAATCAAAGGAGAACTAAACAAAAAGAACAACTAAAAACTCCCATAGAAAGCCATAAAGGTCCACAACAGACCCAATAAAACCCACAACAAACTCAAAGGATACTCACAACAAATCAGCAAGTCCAATTGGAATTGGGGTTGAGCAACTCCATGGCCTCCCTCGGACTTTTGGTCAGAGTAATTAGGAACCCTCTGGGAATTGACAAGATTTCACAAAGTGGCAAAGAGAGAAAACCAGCTGTGGGTTATTGAAGATAGGAACTGGGGTTTGGATTCAAAGTGGGGGATCTAAGGGAATGGGTCGGGGAGGGGCTGGTGGTGTAGAACAGGGAGGAGGTTGTGGGTTGTTGAGATGGCGAAAGTGAGTGAAAAATGTGGGTAGTTGAGAGGGTGGAGGGAAGTAAAATTAGGAGAAAGGAGGAAGCCCCAAAACAGGGAACAGCTTTAAAAAACACAGGGACTCTTACGAAGAAGAGGGAGGCTCTCACTAAGGAGAGAGAACTCTCACGGAGGAGAGGGGGGCTCTCACGAAGGAGAGGGAAAAAAGTATTTGATTGATATACATAATTGATTTTTTAATTGAAGATAAAATGCCACATATATTCTCGACCAAAAAAAACAGTGTCATATATATTGAGAATGAGAACGAGTTTATCCTTAATTTTAAGGAGCCAATCTTTTTCTTAATATCTTTTTTGTCTAAACAACATAAACAGTATCACATTAAGTTCAACAACATGGTGGGTTTTCAATTTAATTTAATAAATAATGTGCATATTTATAAATAATTTAACAGTATCACGTGAAGTGTCAGGTAGGTTGGATAAAAGGTTGGGCTATTAAGCATTTTGCGTTAACTCCGTTACTTGTCATATTACTCAAGTAAAACCACAGCTTCTTCCAAAGCTTTGAAACTCCACACCAAAGAAGTTCAGCTATGGCTTCTTTACCCCAAGAAATTGATGACTGGCCAACATTTTCCCCTACCACTCCCCATTTTTTCAAGATCATTCTAAAGGGCAACACTTCCAGTGACGCAAAACTTGTAAGCACTTCTCTCTTTCTCGCACTCTCTTTATATTGCTAGTCATACATGTGTGAAAAAATGTTTGTTATGTTATGAGAAGTCTGAGATGATTCATTTTTTAATCCACAAAAAAAAATTATATATTTTAGATGATTCTTTTCACGTTTTGATCAGTTACGTGACACAATCTCTGTGGTGCAGCGCATTCCAAAGAATTTTGTGATGAAATATGGGGATGATCTATCAAATCCAGTATCTCTTGAGCTTCCAAGTGTAAGTGGTTCAGCATGGAAAGTAGACCTCAGAAGATTGGATGGTGAGGTGTGGTTTGACAAGGGTTCGGCAGACTTCTCTGAGTTTTACTCCCTAGACAGAGGTCACTGGCTAGTTTTTGGATATCAAGGGAATTCCAAATTCCAGGTTTGCATATTTGATAGAACTTGCACAGAGATCGACTATCCTTTGAGAAAGCAGGAGATGGAAGAAACTGATGATAGAGACGATGATTTTCATGAAGATTCTGGTGATGATTCTGTCGAAGAACAACCAGACGATTCAACCTGCCCAAGAAAAACGAGGAAGAAATCTTCATTGCCTTGTCCCAGGCCTCAGAAGAAAAACAGGACAAGTTCAAGAGGTAAATCAGAATTAAACCAAGAAATTACAGAACTTTATAAACTGATATTTCAGAAGTCTAAATCAGAAATGAAACTAATAGATTACATGGTCTTAATAATTACCATGTGGTGTTTTCTGACATTATGTTCTTGTTTGCAATACCCTGTTGTATTCTTTTAACAGGGAAAGATGACTATCCTGCTAAATTAGGCAGTGGAAGCACATCAAGCACTCGAAGATTCGAAAAACGAACACACCTTGGGAGGATCCGTCCATTGCCTAAAAGTGGAAAAGCTATAGCTCTTCAGAGAGCTAATGCTTACAAATCTCAACACCCTTTTTCTGTCATTGTTGCCATGAAGCCCTCATATATCACCGGGTTCTTGTTGGTAAGCTTTCTATAGACAACCATGCTTGCTGGCTGGGCCATAACAAATTCTGTTTACTTATATCAGTGGAGCAATCATTAGTGTTCTCTCTCTTTAAAGATTTTCTTATTGTTTTCTTCTTTCTTTCCACGTTTCTTTTTTTTTTTTTTTTTTTCCAGTGGTTGCCATCCGAGTTTCACAAACTATATCCTATTAAGAATTCTGGTGAGGTTATCCTTCGAGTTTTGGATCGGAGAACTTGGCCTGTAAATTTGCAATATGGAGGAGGAAGAGCTCAATTCCTGTCTGGTTGGATGGACTTTGTGCGTGACAATAATTTGAAAGTTCATGATGTGTGTGTTTTTGAGTTGATTGACAACAAGGTTAAGCCTTTATTTGATGTTGTCATTTTTCCCAACATAGAAGCTGCAAATTGCCCCAATGATAGGGAACAAACAGTGCCTGAGATAGAAGAAACCTCTGATGCACCGATACGCCGGATTTTTGGGGTATGTGCGTATCCGATACGCCCCCGATACGATACGGCCCCAATACGGCCCCAATACGTATCTGATACGCCACGTGGCGTATCGTGGACTTTTCTGACCTGTTGACTTTGCCATACGGCTCCGATACTTCGTCGATACGGTCACGATTCGATTTTCGATACGTCAGGGGGTAAATGTGAAAATAATTGGAAAATTTGGGGGTGATTTTCAAGGTTATTAAATATTTGGGGTAAAATTAAAACTTAGAAGTTCAAACACTCTGCCTATGTCGAGAGGCTAGGTTTTTTTGGGTCTCATTCAAACAGCAAACAAAACAGAAGACGGAGGAAGAAGGAAAGAGGAAGAAGGAAGAGAACTCACCAGCGTCGTCGCACCCTGGCCGTCGCACCCATAGCCGTCGCACCCATAGCCGTCGCCATCTCAGATTCATTTGGGGTTTCTTACGCAGCAGCTCAAGGTTTTCTTTCTGTTTTCTTTTAATAAGCTGCTTTGCTGTTTTGTTAGTTGGGTTTGGGTATATAATTTTAAAAATTGTTGTGTGGTTAGTTTGTGAAGTTGGAATTGTTGTTAATTAGATAATATGTACGTATATGCTATATTATATGTGTTGGGTATATAATATATTCTTTAAAATATTTTGGAAACAGCTGCCTATGAATTGTTTTGTATATGTATTAATTGTTTTTTTTTTATATCAAACTTCATTTGATTGACAGGAAATGAGTAGTATGGGTAATAGTTCTAGTGAAGGGAATACTAGTAATAGTAATACTAATAATAATGGGGAGAATGATAATACTCCCTTATGGAAATATGTCAAGAAGCTTGACAAAGATGGTAAAGCCGGGAGCACTTACAATTTCATTCACTCTATTAAGAGGAACAAGATAACACCGGAAAGAGCGGAAGATTTAGTATTTGTGCATAGCAATCTTCGTCTCCTTTCAAGGAAAAGGCCCGAATATAAAGAAGGGAAAACTCATATGTGGGATGTTGGAGGAGATGCATTTGATTCCATGGATTTGGAAAATGCCGGAGTGCTTGAGATTGCAAACCTCTCTCTTGATGAACCGGACTTAGAAGCCATCATATTTACCGGTGATGAATGAAGTTAGAGCTTTGAGAAGTGATTTCTAATGTTTTAATTTGTGCTTTGTTTATGGATACTTGTATTTTGTGTGTTTTGTTTAATTTGTGCTTTGTTTATGGATACTTGTATTTTGTGTGTTTTGTTTAATTTGTGCTTTGTTTATGGAGGTTTGAATGAAGTTATGTGTTTTGTTAATGTTTTGAACTTATTATGGATGAAATATCAATTATCAATTATTCTATTTATATTATTATTTTTAAATATATATTATTTTAATCGCCGTATTTGTGCCGTACCCGTATCCTACTTTTTGGAAATTTGCCGTATCGGCGTATTATTTATTGTATTTGTATCGCCGTACCCGTAATTCTATATCGGTGCAACATAGGAAGAAACTAATGAAGATGATGATCCTAGTGATGACTCTGGTGATGAGTCTGGTGATGCTGATTATCTTTCTTACGATTCTGTTGAAATTATAGAAAATTGTACACCTTTCCCAAGAAGAACGAAGGAGAAATCTCCAATGCCATGTCCTCAGCCTCCCAAGAAAAACAAAGCCAGTTCAAGTGGTAAAGTAGAATTACACCAAGATCAAACTTAGTCAGACTAAGAAGCATTCAATATGATGAAATGAAGTTTGAGAAGTCCATGAAAAAACAAAGATTCATCTATTTTGATAACCTTATTTTGTTCTGTTCTAACCAGTAATGTTTGATTATATTCTTCAACAGGAAAAGTTGATTTCCCTGCAAGGGGAAATGCTACAGCTCTTCAAAGAGCTAATGCTTTCAAATCCAAACACCCATTTTTCAAGGTTGCTATGCGTACCAGTTATATCCATAACCGTAATATGGTAAGCTTTCTATAGAGCCATCCCATTCCTTTTACAGAGCAAATTAAATCATAAACATTCTCTCCAAAGTTTTATCATTGTCTTTCCTTCATATATTTCTTTCTTTCTTTCGTTTTCCAGAATGTGCCATCCACGTTTGTCAAGAAACATCTTAAACAGACAAATAATTATGTCTTCCTTCGGGTTTCTGGTGCAAGAACGTGGTCTGTCAAATTATGCCAATATGCTGGAAGAGCTAAATTCCAAGGTGGCTGGCCGAAATTTGCGAGGGAGAATAGTTTGGTAAAAGGTGATGTTTGTATATTTGTGTTGGTTAACAGCATCAAACCTTTATTTGATGTTGTCTTTTATCACACTCGAGACTCAACAACCGCAAATTGAAAGAGAAGCCTGAATCCTGATAGATGAAGTTGTTGAATCTGAACATTGAAGGCAGAGGAGGCCTGCAAATTAAGTTGCTTATATATATATATTTGTCCTTGTTTGTTATTTTGAATATCAGTTTTCATCTTGGACAGATCTTTTGAAAATGTATCAATGTAAATCTATCATCTAGGATATCTCTGTACACTTTTTAAGTCAGTTTTAATTGATCTCCATTATGAGCATTCATTCTCACCATCATATTCAACAATACATTTGTTTTATGTAGAATGTAGAGCTGGTTTTTCCAGGAGTTTCGTAGACACAAGAAATTCAGTGTTTGAATTCCAATTGCCAACTGAATTATCTAGTGGATTGTCTGCCTTTGCAAATTAAGCAATTGAGCTGATCATTGAAAAAAAAAAGAAGCTTCTTTTCTTTGAGCTGCGCATTCTCTAAGAGAAGAATGTGTACTCAAATTTTGCACATTTGTAGATGTTTATAAGCTTTTTTTCTTTGTGACAATAAAAAAAAGGCTTCTTTTAAGTTATTTATTTATTTACGGTATTTCGCAATATTGATGACAAAAAATGCAACTACTACACACATTTTTGCATTCATCAGAATATTGACGAAAAAAATATATCCCAAAGAATACAAATACCCCTACACTAAAAATGACCCAAAAAACTATCTCAAAAAACAGAAAGAAAAAAAAAGACCTCAAAAATACTGGGTGAGTGAGTTGAAGCACTGACGTTGAGTTGATTTTGCATTCATCAGAATATTGACGAAAATATATATATCCCAAAGAATACAAATACCCCTACACTAAAAATGACCCAAAAGCCTACCTCAAAAAACAGAGAAAAAAAAAGACCTCAAAAATACTGGGTGAGTGAGTTGAAGCACTGACGTTGAGTTGATCAAGTTGAGTGAGTGATCAATTATTTTTTTATTGGTCAGGTCAATTAATTTAAGCCCGAGTAAATTGGTCACCACCTTCGTTAAAATAAAAATAAAAAATAAAAAAAAACTGGTCATCACCAAATCACACAGAAACAGAACAGAAACCCCTGTTTTCTAGCTGGGAGAGTACTGACACTGAGAAGACAAATGAAGTATACTACAGATTTCCCTTAACTTTGAAGCACATCACAACGCTTTTGAACTTCAAATCTTCAACAATGGATAACCCTACAAAAAGATTCTCCTCTACCACTCCCTATTTCTTTATGATGATTCCGAAGGGTGCTTCTAGATGCATCAAACTTGTAAGCAGCTAGCTCTCTCTCTCTCTCAAACTGTACTTTGCTCTGCTCTCTATATATAACTTAGTCGAAGGAACCTGGTAATGCTCGAAGTTTCCAATTTCCATAAGAATCATTTCTGATGATTGAGTCCATTGGGTTGTTTTAAATCAAGTTTACTCTTTAAAATTTTATTATAAAATAAATGGTAACCTTTTTCTATGCATTTGAAAAATGTTTGGTGCAGTGGTTATGCAATATGTTATTGAGATGTCTCATATCTTAGCCACAGAAAGATGAGATAATGCTTTTCACTTTGTGGTCAGTTACTTACATGTTCTGTGTTGTGCAGAGGATCCCAAATAATTTTTTGATGAAATGTGGAGATGATCTGTCAAATCCAGTATTTCTTAACGTTCCAAGTGGTTCAAAATGGAAAATGGAACTCAGAAGATCGGATGGTGAGGCTTGGTTTGACAAGGGTTGGCCTGAGTTCTTTGAGTTCTACTCTCTGGACAACTGTCACTCGTTAGTTTTTCGATATGAAGGGAATTCTAAATTCAACGTTTGCATATTTGATCAAAGTTTCAAACAGATTGACTATGCATTAAAAATGCCCAAGATGAAAGAAACCAATTCTGATGATTCTAATGATGATTCTGGTGATGTTACTGAAATCTTAGACAAATATTTACCCCGCCCCAGAAAATCAAGGGAGAAATCTCCGTTGCAGTGTCTTCGGCCTGACAAGAAAGCCAGAACAAGCTCAAGCGGTAAAGCAGAAACCAAACATCTTAGTTCTACATCTTAATAAGACCAAGAAACACTCAGCCTTATGAATTGGTGATTGAGAAGTAAATTGAAAATGAAAATTGGTCCAAATCAGAAATGGAAATTTCGTACATTTTTGTTTTGATCTTTTACATTATTGTGTTTTCTGTGTGTTTGTCTCCTAACTTGTAATGTCCTATTATATTCTTTAGCAGGCAAAGTTGATTTTCCTGCTAATAGACATGGTGGAGGCAAGTCTATCACTGCAAGATTCCCAAAGCGAACAGAACCGATTCTTGGGTCGACTACAAGTGGGAAGGCTATGGCTCTTCAGAGAGCTAAAGCTTTCAAGTCTGACAACCCTTTTTTTATGGTTTCCATGGGGCGCACTAATATTGATGGATATCGTATGGTAAGCTTTCTATGTACTGCCATGCTGGGCCATCACAACTTCTGTTAACTTGTATGTATAGATCATGTCTTGAGAGAGCTAAGGCTTTTAAATCCGAATACCCTTTTTTTGAGGTTGCTAAGCTATTCATCTCCAATATATCCTTGGAGGTTTCCTGTTAAGCTTTCTGTGCTATTCATCTCCAATATATTATCGAGATGACTCATTTCTTGGCCACAAAAAGACCAGTTACGTTTTTCACTTTATGATCAGTCAGATGACACGTTTTGTGCTGTGCAGAGTATTCCAAAGAAATTTTTGAGGAAATATGGTGATGATCTATCAAATCCAGTACTTCTTAAGCTTCCAAATGGTTCAAAATGGAACGTGGAACTCAGACGTTGGAAGGGTGAGGCTTGGTTTGACAAGGGTTGGCCAGAGTTCTATGAGTTTTACTCTCTAGAGCACTGTCACTCCTTAGTTTTTCGATATGAAGGGAATTCCAAATTTCACATTTGCATATTTGATAAAAGTTTCGTAGAGATTGAATATCCATTAACGATGCCAGAGATGAAAGAAACTGACACGGATGATGATTCTAGTGATGAATCTGATGATCATTCTGATGATGCTTCTCTTGAAATCTTAGACAAATTTCCACTATGCCCAAGAAAATCAAAGGAGAAATCTTCGTTGCCATGTCCTCGGCCTCACAAGAAAAAAAGAACAAGTTCAAGTGGTAAAAGCACAAAACAACATTAACTTACAATTGGGTCCAAATCAGAAATGAAATGGAATATTCATTTGGTTTTCCATGTTTTATATTGTTGCATTTTCTGCCATTCTTCTGTTCTAAGTTGTAATTTCATGTTATATTCTTTTACAGGCAACGTTGATTTTCCAGCCAAAAGACATGATCGAGGCACGTCTAGCACCCCAAGATTCCTAAAACGAACACAAGTCGTTCGTGGGAGGATGCATCCATTGACAACAAGTGGAAAAGCTTTAGCTCTTCAGAGAGCAAAAACATACAAATCTGACAAGCCTTCTTTCATAGTCCCCATGCATCGTTCTTATATCGGTCGACATCCAATGGTAAGCTTCTATAGACAACCATTCTGGGCTATCACAACTTCTACTAACTTGGATGTATAGATCATTTCAGTGTGAAAAAGAATGAAGCAAAGATACATACTTTCACAAAGCAAAATCGTAAATATTTTCTCTTCAAAATTTTCTTAATGTCATTTTCTTGTTTTCCTTTTAATTACTTTCAGTGGTTGACATCCGATTTTTCCATCCTTATGGGACATCTTAGTAAGAATTCTGCCAACGTTATCCTGTGGGATTTGGGTGGGAGAGCTTGGGTTGTTGAATTTATAGCAAAACCAAGAGCCAAGTTCCAGTCTGGTTGGCATGAATTTGTGCGAGGCAATAATTTGAATATTGATGATGTGTGCGTCTTTGTGTTGATTGATGACACTAGACTTGTGTTTGAAGTTGTCATTTTCCGTGCTGTAGAAGCTGCAAATTGCACCTTGTCACCAGGTACATTGTCTTTTAAATTTTGAATTAATTTTGATGGAAGTGCCATAAAGATTAACTATCTATCCCTCATCTATTGCAACATGCGGCAGATGTTGATGTGGAAGAAACTGATGAGGATGATGATTCTGTAGATAGTTTGGATGACTTTCCACCATGCCCTAAAATAAGGAAGATATCTCCAATAGCACCACAGCCTCACAAGAAAAACAGAACACGTTCAACTAGTAAAACAAAAAATATCGAACATGTTTGTGGCTCATCTAAGACTCGAAAATTCGTAATTCGAAGACCTGAGGTTCCAAGGAGGATGCATCCTGTTGTAGCAAGTGGAAAAGATAGAGCTCTTCTGAGAGCTAATGCTTACAAATCTAAATACCCTTCTTTCACGGCTGCTATCCATCCCACAAATATATGTGGATGTTATTTGGTAAGCTTTCTATGTCACATACAACTTCTGCTAACTTCTATCTGTATATGCCATTCTGAAAACAACTAAGCTAGAAAAGATACTTCCTTTTGCATAGCAAATGACATCATAAATATACTCTCACAAAATTTGATTGTTGGTTTTCCTGCATTCCTTTTTTCCTTTTCAGGCTTTGCCAGCCGAGTTTGTCAAGGAACATCTTAACCAGGCTCATGATAAGGCCATCCTTCGTGTTTCGGATGAAAGAACTTGGCATGTCAACTTATGCAAATATGGCAGGGCTTTCAGACTCCAGAGATGGATGAGATTTGTGCGAGAAAATGATTTAAAAGTAGGTGATGTGTGTGTGTTTGAGTTGATTAACAACATCAAACCTTTATTTAATGTTGCCCTTTTCCGCGCCAAATAAGAAAAATTGAAAGAGTAGCCTGATGGATGAAGTAATTGAGGAAGCTGAATATTCCACCAAGAATACTACCATGTTGAATCTGAAAATAGAAGGCAGAGGAGGCCTGCAGATACCAACTTGCTTATATATTTGTCCTCCATTGTTGTTTTTGATCACATTAGAAAGGCACAGATCTAAGAATCTCTTTTGTTTTTGGGAATTTCAACTTCATCTTGAAGATTTACTTTGAAAAGGCATCAATGTAGAAGATCTCTATACTTTTTAAAGTCAATATCTAATCCATCTCTATATTCTAGTCATTGTACAATTTGTATTTCAATTATGTGTCAAGTTTGTTGCCGGCCCACTTTCTCTTGGCTCTTCCCTAATCAAGGTACCACGGACAAATGGTATATAATCCATAATTCCTAACATACTTCTCGCATCGCATGAATTGTAATTAATTTAGGTAAACGAGAAAAAGACCAGAGTTTTTTCTTTTTTTATTACTTAATAAAAAAGAGTAAAATATTTTAAAAAAATATAGGTACCGGTGAGGCCTACCTCTGTGAGAGAATTAATTGGTCAGCAAATGTGTTCAACAAAAGGTGTATTTGTGTTTAAAATCCAAAACATAACTTGGAGAAAGTGAACTTTTTGGACGTTTCTCCAGCAAAAAGTCAAAAAATAAGATAACGTTTCTCAGCTCAGAAGGGGACGGAAGATCGGGATGGCAAGAAAATCAAGTGCAGTAAGAAGAAAACCCTCATTTTTCAAGGCTCTTGTAGGCAACTTCTCTAACCAGCTGGTAAGTCCACCTCCTATTTTTGTACTCTGTCTACTCTACACTTCCCTCTAAAAAGAAAAATCCTTTTTATTACTGGAAATGAGAAACCTAAGCTTGTTATATCACAGTGGGTTTTGTAGTTTTGATGATCCAAACCTAAGCTTTGAATCAACAGTTTTTTTGTTTTTGTTTTTGGGTCAATTGAATCAACAGTTTAGATAGAATACTAAAGCTGCATATTTTACTGGGTGTCGAACAATAGTACTTATTTTTGTTGGAAAAGGTCGTACAATAGTACTTTGTAAATCAATGATATCAGTTTTGGCTGTTCTATGAAGTATGGACCGCCAATATCTTATTGTTGTAAATCAATGATATCTTGCTTGCTTTTTTCAATATTTAATGTAGTTACTTACCCCATTGAGTTCTAAACTGAGTTCATATTTTGTTTGTTTGTTATCTATATATAATATGTGGAACACCTCTTAAACACCAATGAAAAAATCTGTAGAATATGTAAAATGGTCAAGGTTTTGAATTGTTTATCATAAGTGACCCCCTTTCTTATGAAAAAATTGTTCATGTTGTCCTTCAATTTCACTTTCGTTAGGATGTGAGAGGCTAGGCGATTGGAAAAACATGGCCGTGTAACCAGCCTCTCACATCCCACATTTGCATGATTCCATCAATTAAATTCTCTCTGTACATGTACATTTATATATTAATTTCTTTGTGAATTTACTCAGACCATCATTTCTAGTTACCATGATCCCAACTATATGGGTTCAACACAATACGGAACAAGATAATATAGACTAGAAAATAAAATTCCAGAACATGAATGCTAACCTGACCAACACAAGGAAGCCCATCTAAATCAATTGAATGATGCCTCTCAATGTTACTTTTGATCAGACAAGTCAACTGTTTCTGTATGCAAAACCCATCATTTGGTGAGCTAAAGAAGCACCAGTGAAAAATTAATAAAAATCAAAGCAAATGAACGATACTTTTGGGAACTTGAATGTTCATAGTGCCATCTAAAATAGACCTAAAAGATAAATAAAAAAGTTTTAAAAAAAGCTATTTATAGTAGTGCGGTGCAACATTGCAAGAAGAAACCTGATATATTTGTCCATGAAACATTCCACGCTCCACAGATGACTTGTTTAGCACCAGTGAAAAATTAATAAAAATCAAAACAAATGAACGATACTTTTGGGAACTTGAATGTTCATAATGCCATCTAAAATAGACCTAAAAGATAAATAAAAAAGTTTTTAAAAAAAGCTATTTATAGTAGTGCGGTGCAACATTGCAAGAAGAAACCTGATATATTTGTCCATGAAACATTCCACGCTCCACAGATGACTTGTTTAGAATCATGGCATCCTCCATATCATACCTAGATTTCATATGATGCTACAAATCAAAAGAAACAAATATATATATAAGTTTTTTTTCGTCTCAAAGTTTCTCACCCAATATATGACAATACAACAATGATTGCATTTGTGCCGGTTGGATATTCATCGATGCAGTACTTCTTATATGCACTCGTGCTTACAATGGGAGATTGAGGGCTCTGGCAATGCCCCAGTTTTCAATTTAACAATGAATTAGTGTGAGTAAGAAAATCATTAAAACCATGATGAAAAGGAAACAAGTATGAGTTAGTGCAGGAAGGTAGCTCACAATCAAAATATACAATTAAGACTAAAAGACAAGAAGATAAAAATAGAACCAACTTGAAGATGATACAACTTTTGATCCGCACGATAGCGAAGTGCTTGTAAAGAGAAAGCCATTGTTTGTTTTGCCATCTACAATTCAGACGTACGTGGAAGGTAACAAATGGAACAGTAAGTAAATTGCATAAAATATCCCACATTGAAGGAAACAAGCATTGAAGAAAATATCCCACATTCTAGGATTTTTATTAAAATATTTAATACTAATTATTTAATTAATAAAATAAATAATTAATAGTACAGCTAGCGGCTATACTCTATAAATAGAATATTCTAGCAGTATAGCCGAGCGTCTATACTCTTTGCATATAATATTTTTAACGTATAGCCGCGGCTAGAACCTTTAAATAGCATAATCTTGATTTCCCTTTTTTAATTACTTTATTTAGTAGTTATGTTTTAATTATTATTGACTTAGTGAATAATTAGTAGTTATGTTTTAATTAAAAATAATAATTACATATGAAAGTAATTAAATAAGGCTAAGATATTATTTAATTACTACAAAGAAAATTTAAAATAAAGATGCTAAACTTTTTTTTTAACCTCTCCCGATGAATATTCGTCGGCACAGGTCTATCCCGGTGAAATTAGCCGAATTAGACTCTCCCGACGAAATTTCGTCAACAGAGGTATTTTCATCGGCATAGGTATTTTCATCAAGAGAGATATTTTTGTGTTGTAGTGTTTTTGTCGAAGGTCTTTTCATAAAAGGTCTATGTGTCAATTGCTATTTTATTTTATCTTGCTCAGGCATTGGTCTTGGATGACCGTTTCAGGTCTCTTTGTTAGTCTATGATATGTGTGATACTCTTTCATATCTTGAGGTTTGTCCCTCATGAATATTTTAATGAGACCACCTTTTCATGTTGTTCTATGTAAGCTACTTTGATTCTATGAATGAATTCCATTTCTCGAAAAAGAAAATTTTTTTTAAAAAAAAACCCTATATGAAATGGACTTTGGAAACACAACCAAAACTCATTTACAACAAAACAAAAAGGCTTTTAATATCTTATAAATTACAAAACTGTCATCAATTTCTTAAAACAAGCTCAACCCCAAAATCTCATAAATAAAAAACTCAAAACACTCAATAAGGCATCAAAGTAATTTAATAATCAAAATTAAATTAAATAGGATCAGCTGTCATTTTTTAAGGTTTTTTCTGGTTTGTTTATAGAAATTAAATAGTATAGGGTTTATTTATATCATTAGTGCTAAAAATGGTTATATGACTAAATATCTCAAGTTTTTTTTTTTTATCATTGGTGGTTGGTTTGCCTTTGCAAAGGCAAATTCTTTGTTTTTTGTTTTTTTGTTTATTTGTTTATTTTTTAGGGATTGTTTCAGTAACTTTTTGCTCTGGATAAAAGAGATGTAAATGCAATTTTGTCTTTCTTTCGTTTAAAGAAGACCTAATGAAAAGGAGAGGAGGTTCAATTTCCCATTCCCAAGACTAGAGGGAAAGACCGTTCCTCCATTCACAAGACGACAGGAGAAGAGAAGAAAAAGGAAAAGATCAAGGAGGAAGAGAAAATCGTGATGGCTAGAATGAGAAGAAAACCCTCCTTCTTCAAGGCTCTTGTACGTGACTTCTCCAACCAGTTAGTAAGTATAGCTTCACAATGTTCACATAAAAAGGAAAAACCCCATGTTCTTAATTCTTAACAGAGAAAAATAAGAACAAACTTACTTTGTTATTATGGCCAGAGAGGGTTTTGTAATTTTCTTGATTCAAAACTTTAGAATACTAAAGTTTCATGCTTTATTGTCTGTCTGAGTGTGTTTGTGGTACTACTAGAATCTAATTTATGATATAATTTTTCTTTATCCCATTAGTCTTGATATGAAGTCCTGTTTTCCACAGTAGCTCTTTCTGTAGATTTTTTTTTTTGGCTATTTTCACAGTGATTATGAACCAAGGTAATTTACCAAATGTCAGGTCTGATATAAATTTCCATTTGCATCCTAATCACCTTTGTTACAGAAAATCCCTCCGGCTTTTTACGTGCATTTTGCTGGAGCGGTACCTCGGAGGTCTCTTCTTCAGACCCCAGCTGGAACTTGGCATGTTAAGGTGGAAAAGGTTAATGATGGTTTCTTTTTCCAAAAGGGTTGGAAGGAATTTGTGCACGACCATGGTTTAAAGATTTGTGAATTTCTAATTTTTCGATATGCTGGAAATTCGAAATTTGATGTTGATGTATATGGAAGAAATGGGTGCAAAAAGGAGTTTGTAATGGCGGTTAGCAAAAATGACAGATCCCTTGAGGAGGGACATGATAATGCAATTCATGGAACACAGAATGTAGATGGCCAGGGCTTTGGCTCAGCTGATGGAACTACAACTAGTCAAGCCACTTGTGCCATAAAAAATGAAGTAATTGATGTTGAATCTGATACATCGATGGATATTGATGAGCCTGATACCCAAGAGGATGAACTTAACGAGGATTCTGAAATTGGGTTGCCTAGTAAGTTTCTGAATGGATAAGTTTTAAAACCCTTTGGAAAACTGCACATGCTCATTTCTTTTGTTAATTCATGCAGGAGAGTTGGGTTCTACAGAGCATTTTTATTCAAGGACTCAAATGGAAAATCCGAGTGAAGCTCTTGAAGCAGCCAAAAAATTCTCTTCTAAGCATCCTTTTTTCAGAGCTATTATGCATAAAGCATATGTGGGCAAGGGAAGACTGGTATGAACATTGGACCCATCATTCTGATGCATATAAGTATACAATAGTTCCTACCTCTTTATTTTGATTTAGTTTTACAAAAGAAGAAAAGAGAAACAAAAAAACTTGAGAGTTGTGATTTCATCTAGACTGTCATGATTGGAAATCATATTGCTGATTCACGTCATCGATCATATCTGCATTTTTCTTGTAACTATTGCACGATCATTTGGAGAAGCAATAGTGCTGTTCGAATTTGAAAGTCCAGGCAGCATTAGTGCTGCATTTTTCTTGTAACTATTGTGCTTGTTCAGGCAGGATTTCTTTTCTCTCATAATTATATTCGTTTGTTGGGCTAGTTTTCTTTTAATTTGGTCCGGCATCAATTGGTGCATATATTGATAGTATATATGCAATAATACTTTTTTAATCTTACTTTTGCAGGTTATACCAAAGAGCTTTCAGAATAGTTGTATTGGAAAAAAGAAGTACGTCAGGCTTCAAGACTCAAACAGGAGGTGGCTTGTGAAGTGTATTTCTAACCGCAAATCTTGCAGGCTCTCTGCAGGGTGGTACCAGTTTGTAAAGGATCATGCTTTGAAAGTGGGAGATGTTTGTGTGTTTGAGCTGATTGACAGAAATGATGCTGTGATGAAAGTTTCTATTTTCAGATGCAACAGTTGAGTTGTTTTTCAGTATGATGGGCAGTTTGCATGCGACGCCAGATGCTTTTGAGCCATGGGCTTCCAGGTTTTGGCTTGGTTCTGTACATTTAAGAAAGGAAAAGAACCTTTCATTTCTTATGTATTTTGAGACTCCAAGGATTTCACTTTGGTCTATCTAGCCTCCAAGTTTGAAAGAAATGGAGATGGTGTGAATTTTGTGAAGACTCATCTGTTATGGACTTGGATGTGGCCGGTAATGCCAAGGTTGGGTTGCTTAACTAGTTTCCCTTAGCCAATGGTTTTTTAAAGTATGCAAGGAGCAAGTTGAGAACATTTACCTCAGCATGTCGTCTAATATCTTTTCTCTTTTCTTTTTTTTTCGCCAAAAGTTTGTCGTCTAAATATCGCTTGTATGAAATTTTGAAGCTATCCGTTATGAGCATTAAAATGACTACTTTGATGAGATCAACTTAAACAACACTTGTTAAACCTTTCCCCCCAAACTATGTTATTGTATTAAAGAAACAATATAGTAAATCACTAGGGCTAGGGAGCTTCAATTTCAACCCTATATACTTTTCTCATCATATTCATCTCCTAAAAATTTTCCATAACTTCTCAAAAAAAAATCCCTTAATAAAACTAAAAATAAAATATTTTTTAGAAGGAAAAAAAAAAAAACCGAGTCTAAGGCGTGGCTCAGGTGGCTGCCTTTTGTGAAGTTGGGCGAATCTTATCTCTCATTTATGTTTTGGAAAATTCTGCTTCCTCTTTATAAAAAAACAAAAAAAAAACAAAAGATTGAGGAACTTCTCTTTCCTCTGTTTCTCACGGTAAGTTAGCTTAGTCAGTAGTATGGTCAGTATTAACTGGTTCTGTTTAAGCTCTAAAACCCTTAAACCCTCACTACTAACAAGTCCCCAATACTTGGCGCGAAAATTAGACCCATTTAATTACAAACCCTAATTTTCCCAAGTACATTTCTGATGCAATCTGCTTTCTACACAGCCTCCAACTCCCACCAGTTTCCACTTCCAAGGAAAATCCATGAAACCCAATTCACAGCTCAGAGACCATTCCCCAAGAAGCTCAAAACCTGCTTCAAAGCCCCAACCTTTACCAATTCATTGAGAACTTCAATTGGATATGAACCAGAAGAAAGCCTTGGCAAAGAACCAGGACCCGCCACGCCGGGTCGTCTTCCGGTGGTGATTCGGAGGTCAGGTAGAGTTTCTAGGTACTTCTGGGATGGCAGTTGTTTGCAGTTAGTTGGAGTAGATGGCGGTGCGGCGTCGTTTAGTTTCAATTTCGAAGATGGGTTCCGAAAATTGTATAGAATCTGTAGTTTGGCTGTTAGGGATTTCTTTATCCCTAAGCAAGTTAGTGGAAATTACATGGATTATGTGAAATGGAAGTTCTTGCACCGGGTTTTCAGCTCGGCACTACAGGTCCTCGCCACTCAGGTACGAATTTATGTGATAAAAGGCACATTTTTTTTATTAGTTGATTGAAATGTACAGAATGAATAAGTGAAATAAGTCAAAATAAGTTGTCAGGAGATTTTACACGCTGGTTTTGTGAGGTTTGATAATTTTAGGATTATAATGCTTATAAGATAGAATTATAAACGATTTTAATTTTAAGATATGTATAAATTTTGGTTGAGATGGTTCGTTATACGTGGGGATGCACTGATATTAGGCAATGTTTCGAGCTATTGGCATTGGGTACTCTCGTTCACTTCCAGCAGCTGCTGCCCTTAATTGGCTCTTGAAGGAGGGACTTGGACGGCTGAGTAGGTGCATCTACACTGCTAGTCTAGCATCTGCTTTTGATACCAATTTGAAGGTATGACTTCTAGTCCAGTAATATTTGGTCAGAAAGACCGTCTTCGATTGCCTTCACATATATCTTTATTGCATGGAATTTCTTTATTGAGGTTGTTGTAAGCACTGTACTTTGGTTGTTTTAATAAAACTAAACAAAGTCCGAAATTCAGTAATATGGACTCCTTGTGCATTAGAATGTGATAGCTTCAGAAACTCATTTATCTTCTGTTTTTTCATTTGAAGAGAGTTAGGTTTTCAACATCAGTGCTATTCAGTTTGAGCCTTGGAGTTGAGTTGTTGACCCCTGCATTTCCGCAATACTTCTTGGTTCTGGCATCCTTAGCCAACATGGCAAAACAAATAAGCTTGGCTTGCTATCTAGCGACTGCTGTAAGAACTGAGACACTTTTTCTTGCTAAAGTTGTATGAGGTTGGGTTTTGGCTCCTTCTCATTTTGAGTGTTAATGTTCTTCCTCTGTATGTGCAGTCCACTGTTCATCGAAGTTTTGCAATAGCAGATAACCTTGGTGAAGTTTCTGCAAAGGCACAGGTATGCTATAATCTTTCCTAGAAATTAATTATCTTTTGTATACTTGAAACAAAACATATTTTGACTGTTGGAATTTTTTCAGATTCAAACAGTGTGCTTTGATAACCTTGGCCTTTTGCTCGCTGCACTGTTAAATATGTTGTTCAAGAACAGCCAAAGGTTCTCTTTTCCAGCTTCCATTACTTGACTTTTCTTCCTATTTGATGTATTCACTGTTATGATCATCAAATCCTATTCTTTGCATGCTTTTCTAAATTGTGATTGCGGTGCCAGATTGCAAACAGCCTTGCCCTTTTTGGTATACCCCATTTTCTCAGTGATTGACCTCTTTGCAATATATCAAGGGCTTAAACATGTCCATTTACAAACATTAACTAAGGTGAGTGATTATTATCTCTTCTATCTTATTTCTTTTAGTAGCCTGCACAACATATGCCTCATTACCCATTATTTAGAGGACTAAATGAAATTTCCTGATAAATAAGTATCTTAATTTTTAGCGTCTCGCTTTTGCTTGGTTCTTTTGTTCAGGATAGACTTGAAATTCTACTAAATACTTGGATTGAGTTAGGATATGTTCCTGCACCTGCAGAAGTTAGTAAAGAGGAAGGAATTGATTTCCTAAGGAGCAAAGGTTAGGTCTTTCACATGCATTTCTTATAACCTTGTTCAGTGGCTTGCTTTTTATGCAAGCACCTATGAGCTTAAGGCCGATAACTACGGTTTGAATCAGACAAAGGATTATGGCCTATCAGAATAGGGTACTTGGATCCCAAGAATCAGATCCCCGAGTTGTCCGCGATGACAATGCGTTCTACAAGTGGTGAGGATTATTACTTCATATCCATGGAGATCTTCTACACAAGAATTAGAGGGAGTAGGCGAGTAAGTATATTAGCAGATGTTCGACCTACATTTCATGTGCTTATGTATTACTCTAATGATATTAATTTCTTTCCCTTGATGATTTCTAGCAAGGCATCCTTATTTGTGTACGGGAAGGAGCCAGCACAACAGATATTGTCATGGGTTTGTTACAGGTAAAATTAACTTTTTTTCAAGAAATAGAAAAACTTTTGAACCATTACTAAATTGGTGTGATGCTTGCACTGTAAACAGTTTCTGGCTCCTCATTTTTTGTGAATGTGTGTGATAATATGCTATGTAGGCATGCTATATCCGCAAATCCCTCCTTATGAACAAGTATAGGTGGGAGAATTTGTTTGATGCTGGAGATGAATTAGAGTCAGCTCTGAAGGAGTGGTCTAAATTAATTGAGGAGTGCAAGCGCCGTGCACAAGGCGATATGTGCCTCTTGAACGAGCAAATGCTGACTTTGGGTTGGGCTACGAAAAACATTTTATTGAGTTCGCAAGAACAGATTCGATTCAGTTTTGTAGATGACTGAAGATTCCTTTATGTTAGATATTCTTGCCTTTTCCTTTCTTCGGGTGTGGTTGGTTCTTCTTCATAGCATGGAGAGTTTTGGGAATTATACAACAAAACTCAGATGTAACTTATTTCATGTATAAGTAATTTTTGTATTTGCAGCTGATTTTTTATTTTGATTCGTGTATCAGATGTGGGCCGGGAGAAGAGCAAAAAATAGAATGAAATTGCCTATTTATTGGTTATCTATAAATTCTTTTCTTCTCAATTTTATTTCCGTACAAAAAATTTCTCTTGTGAAAGAAGCCTGCTTTTGGTTTTCCTGATAAGAATTGTCAATAAGATCAGGATTTTCTCACATGCATGTCAGGCACAGTTGCAGAAGCTTTTCTAGAGCATGTTCTCTTGTATAATATTGTCCTTTTTTAAAAAATATTCTAAGAATTATGCTCAATGACCTTGAAAATCTTGAAGCTGCTAGGCCTGGTTGAAGGCAACGATCTTTTCTATTGCTCATATACAAACCATTATATTCACAGTGGAATTGATAAATGTCACACTAAAGTAAAAACTCATTTACAAGCCTTTTCAGTTTTGACATCAATGTGAAAGGGAGCTTGCCTCAGTGCTATAGACCGAATAATCAAAGCTAAAATTGGCTCTTTCTTCATCCCATTTCAAAATCTCCCTCGAATATTTAAGAGCTGTGTCCACGCTATCAGGCTGCAAGCCTTTCACCACGGAAGCGTACAATTTCTTCCCTGTTAGAGAAGAATAGAGCCTCTTGAACTTTGCTGCAATGTAGTGGGATGCTAGATGACCCAATGAGGGGCTACTATTAATGTTGTTGCTGCTGTTGTTGCTATTTGAGCGATGACGGGTAATCACTGGATGAAAATCGTCAAACCAGTCACACTGATTCAACGGCACCCGTTCTACCTTTTCCTCAAACAAATCAAACTTGTTTAGAATCAAAAGGAAGTCCATCTGCTCAAAGGTCGGATGAGTAACGATGCTTTCAAAGAAAGCCCTGCTCAGCAACATCTTGTTAGTGAAAGACCCATTCCCATCGGCAAAAAACTGATCATAGTCGCTCAAGGACACGCAGAAGATGACCATTCCAACATCTTCAAACATCTCCAACCATTTGCAGTTTTCTCCAAGTCCTCTTGCATTTACTCTAATAAGTTGGTACCTACGAAGCAACCAGATAAAAGAAAGGTTAATGAACAGTCAAAGTGAACAAAGCAAGAAGTAAACATCGTCTCAGTGATCAGTGGAAGTGAAAAAGAAAATATGAAAGTAGCAGTCAACTCAAGGTGTTCGACAGTACAAGGAAACTAACTGAATATATTTATGTTACCATTTCTAGCTTTAACTTCAGCTTTCCAAGCATCTAATCTAATCTATTTCCATGGTTTTTCACCAACAGTTATCCACACATGCGCTTATCAGTAGAAATAATTATTTACAAAACAAAAAACAAAAAGTAAGCAGCTCAAAGTCATCTGAAATGTGAAATAAACAGGGTAACAGACCTAAGCAAAGAGTCATGCTGATCACTAGTGTTGATGCTATCTTCAGATGCTGAGTGGGGAAATGAGAAGTCTACACAAGCAAGCCCATTAGATGAAGTTACACCTTCAGCATATAGGATGTCTAGATCCGAGGGCTCATAGTCTATTCTTAATATGTCCACAGCCTGAAAAGGAAAATTTTCAATTTTAGAAAGCATAATAAAAAACTGCGAGCCACAAATGAGATTTTGAGTAATACATTATGAAACAGATGAAGGACAAGCAATTATCTGGCAACCAAGCATTTCCAGAGCCAAAAATAGACCTAAGAATTAAGACCTCCACTTGGTCTTTTTAACACATGTTGACTAGAGCGAATGCATCGTCCCCATTCGCACAATTTTGTTTGTTTGAACTACAACTAAAAACATGTCCAAGGATATGATCATATACTTGCATCTGCAAAATGGCCTAGTTAGAGATGCGTGTTAAGGGCACTCCCAACCTAATCAGTTGCCCCAACTCTTGCTCTCTTTACTATTTTTATAATACATCAGCATATTTTACAGGATTTCACTCTATCTTACAACGACAATTATATCTCTTCCTCCAGAGACATTGTGCATCCCCATCTTTCCTATAGTCCCCATTAGTTGATACAAAATTTGTACAATTAATAGACCCAGTCCATTAGATTAAGCACAAGATAATACTATTGAACAGCATGAGTACCACAGAAACAATTTACAAGAGTTAAACACAGGAGCACACAGCATCATCTTACCCTCTCTAAGAAATAAGTAGCAACACTAGGTAGCATTTCCAGTTCACTTCTCCGCTTGTATGCGGCCTGAATGGCTGAATCTTTCCACAACTCTTCAACCAATGGTGCATATTCACGAGTAGCCGCTGGAAAAATGGCTTCCAGATTGCCCGACACCATAGTCTTGAGAAGCCAATCAGAGAATGCTTTCAGCCTCGGCCCAATGGAGTAAAGAGTTTGGTCATTATTCCCTGTTATTAACCAGAAGAGAAATTTTTTAAGCAATATATCAATCTCAACATGGTTATTCTGAATGCAAGCCTCTCCAAGTATGATGCATGACTAGCCAACCTGACTAAGAGAATTATAATAATACATTGTTAATCAATCAATGCAAAAAAAAAAAAAAAACCTGAATTCCTTAAAGTGGAAATTACATAAAGTCAAATCTGCTGTCAAACAATTGTTTTGACATATAAATATCTTATAAACACGTTATCTAGTTCTCATTCTGAACAACATAAACTATGGGTATGCAGATGTACACATACATAAAGTCAAAGAGATGGAAAAAGTTATAAAAGTATATACAATCATACCATTGGCATCCGTTTGACTGGAAGAACACTGTTTCCTCATCTCATCCAAACATTCCTCTTCAAACCGCTCACGGCCCTCAAGGAGTATACCAAGGTAGCCATACACATTGCTCTGTATTGTGAACTTGATATTTTCACGCTCATCCTCCAAGAAAGGGATAGCTTTATATAGAATCTTGGCCTGGAACAAACATTCATAATTACAAAAGGTTAACATACTTTGTAAGGGTTTATCAAAATTTGGTGCAGAATAAGAGCTCCATTCTGAACGACTGGATATGAATTAGAAACTGAAAACCAAGTGCAAACCTGTTGCATCCTAGTCAAGATATCTTAAAACAAATACTCAATGACTATTCTTTTCCAGTATGTTTGCTATCACATGTAGCACGCATACAATTCAAAATCCATATGAAAACAAAACTACCATTTTCAGAAAGTATGCTTGAACAATAACAACTGCATCTAAATTTAAGGCATAAAGCTTGACTACAAGTTGTTTTCTCTTTTTTTTGTCAACACGTAAACTAGACTTTGAGAAGCAAGCAAAAAGTGTAATTATTTTATGCACCACTATTGAAGCGAGATTTAACTTACAAATCACACATGTTATACACATATGTTGATTTGGAGATGTTATCCATCTCTTGAAACTTAAAACAACAATAATTTATTCAGCTTCAGAGTTTACTATAGACAAGTCATCTTCACATAAACAGAAATAGCAAGTATGAGACATTACACACATAATTCCCGATAAATCAATCACCTGTTTGAATATAGTACTTGTTCCGGAACCATTATATCCAACTAAAAGGATCTTCTGAAGTATTCTCTGCTCAATGTAATCAGGAACGACTCTGGTACCCACATAGTTCAGGGGTTCTCCGCAAGGATTTGAAGATTTAGAAGGGACTGGTAGTGACAAGACAGCACATACTAGCTTTGTTCCAGCCTGAATAAAATTAAGAGTAATTTAATATACATGAAAATCTAAAGAAGCAAACAAAACATAAATGATGAATGCAAGTATTCTCAGAAACCATACCTTTCCCCATATGTATCCTTTAGTGTTCTTCTGGCCCTCCTCTTGGTATGACCCATCCTCATTCACCCAAAAGTGTGGGTTACCAGCACACTGAACCCCTGCCAACTGCAATGTTGAAAAAAAGTTTCAATTAACCCTGCATATTAACCAGTCGCAACAATGATTCCATATGTCTAGAAAGTCTATTCAACCTGCAACATCCGAAGCTCTACTTTGGTAATTTCCCGACCATTTATGTAAACCTGTGTGTTTCCATTGCTAGCATTTGTCTTGATGGGACCCCCAACACTAAGATGGGGACTAATTATCTTGGAAGGCTTCTGCCCTTCCTGTTAAAATTCAACAGCAACACGAAATTCCAAAAGGGTGTTAGCACAATGACAAGACAACAAGAAACAACAAAACGAATCAAGTAAACCATATTCACCTTTCCCCAAAGACCAGAAACTTTATCATACCAATAGTTTCCTGGTTTTAGCTTCTTTGGTGGATTTGGGCAGGTTTGCAATATAACCAGCTCCTCATGACAAAGAGGCTGTCCATTCACACAAATATAATCCGCCGGCAACTGATTTGCTTCACAAAACTTTTCAGCTTTCATCACCTGTCGAACCTCCAAATCATTCAACAGCCGCTTGAGCATTCTAGAGCACTTTCCCAAGCTCCCTCTTTTAGACTCATCAATAGCAAACCCAATGCAAGTCACACATTTTCTACCTTCGGGCATCGACCCCATTGCTCTAAGCACACAACTACTGCAATACTTGGCATCACAGACAATGCAAACCTCTTTTTCAGTGAACCTGGTCCCCTTAAAACACCGATAGCACGTCTTCTTCTTCCCTTTGCTTTGAGGTTCCCGCTTGGCCTGTACAACCTCAGCTTCCTCTTCATCAACACCATCATCAGACTCAATGTCCCGAAACGTCACAAGCGGAGGCCGTCGTACATCACAATCCAAGGCCTTACTGGATGAAACCCGAGACGACGGATAGTCCAAGCTCAAAACGGACTCCGTTGAGGCCCAATCAGGATCGGGTTCGGGTTGATTCGAATCGCTATTGAAGTCCAGACTCTCCTTCCCACCATTATTCACATCCAAAAACTCACCGGACCTGTAATTTAACCCATTCGAAAACTCCAACGCACCAGAGCTACTCAACTCACCAGACAACGCACAGCCAACCCCACTCTCCAGAACTCTCTCCTCAAATCCAATCACCGAAGTTGGCGAAACCGTCGATTCCGAGCCTTCCAATTCCTTCGTGTCGTCCTCGCTGCTTCGATCGAAAACGGAAGTGGGAGAGACTGTAGATTTTTTGAGCTCCTTGGAGAAGGTTTTGGGTGCCAGTACGGGCTGGACCACGGGTAAGGTGAGTTTCTCAGGCAGCGAGACCGGTCCGACCACCGCCGCCACCGGGATTCTATCGACGTTGATCGGAACTGCCCGGGGCAGATCGTAATTGACCGGAGGACCCTTGTACTCTATAGCAAAAGAGTATTGGGCCCCATCGTCGGCTCCTGAAGGCATTGCGTCGTCGAAATCTAGCTCGAAACCCTAATTTGAGCAGGAACGGCACAGAATCATCTAGAACATGAGCTCGGGATTGAGACTACAAATTCACAAGGAAGGCAATGGCTTGGCTGAATTTTGATTGGTGGAGAGTGGAGTGAAAATGGAGGAAAGGGATTGAGAAAAGGAGAGAGGAGAAGTTTTCATGGGAAGCTGAAGGTGAGAGAAGGTTAGGATAGCGTTTGGGGAGAAGGAAAATGTGTAGGGAAAGTTGGGGGACTGAGAGAGTGACAGGGGGAGAAGTGAAGAAAAAATATATACAGCAAGCTGGTTTTTGGATTGGAATCTTTTACTACTTTTTTTTCTTCTTACCCTTTCTGGGTTGGTGGAGAGGGGTGGGGTCCAGTTTGGGGTACTTTTGTCTTTTTTGCTGTGGTGTTGGTATCGAAGAGGACCACGAAAGGGCATTACGGAATTTTTCTTTTATGCGCTTTTTTTATTTGCTGTTGGGATGTCGTTCTGCTTTGGCGGAGTTGCAGCCAATCAATTTTCTGAGCGTGGAACTGGATTTAGGATTCTCTGTTGCTTTGTTGAGTTCAGTTACATTTAATGCTCTCTCCTGCAACGAAATCTGCAATAATGGGCTGCTTGTTCTAAACATGAAATTCCAATTATGAATGTGGGCTTCGATCATATAATAATTTTTCCAACAGATATAAAATGAAAATTTTACAACAATTATATATGATATTGTCATGCCTTCGATCAAATTTTTAGATATATATATATTCGTGGAAATTTCATTTTTTCATTTATGTCTCGTTGATACTTGAAATGCTTTTCATCAATGTCAAAACCTAATTTGAGCGTCGTGAGAATTGGTATTTAAGCATACCCCTTATAAAAACCGGTACATAGGGTAAAGTGTGACTTGCTTTGTGTCGGGTCTTCTTCTTTAGATGTCACAAATATGGCGTTTTCAATTGTGAGAATATAAAGAAATGTCCCATATCATATATATTTTTTATTGATTTTGAGTTTGAATATTATAGAGATTGCAACACTTGATGTTGTAAGTGTTTTTAGTCTATTAAGAAATAGTGAAAAGAAGCCAAGAAAGTCTGACCAAATGGTCTCGATATGTAGATTAATAGTCTCACATTTGAATTCATATGGCACCTTGATATTGTGCGTATGAGAAAAATCTCCTCCCTTGTAGTTTAGACTATAATTTGTATTTTAAAAAACAATGAAAAGAAAAATATATTCTTAAATTGTTTGTAGTTCAACCCCACCTCTGCACCTATATATATACACACTCTCCACTAGTATATAGTTCAAATTTGTGACTCAAATCATAAATAACGATATGGACCTTACATTTCTATACTGTATGGATAAGCAAAATGCTTTGGATTGGCTAGTTTAAATCTTATGGTTATTAGATAAAGGTTGTGCTAAAAAAGTTCAAAAGCAATTTCTTTTTCATTTGTCGGCTTGCATGATATATTATAGTGCATTTTTACGGAACCCACCACCACCATTTTTATCAAAGTCCTTAAATATTACAATTCGTGTATAAACGTGCGTGTTATCAAGTAGTAGCCAGAATTATTTGATACAAATAATATATATAAAAAAGTAGCCAGAATTAGGAATTTGTTACTAAACGTCAAAAAGTTGCATATATATTCAAAGATTAAGGAGCTGAGTTTTCCACTTTTGTAAATTGTATGTTTCCACTCTTTTTTTGTCCACTTACACTCCCTTGTTGAAAGTTGTATGTTATAGTAAAATGTTTTTTTTTTTTTTAAATAAAGTGTAAGTGAACAAAAATAGAGTGAGAAAATCATCACCCAAGATTAATAAGAGAACCTTTAAGACGGAGGATGTTTCAATCTATCAACCCCAATGATATATTTAGTTTTGCACAATTGATGGATCAAAGTGCTTTTGAGACTACTTACATGCAAAGTACTTTTTTCCATAAGTCTTTTTCGCTTTCATAAGTGTTTTTGTTTTATCATAGACGTTTAATTTTAGTCCTTTAAAAAGTGGGTTTTAAACGAGCTGACTCGTTGAGCTTCGGGCTGACACGGCCAAGATGGGCCTCGGGCTGACCCAGCTCATTGGGCCGAATTATCATGTCTCGACCCTGTCTAAAAATACAAGTCATGTCCTGTCCGGGCCTTACTTACTCGAAATCATACTCAGGTCGACCTAATCCATTAAATACATGTAATCACAAATAGAAATGCATAGTTGACAATCAACAAAAAGAGAAAAGACAATTAGTGTTATATATATATATATATATATATATATATATATATATATATATATATAGGATGCTTCAGTTGGGGGATACATCAAATAAGTTTATTTGAGGGACATTCTTGTAGGGCCCACTATATATTGTATTTCACTAATCCAAACTATCTATTTTTGTAAATATTCATTCGCAAAAAATAATTTGAATCCGATATCATTTGACCTCTCAATTGAAATATTGAAATTTTAGTACTTTCTTAAAACACTGTGTTCATTGATTTTATATGATACGATTGGATGTCAAAACGGTTCTGATTTATCTAATTTTTTGCAAGGATGATTTATGAATGTAAACTTAAAAAATAGATGGTTTGGATTTGAAAAAAAAAAATATTGTAGGGGACCTTAAAGAGTGTCACTCAAATAAAATAATTTGAAGAATTTCTCAATAAAAAAAAATTAATATATATAAATATATAATTTTATGATGAGTACTACTACTAGTACGGAGATAGGAGTAGAAAATAGGAATGGAGGATGACAGTAACACCACCATTAATCAATAGGAATGTAGAATTTCTCATAAATCAACCAACTCATTACAAAAGTCCGATGCACAGTACAGTAACTAATATATATTCATCAACTTGTTTTCATCTTTGACTCCTGTATCCATAATCTGATAGTCCAAAACCACCAAAAGTTAAATTCAAAGGTAGGTTGCTTGCAAGTTACAGCCAGACAGAGAGAAGAGAGAGATTCCTCACACCTAACCTAAATATATCATACCCATTGAAAATTACTAAATATTAAGTAATGTTGTAAATAGTGGAAGTGGAGCCCATATGAAATGATGAAGTTTGAAAATAAGGCAGAAGATCCACTGCACACTCACGGGAAGCCAAGAAACTTTCCCTATAAGTGGACGTCCTCCCTTCATTGTAATACATATAGAAAAATGAGAGAGACAGATAGAAAAAGAGAAAAAGAATTAATGAAAATATGAGAGCTTTTCTATTACAGCTCAATTTCTCTAATTTCTCTCCTCAATTCTTTTAGTTTTATAATACGTTATCAGCACGAATTCGCTTTCAAATATACCAGCTGAATTCTCTGATGAAGCTTTCAAATATACCAGCTGAATTCTCTGATGAAACCCAGATCTCTTATCCCTCCCCTCCTTGCATCCATCTTCTTCTGAACTGGAACGTTACTCCTGCAAGTGTGTGGTTGTAAAGTAATTCAGAGCGGGAGATGGTCTCTGTCCTTGCCTCATTTATGCATACACAAATGAAGTTTCTTACTTGCCACCAGAAAATCAACAGGCTGAAGAACTGTCAATATGTCCACAAGCTCCTTGACAGTGCTTAGCCTCAACTGACTGCCTCCTCCAAAATTCTCACCATGGCTTGGCCATGCTCATCCAGAGCCTCCTCCACTTTTCTGTCCATCTCCCCAAATTAGCTCAAACCCTTTGCAATCATTTGCAAATGGTTGGTCTGCTATGTCCTTTTGCAGAGCTGCCAGCTCCACGCCAACCACTCACAACCTCTTCTCGCCAAATTTTGCCCATCAAATACTCCACAGACCCAAGGCGTGTTGGAGCAGATGAGTTGGAGCTTCTGGAGGAAGTGCTAAAGCATCTTTTGATGAGAACAGGCAAACCCACCAAGGATAAGCTCCCTACCTCTCACCCTTTTCTATTATTCTATTATTTCTTTACAATATTATTAACAAGATTAGTGTAGGTATACTGGTGATAGTGGAAAAGCACAGGCTTGGAATCAAACCTCACAAGAACCAATTTAACAAGACATGATATATTGAAAAGCAGCTTTTGGTTTAATATATTATAATTATAAGAAAGCAATTAACCGGAACAAAAGCAATTGAATTGGAAACTTGGAGCATGCGTGATATTCTTTGCCACTAACCATTTTCTCTACTTTTTATGATTATATATTATTACGAGAACATATAATACAATAATATATATAATACTATAGACGGTTACACACCTTGCGGTGGTTTTTAACCCCGCATTTATTTATTTATTGTATGGTGTAGGTTCATTACCCATACAATTTATTTATTGTATGGTGTAGGTTTATTACCTATATAATAGTATTTATTTAAAAAGTGTGGCGCGGGTTTATCGTCCACACAATTGCCTTTACTTTTATTTAAAGGTATGGAGTAGAATTAGTGCCCATACAAGCACATTCACTTTACCGCACATTTACTTTATTATTTAAAGTATGGTGCGGGATTAACGTCCATACATGAGGCAATTTAATTTATGAATTTACTTTACCGCACATTTACTTTATTATTTAAAGTATGGTGCGGGATTAACGTCCATACAGCAAGCAATTTAATTTATGAATTTACTTTACCGCACATTTACTTTATTATTTAAAGTATGGTGCGGGATTAACGTCCATACAGCAAGCAATTTAATTTATGAATTTACTTTACCGCACATTTACATTTATTTAAAGTATGGTGCGGGTTTATCGTCCATATCAGTAATTTATTTGCCAGCAATTTATTTACAAGCTATTTATTCTATGAATTAATTGTGTGGTATGATGAGTTTTTACAGAATACAGAGATTAGGGACCAGAAGTTCCTTGATCCTCATCATACAACTACATTAGGACTTGAAAGATCCTTGATGATGATAATGATAAGAGAGCTGGCAGTCTTTCCTGGAATCCTATTTTGTAAGCAAGAGATCGGACTTGAAAGATCCTTGATCCTTGGCATGTAAATAAGAACCTGGAGTTCCTTGATAATGTAACAGTACCGTATTGGTTAATAGTGCCGTACACATGAATAGTATTATATTGGCAAATGTACTATACGCATAGATACGTATTCATGACTTGATGAATAGTACCGCATACATGAATAGTGACGTATGGATAAATATTAACCATTTTGGGTAAACCGTCACTATATGCAATAGGGAACCTGCAATCCCTTAAACTCATGGATGAGCAATTAAACGAGATGCCAGAAGTTCCTCAAAATATGGACAATTATGTAAAGGACTAAAGTCCTGAAATATGTGCAGGAATTTATAAAAATGTCCATACCATGAGAATATGTGATGTTGGCCTGAAGTCCAAATCTGGCAATATTGAGAACCTAAAGTTCCAACAATTGAATGGACAACTCTTGAGGTATTATTGCAAATTGTGGAACACCACATATTTCTTTGGCATAAGAAAATGATGAAGTTCAAATTCTGTCACAATCGACACCTCAAGAGAGAAATACATTTTGTGAATTCCGGTTGTTAAGAATACACCGTGAAATGGATAACATCAGGATAAACCTCAAATGATGAATTGAGGCTCATCGCATATTTTGGTATATTATATGATCTGTCGGAAACCCATGAATCCAAATATATGAGAGATCCCGAACTTGAAATTTTGGGTATATAGTAGTTAATGCGCTCTTCACTACTATATTGCAATATTATCATGGCTTTTACTCAATTCATATTTCATGCCCATTTGAAAAATGGCAAATAAATTATGAGGACGTATTTTAGTCCGGGCCAGAAGTTCCGGACTCACATGCATTGAAATATGTAAATTGAGAGATTTGTTGTTGTTATTTGAACCTATAAGACACAAGGTTCCAAACCATCATTTTTGAAAAGACGCAAAAACCACAAGGTGCAAGTTTAAAAAAAAATTTGCTCAATTATTATAACAGAAAAAGAGCATACAACAGATAGATTTTCTTCACCTGCAAGAAAGGAGCAGGCTCTGGAAAATCTATAAAATTCCATTATGTTCTGGAAGCCTCTCAGGAAGAGGACGACGCCTCTTAAGCTTAGCCATGAGCCACTCGTGTTCTTCCAGAATCTTTTCATTGGAAATCTGCAGCATGTTAAGCCTTGTCTGCGTATCAGTGGAGTATGAACTCACTAGTTTCAACAAGGCATTATTCTCCTCTTTAAGTTTCTCAACCTCCTGTTGAGACTCATGAAGTTTTCTCTTGAAGAGACGAATTTTCATGTTTCAGCTCCTAAATCTCGTTTGCTCTAACACGCAAACGACTAGCCATGTTAGAAACTGAAGCAGCACACCTGAACGCTGAAAGCCATTGAGTCATCAATAGCCTCTTCATCAGACCTCGATGATAATAGCATTTCATCCATAGGAATAAGCAAATTCCTAGCTCCTGTGACAGCAATCGAATCATCCATCATCACAGAATCATTAACCGTGAGATGACGGTCTTGGGATGCAAAGGATGGCTGCCAGATTTTGATGTCACGAGTTGTTTTGGGGTCAACATTTAAATCAAGATGATTTGGGCGGGAAGAAGAGGAAGCCATTTTTAGAAGGTTTTGATGAAAGCCTTAGAAAAACTAAACTTTCAGAGAATGAAAGGGAATTGAGTTGAAACACAGTTACTCCAATCAGATCTTGCAGAGGCAATATCTATAGGCGGAAAAGTGGCACCGTATCCAGGATCCCAATATTTCCCCGGATGCCCATATTGTTTCTTTTCCCAGGTTCCAAAACTTCACGCGGTCTCCAGGAATGTTTGTCGGCACTTTCGGCGTTTTTCCAAGATTATTTTCATCAAAGCCGATCTTGCTTTGCGGATTTCACGGAGTTACTTTTTCAAAAGCTCCCCGAGAATCTCGCAAATCTCTACGGTTAATTTGAAATTCAACGAATTTACTTATTCCTCTTATTTGTGTATAAATATGTTACTAACGAAATTTTCTTTGCAGAACACACTCAGTTTCCTCCAATTTTTCTTCATATCCAATGATGCAATATCTACTTGTTTTTCATATTAGTGAGCCCTCGATGTGCTTTAGAAGCGAGACTATCTCTGATCATCCATTCTGGAAGCGAGATTATCCCTGATCACATATCTGCAAGATCAGGGAACTGCATGAGTGACAACATGCTCTGATCTCCTGAAGTTCTCCTTGACTAGGAGAGATGAGAGTTTGTTGTTTGCTCCCACCAGCTTTTTTCCTTCCTTGATTGCTTACCTTACCTTGCAATCAATATCACAATTTTTTGCATTTTTTTCTTTCTTTTGATAACTTTATGTTCATCCAGAATCTATTTCCTTAGAATGAACATCCGAAGAAAGAATCCATGTAGTGATCCTAGCACTGAGGGTTATACTTTGACAGAGGTATAAGGATTGTGATTTTTGCTCTTGCAGGATATAACAAGATCATCAAGCGTTACATTATATTTGATGAGTTGATACGAGCTGGAATGATACTTGAGAAAAGTTTCTCCCACCTAAGGATGTAAGAAATACTTGTGTTATTTCATGCTTGTACTATTATTTTGATATTTTGTACTACATTCTTAAACGTAACCAAATGAGGAGATAAAGCAGTTCCAGAAGAACGACTTGTATTATGACCATTCTAAAGGAATGGCTTGTATCGTTCTAATATGTATCCATGAATTATTAATGCAAATTTCACAGATTGCAAGTTGGATACATTGATAATACACTGCACAGATTAAAGTCTCATAAGAATAGAATATGGGTATAGCAGTGATCAATATAATGCACGCCTGTTGCGTAGCAAGTGATATGGATTGAAGTCCCTGAAGGACAATCCTGTAACATGTCAATATTCATACAGTGCACGCTTGATGCGTAGCAAATTATATGGTTTCAAGTTCCAGAAGGACAATTAATTGACATGTATGTATTAATCTGTGGCATGCATGTAGCATGACAGATATATGGGTTCTAAATGTTCCAACTCCTTAAATGGAGATTATCCACGCCTCCTGTAAAATAACGCTCCACTGGAGGTTATGATCCACATTCTCACATAATTCATTCTATAAGATATGAATGTCTGGAAAGAGACAATAAAAGCCCCCTGAAGTGGCTTGGGTACCCAAAAGCAAAGAAATGCTTATAATTGATGCATGCGCATGCACATGAGAATGGTGGGATCATGAATTGATGAATGAAAATTTTGGTTTTGGAGTAGCTACTCAAATCATCAATGGGCTGTGTTGATTGGAACCACGTTCTATTATTAAATGTCGACAATACCATTGGCCAAAATGGAAAGAGGCAATTCCATTACAGATGAGAATGAACGTGAAAGAACAAACCCATAGTACGAACCCCAAAAGATGTTAATACTGAAACTTATACTTGGGTGTTCAGAATAAAAGGGAATATACTCATTTTGTATGACACAATGTTTCTGGCAGAAACAAGGAATGTTGGGTTTCTTCATATTTACAGATGCAATTGTGCTTCCTATTGCACATTTACTGAGACCAACATATTATCTTTAAGGGTTATTAAATGCACGGAGCATATCGCTAGAAGCGATTCCCTAAAGATGTATAAGCAAAACAAATAGCTGGATATAAAGCTATATAATGTGTCATGAAGTATAATCTCTTAAATCCATGAAGGATTGAAATTGCATGAAGCAAGTCCTTGAAAGATGTGTGCTTGAAGCACAAACTTTGTACTCAATACTAATATGTATAAATTGCCTCAGTGAGTACACTAATTAAGATATTGTTGCAACACATTACAGCTCTTGAAGAGTTGATAATTGATCAAAACTCATGAAGAGTTAATACTTGGTTAAAACTCTTGAAAAGTTCAAGAAACAGTTGTCTGGTTTGAAGATCGAGCATTATGCCAACGAGATTCTTGCTTATACTAAGAATGTATTGAAACATTTTATGTGGATTATCCGTTGGGCACTTAAATGATTTTCCGGAAATATACTGGACCGGACATTGTATTTTCCAGGATAGAGCTTAGCTCCGTCACCATCACTTTGGGATGATGTGAGGCATATGTGATACTATCTCCGCATAACACCATATACGGGCATATTCTTTTCAAGTGAACTTACAAATAGCCCAGGTTTTGTTAGATAAGCGGACTTTGGAAATTTCTATGATTTACATAGAGATAGCTCACTGGAAATATATTTACTTACTTAACTACATGAATTGTTGGTGGCTACATCATTCACTCAATCCGAAAGATCTTTTCTCTAGAAAGATAGTCATAAAGATATTAGGGGGAGCATCCAACAATATTACAAGATTGACTCACAGAAGCAATGTCAACTATGATATTCAAAAAGATGATTAGCAGTATGACTTAAAGATATTTTGTCAAGCATCAGGGGAGCGTGCCTGTCAATAAAGATCTTCATACACTGTACTCTTTTTCCTTCGTCCAGGTTTTTTATCCCACTGGGTTTTTCCTGGCAAGGTTTTAACGAGGCAGTGTCGCACGCACGTCCATATACACAGAATTTTATGTTACACATGATTATGCACTATTTTTCCCTTCGACCAGTTTTGTCCCACTGGGTTTTACCTGGCAAGGTTTTTAACGAGGCATATTCCATAGTGGTCTCCAAGGGGGAGTGTTGTAAATAGTGGAAGTGGAGCCCATATGAAATGATGAAGTTTGAAAATAAGGCAGAAGATCCACTGCACACTCACGGGAAGCCAAGAAACTTTCCCTATAAGTGGACGTCCTCCCTTCATTGTAATACATATAGAAAAATGAGAGAGACAGATAGAAAAGAGAAAAAGAATTAATGAAAATATGAGAGCTTTTCTATTACAGCTCAATTTCTCTAATTTCTCTCCTCAATTCTTTTAGTTTTATAATAAGTAAGATATTCTAAGATCTGCCATATTGTCACGAGTATGATAAGACTTTTGGTGATTCACATTCGTTACTATACTTTCAATACCAACGAAGCATAGCTGCGCATACATATAGGAATCAAAGATGGTGTGAAGTCTTAATCATCATTATAAAGTATAGATAGAATTTTAATTGGTAATTAGTTTTTTCAAGCCATATTTTTATTTGTTTAATTTGTAAGCCCAACTCAAATAAACGAAAGACGACCAACAAAACACGCGCATGTAGAGTTGAAAACATGATTAAAATGTATAGCTACGCAATTAAAATCCTTCAGACACAGTATATATGTTTGTTAATTTGTGACCTCAAGATCAACTAGTGGTGAATTTGGCATCCCACTCATGCCCCAAAAATTTGGCTTTACAAACCCACCGAGCCAAACCTTCTGTCGACAAACATGTTATAAGCATGCACAAAGTCACATCCATTGATCACATGCACACAAACACCATCATAATGAATTTGATCATGCATAAATCAAACCCTAAAATCTTCTTGAACCCATTTTCCCTCCACGGGAAGCAAAGCTAGGCGCCGCGCTCAACATTGGCACACAATATCCATCCGACGTGTAATGCTGGTGCTTCTGATTCGGCACCATCGGCGGTGCTTGCTCCGAAACCCTCCACATCTTCACCGACTTGTCCAAACTCCCACTGTACACTGTCCACCTTTTCTCTCCGGGCGTTGAGTTCTCATTATCTCTCTCCACGGCCAAGCACTTCACCGGCCCAGTGTGCCCCGTCAGCACCGACAAGCAAATGTGGTCTCCATCTACTCTTCTCCATACGCAAATCCCCATGTCCGCGGAGCCGCTGAATACCAAGCACCCGGCCGTGGCCAGGCAAAGAACCGCCAGCTTATGTCCTCTCAAAACTCCGCCGTGTTGGAGGTTCTCCTCCCGTTCCCAAAAGTTGACTAGCCCATCGGACGATCCACAATAAATGATCGTGGCGTTCGAGTTCACAGCCAATGCTGTGATCGCGCATTCTTGCTTTAAAAGCGTTTGTGAGAAGAAGTGTTTTGTCCCTTTTCCTTGTAACTCTTTTCGCCAAATCTTCACCGTTCCATCTGCGGATCCGGTGAAGACCAATCCATCGAATCCAACAACCAAGGCATTAACGGCATCGTCATGAGCGGTAATTGACTCTAAGCACTTGAAATCTGAAACCCTCCAAACCTTAAACGTCTTGTCCCAGGAGGCCGAGTAAAGCAACGTCTGATCTTCGCTCAAGCTCAAACATGAGATGGAATCAAGGTGCTTGATCCATAGGACTTTACTGTTGCATTTCACTTCCACATAATTACTTGGCTTCATGGAACACTTTATGTAATTCTTCAACGTTGGCAAAGTTCCTATTCGCCTGTGATTGCTTGCGTTCTTGGAGGACACCCTCCAAACCCTAATTTTCCCGTCTTGATGACCGGTGAAGATCTTCTCCCTCGCTATGATGATCGCTTTTACCAGCCCGCTATTCGACTTGAACCCCGAATACTCGTGGTGCTTCTTCCAAATCCGAATGTTCTTGCTATCCGAACCCGTGTACAATAAGTCTCCAGAGGAGGCCAACGAGTATATATGCCCTTCTTCGCGCACCAACGAGCCCATGAGCACGTTGGGCGAGAAGCTCTCGTTGGCCGTCTCCGAAGAGTCGTTACTGTTATTCTTGTCGTCACTAATGTTCATGTGGGCGGACCACGGGGACTTTTTGAGAGGAGACGTCGGGCCCGCCTCCTCTGCGCCCATTAAGTAATCCGGGTCGTAGTCTGGGGGCTACTAATCGTAAAAGCGGAGTCGTTATGCTCCGGGGAGTTCTGCAACTTGCCGAACTTCTGGCCACAAATGCTGTTCTCTTCGGAGAATATGCGGTTACCTCTTGATGTGCCTTTCATGCTTTACATATAGGGTGAAATATAATGATAAAGAGGAAAAACCAGGTGTGAAGGAAGCCGACAGCTTTGAAAGCTGAGGAATAGCAACAGCCTGGGATTTTCCCTTTTTTTTCTGTTTTTTAAGTTTTTGGTTAAAAAATCGAAGGGAAAAAATTGGATTTGCTGCGCACGTTTGAGGCCGGATATTTTGTTACGCCGTAATTGTGGATGAGGAGCTGGCCAATCATGCGACGCCACGTAGGACTGTTGTGTGATTTGTGGTAGTGAAAATTAATGTTGTGTCCTAAGGAGCTTAGGTGGCAACAAGTTGGCTCTGGTCGTAAATCTAATTTTGGATAATACCCGCCACCAGGAACGGAGCAACAGAAAAAAGGGCGGTTAAGAAGAAAATGGTAAAAGTGGAAGTTGGCCTTTGACTTGGTCAATGGACCAAAATTGGTCCGCCATCTTCGTGCTTGGATCATTATTGTGGGAAAAGTGCTGGATAAAAATAGGATATATGTGGCAAATAGGGGAAAAACCTAGAGTCATGCTAAAAATAGGAATTTATGTATAATATGTCATGCTAAAATGAACTTTTAAATAAATATCTCAAATATTCTCCGACGAAAGAACAAGAGCCCGAAACAAATATTGTATATGATTAGTTATTGGAGGGATGTATACACCTAATTAAGGAAGAAAATTGCTTATTGATTGGGATTTCCATATTGAACCTTACATTTACTATTATTAGAGCAAACACGAGCATCTATGTTGCTTAAGGTTTTGTATTGAGTGCTGCTAAATGAACCCTAAAATTAATTGAGTACACCATATTACCAACCTATTTATTAAATTACTAATTTACCCTAATATAAAATGACCAAAAAGAATATATTAAATTGTGAAATAAATATAATTTTAATAAATACACCATACTCATCATATTCAACCCTAATCAAACATAGAGAAGTTTTCATGTTCCTTGGTGCCCACGAACAACGCCGCGAGCATCTGACGAAGGCGCAACGAGGTGTCGTTGAATGGTGTATAGCAGATAGGAAGGGATAGATAGCAATGATTCTAATCCAGCTAACTTACTTGCAACATTATCAATCTTCGATGAGTGACTAGTAGAATTTTTCCTTTGCGGAGTAAAAAGCGATCTTCATAAACATATGGTAAGGCAAACTTCCCACGCACTTTAAACAGATCAATAACCTGGAGGAAAAATGAACCTGATTCTGTCAGCTGCAATATAGCCTTCATGACAAACGAAAAATAATTAATTTTAGTCACTGAATACAAGTATATTATAACCAAACAAGACATCAAGCTGGATATCAACCAACAAATAATCATACAAGTAGGTTTATTTAATTTAAGGTTGAAGAAGATGAGAAAGTATGGAATATTAAATAAATTGCAGACATTGAGATTTTCCACTGGCCTCTCTAATAACATCACCAAAGTCTTCTATGCCTTTGCTTTCCTGCCAAAGTAAAAAATTTAAATAAATTGTAGACATTAAGATTCATGAGTGTAGAAATTGCAACAAGTAAGATCTGGAAAAGTATAACACTCATAAAAAGAGAAACTTGGTTTAGGATTCGTATTAGGGTGTTGTGTAATAAGAGTGTATTAGGGTGTTCCAAGGGTATTTTTGGTAGTTAAATAGGGTGTACTTAGTTAATTTTACATTTTGATTAAAATATTAAGGTGCACTTAGATCATATGGTATACTCAGGTAATTTTAGGGTTCGTTTAGCAGCACTCTTTGTATTTTAATTTATATATACTTAGATGAGTATTCAAAGTAATTATAAAAAATTTCACAAAAAAAAACAGTAATTATAATATTAAAATAAAAGAATAATACGATTTTATCACAATGGACAAAATAGTATTTTTCTTCTTAATTATAATAAATTTTATTTTTTATCAAGGTGGTTTACTAGCCGGTTCCGAGTAAGCCCAAGCCCAACTGACTATAAAGAAGAAGCTGCCCGATTCAGTTTAATTTCCCGCCGATACAATCGCACTTCTCATCGACAATCTTCACTTCACCTCGTCAGGCCAAATATTTTCCGTTTGTTTCTCGAGAAAATTCCGAATTCTCTAATGGCGAAACTACGATTACCCTGAACCACTCATCTCCTAGCGTCAGATAACAACCTAATCACAGATGTTCCTGAACAACGTAACCCGACGGAAGCTAGCCTCTCTGCTACGGCCATGGCTTCGAGAAGAGCCCGACCTCGAACTCAAATTAGGGCTTATCAATTCCCATGCGGTCGCCAAGAACCTCCGCTTCGATACTGCGGTTCTCAACCAGCTCCTCGACGAATCGTCCCATATTTCCTTCAAAGAGGTCACTGTCGAACACTTGACCGTTCGATTCTCGAACTGGTTCGTCCCTGCCTTTTCAATCGAATTTCATGGCGTCACTGTGACACTATCACCTGGGTAAGTCACTGCTCCTGCTTGCCCGCCTGTGTTCAATTTTTCTTTTTCTTCTTTGCATTGTTTGGTTTTTGCGAGCTTGATTTTTCCTTTTTTTTTTTTTTTTTTTTTAAATATTGAAAGGGAATTGATGGAAGAGAGAAATTTAGAACGTAGGCCGAAACCGAGGGATAAATTTGCAGAAGATATGAAGAAGAAGCTTTCTGAGATTGATCCTGAGGTAGGCATTGTTATTGCTAGTGTTTAATCTCAAATTTTCGCTCTTATCACATGTAGATAGGTGAAAACTTGTTTGCTTACTTGACTGATGAACCGTTAATCTCCAATACAACCCCTGAGGCTTTTCACTGGAATTCAGGGTAGTGCTTTGCGTGGTGTTCTCGAAAAGCTCTTGGCCACTTCTCCTTCAACAAATAACTTTAGGACAAACTTTTTCAATCTGATACTTAAACACTGCCAGCTTCGAATGCATGATATCAATGTGCAAGTGCAGGTTCCCATCTTAAATGATTCACTTGTTTGTTTGTTGGATTTAAAAGATATTAATGCAGATCCTCAGTATCTTGATCATGGGTGTCTTCTTCGGGGCCTATTTGGTGCACTCTTTCTACCTTTGAAAGAGATCTCTTTTACTATAGTAGGCAGTGGTTTTGAGGTTGGGTTTAAGAGGGCAGATCAGCTCAAACACGTCTTGTTATTGACTGATTTGTGCACTTGTATTAAATTGAATGACCTTCAGCTTGTGGACATAAATCTTGGAATTCCAGAATTACGTTTTTCATTTTCTCCAGATGATATTTTCTTCTATTCAGCATTTGGTAAAGCATCATCACAAGAATCTCATTGTTCTAGAAATGCTGTGCAACTATGGAAACTAGCTGCAAGCAGAATTGACAACGTGACTCCAGGTCCTAGACGTTCGTTGCAAAAATCAGTTGTTGTTGTTTGTTTATGGCTACGTTATGTTAATGCTTATGAGCATTTACTGTTACTAGTTGGATATTCTGATGTCCACTCATTGAAGAGATCAGCTACTAGAATTTCACAGGACAAGATGTTTTTCAGTTCTGTTAAAAACCAAATGAAGGTGATTTCTGATATTGAGAAAGAGTTGCCGGCTGAAGCTATTGCACAGGCGTGGAGAATAGCGCGTCATAGAGCAGCATCAAATGTTCAATGTGCCAAAGATGGTTTAAGAAAATCATTTGTGACTATTCACTTCAACTTCCTTCTCAAGATCCTTTTCATACTAGCCTGTACATGGAGAGTTTTGTGCAAGATAATCCACTTTATCATACGCTTGTTAACTTTTAGGAAAGTATTGGCCAAAGAGCCAAAAAAAGCGAACTTGAATATTGTTTCTGGAGGTCCATGTACAGAGTTTTGCTTCATTTTGATCCTTGGAAATGTTCTAATCACTATTTCTCATGTAAATGAAATTCAACTCGCAGTAAATGAAAAATTAGAATCCCATATTGGGACCTCTTTCTCGGATTTCCTTTCCTTTCGTCTTTCAGTTGATTCACTGTTGTTAAAATATGTAGAAAACACGTGCGAACAGTCTGTACTTATATCCTGTGGGCAGTTAAAGGTTAGATCCTCGTCTCTTTTGGAAGCTACTGTTAAGGAAAGCAGTTCAAAATCATATTTTAGTTCTATGGAAGCACATTGGAAGGAGAGTAATGATGATTTGAAGAATATTTTGTGGGCTGAGCCAGCACAAAATTTTCCCCTTTCAGAAACTTACAAAACTGGTTATGCCGATCATGTGGAAGGTGCTTGTCTCTCACTTCTGAAAAATGTTCTTGGAGACATGTGGTTGAACTGGAACACAGCTTGCAAGGAATTTGAAAAAAGTGAGATCCAGTACTTTGAAAATCCATTCCTTCTGTGTGAAATTAAAAACTTCTTGACATATCCAGACCTCAAAAACTCAGATTCTGGGTTTTTGAAATTCTTTTTGACTCTAGGAAAGTTGAATATAGTTTTGGGATGCTCGTCGATACTATCAGTATCTCTGCTCTGTAAGCAAATACAACATGCTCTATTCTGGACAGAGGACAATGGTCAATCAGGGGTTCTGTCACATTCTCCAAGAGCTGGTGAGGATAACAAATACAGGTGCTATGCGAGTAAATTAGAAATGGCATTGGTTAAGATACTTCCAGAGAAACATATTCAACTAGGGATATTTGCAGCTGGTCCTCACATTCATATTTCATTGGGAAAGAATTTTGATGCTGGAAACAAAGACATAAATCATGAAGTTGGTCAGGAGGAATTTCACCTTGCATTTGATTTTCGCAACATTGAAGCTGCAGTTTGGCCAACTTCCCAATTTGATATGGAATCATTTGTTGCGCCCTCAGGACCTGGTGATATGGAACCAGAGCGCCTCAGGTTGGAGCAGCCTATAATAGTCGATATGTTTAAATCAGATAGTGGGAAGTATCAATGTCAGGAGTGCATTTCTCTTGGTTCTTACTTACGAGTTGGTGGTTTAGAGGCTTACCTGGTTGACTCTGCAGGAAAAAGACAAAGCCAAATTTTAGTTTTGAAGCCAATGACTGTGCGTTTGTTATCCTTCGGGTAGGATTTTATTGCTTCGTTTCTCTTTATATTTGTTCTCCTGGAGCTTTGATAGATTTATCTCACACACTCTTTTATCCAACTTTTTCAGAGAGGTTTTTTATGGTTGCTCTATTGAACTTTACAGCTTATTTTCCATTAATATTTTATATTCTCTAAATCCTTCACACAGAGAAGGTGAATTCCTATGGTTTTATTTATTTATGAATTTCCTTTAGGCTAAATCTTTTGCTCACTGGTGTTAATCTAAGCTTTTCACATTCTTTATTAGTATATCAATTTCATTAAATTCTGAAGTGCATTGAGGATTTTATTGACATAGGAGTAAATTCTTTATTTATACGAACGTTGTCTTGTTTTTTCTTCTTCCTCTTTTAGTATTTTTTTAATGTTTCGAAATCTTCTAAAGGTGAAAATGCTTTTTACTCTTTTTCTTTACTTTCCTTTCCTTTCCTTGTATGTGAGACTTTTGAAGATCATAAGAAATGTGGTGAAACAGAGAACCTTCTTCCTTTATTTGCCCCCACCCATCAAATCCAGAAGAGAATACAATTGCATAGCCTGCTGACTAAATTATCTGTCTTGTCATGATAGTGAATTATTTTGTTGTACAGGGAGTATGTTCATTCCTTTAGCACAAGTGTTATTGCTTTCTCAGCAGCTTTGTGTGGGACAGCTGAAGGATTCACTATTTTATCATATGCAGATGAGTTTTATGTTTTCTTTCAGGTGATTGTGCTTTTTGCTACTTACTGATAAATTTGTGTTTTTAGTCTTGATATTAATGTTCGTTAATATTTGTTTAGAACTGATTATTATACAGTTTTCCTAGTTTTTTTTTACTGAATCTACCCATTTTAGACTTTGTTTGTCTTTAAAAATAAAATAAAATTATAGACTGGATCTTTACATAATTAGGAGACAATTTTGATGTTGGGTATGTTGAGGTATCTTTCTTGTATTCAAGTTCGATTTCGTTAGTACATTATTTTTGTTGCTTTCAGGTTCCATTTGTACCTTAGTCCTGTTAAAGTAGTATTCTTGTTGTCACTGTTGTTTTGCTGCACCTCGTCAACCGCTGCCTACTTGCTGTTGTTTGTACTTGTGATGATGATTACTGTTATTCTGAAAGGACCAATAATTTGGGAGCTGGATGAGTTTTTGAATTATTTGGTCAATACTTGTCTGTGATATATGTTGATTTCATTCATACCATTTTTCTTTCTGACAGGTGCTTGAAAATTTATCTTCTGCGATATCATATTCATTTAGCAGTTTTGGGTCTATTAGTTACTTGCCTTTTAAGTTTGCAAAGCAAGAATTTGCAATTTCTGAACCTCAGAATGCGGAGACAACTGCACTTGGAGCTCCCTTGAATTATAGCAATTCCCTATTTTCAATTAATGGGATCTTCAAAATCAAGTCAATGGATATAATTCTTCACAAGTCCAGGATCAGTGGTAATGTGGACAGTTCTATAGGAAACTTTGATGTTTCAAGTATCAAAAAGTTGGCGGAGCATGACTTGCCTGACTCTGGAATTTCAATTTCAATTCACCAAACAACTGCTGATTTATCTTGGAAGGAAGGAAAAGTTAAAGTTCTTTCTAATTTATCAGAAATCCAGTCTGTAATTTTTAGATATAAGAATCAGAAAGGAAAAAGTACTGATCATAGTGATCTGCTACTGCAATCTTTTGATTGCTTATATGAACTATCGCTTTCTAGTTCTGTATTGAATTTTTCACTGTCCCTCTCTCAGAATTACCTATCTTCAGATAATGTTAGCAATGCACCTGGTACCTCTACTTCTGTTGGTAAAACAGTGCACGTGGAAAATCTTCCATTGACCACTAATTCTGAAAGCTCAAATGGTCAGGAAAGAAGATTTCTTCAGGATATAGAATTTGCTTCAAATGTACCACCACCAGGCTCAGGTCATTGGTTACTGATAAATGTTGCGTTGGGTAATATTTATATGGGAAGGTACTCAGCAAAGAATGTTATGAATGGGGCACATCAGCTAAATAAGTTTTTGTCATCAGTTTCTGTTGGTGGTGAATTTCAAACAATCTGTTGTAGAATTCAGGTGATATTTTTATTTCTGTTTTTGTATGAATTAGAGAGGGATCAATGGTCTTCTTTATACTTCTTGGGTTTAAATACATTTTGTTCGTTTAACTTTGGATTAAGTTTCAGTTGAGTCCTTGTATTTCTAATTTAAGCAATCAATTCTTCTAATTTTTCCAGTAATGGCAATCTGGTAATTTTTCCAGGGTGGTTTTCTTTTCCTTGAAATAACAGCTTTGGCTACCTTCGTCAACTGTTTTGCTTCGTATCTTCATTGTTTCGCAAATCTTTTGTCTGGTTTACAATCATCTGATGAACACATCGAAGAAGCTGAAATCTCTGTGGATACAACCAGACCAAATGATCATTCTGTTCAGGAGTATATGCAAGAGACTCACTGTACATCTCAACAGGCCCAAATCACACAGATGGAAGCTTTCATCTTAAATATTTCTCATTTTTCTTCTGTTCTTGTGATTGAAGACGAACATGGTATATGCATCTGTTCTCCACTGTATGTTACAGATGCTGAGTTATATATGTATGTAAACAGTTAGTTTATGTTTGCAGGTGGTATGCAGGAACTTGTGCTTGAGGTTGATGTCCATTTGAACTTTCAAGTGGCAAACATGAGAAGAAAACTCGTATTTGATCTTTTTCGCATGTCAATCCTTTCTCAGGCCTTTCAAGAAATTGTGGAAAATGAAATCCAAATTCCTCATTTTTCTTCTGTCACATCAAATGGTTTTCCGTCTGATGTTGTATCTGGAGGTTCTGCTGAATTTTCTCATCATGGGGATAGGATTCATCCTGTTAATGATGCAAGCTGTTCAAGAGATCCTGGACCACAGGAAGAGTTTTCTGTACATAATTCTCTGCCTGAGGCCTTCCATCCAATTCATCAGAAGTATATCCTGAAGCATGCAGGTGCCTTCATATCAGTAGAGAAGCCTTTAAATGATTCGTTGTGCTTAAACGAGGTTTGGGTTGGAAGTGGATCTATATCATGTTTCGATATTACAATATCTCTGTCTGAAATACAGGTGAGCAAGTCTATATTTCTCTGGTTCTTTCTAAATTTGATATATTATTTTACAAAATGGGTTCATCCTGCTATTGCTTTGTCTAGTATTAAAACATGTGATTACCTTGTTTGTGCCTTAGAATTGCTAAGTCATGTGTCACTCGGTCTACTCTGCTTTTTTTTTTTTTTACATCAGATGCTCTTGTCTATGATTTCATCTTTCTCTGGGGTATTCAAAGATGAGATGATCAGTGAACCGGATAGAAGGCACCAGTCCAGTAATGAGGAATTCAAAAACAGTTTGGAGGCAATGATTCCTAACGGTATACAGCTTTCCAAGATGCAAAGCATCTCTTGCTTGCAGATCTGAGAGGACTTGATTAACAGATATTCTACTCTGTATAGGTGCAATAGTTGCAATTCAGGATGTCCATCAACACATGTACTTCACTGTTGAGGGCGAGGAGAATAAGTTCAATTTAGCGGGTGCAGTTCATTATTCTCTTGTTGGAGAAAGGGCTCTTTTCAGGGTACGGTATTTTTGATACTTCACATTTCTGTGGCTAGATCATGAGGAATACTAAATTTCAAAAAAAGAAAAAAGAAAGAAAGTGTACTTAAATATGTACTTCTAAGTAGCTCTCTGCATAATGATATGAGTTTGCAGCTAGTTTGTTACTAAAATATTATATTCCAAGCATGTTGTTTTTTTTGAGAATAAACAATTTATTAGCAAAGAACCAAAAGAATTACAAAAGGGAACCCGAGAAGGGACCCAAGGGCAAAAACCGACACGAGAACAGAACAAACAACACGGAGAGAAACTACAACACAGCGGCAACAAGGTCTCTAGCTATATAGGAATAAGGGTAATCCCTGAACTCTGTCGTAACTGACGCCCACAGAGCAGCCCCAGATTTGACTCTCTCCCCACACCTCTAAAACACTTCCACCGCTACAATCATCGAAGATTCTTCTGTTCCTTTCAAGCCAAATATTCCAGAACAGAGAAAGCACTAAACAGCCCCATAAGATTAAGGCCTTCTTACCTTTGCCAAGGGCATCTAGCTGGGAACTAATAAGGGAGAAGCAATCTTTAGGAATGACCCAAACAGATTTAACCTCCTTTAGAAGGGACCACCACAGATTAAGAGAGAAGGGGCAGTGTAAGAACAGGTGATCAGCGCTTTCCTCGTGCCTCTTGCAAAGGATGCACCAATGGGGAGAAAGACACGAGGAAGGTCTTCTCCTCTGAATCATGTCACAAGTGTTGAGCTTCCCAAGGGAAACCAGCCAAAGAAAAACTTTAACCTTAGAGGGGGCCCTAGTTTTCCAAATCTGGAGTACGGCGGAAGGAGTCTGCTCGATCACTGAGAGCGGATATGGGCCGAGAAGGACTTGCAGGAGAATAAGCCTGAACTTTCTAGCTGCCACCTTCTTACATCCGACCTAGTGTTAGATAATCTGACCGACCTTAACATGTCCAATAATCTTAAAATTTCTTCTAACTCCCTGTCATTCAAGTTTCTTCTTAAGCCGAAATCCCAGTTACCATTCACGGGAGTGGACTCCACAAAGTGTGAAATACTTAGACTCCTTTTAGTGGAGAGCGCAAATAATCTAGGAAATAAGTTCATTAGGGCTCCATCGTATAACCAAGGGTCCTCCCAAAATCTCACTCTATTTCCGTTGCCGACCGCCAATCTACAGAACTCGTAAAAGGACTGAAGACCTAGGAGATGTCCTTCCACGGGTTACGGGACGTACCAAAAATACAGACGTTGGCATCCCATCCGTTTGACGACATCCCATATTTACTTTTAATGAGATTTGTCCATAAGGACTGAGGCTCCAGAGGGAAGCGCCACAGCCATTTAGCCAGCAAAGCTAGGTTTTTTTCTTTCAAAGCCCCAATTCCAAGACCGCCATGCAGCCGCGGCTTGGTCACAATATTCCATCTAACCAGGTGGTCACCCTTTCCTTCTTCCCAACCTTCCCAAAGAAAGTTTCTCATTAACAATTCCGCTCTTTTGATCACCTTGATCGGCATCTTGAAGAGGGACATGAAGTAAGTAGGCATGTTACTTAACACTGACTTGGATCAGGGTTAATCTCCCACCTTTTGACAAGAAAGCTTTTTTCCAATTTTGAAGTCTTGTTTCGATTTTCTCTACCACCGGATCCCAGAAGGCTAAAGTTTTAGGATTCCCTCCGAGAGGGAGACCCAGGATAAATCATGGGCCAAGCCCCAACCTCGCAGCCCCACTCAGCAGCCAATCTAGCCAGATAAGGATTGCTGCAGTTAATACCAAACACAGAGGATTTAGACTTGTTAATTTTCATACCAGAAGCAGAGCAGAAGATGTCAAGGATGTCGAGAAGATTAAACCAATAATCCTCCTTGTCGTCCAGGAAGAAGATGGTGTCGTCTGCGAACTGGAGATGAGAGACCTCAATACGATCTCGACCAATGAGCAAACCGTGAATTAAGTTGTGATGTTGTGCTGCTTCCATAAGGCGGCTCAGCACATCAATCACAAGGGTGAAAAGAAAGGAAGATAAAGGATCTCCTTGTCTCACTCCTCTAGAAGCTTTAAACTTGCCCCGGGGCTTCCCGTTAATCATGATTGAGAAGTTGACAGATTCTAAGCACCCTTTTATCCATTGTCTCCATCTTGAACCGAAACCTTTCCTGACCAAAACTTCATCTAAGAAAATCCATTCAACGTGATCATAGGCCTTCTCGAAGTCGATCTTGTGATATGTGCATTCACTATCTGGACGGGATGCTCAGCTATGTGACTTTTTGCCCTTTTTTTGGGGTCTTTTTTTGCTTTTGTTTTTCTGTAAATATAGGTCCTAAGTTGGAGTTATTTTAGGAAGGATACTGTAATGTATCCTTATGGAGGTTGAGGTAGCCACTGTGCTAGGCTGGAACAAACAAGTCATATGAATGTGAATTACAGGAAATATATAAGCACTGATAAAGCTGGTGAACGGTAAGGATATAAAAGAAAAAAAAAAATTAAGGGCAGAAGGTGGGAAGATAGATACAATTTGTAAGGTTGAATGACTGACAAATGCAGCGTAGAAACAAGAGGTGATAGATTAAGTAGCATGACATCAAGTAATCAATGAAGCCTTACCCAAAAAAAGAAAAAAAAACTGAAAAGGAGTTATTACAATTGAAGATTATTATGACATTATGCAATTGACTACTCAGCTTTGATACAACTCTTCGGTTCTATTTATTGATTTCTCTTCTTTATCTTCATGGTTTTGCTCCATGATATGTGCCATCTCTACTGAAATTCATGTGTAGGTCAAGTATCACAACCAAGGGAGATGGAAGTCATCAGTTTTGTGGTTCTCCTTGATATCATTGTATGCTAAGAATGGTTTAGGGGAGCCATTGCGCTTGAACTACCGTCCGGGATCTGGTTTTGTTGACTTATCTAGCGCTAATGATAATGGGTGGGCACTTTGGAAAGCAATTTCTTGCGAGCCTGAGAATTCTGAGGGTGACATTGACTGGGAGCCCAACAATCAATTGGTTCAAAGGACCTTTTACCTTTTGAACAAGAAGAATGACTCTGCTGTTGCTTTTGTAGATGGAATTCCAGAGTTTGTTAGGAAGCCTGGAAATCCATTCAAGTTGAAAGTGTTCCATAATGCTTCTGTAGCTCGTGACATAAAGATGGATGGTTACCCGGGGAGGCATCTGGAACTAGTCTGCAACATGATGCACTCAGAGATGACGGGAAAACTTCTGTGAGAAGTGGAAAACTTCCTTGCATTGATGTTACTATTGACAAAATTTCTTTGACCATTTTCCATGAACTTGTAGATGCAGAAGACATGTTTCCTCTCCTTTGTGGTTGTATTGACCCAACCAAAATTACTGTCCAAATTCTCCCTTCTAAAACTAGGGTTATAAGCATGTCAACTGCAGTGCTACATTACTTTGATGCACAAAAAAACTTATGGTGAGTATTTATACTGAATAAAGTTGTACATATTCTATTATTTTGTAATGGGTTGCTTTTGCTCTGTAATCCATTCCCCATTTGGCTAGCTTACAGTACATTTCCTCTATTGTTTTTGAAATGTAGGAGAGAACTTCTCCACCCAGTTGAAGTATGCCTTTTCTATCGTTCTAGCTTCCAACTGCAGGGATCAGAAGCTGTTTCGCATGGAGTACCTGTTCATATCCACTGCAGAACTAAAGAGGTTAAGATTCTGGTTTCTTGAATGATCTTGTCATTAAGGACCCATACAATGAAACAAAGAAAACAGAGGTGAAGTAAGCACCCTTTTGCCTATGTATATCCAGATTTTAACCAAGTGTTCATATGGAATATTTGCAGTTGAATATATCCCTTTCCGAAGCTTTCACTGGACATACTTCTCTTTGTGATTGGGAAATTGAATTTAGCTGGTCCTTATTCAGTGAGAAGCAATAAGATTTGGGCCAATTGCTGCAAGGTTTGCCACTGTGCTTGTAAATATTGCTTATATGTCAATATGGAATAACTATGAATTTCATATGCATCCATGTTCCGGCCTGCATGTATCTTGTGGAGAATAGTTTTAGTTTCTATGCTGAGAGCGAGATCCTAGTTTATCAACATGTTACAGTTGACAATATGTTTGTGTTGTCTAATCTTTTGCCTAAATTTCATGAACTGACATTTTCTCACATAGGTCGTACTAAGTGAGTGTCAAAAAATTCTGGGAGGCTGTGAAAATATCGGGTAACTTATTGTTATGGTTAGCAGCCCATGAGTCCCAATGGAGCCCAATAGATAAATCTTCTGATGAATTGCTAGTAGCCCTCTTTCTGTTTCGGTGGATAATCCACCAACCTCATTGTTCAAGAATTTATGTACAAATTCCAATTGGATTACTAGTGATAGGCAGTAGTGTGGGTCTGAAGGGAATTTGTCGTACTGCATGTAGAAAATTTAAGATGTCTGATCAAATATGTCTGAGAGCTTTTTTTTTTTTTTTTTTGTCATAATATGTCTGAGAGCTTCTTTCCTGGAATCACAGACTTCATAAGTTCATGTTACCATTAGGGGATACCTTTAGAACATTATTAATGGAATAGGTGTTGCTATTGGTGCCACATATAACTGGTCCTTCGTTTCTGGTGGCTTTGGTTTGAACTTTTATTGGATCTTTTGTAAGTAGCTCTTATTTATAAATTATTGTTGACTTCACAAACAATATCTTGTAATGGAACTGGAGTTTTCTGTTCGTCATTTCTCTGCTTTCCTGCCCTCACTCTCTTTACTTTGCTCCCCTCCCTCTATAGTTTTTGTTGTTGTTGTAGTTTCTTGTAATAAATCGGATCCTGATTGTGGCTTTTATTACAAATTTTCTACACTGGCAGGTGGTGAACCAGTCAGGATCAGACCTTCTCTGTCACTTCTTTGGCAAGCAAAGTGTAACAGTTTCTAGAATGCAGTCTGCATCCGTTATTTTAAGGTAGCTCATCGTAATAATTATACTAATCCGCATTTTCAAGGCAGGGTCAGATGACATTTCATAACAAAATTTCCTTTTTTCTAATGATAGTGTTTTTTTTTAGCTCTATTTTAATGAGAAAGTTCTGAATCTCCAGTAAACTAGATACAGAATGTATCAAACATTTCTCATTTCGAAAGTTGTTATGATGAGTTTACATGGGGTGTGGCACTTATGTTGTAAATTTAATATTTGCTTTAGCATTCTTAAGGCATGCGACACTGGTCATGTGAATCCTTTTGCATGGGTGAAGTTTGGCTTTTGGTATGCTAGACATCAATGTTAGTTTTTCCTTATCTTTGAGGTCTTGAATGGGGGCAAAGTCAAGTAATTAGGTTCCATGTTTTAAAAAATCGTGGGTCAGGCGTGCCTTAGAGCTTGGTGGTGGCTGTTTTTGATGTAGTGCATTCAGTTTCACTTTTTCCCGAACAGTGTATGCTTTTCAATGTAGCGTATGCGTTGCTACATATCTTACACTTTTTCCATGATGCTTACGCTATATGGGCTAAGCATATTTTTCCCTTACCCACCCAATGCATCACTGCAACAGCTCTCTTTCGAACCGAGAAAACCATAAAACCCAAATTTCCCAAATCTTGAGGGAGCTCTGGTGAGATCAGTCAGAATCACCAGTTGACAATGAATAGACTATTAAGAGAGAATGAATAGACTATTCTCAGACCCAGAGAGAGAGAGAACCGTACCTGCACGAATGATAGCAGAGCGACTAGCTCTGGTGTGAGGGCTTGAAGATGGCAATTTCTAAAATGTTTGGTATATAGTTTTGAAAGAATAGAAGAAGGGCTGGATGACAAGCAGGAGAGATTGTCTTTCAATTGGTTTTTCTATATATTTTTTTCTTATACAAATTCGAGCCTCAAAAAGCTTCTACCTCAACGCTTTGAGGCTTACACCTCGCCTTGTTGGACATACAACGCCTTTCTCTATGCTTTCATGTTTTAGAACACTGATTAGGTTATTGTATGAAGTTGATTACATTTTAATTAATATTAAGAAACCCTGATTGGGAATTGATTTGATTTGACTTGAGAAATCATTTATCTAACTAGGATGTTTTATGGATAAAGAAATTTTGAACTGTTTTGTGTGCTTATTTTCGGAATTGCTTGCGACTTCAATGGTGAAATAATGGGATTGCTCAGGACACAGGCTGACATATGTTGTCGCTTCTAATTTTCTTGATATCTTGCATTGTGAAATAAGACGTTAAGAACACATAGTTAAGTCAATTAATCAAAAAGTTTATTAATTGTTGGAAAGTCTTAAATTTAGCTTATAGGGTCTTTTTATGCAAACTTTGGTCTGCATTCATGTCATTGTATTTTAAATATATGTGAAAAATTGAGTGATCCGAATTATTTTTTTGAGATAGTCTAATTCTCCCTTGTGCTATTTGTCAAAGCATTTTAAAGACATTCCTTTTAGTCTAATTCTTCTGGGGTGCTCTTATGTGTTATTGGTTGAATTTGTTGAACTAGATTTGATGGACTTCTCGTCCATCCATCTTACTTGTTTTTTCTTCTATTTTTATTAATCAAGTTGGGATTGTATCAAAAAAGAAAATGATTGATCTTATTTATTACTTAACTGTAAGGTGCTCGGATTTGGCAAATGAACCTCAAGAGATTGCTTCAGTTGTTTCAATCCAACTTGCAGTTCCTAGATCTTTTGTGACTAAATCAATTGATGTCTCTCTTATAGAAGCTAAAGTACTTGCTTGGAAAACGCAAATAACGTCACTTCAAGGTATGCTCTATTCTCTCTTATGGATACAGCCTGAAATTTTTATGTTGTCTTAGTAAAAGGAATCAAATTATATTTTTCCTTTCATTTGTGCAAATGGTTATAAAGTTCGATCTTTAAGTCAAATAAATTGTAAAGGTGGAGAATAAACTCTTGAACTTAATGGACATAGTGGATGGAGTTCTGCTAGGTTGTTGGTGAAGTGAAATATGCTTCTAGAGTATTCGGAAATGTATAATATATGAATGACCATCATACATTAATTGAAATAAAATAGCTTTGATCATTACTACGAGCATATGGATACGGCCTGAACTTTTATGTTTCTTAGTAAAATGGAATTGAATTCTCTTTCTCCTTTCATTTGTCCAAATTGGTTATAACGTTGGTTCTTGAAGTCAAATAAATTCTAAAGGTGGAGAATAAATTCTTAAACTTGATGGACATAGTGGATGGAAATTCTACATGGTTTTTGGTGAAGTGAAATACGCTTCTAAAGTTTTTTTGAAATGTAGAAAATATGAATGGGTTGGTCATACTTACATACAAGCGCTTTTGTATGCATTAATTTTATCAGATACAGAAGTTTGTATGGATAAAGCCAATTCATCAGAGAAGTACTCTAATATCAAACTTACTGGACAGAATTAGGCTAAGATTGGTCGAAGGCATTAGCTTTAATTGATTATGATGAACTTACTTGCATTCTTAGTCCAATTGGCTTAGTTTCATGTTTAATGTTAGTTTTATAGTTTTTTTTTTCGGAAATTCAAATTTTATTAAAAGAAATGAGAAACGGTTCAACTTGAACTGAATAACAAATTAGTTTCCTAGTTGGTGATAATTTCAGAATTCCATTTTAAGTTACTTGTCTTTGGATTTACATTTTCCTTTTTTTCTTCTTCTTTTCCTTCTTGAACAGATTCAAAAACTTTTCCTGGCCCATTTGTTGTTGTTGATGTTTCAAGAAAATCTGAGGTATTTTCATCGATTGTTCTGCTTTTCCTTGAGTTCATTATCGAGATGCTCACTATTTTCATTATATTTTCTTTTATGCCAATTAGTTTCTGTTTGTCTGTAGGATGGTTTGTCAATTGTTATTTCTCCTCTGATAAGAATACATAATGAAACTGGATTCCCGATGGAGCTACGATTTCGACAAGCTCAGCAGAAGGAAGATGAGTTTGCTTCAGTGATGCTAAATGCAGGTGATACAATTGATGACTCCATGGCCATGTTTGATGCTCTAAATCTTTCTGGTGGAAGAAAGAAGGCACTGATGTCTTTAGGTCTTGGTATGTGTTCTCAACGTCAGTTATTTCAATTAAATCAGAATCTCATTTTCTTTCTACTTTAGTCCATGTCTTATATATTTCTTAGCTAGCATACCTCCATAATCATCATTATCATGAGCATCTTTGAAAGTTTGGTATTAAATGCATAATGTCAATCAGTTAGTCTTAGCTGTATAACTCTTTTGTCTTACATCACTTTTGAATCTTAAATAATTAGTTAATGGAGGCAAACTTTCCGTCTGTGTTGGTTTTCCAATCACAGTGTTATTCTATTATTTCTGCTCTAGCTACAGAAATGTGGACTCTTTTTTTTTTGGTCAGAACAGAGATATGGTATCGGCATTGATGTTCACTGGTCTGATTTAACTGGTTCTTTTTAGAGCATTAAGCTTGATGCCAATAGATTTTTTCTGGCTATTAAAAGTTTATATAGACATGTTAACCTACTAAGGGCAGAATATATTTTGTTGCCATTGCTCTTTTCCCCTGATCTATAGTCCAACAGCTAGGACATGCAATCTTTCCTCCCCAATCTTTTTTTCATTATCTTGTTTGATGCTTACTATTGCCCTGAAAACTTCATGGTGACTGATATGCAGGTAACTTCTTGTTGTCTTTTAGACCTGAAATTCCAGATGGCTTAATGACTTCCAAGAATTCACTTTCAGTGGAATGGTCAGATGATCTTAAAGGTGGAAAGGCAGTTCGTCTCTCTGGAATTTTTGATAGATTAAGCTACAGAGTGCGGAATGCTTTGTTTACAGAGTCGGTGAAATGTTCCTTCAGCACTGCAATGTGTACCCTTAAATCTGAAGGGGCCAGTATTTCTGACATGCATTTTCTGGTTCAAAGTATCGGGAGAAATGTTCCTGTTGTACAACCTAATCGGTCTACAGATGTCCTCGAAAATAACAAATCACCAGTTGCATTTCAAGAGCAAAAGGATATTTATCTTCTTCCTACAGTACGTGTATCCAATTTGTTGCACACGGAGGTACATGTATTTTTAAGTGAATCAGGTAAGCAAAGGGAATCTTCTGGGATTATCATTAGTTATTTTACTTTACAGCTTCTGAGTTACATTATTTGCCCCAGTGCAGATCGATGTTACACTGTTGGGTCTGACAACGATAGGAATCAATCAACCATATCATGTGGTTCGATGGTCGAATTTTATGCCAATCCTTCTATAATTTACTTTACTGTTACTTTGACTGCTTATAATTCAAGCTGCAGACCAGTGAACAGCAGTGACTGGGTCAAAAAGTTACAGAAGCAGAAAAGTGATGTCCTTTGTTTGGATATTGATCTGGATTTTGGTGGGGGAAAGTATTTTGCTTCCTTAAGATTGTCTCGAGGGAACAGGGGAACATTAGAGGTTGTTATGCATTGGCTGTCAGTTTCTACCATATTCGTGATGTATATCTAGTCAACAGAGGCATTACACACATTTTGGATTTTTTTTTTAAAGTTCTGCACACATATGCTAATCATATGCCTAATCAGTTTGGTTCATATCTTATTGGATTTAATCTGTATATCCCATTTGCAGGCTGCTATCTTTACATCATATTCCCTGAGAAATGACACAGAGTTTACCCTTCATTTCTATATGCCTAATAAGAGGCCTCTTTCTAGGTAGTCCCTCCGTCCCTCTATATTGATGAGCACTTCTCTATCTTGCCTACTTGATAGCCATAAATTATGTGCAGGGATGAAGCAGAGAACTATGGTTCGGGCATTCCTCCAGAGTTTGGATCATATTTGCCTCCAAAGACAACCAGATCATGGTTCTTAAAGTAAGATAAATTATTGTTAATGTATTTTTTTAATTGCGTGATTTTTACAGGTGTCCCTTTATGTTATTGCCTTATGGACATCTTATGTGCCCTCTGTTTTCAGACCCAACAAAGTGTGCCTCAAATTGCTAGAAGATAATGCATCTGAGACACTGATCGACTTGGATGCTTTATCGGGCCTTGCGGAGATAAGCTTGGAAGTTGAGGAAGGATCTGGAGTCAAATATATTACAAAGCTTGGGGTTTCCACGGGACCACCTTTGAGTAGAGTGGTTATACCATCACAAGTAGTAACTATGGTCCCAAGACATGTTGTAGCTAATGAATCAGAAGAACGTATCATAGTTCGTCAATGTTATTTACAGGTTTGCTCTCAATGTTATTTCTCGGGGGTTCCTTTTCTTTTCTTTTCTTTTCTCTTAACACATGTCCTTTTTATTTGTTTATTTAATTCTTTTTATGTTATTTTGGCATTGTATTCTGACTTTATTATCTCGTTTTTAATTGTGAAAGGATGACTCAGTAGGCATGATCCCCATAAACAGTAAGCAGAGGGCAACCCTACAGCTGCAGGACGGAATGAACAAGAAGAGAGATTTCAGTTTATTTGAGCACATTATGAAAAAGCACAGAAAAGTTAATGATGGTTCACTAATATATCTTCAGTTTCGAATTGGATGAGTCTAAATTAGGTTGGTCAGGGCCAGTATGCATTGCATCACTAGGAAGATTTTTCCTCAAATTCAAAAAACCTCATATGGACCAAGTGACAGCACTAGAAAGCAGTGTAACAGAATTTGCTGCTGTTCATGTTGTGGAAGAAGGTTCTACTCTTGTTTTACACTTCCATAAACCTCCAAATGTCAGTCTACCATATCGGATTGAGAATTGCTTGCATGATGTATCTATAACTTACTACCAGAAGGTTGTTCTGTTACATTTTCCTTATTTCTCAACTACTAATTTATTAGATACAGGTTGTAACCATTATGTGTGTGTTAATTTCCCTTTTCATTCTTTACTTGAATTTTCCAGGATTCGTTGGAGCCAGAGATTCTTGGATCTGAAAGTGGTACTGATTATGTTTGGGATGATTCGACTCTTCCGCATAAGTTGGTTGTCAGAATCAATGGTAGACATTAATCTCTTTTTGTGTTGTATAAGTAATTTGAAGTAATTCATTAGATTTTGTTTTGTATTTCATGTCATAATCAACATAGAGATGAAGCTTGCAAATGACTTATTAACACATCTTAATTCTATTAAAAACTTGTGTTCTCATTCATTTCAAGATCTCGCGTGTTTTTTTTTTCTTTCTAGAAAAGAAAAGCTTCCTGTATGCATGTTGTGCTGAATTATGGGACGGAAGTGAGCTTTTTTAATATTTCCATACCAACGTGCAATGTGGACAAAATATTTAAAGGATCCCTGTTGCATGGGTATCCATAATTTATGAATCACATTAGTTCATTACTTTCAACGTTATCGATATTGAACGTGTAGCTTAGTGAACTACTTAATTTTTCTTGTAGATAGTCTTCTACTACGTGAAATTAACTTGGATAAGGTACGGGCATGGAAGCCTTTCTACAAACTACGGCAACAGAGTGGGTTGGCATCTCATTTACCATTGGGAAAAAGATCAGTAGACCAGAGGATTGATTTTGGTGAGTTAAATGCCATGGAGATGGTGAAGGTGGGGTACGAAGTATATGCAGACGGTCCAACCCGGGTTTTGAGATTTTGTGAGATTTCCAGGAGCCACAAGGGAGATAAAATGTTTCATTCATGTGAGAAGATTCAACTAAGAGTTCCACAATTCACAATCCACCTACTTGAACATGAAAAGAAGGCAAGTAAAAGAGTCATATTGAACGCTTAGGTCACCGTATTACCTACTATCCTACTTCCTTTTATTGATATTATGCAACCTCCTGCCTGGATCCTTTTATTTTAATCACATTTGTATTAAGTTTGCAGTTCTCTTTGTCAAAGGATAAGTTAAAGAAATAATAATAATTAGACCTCTCTTGGTGACTTGTTGCTCGGTTCCTGGTGGTTGTTCTTGATCCAGTCAACCAGTGAAATTTAATATTTATATTTATATTTTAGTTGGAACTTAGACTTTTATTGCTGAATTTTCTTCAGTTCATGGTTCTTGTACCCAGTACCGATTGAAATTTTTGAACTTCACATACACATGGAGGAAAAAATAAAGGAATGGCTTCATATTGAGTTTTTCTACGTGCATGTGTGGAGGCTAGGATACAATGTCTTAGAAAATACTTCAATCGCGAGCTTTTAGTTTGAATGACAATATGAAAATATTATCTCCATTTTACTAGACAGTGTTCAGGTTTCACTTTATTATGCTTGAGCATATCTGTTTCCAGCAATTGTAACGAGGGTCTTGCCTTTTGAGTTTTACATGGAGACCATATCTATTTATAGTGTCAGTGTCATCTTTCTTAACCATGTTGTTCAACTGAGTGACATATCTGATGATTTGATTCTGAAGGATGGAGATGATATGGAGCCATCAGCTTACACACCAATCTTAGCTGCTAGAATTGGAAATATTAACTTTGATTCTCTCTTTACTCATGAGCAAAAATTTAGCCAGATCAGTGTACAGGTATTATTCTATATGCTTGCTGACTTTCTGAGGGCCTGTCATCTTCTTTTCTTTTCTTGTTTTCGGGGGCTTTAATACAATGCTTGTTTAGACATTTTTCTTTAAATAAGCTTGCTGTGGTGCCTTCTTGAAATCAATGCAGTCAGTGAATTTGGAGCACAAGTGGGTGGGGGCTCCTTTTGCAGCAATGCTTCGTAGACATGAATCCGACTACAATGACTCAAACGACTGTGTACTCAAAATTGTTGTTGTCTTCCTTTCAACCAGCTCCAATGTCGTACAAGTTAAATACTCATCTATTGCTCTGCAGGTAAAATCAGTCACCTTACACCTAATCGTATATGTTAAACTCTTCTTTTTTCTTAAGCCTTTGTATATGTGCTTTTTTTCCCTTTCCTTTCGTTCTGTTTGCTTCTATAGATGTGAGCTGGTGTCCTATAGATTTGATAGTAGTATGTCCACTACTGCATAGCAGCTCTGAATTTGTGACTTGGTCTTGTATTCCACAGCCAATGGATTTAAATCTTGATGAGGAGACATTAATGAAACTTGTCCCATTTTGGAGAACATCTCTTAGTAACTCCAAGAGTCAGCAATACTATTTTGATCATTTTGAGATTCACCCGATAAAGGTTAGATGCTTTTCATTTTACTCCTTTATAGAATGTCTTAATTATGCTTATAAAAAGGTCATCCTTATTTATAGTATACTATGGAAACTGACCTGTGTTTGTATGTCCTGTGTAGATTTTTGCAAACTTTCTTCCTGGGGACTCGTATTCAAGTTACAGTTCAGCTGAGGAGACTCTAAGGTCCTTACTGCACAGTGTAGTAAAGGTGTCACGAGATACTTATGGAAATTTTCTTTTCTTACACTTAAAATGTTTAAATCACTTTGTCTTTTCTTGGATTTCACGAGAGTGTTTCTCCATCTATTTCTTTCCCCTATTCTTGTATTTCTTTAGGTCCCTGCGATTAAAAATAAGGTTGTTGAGCTCAACGGCGTTATGGTCACTCATGCTCTGATAACGATGCGCGAATTACTTATCAAATGTGCACAACATTATTCATGGTAAACCTGTCATATTCAGTCTTGTTTTGTGATTTATGTAGTATGCTTGTTCATTTCTGAGCACTAATTTGATTATTAGGTATGCCATGAGGGCTATCTATATTGCAAAAGGAAGTCCATTGCTTCCACCAGATTTTGTGTCAATCTTTGATGACTTGGCTTCATCCTCCCTTGATGTCTTCTTTGATCCTTCCCGTGGGTTAAAAAATCTTCCAGGTTTGACTTTAGGTATGCCTTTCACACTTTTGGTTCTTTGATTATTCTTTTTCTGTTGTTCCTCTTTTCCTTCTATTCTCCCCTGTGGCTCCTGTTTGTTTCTTACTTTAGTTGCCCAGTGATTGGGTTTTTGTTGGTTGGTTGTGGTTTCCTTGCATTTCCTTGCTTGGCAGTTGCTCTCCAATGTGGTATTTCTTTGACATTTAAAAAATATAAATTCTGTTTTATTTTTTTATTTTGATTTCATTTCTGGGATTGGGATCTAACATATGAGTGCATGGAAAGACAAATTCGTTAAAGTTTCTTTTCAAGGATATGTTTTAAAGTGAGGATCAAAGATCAAAATGCCTTTGACATGTCATGAGGAATTAAGACGTGCATCCAAATTACATTTATATAATATTCTGGATTTCTTGAGCTGTAACGGAATTTGCCAAATCCTTTGAATTGAGTAGAAATGTATGCCAAAGATAAAGGTCAGAGAGTTCACCTTAACAGGTGATTGACAACATGAGAATCAGAATTAAGCCTAACATATTAAAGATTCTAGTACCACTGTCCAGCTATGTATTTTTGCATTTTGTGGATTGTTATTAGCATAAAATGCATGTTGGCTATTGTTGCATTTGCAGGTCTGGTAGATATATCAAGTTGATTGCTTTTGCCTGTCTTTTCCTGTCTGAGTGAACTTGTAATTCCACATCCATATAAGCACTTAGGTCTTTCGAATAACTATGTCTGGTCCCTACTCTGCAGTGTCATTTGTCCCCTGACTTGAAATATGTTTTTGTTTTTCTGCTTTGGCTTTATGGATCAGGTACCTTCAAATTAATCAGTAAATGTATTGATGGTAACGGGTTCTCAGGGACAAAACGCTATTTTGGTGATCTAGGAAAATCTGTAAGTTTTATATTCTTTCAGTTACCGATATGTTTGCAAACTCCTGGACGTACCCAACTATCAATTTTATGGTGGCTTTACAGTTGAGAACAGCGGGGTCAAATGTACTCTTTGCTGCGGTCACTGAAATATCAGACTCTGTTTTGAAGGGTGCAGAAGCAAGTGGTTTTAACGGAGTGGTAGGATTAATCTTAACATTACCAGCTGCACGCTTAGTTTGGTTACATCTGAATCAGAAATGACACATTTTGGCTGTAATGTTATTTTTTTTTCAAGGTGACTGGATTTCACCAAGGAATATTAAAATTGGCTATGGAGCCATCATTACTGGGGACCGCTTTGATGGAAGGTGGCCCAGATAGAAAGATTAAGCTTGACCGGAGTCCTGCGGCTGATGAGGTAATACCTTTTTCAAATTCCTCTGGTAAGAGTTCTAACATTATATGGGGGCATTTACATGGGAAGCTTTCAGGCTGTAAAGTTTCTATGTTTTAGGGCACAGCTGTTATGATGTAAGCTTACTAGTTGATACCAGAATGGCAATGCCAACAGGCTTAAATACCTGGTTTTGATAATTGTGCCAACATTTTGAACTCGTACACGAATCCGCCAGTGCGAACTATAATCAAAATGAGGTTAAGACAAGTTGAAATTCAAATGGAGATGAGTAAGTTCAGTTGATTACAAGTTATAGAATTACTTTCTATGAAAAGTTTATATTGAATCTCAAGTTTGATCAGACTCAATTTGGTGAAGCAGTGAATACTAAATTCTAATGTTTATGGTAATGATAGCTTTGCCTTATTGTAAATTGTAATAAAATTACAACCTTGCCATATTCCTTCCTTTGCCTTTCTTTCCGCCTCTTAACAGTGTAGTTCTGAACCTAGTAACTTACTGAAATTGCATTCTGGTGTAGGTTGTGAATATAGATAGGTAAATACCATAAAGATTAGTACAAGAAATACCAAAAACCAATAAAGAGCAACTCTTTTTAGAACGAAATGTTGTCCTTTGAAGATTAATCACCAATCGGTTTTTTTGGACTATTGCAGTTATATATTGAAGGTTACCTGCAAGCCATGTTGGACACAGTGTATAGACAAGAATATTTGAGAGTCAGGGTCATCGACAATCAGGTAATCTTAAAATAAATCAGAAAGTTTTTCAGGCATACGTGGATATGAATTTAAAATCCATTCATGCATGTTTTTATCTTGGTATTAGGACTTATCACTCTGTCTAGTGGCTAGAGTGTTGAAGTTTGGCATACATTTTACGTTAGGGTCACTTGAAATCTTTGTTTGGTAATGATGGGCGAGTCCGTGTGCAGTGAAGTTTATTTGAATTCTAGCAACAGAAAACATTTGTACTTGCAAATCTTTTAGTTGAATTTTGTTTCAGGCCATGTTGTCATTGCCAGAAAGTATTCTACTTGAGATTCTAATGTATGTGTGTGTATGCTTAGGTTTACCTCAAAAACCTACCCCCGAACAGTTCTCTTATAGAAGAGATTATGGATCGTGTGAAGGGGTTTCTTGTGAGCAAGGCATTGCTGAAAGGAGATCCTTCAATTACATCTCGCCCCTTGAGTCATCTTCGAGGTGAAAGTGTAAGTGTCCCTCCTTTCCCCCTCAACCTTTGTTGCTCATTTCTGTTCTGCATGATTTTTTCCTTAGCTGCGAATAGATATGCGCTATTGTGATTACTATCATGCAAAATTCACTTCACCTACTGCATTTCACCACTTACATTACATGAGTTCACCCCATCAACCATTAGAAGTAACTAAGAAACTTTTTACAACAGGAGTGGAGACTCGGACCGACTGTGCTGACATTATGTGAGCACCTGTTCGTGAGCTTCGCCATTCGATTGCTGAGGAAGCAATCGAATAAGTTCGTCGCCGGCATCAAATGGAATTCAGAGGGTAACAATGCAAAGGCAGTCGTGCCTGCAAACCCTGCTGAGGTAGCACCCAGGGTTAAGTTCGCTTGGAAATGGGGCATTGGGAAGTTTGTTTTATCAGGCATTGTAGCATATATAGATGGTAGGTTATGTCGTTGTATTCCTAATCCGGTAGCCCGTCGCATTGTCAGTGGCTTTTTGTTGACTTTCCTCGATAACAAGAACAACGAATGAAACTACTCCGTTTACATCTTTTATTTCTTCCTCCTTTTAAATGGTCTATATTTTGTAATTTTAGCAGTACATTATAGTATTATTATTTTTTATCCGTTGGGGGGAGGGGCGATTCAAACCCGAGTCTCTCTAGACGAATAGCTAATTGGTACAGTGATATTTTACTATTTTAGCAGTTTCCGTTTCAGTCAAATGGAAGTTCATATCTGAAGTTACCCTCGTAAATGCATAAGAGACGCCCCCAGTTTATAACCAAACCAACTGAAGTTGCCCATCGTTTCCTAACTTGGTTGCGTATCAACTTGCAAATATTTGTTGTGGATTTGGATGAAACATGAAATGAAAAAGATACTCCAGCAGTTGACTTCAAGGGCCCATCTTCACAAGTAGTAAATTTTGGCGCTCATTCAATATTTAACTAATGATTGTATCCTAAATTTACAGCTTCAGCGGCAGAAGCTCAAACAGTTTTTTTATTTTTTATTTATGAAATTTTGAGAATTCCACTATTTGGAACATCATAATAATAAATCTTAATTAAAATATTAAAAAAACCATATACAAAGTAATTATATCCTAAATTTGCAAAAGAATCCACAACCATTGTTTTTCGCAATTTAATTTGATTTATTTGGCACGATTTGATCTATTACATTGTTGTTGAATCAAAATCGTTTCACCGACATTGTTGGTTTTGGAGCTTTCAATACATATTTTTTATTTTTTCGATTACAATTTTTGTTGCTAAAAAACAAATTTACAAAGAATAAGGATAAGGCTGTGGGCCAACCCAGTGATAGCAAAGGTTGGTAGATTCCATGATCATGTCAGTCGTCACACCTCAGGTGGCTGACAAAATCAACCGCTACTGCAGTGGGCTCCATTTGGACAAATAACTCTCTGATTTAATGTTACAATAAGAAATAGCAAAAAATAAAACAGAAAATAAACAAAAATCATCTTCTAACCCAAAAAGAAATTTCCACCTATACCTCTCTCTGGCTATTGGGAGCAGAAGATTAAATCTTGTACCCTACCTCTTGGAAAAAAAGAAAAAGAAACAATAAAGCAATGAAATTTCACCGTTGAGTCGGCTAATCACAATTATCCATGGTTTGCATTGGATCAGAAAAACTACAGGCCATGGAGAACCTTGAAACCCAACAAACCACTTACAAGCTGTGAGGACCAAAACAAAAATGAAATATATAAAACCACCAAACCACCGATACCAATCTCCTATAAAATCAAGCCCCGTACGCCATAAGGCACTCACATTGCCTCACCCTCCTATATTATATAATCCCAACCCTACATCTTTCACAAACTTACTATTATTTCCTCACCAGAAAAAGAAAAATGGCTTTCATCATTTCCAAAGCTCCACCACAACAAAAGCAGCCATCTTTCTCAGAAGCTGAGAAGAAGGACGGGCATGAAGAACTCTCAGAAGCACAGAGTTCTTCCATCACCAGGCATGTCTACTTGAAATCATCTGCTGCTGCTGCCATGGACAGAGATGTTGTTCTTCGACGCATTCGTCACCACAAGAACTTGAGCAAGGTCAAAAGTGCTTTTCAAGCTCTGATGGGCAGCTCACAGGAAGCTGCTATGACCGCAGTCGACCAGACATGGCTGCACCAGGAGGACATTTTCTCTTCCCCTTAAGTCTTTAGTTTGTTGATCTTGTAGTTTTACTTTTTATGTAGTACAAGTAGATGGAAAGCTATTATGTGTTAAGCAGGCTTTGGCCAAAGCCATAATTAACTGCTTGTGAAATACCAGTACGCCTTCAACTCATTATGTATCTACTTATGTCATGTCTTCAAGCCATCTGAAGATTATAAGCTTTCTTGCTCATCAAATTGAAACATGTATGTTGATCAGTGAGCTGATATCAGTGGAATCTGCAAGCCCCTTGATATGATCTTGAGCAAGAAACAGATCACTGACTCAAAGGGACCTGAAGGGCAATTTAATTACTTTTGGTGATCTGAATCAGAATTTGTGTAGATAGACACTCATTAAAGAAGCTGAGTTTTCACTTTGGAGAGGGACCTCTTCTATAAGGACAGAGAGTAAGTGAGGAGCTTATTTGAGGATTTTAATCCATCATTAAATTATTTAAAATGTTTAAATTCATTGGTTTCTCAGATTTGTTATCGTGAATTCAACCCTCAAATAAACTTCTCACTCTAAAGCCGTAGAAGAGGTCCCTCACCTTTAGTGGACTTTGAGCCAGTTTTCCTTTGGCCCATTGTCTACGTCGTCCTTTTCCTTCACGACTTCAATGTGATCCAACTAATCCTTAGGCCAAGTCCAACGGGAGCACAAAACCGGGCAAAAGGCAGCCCAGTCAAGCCAAACAGGCCTCCAGCGAGCAGCCTCAAGTCCGGATAAGTGGTGGGTCCCATCAACCTGGGCAGCCCACGGGCTGGCTCTTCCCTGGGCTGTGCCCAAAGGCGCTGACGTCAGTGCTGATGTCACATTGACATCAGTGAGCAAAAAAATTCAATTTTTTTTTTATAAAAACATACCAACAAATTATGGATATTTTTCCTATAAATACATAACAATTTTATTCACTTTCTAAATTATTTATATTTTGTTGCATAATCTTTTTTTTTTCTTGCACTTGCCCTAGCCTTCATGGGTGGAACCAACTAAGGCAAGGTTGCCACTATTCACATGAATAGTGGCAGCCCTTGCCTTGTCTTGCCTTGCCCTTGCCCTAGCCTTCATGGGTGGACTTGCTCTTATATCTATTCTAAGGATATCGAGAAGCATAAGAAGAAGAAAAAACAAAAGTTTGATATCTTAATAAATTAAAGGATATCGAAAATTTTGAGAAAATAAAAATAGCCCTTCCTCGTACCCTTTTTATATAAGTTCTGTGACTGGTGACAAAGACCAGAAAGCACAACAAATAGAGTTCTTGGCTTCCTGTAGTTTGGGTTTTTTTTTAATTTTTTAAATTCTCTTAAAGTTGATCAACGCAGCTCAACTTAGAATTTGCAAAAGAACTCAGGTCAGCTCAATTCAATGAATTCAATTTCCAACATTTTTAAAAGCAACCAAACAAGACCTTAATTAAAATCTGCTCCTTGTTACATTCAATCAAATAATATGGTAGAATATTTTTCAGATCTATTTCATTCTCCAAAATGAGGTATTTATAATACAAGGTTACAAACCCTAGTAGGGTTAAACTAGGAAAATAAATGGTATCATAATTACATAATATCTATACAAAAGGAAATAAATAAAATAATATCCTATTTGATATGGCACATAGGATTTTAAATTACACATTCAATGTTGTTTTCTAAATTACTCTTGACATTTGACATGTTCTTGAAGGAGTTATGCATTCATCTGTTGAATATATGTAGAGAAGCATTTTGTATTTGATATGGCACATAGGATTTTAGGACATGGCATGCTTTTTGCTTATGCTTCACTTTTCAAACAACATTTTACATGAAAAATACTACCACCTCTCTTACTACTATACCCATAAATCTTTGTTTGAAATTGTTGTTTTGGTTGGCAAAAAGATTGCAAAATCACCATCTTGCATTTTTCTTACAACAAATAAAAAATAATCTTAGCCTCTCAAATTCTTTCATAGTTAGTAAAATACGAAACGGGAAAAACATATTAATAAAATACGTACATGTTTATTTAGTAAAATTTTGGCAAGTTACAACTGAAAAGTTCGGCCACTATATAATAATATTTGAAAATGATGTGTATAATACATGAATTTTGTGTGTATTATTGAAAATTTTGTAAAAAAACAGCCGCGGCGACACTATTTATGAAAAAAAAGAAGAAGGAAAGAACCCACCTAGCCCCTGGTTTTTTTTTTTTTTGGAGTTTCACTAAAATACCCAAAATGGGGGCTGAAATTATAAAAATACCCAACACCCAAAACACTTTATAAACATACCCAAAACCCATCATTACACACACTCAAAACTCATTTATAAACACACCCAAAACATATACAATTGTTGATTGTGGGGTTGATTTTGGGTGTGTTTCTATGTTTAAATAGTGTTTGGGTATTTTTATAAATACATGTCTAGGATTGGGTAATTTTATAAATATCTATTTTTTTTTTACGAATATAACCGGGCGGCTATACTATTAATTTTTAAAACACAATATAGCCAGGCCGGCTATACGCTTTAAATATATTATATTTGTATAGCCGCACGGGTATACTATTTAGTTTTTAAAAATAGGGACCAGTCTAGCGAGAAATTATACAATACTACCGTAGCACCAGCTGGCGTTGCCTGAGTGGTACTACGGTCCAATAAGATTCAGCTATGTGTACAGCTTATACAGTCAGCAACAAACTTAATAGACTGCCGTTAACCCTTAACCACCGCCATCGCTGCAAATTAGAAATACTCGAGACTAAATTCTCTGTGGGCTCAGACCAAAAAAATAAAAAATATATATATATATATATCTGTGGGCTGCCTGAGAAGTTGACCCAAACTCGCGCCAAAATTAACTGCTGCTCACCGATACCCATCGCAGACTCGGGAGTTTATCAAGTCACTTGCGCCAATTGCTACTGATTTCGGTCTAAATTTATGCAGTTCTTGGTTCCAGCGCCTCCGCTCCGATGAGGTCTCTTCGAGATTTTTTTCATTTTCTCTCATAAGCTATGGCTGAAATTTGTTAAAACAACTGTGCGGTGGATACAACTAGGGGTGCCAATTTCCAACTCGACCCGTTACACGACTCGAAACCCGCACGGGAAAACACGACCCATTAATAAATGGGTAATTTTCGGGTCAACCCACCACTGACCCATTTATAAACGGGTGGGTTTCGGGTCAACTGCCAACCCGTTTAAATACATGTTTTAACCCGTTTATTAAATGGGTCGTGTCAACCCGTTTACTACCTGCCAACCCGCGAAAAAAATTAAGGTAATTGAAACTTTAGCACACCCACTAGGTTTCGAACCCCAGCCAATTCCACCCATCTCCTTGCTCCTTATCCATTTTGGTGTTGATCACTTTGTGATTATGTGTTACAACATTTGATATTTATAATGACTTTACAAACTGATGAGCACTTAACTATTACATTTTTAAACTGATGAGCACTTAATTAATTCATAAACCCTAAACCCTAAACTCTAAACTCTAAACCCTAATCCCTAAACTCTAATCCCTAAACCCTAAACCATAAACCCTAAACCCTAAACTCTAAACTCTAAACTCTAAACACTAACCTATAATCCCTAAACCCTAACCCTAAACCCTAACCCTAAACTCTAAACCCTAAACCCTAAACTCTAATCCCTAAACCCTAACCCTAAACCCTAACCCTAAACTCTAAACCCTAATCCCTAAACTCTAATCCATAAACCCTAAATCCTAAACCCTAATCCCTAAACTCTAATCCCTAAACCCTAAACCCTAAAACCCTAATCCCAAAAGAAATTTCGTATAACTTATAAAATTTGTATTATGTCACTTTTTTAGCGGATGTGCAATATTGACTAAGTATGAAAAATGGTTTTTCGAATAATCATTTTCTCAAGATAATTTTTGGCGGTTTTTATTCCTTACACATCAAATAAGAAAACTTGATTTTATGAGATTTTAGTATGAAGTATATATTGACTTAATGAGCCATCATTTTTAGCCTAAATCGTATTTTGCACTAAAACTGATTTTTCATATTTTGATTTGGTGGAAATTTTATTTTCTAGTATTTTTATTTGAATCCAAATGGGGGGTACTTCCTTATTTACATTGTAAACTTAAGTAAATGGAGTAATATAAAAATAAATGAAAGTAAAAGGACAAAGACATTTACTTAAATGTTGGAGATGGAAATAAGGTAAATATATTTGTTAAATAAGGTAATTAACAAATATAATTTATGGATAAAAATTTAATAATTAAGTGCTCATCAGTTTGTAAAGACATTATAAATATCAAATGTTGTAACATATAATCACAAAGTTATCAACACCAAGATGGATAATTAACAAATATAATTTATGGATAAAAATTTAATAATTAAGTGCTCATTAGTTTGTAAAGACATTATAAATATCAAATGTTGTAACATATAATCACAAAGTTATCAACACCAAGATGGATAAGGAGCAAGGAGAGAGGTGAAATTGGCTGGGTTTCGAAACTCATTGGGTGTGCTGAAGGTTCAATTTCTTTAATTTTTTTCGGGTTGGGCAGGTAGTAAATGGGTTGACACGACCCATGACACGACCTGTTTAATAAACGGGTTACAAATGGGTCGTGTCGTGTCAACCCGTTTATAAACAGGTTGGGTTTGAGTTTGCATTTCCTTACACGATTAATAAATGGGTCGTGTTTGGGTTGAGGTTTCTTGACACGTTTATAAGTTTGACACGACACGAACCCGACACGACACGACCCATTGACAGCCCTAGATACAACGCTGAAAATCTTGCCGTTGAATATCCCCTTTAAAATTGACCCCTTCGCCTCCCACATCAGGCTCAAAGCCTTTTCCTTTTTGGGTAATGACCCAATGTCAAATAATTTTGTTGCACAGCAATTGGTCAAAGAATATTATTGCATAGAAATTTGTTGATCTAATCTTAGATTTGAAATATTGACGCAATCAGGGTGTAAAAGCCAGCGTTGGGAGGACTTCTAGCTTTTGGGTGGGCATAACCACATGTTTTTTTAACGTCGGCACTAACGGCAAAACTTTATGGTTCTGTTGACATGTCTAAGTTGTACACATGGCTTAATCCTAAGCGGCCTTTATTTTTATTTTTTATTAATTTATTTTTAAAAAATACCCGTATGGCCGCGCGGCTATATTTTTTTTTTGGGAAAAGGGCCCGCCTAGTGCCTAGGCGGTCTTTATTTTTGTTTTTTTTACCAGTATAGCCGAGCGGCTATACTATTAATTTTAAAAAAATTATCACAGTATAGCCGTGCGGCTATACTATTTAAATATAGTATATTTGCAAATCACCTTTTAGTCGGCTAATCACAATTGTCCATGGTTTGCATTGGATCAGGAAAACTACAGGCCATGGAGAACCTTGAAACCCAACAAACCACTTACAAGCTGTGAGGACCAAAACAAAAATGAAATAAATAAAACCACCAAACCACCGATACCAATCTCCTATAAAATCAAGCCCCATACGCCATAAGGCACTCACATTGCCTCACCCTCCTATATTATATACTTATAATCCCAACCCTACATCTTTCACAGACTTACAATTATTTCCTCCCCAGAAAAAGAAAAATGGCTTTCATCATTTCCAGAGCTCCACCACAACAAAAACAACCATCTTTCTCAGAAGCTGAGAAGAAAGATGGGCATGAAGAACTCTCAGAAGCACAGAGTTCTTCCATCACCAGGCATGTCTACTTGAAATCATCTGCTGCTGCTGCCTTGGACAGAGATGTTGTTCTTCGACGCATTCGTCACCACAAGAACTTGAGCAAGGTCAAAAGTGCTTTTCAATCTCTGATGGGCAGCTCACAGGAAGCTTCTTCTATGACCTCAGTGGACCAGACATGGCTGCACCAGGAGGACATTTTCTCTTCCCCTTAAGTCTTTAGTTTGTTGATCTTGTAGTTTTTATGTAGTACAAGTATATGGAAAGCTATTATGTGTTAAGCAGGCTTTGGCCAAAGCCGTAATATACTGCTTGTGAAATACCAGTACGCCTTCAACCCATCTGAAGATTATAAGCTTTCTTGCTCATCAAAATTGAAACATGTATGTTGATCATAATTCATAAACATTTTTACCTGTAAGCTGATATCAGTAGAATCTGCAAGCCCCTTGCCGTGAGCAGGGACGGATCCAGGAATTCAAAATGGCATGGGCTGAATTTACCTTACAATAAAACTCGACGTTATGGGTGAATTTAATTAATAACCAAAAATAATACACCTAGTCAGGGGGGACATAATGAGCCGTACCCCTCAAAATGCATATAGTATATAAGATTTATATTGCACAGACACGAACACGGGGACACGGAAACGCGACACTACAAGAAAAAAGTCCTTTCACAACACTACCAGAATACAAAGCTGTCATTCAAAAGATAAATAAGGAGTTCCATATACATATTACAGAAGTTCCATATTACAGAAGTTCCATATACATATTCAAAGATAAATAAGGAGTTCCATATACAAAGCTTTTATTCTAATTGTGCATGTAGCTGGAAACCACTGATTGAAGCTCATCAGGATCCTGAAAACTTCATTGCCTGTTGTATTCATCCCATTGCCTGATTGAATTTTCATAACTCCCATTAACAGAGTTATTTGAATTCATAAATTTCATTCTCATAGTATGATGTAGTTCCAGGATTATTGATGTGGATTGAATTGAATTGTGGCATGGAGTTGGATGAATTTTCTAACTCATGAAACCAACTTTGAGCTGCTTGATTAGGGTTTGCTAGCAGAGCCATTGACAAAGCTTTGAGCTGCTTGATCCTTGAGGAAAGCTAACTGTGCTTGTAAGTCGACCACCTGAAAAGTTCAAACCAAAAGCATATACTCATCAGTTACTTCAACATACAATCTGAACAGAAACCCAATCTGAACATACAAAGGGTACTAAATGATTAACCTGTTGTTGGAGAGCAAAAATATGTGAAACACAGCCATATATGGGATCTTGAAGCCTAGCTTGAGCTGCATATGATATCGACATTGAGGCCTCACATCGATCGCTCAACGGAAGGGTTGCTAAAAGCTTCGACACATTGCTTGCACCAAAAACCCTGTGGATGGCAGAAAAATGGGTATGTCCCTCTTCATAGCAGAAATAAGGCGCAAAAATACACCATCTCACACATTTTCTTCTCAAGAACTTGCAAGCTCCACAGGGAGAACCTTTGGAAGCCATTGTTTTTTTTTTCGGAAAGAAGAAGATGAAGAAGTCTAGCCCATTTCGGAATGACAAAGGATTTCTGACAAGGGGAGGTCACAGAAAACATGGAAAGTGAAAGTGAAAGTGAAAGTAAAAGTAGAAAACATGAAGCAGAAAACATGGAAAGTGAAAGTGAAAGGAAAAGTAGAAAACATGAAGGTAAAAGAAAGAAAAACACGCTGCAAAACGCGGCTGCTGTGATGCCTTTTTTGCTGCACCTCAGTCGCACACCCGTCAATTTGCTTCTCTTGGGGAATGAAGTTTTGCTCTCTGTCTCTGTTTCTCTCAGACTAGTCACTAAGTTTGACTAAGGTTTGATGCGTGGGCTGGACTCTGCTTTCAATTTTGGAATGGGCTATCTCCACTAGGTTTTATTTCTCTCTTAAGAATACTACATGGTATTACATATATAAAAGAAAATTTGTATGGGCTGTAGCCCAGAAAGCCCTTCAAGTAGATCCGTCCCTGGCCGTGAGCAAATGAACAAACACAAATTTTGATATGATCTTGAGCAAGAAACAGATCACTGACTCGAAAGGGACCTGAAGGGGAATTTAAGTACTTTGTGCATATATCCAGCGCATACAACAAACTATCTGATGGTGGAAAAGTGGGGAAAACGATCGAATTGGAGGGAGATACATTCATGTTGCCTTTTGGTGATCTGAATCAGAATTTGTGTAGATAGACACTAATTAAAGTGTAATATGGTACAATTCTCTTTAATTTATGAGCAAGTCCATGTTTTAGCTGCCAAAAGCAGCTGAGTTTTCACTTTGGAACCAAGGGATTTCCAACCTTAGTCATAGAATCTAAAAAGAAACAAAAAGGCTTAAGAAAAGGAGAAACTCTTAAAAATAATCCTCATATCTATTACACAGAACTTAGCAGACTAGTAGTGGCACCAAACATGTTTCAAAAGATGAAAGTGGGCAGAAGGGGAGGAGGAACTCTTTCTTTTATCAATAAAACAAAAGGCAAAGAAAAATAATGTCACAGATGATGGGACATGATGCCTTTCCATTTGTTCATCGTTCATAGGCATGCCCTCCGCCGGGAGCTAAGTGCGATACGAAATCGATTTGGTTGGAGTTCAGAGAATAAAATATCATAGCACGCATTAGGAGAAAACATAAAAGAAAATGCTGGCATTTAGCTCATCACTTTTTTACTCAACAAGCCAGAAGAAGAGAGGAAGCGTAAGGCTTGGTTGGAGTTGTTCAACACTACATGTGAATCTAGACACCTGCATTTTCCTTTTCTCTAAGAACGCCAAGGAATTCTGTAAGCATATTGGAGCAGGTGTCTCCTTCAAAATAACAGTCTCAACCCTGCAAATCAAAATAAAAGGGAAAAAGACGAAATTACATATTCATTCAAAATGGAGAGAGATCAAAAGTATTTTTCTCTGTCGTTATAGAAGAGGTCCCTCACCCTGAGCTTTTTAGCTTTTTCTTTTTCTTAGTGGACTTTGAGTCAGTCTTCTCATCCTCGGAGTCAGAGTGGAACACTTGTCTGCACATGGAAAGTGGCGATTTGGTTACAATCACATAAGAACTAAAGATCATCATCCACAGTCACGAGAGAGAGAGAGAGAGAGAGAGAGAGAGAGAGAGAGAGAGAGAGAGAGAGAGAGAGAGAGAGAGAGAGAGAGAGAGAGAGAGAGAGAGAGAGAGAGAGAGATGTTAGCAATAGTCAATTAATGTGTTAATTATGTAGTCAATTAATGTTTGGCACCTACTATGTTTGGCACCTACAATATTTGGGGGGCTTGACTAAGTTGGTTGCCTAACTAGTTTGGTTGCCTAACTAGGTTGGTTGCCTAACTTGGTTGGTTGCCTAACTTGGGGGGCTTGACTAATGTCTTAGGAACTTGTATATATATGTGTTGATTGTAAGTAATGAAACATAAGTGAAAATCAGAAAATATTCTACAACTCTCATTCTCTCTACACTTTCCACTCTTTACTCTCAATACTCTCTATGTTTTGGCATGGTATCAGAGCCTAATGGCTAATCCTTAAGATCCTCTATCAAATTGAGAGTCGTTGGCATTTTTACATGTTGCTGTAAATTCTCTTGTTTCTATTAAATTTCCTCTCTTTTATCTGTATGGGCAATAAGTTCCTTGGCCACGATGGCCTAATTTGTTTCCTATGGGCACTACGTCTCTTGATCACCATGATCTCTTTCCTCCTTGAGCCTCGTCATCGCTCACCGAGCCATTTCCTTTCCTCCGCGAGCCTCGTCACTGCTCGCTGAGCCTTTTCCTACTCGGCCTTGTCTCTCTCCCCTGCCAGCTTTTCTACTGCCGATGTTCCCTTTGCACAGCCACTCTGGTGTTTGCATCATCTCTCAAGCTCTAACGAGCTCTCTTGTGTTCTCTTATTTATGGTTTCTTTTCTCACCACCTATCACATACTTCTTACTTTATTCCCCTTTATTTCCTTAAATTATTTCTTCCACTCTATTTCCATCCCATTTTTGTCTGGTATATTTCTTCTCCCTTGTTGACTTACACTTTTCTCTGTGTTACCCAAGTGAAGGTGTTTTCTCCTCATCTCTTCGTTCTCATGCACACCACATTTGTGCCTAATGTTTTGGTGGGTATCAAAGTTTTCTGTCTACCCATATATATATATATATATATATATGAAAATCTTTTCTTTGCTACCTCTTCTCTTTCACGCCAATAACTTGGCTTCCTTTTCCCTTTATTTTATTGGACTTGTTTTGCACCATATGCCTCTTCCGTTTCAACACCTCTTACACGTGTCCACATCACCTACCCTATCTATACAATATTCATCCATTTCTCTCTATGTGTGCATACACGTCATCCACATTCATTCATTTTTAATCCTTCTTTCTTTTTGGGTTGCAGACTCTTTTCCATCTTTTATTCCTTTTCTCCAGTTGTCGGATGCCCATCTCCATTCCACTTTTCCTTGCATTTGTTTCTACCACGAGACTGGCATGTTTGAGTCTCTTTACTATTATTTCATTTTCTCTTCTTCCAAATCTCGACCCTCTACCAGTGTCAGATTTGAGGGGGAGATAAATGCAACTTTATTTGGGTGCTGCAACTTTATTGTCATTACCGGTGTTGCTTTCTCCAAATCTCGACTCTCATACGTCGTCAGATTTTGAGGGGGAGTGACACTGCTGCTCATCTATTCCGCTGCAATTCTGTTACCTATCTGCCATGACTGATTCTTCTACATCTAGCTTCAGTCAGCTTCCGTTTCTCAAGTGCCACTGCTTTTATGGTTCTGACAACCCCTTCTCTTCAGGGGGAGAGGAGGAGTGAAGAGAAGTTGTGTCTGCAATAATGGAAGTATTTGTGATGCTGCTAGTATTGTTGTTGCTGCCTACTATATTGCTCTTGCTGGTGCCAGTGTCTTAGATTTCTCTCACTGGTGTCAGTGCCACTGATCATATGGCTCCATCGACCCCTTATCTTCAGGGGAGATGGGGAGTGAAGAGAAGTTGCCTCTCCTGTTGCTCCTGCCACAGGTGTCTGCCCTGCCTTGTCTTGCCGGTGCCAGTGGCTTATACCTGCTTTTGCCTGGTACCAGTGTTGCTCTTGCTGCTGTTAGTGTTGTTGTCTCTTGTTGAGGACAGTGTTGTTGTTGCTTCTACCGTGTTCTTACCTTTACCGGCGTGTTTCCGATGTGGTCATGCCCGTTGACCTTGCCTTTGCTTTACCTTGCCTTATCCTATTATTTAGGGTTTGGTTGTCCTTGCCTTTGTCGTGCCACCTTGCCTTTGCTTGGCCTTTATTTGCCTTACCTTGCCTTACCCTTTCTTTTTAGGGTTTGGTTTTACCTTGACGTGCCTTTCCCTATTTTAGGGTTTGGTTGTGTCCTTGCCGTGTTCACAGGGTTTCTGTGTTCTTGCCGTGTTCACAGGGTTTCTGTGTTCTTTGCTTTGCCTTTGCCTTGTTCGCATGGTTTATGTGATCTACCGACCAACCGGCTGCACTTGGATTTGGTGTTGCCACCGACAGACCGAAATGATTAACTTCGATGTGGCCTTTGCTCCACGTGTGGCCCACCATGTAGTGGTCCCACGTGAGGGGGCATGTTGAAGTGGATCGACATTTTATTAAGAAGAAGCTCGATGCAGACATATTAATGAAGGAAGTCTCTTGTTAAGCTTTCCACAACTCTCTTGGCAAGTTGGGCATTGGTGATATCTATGCACCAACTTGAGGGGGAGTGTTAGCAATAGTCAATTAATGTGTTAATTATGTAGTCAATTAATGTTTGGCACCTACTATGTTTGGCACCTACAATATTTGGGGGGCTTGACTAGGTTGGTTGCCTAACTAGTTTGGTTGCCTAACTAGGTTGGTTGCCTAACTTGGTTGGTTGCCTAACTTGGGGGGCTTGACTAATGTCTTAGGAACTTGTATATATATGTGTTGATTGTAAGTAATGAAACATAAGTGAAAATCAGAAAATATTCTACAACTCTCATTCTCTCTACACTTTCCACTCTTTACTCTCAATACTCTCTATGTTTTGGCAAGAGAGAGAGAGAGGGGGGTCATAATTCTCACAAGCTGCAAGCAATTCAACAATGTTGCTTGGAAGCATCCCTGCATTACCCAAAGATTCTTGGTGTGTTTCAGTTTCAGGGGCATCTTGAACACTTTCAACTCCAGCTGACGGCTGTGGTGTTTTCCTTTGGGCCCATTGTCTACGACGTTCTTTTCCTTCACGACTTCAATGTGATCCAACTAATTCCTTATATCTATTCCATGCATTTCAAGCCTATCAAAGTATCAAGAAGCATAAGAAGAAGAAAAAACAATAGTTTGATATCTTAATAAATTAAAGGATATCGAAGAATTCGAGAAAATAAAAATAGCCCTTCCTCCTACCCCTTTTATATAAGTTCTGTGACTGGTGACAAACATCAGAAAGCACAACAAACAGAGTTCTTGGCTTCCTGTAGTTTGGGTTTTTTTTTTTTTTTTTTTTAAATTCTCTTAAAATTCAGCAACGCAGCACAACTTAGAATTTGCAAAAGAACTAAGGTCAGCTCAATTCAATGAATTCAATTTCCGACATTTTAAAAAGCAACCAAACAAGACCTTAATTAAAATCTGCTCCTTTACATTCAATGTTGTTTTCTAAATTTCTCTTGACATTTGACATGTACTTGAAGGAGGGATGCATTCATCTGTTAAACACATGTAGAGAAGCATTTTGTATTTGATATGGCTCATAGGATTTTAGGACATGGCATGCTTTTGCTTATGCTTCATTTTTCAAACAACATTTTACATGAAGAATACTACCACTTCCCTTACTACTATACCTATAAATCTTTGTTTGAAATTGTTATTTTGGTTGGCAAAGAGATTGCAAAATCACCATCTTCCATTTTTCTTACAACAAGTAAAAAATAATCTTAGCCTCTCAAATTCTTTCATAGTTAGTAAAATATGAACTGGGAAAAATACAAATAAAATACGTACGTATTTTATTCGGTAAAATTTTAGCAAGTAATGGATAATGTTATAAATTACTTTTATTGATAAACGAAAATTGGGGAAAAAATTATTTTTTTAAAAAGGGATACCACTATATATTTAACGCGGGCGGCTATACTATTTATTTTTAAAAAATTAAAAAAGGGCCCCGTATAGCCGCACTGCTATACTATTTATAAAAAACCCGCCTAGCGCCTTAGTATAGCCGTCGCTATGCTAAGGAGCCTTTATTTTTATATTTTTATTAATTTATTTAAAGTATAGCTGCGCGGATATACGTTTTATTTTTTAAAAAGTTTAAAAAGACCCGCCTAGCGCCTAAGCGGTCTTTTTTTTTTTTTTTTTTACCAGTATAGCCGTGCGGTACTGTTTATATATATTATATTTGCAAATCACCTTTTAGTCGGCTAATCACAATTATCCATGGTTTGCATTGGATCAGGAAAACTACAGGCCACGGAGAACCTTGAAACCCAACAAACCACTTACAAGCTGTGAGGACCAAAACAAACATGAAATAAATAAAACCACCAGACCACCGATACCAATCTCCTATAAAATCAAGCCCCACACGCCATAAGGCACTCACATTGCCTCACCCTCCTATATTATATACTTATAATCCCAACCCTACATCTTTCACAAACTTACTATTATTTCCTCCCTCCCTAGAAAAAGAAAAATGGCTTTCATCATTTCCAAAGCTCCACCACAACAAAAGCAACCATCTTTCTCAGAAGCTGAGAAGAAAGATGGGCATGAAGAACTCTCAGAAGCACAGAGTTCTTCCATCACCAGGCATGTCTACTTGAAATCATCTGCTGCTGCTGCCTTGGACAGAGATGTTGTTCTTCGACGCATTCGTCACCACAAGAACTTAAGCAAGGTCAAAAGTGCTTTTCAAGCTCTGATGGGCAGTTCACAGGAAGCTACTTCTATGACCTCAGTTGACACGAGGTGACTAATCGCTAGCGCTTATTTTTGACACGTGGTACCTAATTGCTAGCGAGTCCTTTTTAAAAAAATAAAAAAATAAAAAAATAGTACAGCCGCACGGCTATAATTGGACTTTCAAAAATGTACATCCAAACTTATGAGCAAAATATTTAATTCAAGTCAAATTTGGATTGGATTAGATTAGATCAATCACACTCATGCCAGTTAAGGGTGGGCACAATCCTAATTGGATTGGTTTTACCTCAAAACCACGACCGCACCAATTACAATATAACAATTTGGTTTGGTCGGTTTTGACAAAAGTCATGAAGGAAACCGAACCAAACTAAACTAAATCAAGTTAAGACGGTTTGGTTCAGCCTGGCTATACTTATTTTTTACACGTGGCACCTAATTGCTAATGGGTTTTAAAAAAAATATATTAGTACAGCTGCACTGCTATAATTGGACTTTCAAAAATTTGCATCCAAACTTATCTAATTGAGCAAAAAATTCAATTCAAGTCAAATTTGGATTGGATTAGATTAGATTAATCACACTCATGACAGTTAGGGTGGGCACAGTCCTAATTGGATCAGTTTTACCTCAAAACCACGACCGCACCAATTACAATATAACGATTTGGTTTGGTTTGTTTTTGACAAAAATCATGAAGGAAACTGAACCAAACTGAACCAAATCAATTTAAGACAGTTTGGTTCGGCCGATTTGGGCCTAAGCCGATTTGGTTCAGTTTTTACAAAAGTCATTCTCTTTCTTTTTGTGTCACATCCCTGGATCGGCTCCGCCGTAGTACGATATTATCCGTTTTGGGCCCCCCCTCTCTGGCCCTCACGGTTTTGTTTCTGGGAGTTCACGACCAACTTCCCAGCTGGGTCACCCATCCTGAGATTGCTCTTGCCCCAAACTCGCTTAATTTCGGAGTTCCTAAGAATCCGAAGCCAGTGAGCTCCCAAAAGGCCCCCTGCTAGATGGATGCGGGTGTGTTCATATAAGGCACATCACCCACTCTTCGTTGGTCGATGTAGGATCTCACAATCCACCCCCCTCAAGGTCCCGACGTCCTCGTCGGCACACTCGCACCACACGGCAGAGTGGCTCTGATACCAAATTGTCACATCACGGGATCGGCTCCGCCGTAGTACGATATTGTCCGCTTTAGGCCCCCCCCTCTCTGGCCCTCAGTTTTGTTTTCTGGAGTTCACGACCAACTTCCCAGTGGGTCACCCATCCTGGGATTGCTCTTGCCCCCAACTCGCTTAATTTCGGAGTTCCTAAGAACCCGAAGCCAGTGAGCTTCCAAAAGGCCTCGTGCTAGATGAATGCGGGTGTGTACATATAAGTCACATCACCCACTCTTCGTTGGTCGATGTGGGATCTCACATTTTGCATTTTTTACAACATTGTTAGCCCAATTACAAACAACCAATTCACAACTTTCTTCATACATAAATTATTTTCTAGAGTAAGAAACCATCCTAAAGCTCAACATGCCATAAAACTTCAAATTTAAATAACTAATATAGCTCAATTCAAATATACATATATAGTTATTACCTAATTAAAGTATTACACAAGTAAACTATAATATAAATAAATAGATATACTCATAAATGGTCATGTTTGGTTTAGTTAGGTTTATAAAAGCTCAAAACCAAATCAAACCAAATCATATACGGTCCAATTCAATTTTTAAATTGTTTTTCTTGATCAAAACCAAACCAATAATTACAATTTAGTTCAGCCGATTTCACCAATTCAACCAGATTGAATTGTAAACCAATTTCTCATAAACCAACCTTAGCTCATATTTTCATGATAGCAAAATATGAAATAAAACTTGAACTTAATATAGTGTATTAAGAAAAACAAAAAGTGTAACCTAGAATAATAATAAAAATTAGAATAATTGAATTAATTAGAGTTGTTTCCTTTGGTTTCTAGGCATGTTTTCCTTTTCATACAAGCTGGGGAGGGGATTTTTTCCATCAGGGTTCGAACTTAAAATTACTAGTCTACAACTTAATGTCCTTTTTTATTGGGTTAAACCCGTTGCCATTTTTTTGTCTTTTTTCTTTTGTTTTGGCAACGGAGTAATTAATTCATTATAGAATTGGGCCTTGATCGGCTAATAGCCGACATGAGGTTACTCTTTGGTATACATATCCCAATGGCGACACGCTTCTACTTTCTTGCGACTTTCTGACTAGAGGGAAAGACCGGAGTCTGATTTTCCTGTTACTCTTTTTCCCGTGCCTACCTGTTCCCCCTTATTCTTCTGACACCTGTCCTCTCTCTTAACATGAAACACAGCTCTGTTAACTTTGAATAAAATGAAAACTAAAATGACAGAATAAAATGAAAAGAAATAAAAAATAATAAAAAACAGAAACCCAGCAGCGACCCAAGCAAAAATGCAACAGCCGACCCTAACCCCCTAAACCCCATGTTCTTAATTCTTAGCAGAGAAAAATAAGAACAAACTTACTTTGTTATTATGGCCAGAGAGGGTTTTGTAATTTTCTTGATTCAAAAGAATACTAAAGTTTCATGCTTTATTGTCTGTCTGAGTGTGTTTGTGGTACTACTAGTCTTGATATGAATTCCTGTTTTCCACAGTAGCTCTTTCTGTAGATTTTTTTTTTTGGCTATTTTCACAGTGATTATGAACCAAGGTAATTTACCAAATGTCAGGTCTGATATAAATTTCCATTTGCATCCTAATCACCTTTGTTACAGAAAATCCCTCCGGCTTTTTACGTGCATTTTGCTGGAGAGGTACCTCGGAGGTCTCTTCTTCGGACCCGAGCTGGAACTTGGCATGTTAAAGTGGAAAAGGTTAATGATGGTTTCTTTTTCCAAAAGGGTTGGAAGGAATTTGTGCACGACCATGGTTTAAAGCTTTGTGAATTTCTAATTTTTCGATATGCTGGAAATTCGAAATTTGATGTTGATGTATATGGAAGAAATGGGTGCAAAAAGGAGTTTGTAATGGCGGTTAGCAAAAATGACAGATCCCTTGAGGAGGGACATGATAATGCAATTCATGGAACACAGAATGTAGATGGCCAGGGCTTTGGCTCAGCTGATGGAACTACAACTAGTCAAGCCACTTGTGCCATAAAAAATGAAGTAATTGATGTTGAATCTGATACATCGATGGATATTGATGAGCCTGATTCTCAAGAGGATGAACTTAACGAGGATTCCGAAATTGGGTTGCCTGGTAAGTTTCTGAATGGATAAGTTTTAAAACCCTTTGGAAAACTGCACATGCTCATTTCTTTTGTTAATTCATGCAGGAGAGTTGGGTTCTACAGAGCATTTTTATTCAAGGACTCAAATGGAAAATCCGAGTGAAGCTCTTGAAGCAGCCAAAAAATTCTCTTCTAAGCATCCTTTTTTCAGAGCTATTATGCATAAAGCATATGTGGGCAAGGGAAGACTGGTATCATGGTATGAACATTGGACCCATCATTCTGATGCATATAAGTATACAATAGTTCCTACCTCTTTATTTTGATTTAGTTTTACAAAAGAAGAAAAGAGAAACAAAAAAACTTGAGAGTTGTGATTTCATCTAGACTGTCATGATTGGAAATCATATTGCTGATTCACGTCATCGATCATATCTGCATTTTTCTTGTAACTATTGCACGATCATTTGGAGAAGCATTAGTGCTGTTCGAATTTGAAAGTCCAGGCAGCATTAGTGCTGCATTTTTCTTGTAACTATTGTGCTTGTTCAGTCAGGATTTCTTTTCTCTCATAATTATATTCGTTTGTTGGGCTAGTTTTCTTTTAATTTGGTCAGGCATCAATTGGTGCATATATTGATAGTATATATGCAATAATACTTTTTTAATCTTACTTTTGCAGGTTATACCAAAGAGCTTTCAGAATAGTTGTATTGGAAAAAAGAAGTATGTCAGGCTTCAAGACTCAAACAGGAGGTGGCTTGTGAAGTGTATTTCTGACCGCAAATCTTGCAGGCTCTCTGCAGGGTGGTACCAGTTTGTAAAGGATCATGCTTTGAAAGTGGGAGATGTTTGTGTGTTTGAGCTGATTGACAGAAATGATGCTGTGATGAAAGTTTCTATTTTCAGATGCAACAGTTGAGTTGTTTTTCAGTATGATGGGCAGTTTTGCATGCGACGCCAGATGCTTTTGAGCCATAGGCTTCCAGGTTTTGGCTTGGTTCTGTACATTTAAGAAAGACAAAGAAACTTTCATTTCTTATGTATTTTGAGACTCCAAGGATTTCACTTTGGTCTATCTAGCCTCCTAGTTTGAAAGAAATGGAGATGGTGTGAATTTTGTGTAGACTCATCAGTTATGGACTTGGATGTGGCCGGTAATGCCAAGGTTGGGTTGCTTAACTAGTTTCCCTTAGCCAATGGTTTTTTAAAGTATGCAAGGAGCAAGTTGAGAATATTTACCTCAGCATGTCGTCTAATATCTTTTCTCTTTTCTTTATTTTTTTTGCCAAAAGTATGTCGTCTAAATATCGCTTGTATGAAATTTTGAAGCTATCCGTTATGAGCATTAAAATGACTAATTTGATGAGATCAACTTAAACAACACTTGTTAAACCTTTCCCCCCAAACTATGTTATTGTATTAAAGAAACATTATAGTAAATCACTAGGACTAGGGAGCTTCAATTTCAACCCTATATACTTTTCTCATCATATTCATCTCCTAAAATTTTTCCATAACTTCTCAAAAAAAAATTCCCTTAATAAAACTAAAAATAAAATATTTTTTAGAAGGAAAAAAAAAAAAAAAAAAAAGGGCCAGTCTAAGGCGTTGCTGCCTTTTGTGAAGTTGGGCGAATCTTATCTCTCATTTATGTTTTAGAAAATTTTGCTTCCTCATTTTTAAAACAAAAAACAAAAAAACAAAACAAAACAAAAGATTGAGGAACTTCTCTTTCCTCTGTTTCTCACGGCAAGTTATATACTTATAATCCCAACCCTACATCTTTCACAAACTTACTATTATTTCCTCCCTCCCCAGAAAAAGAAAAATGGCTTTCATCATTTCCAAAGCTCCACCACAACAAAAGCAACCATCTTTCTCAGAAGCTGAGAAGAAAGATGGGCATGAAGAACTCTCAGAAGCACAGAGTTCTTCCATCACCAGGCATGTCTACTTGAAATCATCTGCTGCTGCTGCCTTGGACAGAGATGTTGTTCTTCGACGCATTCGTCACCACAAGAACTTAAGCAAGGTCAAAAGTGCTTTTCAAGCTCTGATGGGCAGTTCACAGGAAGCTACTTCTATGACCTCAGTCGACCAGACATGGCTGCACCAGGAGGACATTTTCTCTTCCCCTTAAGTCTTTAGTTTATTGATCTTGTACTTTCACTTTTTATCTAGTACAAGTAGATGGAAAGCTATTATGTGTTAATTAAGCAGGCTTTGGCCAAAGCCATAATTAACTGCTTGTTAAATACCAATACGGCTTCAACTCATTATGTATCTACTTATGTCATGCCTTCAAGCCATCTGAAGATTATAAGCTTTCTTGCTCATCAAAATTGAAACGTGTATGTTGATCATAATTCATAAACATTCTTACCTGTGAGCTGATATCAGTGGAATCTGCAATCCCCTTGCAGTGGGCAAATGAACAAACACGAATTTTGATATGATCTTGAGCAAGAAACAGGTCACTGAAGGGAAATTTAATTACTTTGTGCATAAATTTAGAGCTTACAACAAACTTTCTGATGGTGGAAAAGTGGGGGAAACAATCGAATAGGAGAGAGATACATTCAATGTTGCCTTTTGGTGATATATTAAAGTGTAATATAGTACAATTCTCTTTAATTTATGAGCAAGTCCATGTTTTAGGGTTTTAGCTGCCAAAAGCAGCTGAATTTTCACTTTGGAACCACTAATGAAATGATGAGTTGGTGAAATAGAATAATGGCTCCAATGGATTTCCCAACCGTAATCATAGATTCTCATTCTAAAATAAACATAAGGACTTAAGTAGGACCAGGGCTCAGGAGGAGGACAAACTCTTAAAAATAATGCTCATAACATATGTATTGCATGCATCTTTCAAATGTTTCTTTCTCATCATCAAAGCTCTAACCAAGCTTTGCCCAGTCCTTAGCCTCCCACCCTACACAGAACTTAGCAGCAGACTAGTGCTGGCACCAAACATGTTTCAAAATATCAGGGTGGAAAAACTCTTTCTTTTATCAATAAAACAAAAAGGAATGAAAAATAATGTCACAGATGCAGATTCTATAAAATAACCAGTTGGCCCATGGGGACATGATCCCTCTCCATTTTCATCATTCATAGGCATGCCCTCCTCAGGGTGCTAAGTACAATACATATCAGCATAGCCCCGACTAAGAGAATACAATATCATAGCACATATCAAGAGAAAAAAATATAAGAAAAGGCTGGCATTTAGCTCGTCACGTTTTTACTCAACAAGCCAGAAGAAGAGAGGAAGCGTAAGGCTTGGTTGGAGTTGTTCAACACCGCATGTGATCTAGACACCTGCATTTTCCTTTTCTCTAAGAACGCCAAGGAATTCTGTAAGCATTTTGGAGCAGGTGTCTCCTTCAAAATAACAGTATCAACCCTGCAAATCAAAATAAAAGGAAAAAAACGAAATTACATATTCATTCAAAATGGAGTGAGATCAAAAGTATTTTTCTCTGTTCTTATAGAAGAGGTCCCTCACCCTGAGCTTTTTAGCCTTTTCTTTTTCTTAGTGGACTTTGAGTCAGTATTCTCATCCTCGGAGTCTGAGTGGAACACTTGTCTGCACATTGAACGTGGCCATTTGGTTACAATCTCATAAGAACTAAAGATCATCATCCACAGACAGATAAGAGAGAGAGAGGGGTCATACTTCTCACGAGCTGCAAGCAATTCAACAATGTTGCTTGGAAGCATCCCTGCACCACCCAAAGATTCTTGGTGTGTTTCAGTTTCAGGGGCATCTTGAACACTTTCAACTCCAGCAGACGGCTGTGGTGTTTTCTTTGGTGTTTTCCTTTGGGCCCATTGTCTACGACGTTCTTTTCCTTCACGAACCACCCTATATAGAGTAATATCAATTTCCGTTAAAATTTATGTCTCAAGCAAAATAAATGCAAAAGGTGGATACCAAAGCTACACAAACTAATTTCATAATTTATTTTTATGTTTCACAAATTGGTGCTTCACCCCCAAAAATGATAAAAGAAAGAGAATCCACAATCCAGTAACACTTCTTGAATCAACTTTTTGAAGGTTTCCTAAGAGTCACCAGATAATGCAAAGCATCCAACTTCTTGTAGGCACAGAAACACACAAAACATTCTCCATAAAAGACTGTCGGATATAACTTCAATGTGATCCAACTAATTCCTTATATCTATTCCATGCTAGTAAATGGATTTCAAGCCTATCAAAGTATCAAGAAGCATAAGAAGAAGAAAAAACAAAATCTTAATAAATTAGAGGACATCGAAAAATTGGAGAAAATAAAAATAGGCCTTCCTCCTACCTCTTTTATATAAGTTCTGTGACTGGTGACAAACACCATGAAGCACAACAAACAGAGTTCTTGGCTTCCTGTAATTTGGGTTTTTTTTTTTAATTCTCTTAAAATTCAGCAACGCAGCTCAACTTAGAATTTGCATAAGAACTCAGGTCAGCTCAATTCAATGAATTCAATTTCCTACAATTTTTAAAAGCAACCAAACAAGACCTTAATTAAAATCAAAACAGTGTTTAGCAAAAGAGAGCAAGGTAAACAAGTGACCCACCTCGCTTTATTCTCTTTCTGGACCTTACTTATTTCTTTGTCTTGTTGTATTCCCTGTTACCATTACCAAAACAATAACCAAGTTCTAAACTTTTGCTTTCTGATATAAAAATATAAACTTTCAATTCTCTTCATAGACTTAGATTACCTGCTCGGCTGTGAGCTCCTCGGGGCGTCCGAATCGTAATCTTCTCCGTCCGACATTTTCCAACCCCCTTTTTTGGTCTTCGGAGAGTTTCAGGAGCGCCTAGGGTTTATGGCTTAAGGCTTAACCAACTCAAAGAAGACGATGCTGCTGATTCTGAAATTTTGGGTCATGGAAGATTTGTTGTGCCCAATTTCAATTAAGTATTGGGTCTTGGGCTCCTGGTCTTATGGGCTAAAGGGTTACCCTGGCCCATAGCTGACTTCCTCTATCTGTTTTTTTTAAAAAAAAAATATTTATGAGAGAGACTTCTTCTATCTTATTCAAACTCAATTTAATTTTTTTTTTCCAACATCGGTTTAATGGTATTTCTCTCCAATTTTGGAAAAGATCTCTGACTCTAATCTCCCGCTAACAGATACATAAACATAAAATTTGTAACTAGTTAAACCTTGATCAGTAACTTTTATCCATAAACTCGAACGCAAGTTACATTAAGGTAACCAACTAACTAAGATCTCACTGCACTTCTTTTCCCAAAATTGAAAGAAAGTCCGAGTTTAATACCCTCTTATCCCATTGAGTAAAACAAAATTATATTGAGTTAAAAGGGAAAGAAATGTAAGTTGCTTTTATTTGGACTTTTTGTCCATTTTAAAACAACACAACAAAAATATAGTAATCATGCCATGATTTGTAGTGCACAACACGCCATATGATTAAAATGCAATATGATTAAAACTGGTAAAATCAAATTAGGATCATAGATTGGTTGGTTTAGTAGTTGATTGGGATAATATTTTTAAATAGTTTAATCTTCCACTAGTGCCATTTTCTGAAATGAAATCCAACAAAATTATGTGGTTGGGAGTATTGGAGAATCTTATACCAAACCTGGTCACGCATATTGCATAAACCTGTCTATTTTGCACTATAATAATATTATATTAGTGAAACAACTTGGTAAATTAGCTTGTAATTATGTGGGATACAGTTGTTTTGCACCGACTTCACTCCAACGGTCAAAAGATGCAGATTATCTGTCGTTTGATGATGCTTGATTGAAAACAACATCCCCCCAGACCCAGAGGCAATGCTCAACTCACTTTTAAGCAAGATGAGCTAAACGTTAGTGATGATGTGACCAAAACAAAGTAGCTAAGCCAAACATCTTGAAGAAGTCGTTGAACCAGCTCCAACGGCAGTTCGGACCTCTGATCATCCATCATTTTTTAGTCAAAGTTTCATGTGATTTACTATTTTGCACCCAATACCTAGATATCTGTCTGTTGCATGGTATGTTGGATTAGGAAGTTGGTACATATGAGATATTGAAGGTCAAGAACTCTTTTAATTTTTCGTCTATGTTGGCTTCTCCAATATGAATATTTAATCATCTTTGGAGCAGATATACAACTAACACACACAAAGAGAGAATATACGTTTCCAGCAATCATTTTTGTTAATGCGTCTTTTTTTTCGAATTAGAGGAGTATCATCATCGTTACTTCGACGCTCGAAACAATAAGTTCACACCACTTTTAAGGGGAGTATCATCATCCTCCATGGCAATGACTAATGATGCTCTATCCATCCACACATAATATTTGTGCCGGTCAAAACCATTTGCCATTTGCTTGCTCGTTGTTATTGGAAAAACAGCTTCCTCCTAATTTGGCTTTTTTGGTGATATTGTCGAACAAACGAAAAGCAATTTCTTTTGGTTGAATAATAATTTGAAGTGGATAGAGACAAAACCATGTGTTACAAAGTAGATGGCTCAGATCAACTCAATTTCGCCTCCAACAAATTTTATAAAGTGTGAGACCCTCCAATCACGCCGCAATGACCATGTCAAGGTTCAATGATATTAGTCAATGTCGAACAGTTGGCGCTTGAGCTTCTCAAATGTTCAATTTCGATGAGCCTAACCTCAATTTACTATATATTAATAAGGTTGAATAACAACACTGCTACTATAACCAGCAATATGTCAATATATATAAAAAAAACAACAAAATATATACACTTTGCATCATGCAATGCAAACAACTAGGAGCTTGTTACCCTAAACAAAAGGTAAAATCGATGGATTAAAAGTAAAAAATTTAGTAAAAAATTTAGGTGTAACAAGATATATGTATTCGCTTCTTATAGTCACATGACTTAACGTTTGCTTCTAGTTACATGACCAATGACCTCACGGAGCTGGAAAGTTTATAAACTTTATTATCCACAAAAATTTAAACTTATATATAAAATTTCAAGGAATTTTTGGAATTCTGTGGCCCACAATCACTTCAAGTCCGCATGTGACTCCACCTCTGCACGTGACTATGTTATTGTGAGAGAAAAATATACATACAACGGATCACACAGTAAATATTTTTCCAACATATAGTATTTATTTTCATCTTCCCTCACATAATTTGGGTCGTATATATATATTATGTGGTGGATAATTTCTCAAATTTTGTGGTTGAAAGTTATTATATATAGTGATGATTAGAATCAAATATGAAAGATGCAGGATGTTTGATTTGTGGTGGGAGCAAGAAATATATTTTATCATGGCAAATGACTAAACTCACTTAGTCTCACTATTCATTAAACAAATCTAGAGCCGTCCACTGATAGATGCCTCTCAATTTTACCCTATAATTGGTAGGGTGGAAAATGCCACGGTTTTCTTCCTTCCCGTGATGGAGAGTGGGACTCGATGGTCAACAACTTCGGCCATCGTGGGCATTATCGTCAAACACTTTGACCTCCTTATTCGTCACGGCAGCCATTTTAGCAAAAACTAATCATTCTTCGATTAAAATTCTGCGAGTTTTTCATTGAACTTCGTTTTCGGTTTTGTTTTTCTTCCGAAAATGACCCCTGGAATGGTTTGGCAACATTTGAATTGGTCAAAACGAATTATGGGATTTGACATCAATATTCAAGAGAGATCCAGAGGCTGCCAACACATGCACGAAGATTTTGGGAAGCATTGCCACGAAGCAATTAAGAAAAACTCAATTGCAAAAGAGATAGCACGGTTTTGCTATCCCCGATTAATAATAACATGTTATGTGAAAATATTATCACGTGTGTTATAATGTTATTGACCGAAAATAGTAAAATAGTGTTATCCTCGTTTCATGAAAATCCTAACAACACTTGCAAGTCCCTTGATATTTGATTATTGGAATCTTTCGGCTAGGTTGAAATCAATCTGCAATATGGAGAAAAGGATCCATGAGATCTTAGCACAGATGTAGTACTGATCAAAGGCACTTCGATGCTTGAGTTATCTTCAAGGCACTTCGATGATTTGGTCAATGTGGGACTTTTGTCCTATGAGGAGGGTACTAACATATGTCCTTATTTCGAACAGGAATGCCCTTGGGTAGCACGGCATGTGTGAGTCAAGTGTATTTATTTCGAGAGCGAGTGCCTTGAAGATAGTGGCGCAACATGTGTCAATCAGTAGATGTGTACCATATTGGTATATCATCAAGGCTTACTGACTTGATCAAAGGCACTTCGATGCTTAAGTTATCTTCAAGGCATTTCTATGATTTGGTCAATGTGGGACTTTTGTCCTACGAGGAGGGTGCTAACATATGTCCTTATTTTGAACAGAAATGCCCTTGGCCTTGGGTAGCACGGCATATGTGTGAGTCAAGAGTATTTATTTCGAGAGCGAGTGCCTTGAAGATAGTGGGGCAACATGTGTCAATCAGTAGATGTGTACCCTACTGTTATATGAGAGACTGCTTGCATGGGGTCGGTCATCAAGGCTTGCCGACGTGGCCCTAGCGTCTTCGGTGACTCCTCAGTAGGTGTAGCGTGTAGGTTAGGCTACTAAATCTGCTTGCTTAGATATGATATAAACACAAACAATAACAATATTGAGGGAAGGTAGATTCAAACATCACCTCGGAGCTTGCGGCCCTACAATGTCTTTTGATTGAGGCTGCATGCCTTTGCTTTGGATGATGCATAGTAGCAGGAGGCATGCTGGGCTGCCCATCCAGAGCCAGCCGCATTCTCTTCTTCTCACGCGTTTTGACTTTTTGCCCATCATTGGCGGAGGCTAGCTGCTCAAAGGACTATAATTTATGAGGTTTTGTGCTTCTCGCTATGAATTTAGGTTTTTGTCACCATCAATTTTTTTAGGATTTTTTATTTGTTGATAACAGTTTTCATACTTAGATGAAATCTTGCAGAGGACTATAATTTATGAGGTTTTCATACTCACACAAGTCACAAAAATAAGCCCAAGCTATCCTTATCAGAGTGAGATCCAATCATATTTTCTCTGTCTCCTACTTTTTATGCTTCATTTTTCACTCTGTTTGCTTTCTACTTCAAGTTTTTGCTTTCTAGTTATATATTTTTATATTTCTTTATAAAATTCACTTATACTGTCTAATTTAGTACGTAAATTTTACGGCTTTTAAATCTTGAATCCGCTACTGCATAGTAGTAGTGACCAAACTCGTTAACCAAGTTTGTGATCCCGACCCTGCTGCAATTTTGAGGCTAAAACTTATTACACAGAAGAGAGAAAACATGCCGATGCCAAAAGCATCTGGATTTTTGTATTTGTGTGTGTTCATTTAAAAAGGAAAGGCATATAGGAATATAGTGGAGATGAAGCTGCTGGACCGGTGAGACCCCACCTCCCACCTTCATCAAATGAAACCAATTTGCTAATAAAATAAAAATGGTGTGTTCATATGCTGTCCACACACAACCTCTGTGTCAGTCAAACCATTTATAATTTGCAAGCTGACCTCAACATTCCAATACCTGTAATTTCCAAGTCCCTCCGAGGTCATTTCTGTACCAAAACATTTCTTCTAGTTGCAGAAACATAAAAAAGGCATCTTGCCCGTTCAAGTCTTTTCAGCAGAAAACAACACATTGACAATTTGACGCCCCAACATGTATTTTACGTTTTAGGAGTTGCAGAGAGGCTTGGAAAAGAAAACGAGAAAGCTTTTTGCTTTGATGAACAAGAAGCTCAGCTAGCAGCAACATTCAACTTTGCTGAATTAAGAAGAACCAGAGACCCCATTAATTTCATGCAATTGCCCATATCCAATCCCCATAAACAAAGCAGTTAATTACACCTTGAACAGGAGAGCCAGAGCAATTAATACAACCACCATTGAAGAAGCTCCAGACCAGAGGTAAGCTCTCATAAATTATAACCCAACAAACTCAAAATCTTTATTATGAACTCAGAAGCATTTATTGAAACAGATGGCTTCCCAACTGTCATATTTAATTGCTCAATTTTGAAGCTTTCATCTTTATTAAAACCCAGAATCTCTCCTGGTCTTCTTTTTCAAATTTCACTTCAATCAACAATTTAATTTGCAGAGAGGTGACGAATCTGATGACTGATAAGCACCCAGCTTCCTCGGAACCCAATTGAAGATGGTTCTCCACCAAAAGTCTCTGACTTTGATCACTATCATCACCGTCCTTATCACTACAACCTCCATACCCACCATAGCCAGAGCTCAAAACGCAAGCTCCTGTAACCTCACATGCGGATCGGGAAAATCAGCCAAGTCGGTTCAGTACCCATTTGGGTTCTCAAAGGGATGCGAAATCCCATTGATCTGTTCTGACAAAAACGAAATCAAACTCGGCGAATTCACAGTCCAACACGTAACCAGAAGCAGCATCGTCGTCCACCTCCCTGCACAATGTAACAGAGAGTACCAATCCATAGCCCCTCTCTTTGGCCCAAACTTCGGCCCAAGCTGGAACAACAGCCTTCTCTTCCAAAACTGCACATCTTCACCCCCCGGCTGCCAAATCCCAGCTGAATTTGTTCAGAAGCGGTTCAATTTATCGAGCTGCGATAATATCACCTGTATGTCACCGGCGCCTAACGGCTCCGATATTATGAGATTGAATCAGACCCGGTGCAAATACTTGTTCGGGTCGTTTTCGGTTCAGTCGGGTCGGGACTCGCTGCTGTCGCTCGAGTTCGAGACGCTTCAGTTGGGTTGGTGGGTCAACGGCCCTTGTAAATGCCATTTGAATGCCACGTCTACGACGGTGAAGCTCGGTGAGGGGAAGCCGGCTGGGTGCCGATGCAGCTGCAACGCTGGGTTTGACGGCGACGGTTTCACACTCGGGTCGGGTTGCCAGCCAGTGAGCCAACCGGGTACTGTTTATTTTTGAAGTGTTGAAATTTTTTTAGTCGTGGTCTTTGACGGGCAAATGAAGTGGAAAAGTCACAGTTGGGCACGGCGGGGTTTTTGGACTCGTCCAATGATGTGCTAACACGTCATTATTTATTTATTTGATAAATGATTTGTTTTTTTGGTGTGACCAAAAAGTCAATTAAATTGGAAAAAGTGAGGGGTGCATGGTAAATTTTGGTTAGAGCTTCTAAATTCAAAATGTGTCCAATTGCAATTAATTAATTAGTTTCATGATATATTAAGACAGAAAGTCAATTTGTTTGATTTTGTGGTAAACTCTGCAGGCAGCCACATTGGATTTGATTTGGTCATAGCAATGTCGGTGTGGCCTAAAAGCTGGAAGCTTTACTTGAATATGAATTGATATGAGTATTTTGAGCATAATTTTAGGAAGAATTAAATGTGCCAAATATATAGTCCCTGCAGAGTTGCAATGAATTTTCAATATTCTAATGCTTATTAGTTTAATGTTTATGCCAGAATTTTTATTCTTTTGTTTTGAATGGTCTCCTTACCAACCAAAGAATCCTCCAAAGTCAAGACCTTTGGCCAATTTTCCATGTTTATTTATAGAGGGATATTAGGTGAAGCACATGCCTTTACTAGATAGATTGGGACCTTGGATCAATACAAGGGGAGAGAAGACTTGCAAAGTTACAACATCAGTTTCTTTGGTGCAACTGTTCATGCAATAGGCTTGCTATCTGATGTAACTAAGCTTGATAGTAGAAGTTATCTAATTGGCATCTCAATTCTTTATGGGGATGTATCACACTTTGTGCAGATGCTTGGTAGTGACCTTTACACCTTTGGATTTGTAATGTGTTCAGGTCCCTGAAACCTTCTCGAGAGTAAATTTTGTCGAAATAAATAAATACTCGCTGGCCTGTGATAGTTGGAAAGTAACACTCAGAGGAAGTGAGAATTTTTTATTTTATCATTGACCATTTACTCAGTGATCTTGCATTCCAGTTCTCTATATGAATTAAAATACATCTGTAATCATTAACAAGAACGTACATCTTTAGTATTATGAAACTGAAATGTATATAGCATTGCAATTTCAAACCGTGTAATCTGTTCTAATAATTTTTTTTTTTACTCGTTGCCATGTCTCTAGATTCTCGTTGCAGTGCTTCAAAGTACGTGTCTGGTCGTTGTGGGGGAACAACTAGAGTTGGTGTTCTTATCGGAGGTAAATTTTCTACTCTTTTTATTTTTTCAAAATTTATCATATGCGCAGCTATGCTAGCTTATTTTCCTTTTCGATTTGTTGTTTCCGACGAAATACTTGGATATATCTGCTATAAAGTTATCTTATTCTTTGCAGTCTTGTGAAAAATTGTCATCATCAATATGTGTGTTTACTGCTTTTCGTTGCAGCTATGGACATGGTGGTTTTTACACATGTAATCCATATGAGTTGATTAGTTGTCCTGTGGTTTCCTTTCATTGAATTCCTAAAGTAGATTCCCTTCAAAATGAATGCACATGGTAGTTTTAAGTTGCTGATGCAATGGTGCTGCGTATTTCATCAAAAAAATAAAAGTAAAAGATTGTGCAGCACACGTTTCTTCGTGCTTCGAATCTCTGTTGTCTATGTCCGGCTGTACAGTTTACTTGCACGCACCTTCCTTTGCCCTTTAATTGATATTTGTCGAATAATCAACAGGTTTGTTGGGTGTTTTCAACAAAAATCTTCAAAGAATTGATCATGGTTTAGCTCAACTGTAGAATAACAAATTTTTGCATGCCTTTTTATTTTTTCTGGATAAGCTTAATTCTGACATGATATTTCTTAAAGACATCAAAGGATCAAATGATAAACATGCTGGTGATACAATTTGGCTCTGTCCTAGTAGCCTTAGCTGAGATTTTGTACATTACTCAATTAAATTTCATATCTTTGGTTATACTCTCTGTGTGTGTGTGTGTGTGTTTTTTTTCTTTTTTTTTTTTCTGAATATAAACATTATATTTGGTTATATGTGGGACCTTTTATATAGCATCATGTGTGGCTTGCTTTTTTCTTAGGGATTGTTGCTGGAGCTTTCTTAATGGCCAGTCTATTTCTTCTCTGTTACTTTGTTCGACGCCGTTCCACTTGCTTGAGAAACCAGCTGAGTGCAAGGCGCCTTCTAAGCGAGGCTGCAGGCAACTCTAGTGTTCCATTATATCCCTATAAAGAAATAGAAAGAGCCACTAATTGCTTTGCTGAGAAACAAAGGCTCGGCACAGGGGCTTTTGGTATAGTTTATGCTGGAAAACTCCACAATGATGAGTGGGTTGCCATAAAAAAGATTAACCGGCGAGACACCAACAGCATTGATCAAGTCATGAATGAGATCAAGCTCCTTTCCTCTGTGAGCCACCCGAATCTAGTACGCCTCTTAGGTTGCTGCATAGAGGGAGGTGAACAGATCCTTGTCTATGAATATATGCCTAATGGAACTCTATCTGAACATCTGCAAAGAGAGAAGGGCCAAGGACTTCCATGGACCATAAGGCTCACGATCGCTGCCGAAACTGCTAATGCTATAGCCTATCTCCATTCTGCAATGAATCCACCAATCTATCATAGAGACATCAAATCCAGCAATATACTCCTGGACTACAACTACAAATCAAAGGTAGCAGATTTTGGTCTTTCTAGACTTGGGATGACAGAATCATCATACATATCAACAGCACCACAAGGGACTCCGGGCTATGTAGATCCTCAATACCATCAAAATTTCCACCTTTCTGATAAAAGTGATGTTTACAGTTTTGGGGTAGTGTTAGTAGAGATAATAACCGCGATGAAGGTGGTTGATTTCGCTCGAACCTCAAAGTGAGGTTAATTTGGCTGCACTTGCTATTGATAGGATTGGGAAGGGATGCGTGGATGAGATAGTGGATCCCTTTCTTGAGCCAAACAGGGATGCTTGGACTCTTTACTCAGTTAACAAGGTGGCTGAGCTTGCATTTAGGTGCCTTGCTTTTCACAGTGACATGAGGCCTTCTATGATAGAAGTGGCAGAAGAACTAGAGTACGTCCGGCGCAGTGGGTGGGCAACAATGGAGGAAAATATATGCATGGAATCATCTGTGGCATCCTCTTGTTCATCGCCATATAACGGAAGTGAGAAGTCGTTGGGAAGTGTGATGACTAAGAAGGCCGGCATACGAAGCCAAAGATCAATTGCTTCACTAAGGGTGGATAGTTCTCTAGCTACCATGGAGGAGGACAAGGATAGCTCCCCTGTTTGTGTACATGATCATTGGTTAAGTGAACAGAGTTCACCTTCAACAAACAGCTTATTGGGTAATACAGTTCACACATAAGATTAAGACAGACTCTACTCTTTTTGTGTGCTTAGCCTCATATATATTACCATCGTATAAAAAAGAACTGTTAATAGTGAAAACCATTGAGGTATTTTTGTCTTGTTATTGTGCTTTGATTCTCTTGTTTACTCAATTACAGAGTAGAAAATGTAGAAAAATAAGATAAAGGAGTGCAAATGGATAAAATATGAATGCGAAACTCGTGACATCTAATATACGGCCACCATTTCTGCATGAAAAAAAAAATACGGCCACCATAATCTCTGTATTTGATATACAAATTTCAAATCATACATTAGTACCAAATACATTGTGGATTCATTAATAAATTGTGCATTTTGTTGGATTCAAAAGCATCTTGATCATTATTGCATTTACTTTAATCCATTATATATATATATAATTAAGATATCGCTTTATATAATTTAAAAAAAATAGATGCAAAAAAATACAATTGTACAATGATTGGTTGCTTAATAGTACCTTATCAAAGGATAACAAATTAAAATGATAAGATGCAAAACCTTCAAATGGGCGCACGACAATTTTTTATTGTTATTATGATTTTGCTACATCCAAAATTCTCTTTTGGTGATCAACTTATAGGCAGCCTAAATTATTTAGGGTCACAAACTTGATGACATTCTTGTTGAGTTGGCCAGCAGTCCTGTCTAATGGCGCAACACCAGCATTGTCGTCCCTGAGTTTGTGAACATTGTTCTGAGCAAAACGTCAGTTTGCTCCCCCATACTTTCACAACATCACCTCTCACCCCTAGACTCTCAACCACATTGCTTTGCATGCTGCTTTCATTGCCTGTTTATAAACAGTGTCACATGGAAAAATTAATTAATAAATAAATCTTGATTTGAGATGTTAATTAATCTTGGTTTGACAAGCACGAAGTGGAGATAAATCATGTGCTTACATTCAGAAAGAGCCAAGAGGGATATGAAGACCATGCAAAACAGAACCAACTGCACCTTCATTGCCATTGATGATTTGTTTGAGAGAGAGATCAAGATGCAAACCTTGTGGTGATATGAGGTCAAACTCTTGTTGGGTTTTTATAATAAGATAATTTAAGCCTCAATTTATTAGTGAGGATCCATGGTGATATCATAGAATCCAACAATACTAGAAAAGTAGTGAGCTAACTGGAACTGCTTTAAAGTTCTTAATTGTAATTACCTTTTATAGTAAATCAAATCTAAAATCAAATATGAGGTCCTTGTTTCTGTTAATTTTGGGTTAGGTGAAGGGTTGTGCATGCATCTAGTGCAAATCCAATCCCCTCCACTTGTAATGGTTTAACCTTTTTTTTACAGTTGAATGCAATTAGATGTGAATTACATGGTCACAAATCCAATGAAATCCGATTCAATCTATGATTCAGTGTGTTTTTACCAAACCTTTCACATTTCATTCATACATAATTCCCTTATTGCATGTTCGCTTATTTGTAACGGGAGAAGTCATGAACGAGAGAAATCCAAAATAATGATGTCACATTAAAAAAGAAAAGGTAAATAAATATAAATAAAATCTGTAAAATGTAAGAAGTAAACTTGGTTGTGTTAATTCATCTTTGATTTGACAGGCATGGAGATGATAGATGCTTACATTCAGTAAGAGCCAAGTGGGCTACGAAGACGATGCAGAACAGAACCAACTGCACTTTGATTGCCATTTGATGTTTTGTTTGAGAGACTGATTTGATGCAAACTTTGTTGTTGTGGTGATATGAGGTCAAAACAGTTTTATTACGAGAAAATTTATTAGTGAACATTCATGGTGAAATATTAGAATCCAACAATACTAAAACGGTTGTGATTGTCTTAGTTCATCGGTTTCTTTTGGGTTACGGTCAATCTAATGCAAATCCAATATACTTGTCGTTTTACCATTTGTAATTGAATGTCTTTATTTTCTAAACATTCCCCATTCAATATACTTGTCGTTTGGTAAGTTGGATTATGTAGTTGGATAAGATTTATAATCCTAATCAAATGTTTGGTGCCCTAAAAACAACATGGATTGGATTATTTCTAATCGTACACTAAAGTCAAATGTAGTAAGATTATGAATCCTACCAAAATGTTGCGATTAAGTTGAATTGGACTATGTCTAATCCTACCAAGCCATGTAATAGCACATTTCAATTAATCCAACCCCATAATCATGTGTAGTACCAAACACATCATTGAGTTAGTGTTATCATTTCCAATCCAATGCAATCCAATTCTATCTCATAATCCAATCCAATTCTAGTCACCCACCATGGAATTGGATTAAATTTGCAAGAATTAACTAACATTTAGTCTAGTAGTATTTGTCTTTATTTGGTTGGAGGAGGTCTTAGGTTCAACTCACATGAATGACGAGTATGATATGTATTTATAATGAGTTCGATACTTAAATATAAATAGCCTTATTGTTATCACACAACTTTGTAGTGTATTGGCCTGCTGTGAAGATTAATTTATGATACTTGGATTAGAGTCGCGGTGCAGTAGTAGAATTTTTCCAAACTCAACAAACAAGCCGTTGTTCGTACGCGCTTTGTATTGTCAAATTGCATAAAATTTAAAAGCCTGATGGCTCCCAAAATACTTTTCAAAAGTGGTTCAAGCCAGTTTATTATTTATTGATTTATTGTACCACGTTCAAAAATTAAGCAAAATTCAGCCGAGGCACAAGTCTCTCTGTTGAAGATCCAATTACAGAGCCTAAGCTAGAAGAAGGTATAGCTAGGCTCAGGGGCTAAGGGGTGGCAACCTGCGTTACATTCTTCTCGAGTTGGCCAGCAGTCATGTTGGAAGGCGCAGCACTGGCATTCTAGACCTGTAGCTTTCTTACATTTTTCTGAGCAAAATGTTAGTTTGCGGCACCTGTTGCTCTCAGTGTCAACAGTTGCGGTGATACGAGGTCAAAACATTGTTGGGTTTTGACAACAATAAAATTGGAAAGATCTTAATTGTAAACAAAATCATCTTTTATTTGTAAGCGGATTAATTGTAAATATATATATATATATATATTAGTTTTGGCAAGTGATCAGTTGTTTCAATTCAAATCTGTAATTACCTTTTATGGAAAAATCAAATCTGAAGGTCCCAGTTTCAGTTTGGTTTTGGGTTTTACCAATGTCATGGAATCTGCCATCCAATTCTGTTTCAATCGGTCTTATAATTTTTCTCCAGGTTGTGTGTTCGAATCCCCCTCCCTCAATAGCACTTGTACCAACTGGCAGAGAAGCTCCGCTCAGAATTCATTCCAGGAAGGTGTATATTATTAATGATTTCTAAGCAAAGTATCAAAGTTACATTACAGGGACTCTCTTCCATGATAGGACCTTACAATTGCAGTACAAATTTAACCTGTAGAGAAAGCTATGAGCTTGCAGGAGTTAGCCAATAATGCACTGGAGGCATCTGTTCTGTTCAGGATCGGCAATCGCTATCATTTGCGATATTAACCTGCAGGTTGAAAATTTTCAAGATTCAGTCTCACATGAAATGCAATGGCAATATTGTCAGAAAGATTATACAACAGATATATGTCATTGGAACTCAGCAGGGTGAACAACTCAATATTAAGCAATCTCTTCAAAGACACTTGAAGTATAAGTTACTCAGCTGGACAGTTATTACCTCTGTATGTAAATCCCTTAAGAACCAGGTGGGTTCTTCTCCAAAAGAAGTTAGCAACTATCCATGACTTCTTGGATCAGCAACTTGGTGAACCTTTCTGGCTTCAGCACTTGAAAACTGCCCCACTACACGAGCGTGAGGTATGGAGGCTTCTCCACGGGCGAGGGCATCCACATTCTCAAGCAGGTACTTCTTTGGAAGCCTACCTACTACGTTACCCTCTTCATTGCCCTTTTTATCTAGGAATGCGAAGTGTGGAATACCCTCAACACCAAACTCATCAAGCTCCTGTTCCCACTTTGTGTTGTCAACATTCAGCATAACAAAATTTACACGACCCCTGAATAAAAAGAGAGGTAAATGTGAAAGATGATAACAGATCTATGGTAAAAGAAGAAACTGTGCATGAGGTAAACATTTCAGGAATGCGTGAGCTTTGAGAATGGAAGACTGTGAAGCTCTTACATATTTAGAGAATCTTAAGGGTTTCAAACATAAATACCCACGAAGGAACATTCACTATTTTCAAGCTTGTAGTAGAGATGCAATTTTAATCAAGAAGAAGTTAGAACTTGAAGATCATACTTATACTGCTGCTCAACTTTATAGACATCTGGAGCTAATTCCTTGCATACTTCACACCAATCGGCATAGAACTCAACAACAGTAGGCTTCCCATTTGACAGAGCCTAATCAGCATAAATACAGAAGATCATTAGCAAAAACAGTAATGATATCACATTGAAGATTATGTAAAGATTCATTCACATGCATGTACATTATGGAAAACACAAACAGATGATTGAATACATGGGGAAATAACAAATCCAGAAAAAGCTTGCGTAAATAATTTGAGAACTTAGAAAATATAAGTAACAAAAGATAGAGCATACAAATCCGCTAAAGTTTAAATTCCATTATGAAATAAGGTTTGAGTCCCATCATTGAAATAGTTCATTTGTACTGAAATATCTAAGGTATTGCTTGAGGTTATAGAAACCTTTTACTAGGTTCTCAACCATGCTCATCACAACTGCATACCGACCCATCTACATAACCTGTTACACGAGACAGTAAAAAGAGCATAGCTAATTGAACAAACCTCTTCATAAGGTAAGGCAGCAACAGATAAGTCCTTCAAAGAAACACCAAAATCTAGTCGTCCTGATAAGAAAAGTGCTAGTGCTGCAAGAGTAGAAACCAATGCTACTTGCTTGTTGGTATTTTTGTTCGGAAACTGTGGAGGGCCAGATTCTCTTGAGGAACTCGTAGCTTGGCTACTGCTATCATTGCCTGAGCCTGGCTCAACAATCGATTTCGCCTGAATCAGAATAGTTGATGAAGATAACACTAGTCATACGATAAAATGAACTTGAAAAACTTTTCAAACAAGAAATTTAACCAACACTGGCTCAGATATACAACAATCCACAAAAATAAGGACAAGCACCATAATTCAGGAGAAATTAAGTTTTTTTTCGTATATAAAGAAACACTTTTTCAGACTATGAACTAATGAGCATGCATACTTTGCCAGATGATCAACTTTGCAGTTTCCTTCACTTATGCAACAAAATTATGACCTTTTGCTAAACTTAAAGCTCAAAACTTTGGATGCCCATATAGCAAAAATGAAGGCACTAAACTATTTTCAATGGCCCAACTCATAAATGTCAAATCTATCAGCATACCGATGGAAAGTCTATATATAATCATAAACTCCACCTTTTATCAATTAAAAACAACAACTTTGACCTGAACACTTGAAACCCAGTAAAATTAAATGGCAAATATGCAGAATATTGAAAAGGGAACACTCGTAGCCCTCCAACTAGGGCTTCTAAGCTTCTGCAGAAAATATTAGAGGCAAAATTTAAGCGTACCGTTGTGGAGGTCTCGGTTGGATCTGGGGTTTGTTGGCAAGAAACGGTTGGAAATCTGCGGTGCTCGTTTCGGAAGTGAAGAGGGGTTCTAGCATGTTGGGGAAGCTGAGCAACCTGGAAACATGGCCGGAATCTATGGAGACCAACTGGGTTTGAAGCCACGCGAGCCATTGCAGATAACTGGTGACACTTTGGGTTAAATTAATGGGAAATAGCGGTATATGCCACCAAAATTATAATCTTAAGTGAAAATACCACCCATTTTCAAAAATTGTAAAACTATCACCTATAAATATATATTTATTGTCCACTTATTGCACATATATCACTGTTACAGGAAATTTTGGTCTCTAGCTCCCTATTCACTCTCTCTCGTTCGCTTGCTCTCTCTCTCTCAGCTCTCTCTCACAATTCTCTCTTCCTCTCTCAGCGCTTTCTCTCTCCATCGACCACCACCACTCTCTTTCTCCCTTTGTCGCGAAAACCTAAACAGCACTCTCTCTTTCTCTCTCTCAGTCAATGTTAGGTTTTGTTGAGGGGTTCTTGAAGATGAAAGAGAGGGTTTCTTCGTTAAATGCTCTCTCCCTTCAACAATCTCTCAGTTCCCTATCTTTTCATGTCTTCAATCGACGTCTTTCTCTTCTCCTCTCTCCCTTCAGGGCCTCAAAAAACCCTAATTCTTGGTTTCCAATTCTGACTTTTTTCACATACTTCCTCCTCATTCTCAATCCTCTCACAGACAAAATTCGTGCTTTTCTTTAGGTGTTTCTGGGATTTCCAATTTGGTTATGTGCGCAAAACGAGTGATTCTAAGTTAGGTTTTGTATTTGTTATTGACTAGTTTGTCTTTTTGTATGGTTTTCATTTGAGAATGATAATTTCACTAACCTGTACTCTGATTTTGTGAAGTTTAGTAATTACAGAGATTGGAAATTTATGTATTTGAACTTGTGAATTACTTCATGCTTGGATGAAACTTCTATTGGTCTGATTGATTTTGCTTTATTGATGTAGCCTCTCCAATCAATTTCCAAGTCCTGGAATTGCATAACAGAGAGCAGAATGGTCGGATTGATGATTTATCAGCTTCTAAGGTAAAGGGGGAACTACATAAGTGTTTGAATGGGCCTGTTCCAGTTGCTACGGTCTTGTTGCCTCGTGGTTTAATCAATTCAGGGAATCTATGCTTTCTCACGCAACGCTACAGGCTCTTCTATCTCCCTTCTCCTTTTGTTCAGCTTCTCAGGAATTGAGAACTCGCAAAGTGCCTAAGGTTTCTTTTGTTTACTCGATTACTTTGTATTTACGTGGTTTTAGTAGAATTGCTATTTGCAAAAAACAAAATTTATATAGATTGCTGAATTCAGAAAAATAGGAAGCTACCTTGCCTATGCTTGTTCTTTTTCTGGCTAATCACTTAACTAATATGTTGTCCATTTGAATTTGATTTTATATAGATTGGGTGCATTTGCAGAGTTCGTCTCTTGAATTTGACATGCCTAGTGGTTCAAGTTCAAAGAACAAAGATGCAGGTGTTCTTGAGACTGGTAGGCCTTTTAGCCCTGCCATGTTTGAAGGCGTTCTTTAAATTTTTACTCCAGATGTACGAACTAGGATCTTGGGCAGGCCAAGGTGTGTATCTATCTGGGTGAATAATTTTCTGTTCTAGGTTTTGTCTTTTTGTATTTTTTTATTTCTATGTTGAGCCTTCTTATTGCAAATTTAATCCTTGATGGTATTGCTGGCTGAAATTGTAAGGCATGATCATTGCAAAAAGATTTAGACACATGCATCTATTTGTGGTCACAAAAGTTGTCCTTCCCTGCCACTTTTTTTCTTTTAAATCCCTTATGGATTCTTATTTTGCCATTAATTTCAGTTATTTCTATGAACCATATGATTTTCATTTTTGAGACCTTGAGTAGGACAGTTTCTGTTTGGTTTGCCTTTGTATCTCTCACACTAGATGCTGATAAAGCCTCCTTCCAAGGAAAATTCCATTGAGATTTAGTTAGGATTTTATTACTTTTTATTTTTATTCTGATAACTCGGTACTCTAGTTTTTTCACTAGTTTTAGATAACAAGGATGATGAAGTGCGAGTCAGCAGAACAAGTGTGACCTTATTGTCAATCTTAAAACTTCAGCAAACCAAAAAGTAGGTAAACTTAGTTTTCATCCCTTTCAAGCTTGTTCTGGTGCTTTGGATTTTGGATTGCCATATACAATTTAATAAGTTAAGTTCTTTACTTTCCTTTTGGTCTTGGCAGTTGTTGTGGTGGGATAGTGTAAATTTTAAATCCAAAGCTTTTGACTTTGATGATGGTAATAAATTTGCTCATTTTATTAAAATAATCATGAATCATCATTTACAACATAGGTCAGATTACAAATGTTGGTACTACTATATCTGCTTGTTTTTGTAATTAGTGGGGCTAATGCTGATGGAAATCAGTTTGGTCCCCCATAAGTCCTTCATCCTGATGATGTCCTTTTTTTTTCCTCATTATTGATACCTTAGAATGTATAATGCTTTTGTCTAATATATGTACGCATTAAATTTTTTTGCAGTTTACGAGTATCACTCTTCGTAGAAAAGGTGCTGACATTCATGTAGATGTTGGTTTGTGTATCACTCAGGTATTGCTTAAATATTTTACTTCTTTGAAGTTCTTTATATGCTTTAATACGAGAAACTCTTGAAGATTGAGTATATGAGATGGAGAAATAGAATAATCTCTTTTAACTTTGGCAATATCTAATTGTTTTTAGGTCACCAACAAACTCAAGTGTAAGAACTCAAATGGGTTTCATTGGTTTTGTGTATTTGGATCGTTTTTCTGATTGGATATTTTGGGCTCTGTTTTAGGTTGCTTGTTTGCAATTAATTTTGGCTATTTCTATGAACCCTATAATCTCGTACAAGAAATTCAAAAGGGAAAGAAGGTTTGACTAAATTTTCATATGGCCCTTGAAAGAATGCATGTCCTACTTGAACAAGAAAAGTATATGATCGTTTTTGAGTCTTTACACTCTTTGGCTGACCTTGTCCAAGCAAGTATTGGATGTTTTATAGGAACAACAAATTAGTGAAGTACTCATCCTAGCTTCAAATCCCATTGGGAGGTAAAAATGATAACTAGGATTTTAGTTTAATAGAAGAAGTCACTATTTTGTGCAGTGTATATATTGCTGGAATTTATCTGTGACGCACTATGTAAAGTAAAGTGGGTTTTATACCAATATTAGTCCTATCACGGTTCTTGAATATTCATGTTAATGACTTTTCTTGAGAAATCTTGTACTTGATAATGTCTAATTTTCTGTTTACATGTTAAAAGAAGATATTTTGTCTATTTATATATTCTTCCTTCCTGGATGGTGCTTAGGACTCGATAAGTTTTGGGAAGTACTCATAATTGTACTTTCGCCTGAGTAGGAATTTTTTTCCCAGTTTGCAAGAATTGTTCATCAAATTTATATAAGTTTGTAGATAGCACAAGCATGCACCTTTGAAGAAGCACATATGCGATTCTCATCCAACCAATTTCGTTGTAACAAATTATGTATCTCTTACTCTGTTTTTTCCCTCAGGCTGGATTAGCTCTTGGAGAGTTGCGAAAGGAAAATAATTCCTAAGAAGCCTTTGGCCAGTAACTAATCCACTTTCAAGTCAAGAACATCTTTTACATCCTCAACTTTTACAGAAGCCTCTCCGCCCATTCCTTGCTCGAGGGTATTTTGACGATGTAGGAGTGTAAAATGTGATTCCATTAAGGACGTCGTGTCCTTTTTGTAATATGTTGTAGATTATGAATATATAATGGGAATGTGGAGTTTTTGTATTGCCTTTGTATTGCTCCCCTATTGTATTTGTATTGTCATCGTATTGCCATTGTAGTGTTGTGTTATTGCACTTATATTTCTATCTTATCACCTGTTTTTCAAGTCTATCTTGTGAAGGAACTTATAAGGATATTTTGTAAAAGAAAACGCTTGATTGTATTAGTTTATTTTGTAAAGGAAAATGTTAGATCATTATTCTTTATCATATAAATAAGGTATAACAAGCACCGTAGATGTATCTCTTCAAAGTGATTGATTCGTGTTCAGCTATTGGTGTAAGAATGTGATTCCATTATTGCTTTTTTATTGATTATTTATTATTGTAAGAATGTGATTCCATTAAGGACGTCACGTCTTTTTTATAAATCAAACTCATAGTTGCTTTCCATGCAACAATTACATATATGAAGATTAAGACGAATAATATATCGTATCACCAAACATAATCAAATCACCAAATGTAATCATCCTTTTCTTCAACCCATCACGAAGCATTTGCATATTTATTCATACCTTCCTTTTTTTGTAAATTATTTTTTTGTTGTTATTATTTTTTAAAATAATTTCTTACAATGTCTTACGGTGCAATTATAATGCACCTACCGCCTGTTTTTGAAAGGCACGTTGTTTCTTTCTCGTCGTCTTTCTTTTTTAATGAAGTAGGGCCTAAACCGTAAACCCATTGATGAGCCGTAGTCAATATACATACAATATAATAGCAATATTAGGCCAATATACATACACTAGAGAGGCAATATTAGGGCAATATAACGGCACTACAACAGCAATAACATCACAATATACATGCAATAGTGTGGCAATATGCATACAATATGTACGCAATACAAAGGCAATATTAGTACAATACGCATGCAATAGGACAGCAATATTAAGTCAATCTACATGCAATACACACACATCCATTACAGACTACAATTTAGACATGCAAAATAAATCGCCACCGAACCCTAACAATTCAGACTACATTTTATTATCTTTAAAGCTGTCGTCTAATACGTTCCCAAGCTGTTACATTTAGGTTTTTGTTTCCTGTGATTCTATACAACGATTTTAACTAGAAAACCAATTATAATGCTTTATTAACGAATATATATGCTCAAAAATTATTTCTTTCATAAAACTTGAAAATTCAATTGTTATTACATAGTCAACCAATCTTTGCTCTATTACATACATACTTCCTACCTATAATTATAAATCATGGAGAGCTCACAAATTCTACTAGTTTGATCTTAACTTCACCAATTTGTTCTTCGGTGTATGAGTTAGCTCTCTCTTCTTGCACATTTTTCAAGCCGTTCTATTCTCCTCCCGTGTAGCAATATCAGCAACAAGAAGTTATCTACAGATCTGAAATCATAACTGGAGATGATTCTCAATTAACAAAGAGGAAAACCATTTTCTTTTATAGCTTTGGTTCTGAAATATAACAAAATGCAAAGACCTTTGCTTCTGAAAAGGAGCAAAAGTTTGTCAACCAATTCATAATAAAAAAGAAGAAACTAGTGAACCTAACCAGAGAAATGCTAACCTGCAAAACCAACTTCAATACTTTAACCACAACATAAATACTTGAGATTTTCTTCTCATGGATTATGATTAGAGGATTTTCCAATTCCTATCAGCACATACACAAGTTTGAAGATAATCAGCATCAAGCAAAAAGGGACTTGAGGTGCTACTAACTTTAGCAACCAGCCCTCTAACAGTTTCAAGACATAGTTATCGCTGAATCAAACTAAAACTTACACATTTCTGATTGTTCTGGTTGGTGATGAAATAAGGGGATATGTAGCCCCTGTCTAGCTTCATTCCCTTAACAACCTCCAACTCATTGGCCAATGTTTTCCCATCCTGCAGAAATTAACATAGTGTGAAGCTTACATGTTTTGGGTATCATTTGGGAATAAAAAAACTAAAATAAAATTATTTGCCCTCCAATATATTTCTGTAAAAATTTCATAAGACCCATACATACCTCACTTTAAAACAACAATAAAAAGAAGCTGTTATCATCCAGATTTTAGCCCTTGCAATACGGTAACTACACTAATATGCCTATGACATATCTGCTGACTAGAAAAGACATAGGCAAATAAAGTCACATACCCATCAGCACAGCCACTGTCCAGGTCGTGATGAGATACAAGCCAATAGACGACCACCACCAAATTACTCTTCAATATGTTGGTCAAGGGTGCAAATCTCTTTGACGCTTCTCCAACTTTCTTACTACATGGTTGTTCTTCAGACCCTAATCATGAAGCACAACAATTTAAATTCATGTCATTGAAGAGGAACCACAAGAATCTAACTTCCTAATACAAGCGCAAAACCCATATGTATGCATAATCGGTACATCTATAAATTCCCACATGCCTAAATATTAGATATCAAATCATTAGATGACTAAACAGTAAATGCATAACCTATTTGCTAATCTGTATGCAAAACTAGAAATAACTACAAGCATCAGCGTGAAACATGAAAAGAAAGTTAAAAGATGAAACATGCAGATGCAAGGTAACACTTCACATTCAACCTCATAAGGTTTGTCGGCTGGCAAACTGAGGAGGTCTTCCAGAACAAGGAAGCATGCAGTCAATAAACCCTGTAACGAAATAGGGCGCCCCCCCCCCCCCACCAACAATAAAAATGATGTAGGGAAGTCTGTCCAACGTTGTAAATAATTCAGAATCATTTATAGAAAATGAAAGAAAACAAAATGAATCTCCCACAAGCCTAACAGGCTAATACCATTAACAAGGTCTGAAATTGACTCTATATCATGTGTATATATATATATATAAACTCCATCTTTACATATTGGAACTACATCAATGTAAACCAACTAGATCGACCCTACATCCTGAACCCCAAAAAAAAAACAAAACAAAATGACCGAGAAAAAAAAAAAACTACAACTGAAAAAGGGAAATTAGATAAATTTTCTCCTTTTTTCCTCTTATATATTTTTGTTTTGCCTTCTATAGGGTGATTCCAATTCTTCTTTTGTAAAAAATTCAGGGCATAATACCTCCGAATTGAGGGTTCCAAGCCGCAGGGGGCAGCTGCCTTTTCCATTTACGAACTTTCAAAAAAGTCACAATCTTCTGGGCACAAAACAACTCTACCTCTGCAACAAAGACCCAATTACAATTAGCAAAAGAAATCTAAAAAAAAGTAACCAAAAAAAAAAAACTTAGAATTTGTAGAAACGAGAGAGAAAGAGAGACCTTAGAAGGAGAATCAGCAACCTTGTAAGCATCCGCAATAACACCCACCAACCACAACCCAGGAAAAGTAGTCTGTCAGCGACGGCAACAGCAACATCACCTTCCTATCAAACAAATAACAAAAATGCCATCAAAGACAGTAAAGTTCATTGTGCATGTGTGTGTCCAAAAGTAAAGTTCATGACCAGAAAAGCTCCTCTGATCAACTATCCGTTTTTACAAGTTGCAAGACACGCTGTAGCCTTCATTTGAGTTCCTGATATCCTGCATAATCAATAAATCCTTCAAAATCAACAGAAAAAGGAAGCAAGAGAACAAAATGGCCATCATGCAAGAAAAATGTAAAAGTGCAGGCAGTAATTTCCCTGATAGTTTTTGACAAACCACACAATTAAAAACTTCCTCAGCAGATTATTCTAATGTAAGTCAGAAATTTTACACCAAAGAACAGAAAGAGACAAACCACATAAACTTTGATTAGTAGTTTTTATTCAAGCTTTGTATTAAAATTTTGACATCACACTAAATGAAATTCAAAGTAAACAAGTATGAAAGCAAAATATCATCTAGTTTCCAATACTAGAAATTAGCATCTTTCAAGTGTTTCATATACCCTTCTAATTTTCGCTATCTAGGGGTGTGGTAAATGACCAATAGAGGTTGACGCAATATATTTTCATTTTAACAACTTCGGCAATACTTTAACATCACTAGATGAAAATGATACCTACGGCATTTGTGGTCTGATAAAGTTTTTTTTTTCCTTCCTATTTTAGAGGGAGAAATGAGAGATGTTTGGGGGTGACTAGATAGCTAAAATTTAAAAACCAAAAAGCATATGATATTGATTTTAGTTTATATTTTAAAAACTATTTGATGTCCCTCTCTCCCTCAGCAATTCCAAACCCTAGACTCTAGAGAAACCCCTAAACCAATTTCATACAAACCCATAAACCCTAAACCAATTTCAAAGCAACCTCTAAACCCTAAAACCCTAAACCAATTTGGAAGAAACCCCTAAACCAATTTCATACAAATCCATACACCATAAACCAAATTCACAAAAACCCCAAATTTCTAAGAAAAGGAACGTGAACAGTACCTCGTGGATGTGAACTGTGGAGTTAAGCTTGGATGGCTGAGGGAGGAAGATGACTGCGTCGAGAGAGAGAGTTACACGACGGAGAGAGTTGAGAGAGAGAGAGAGACGGGCTGAAGAGAGAAGAGAGCCAAAGAGAAACAAAATTTCTGAACTTGTGAAAATTCAGCAATAAGTGGACAATAATTGTATATTTATAGGTGATAGTTGTACAAATATGGGGAGGGGGTGGTATTTTTAGTTAAGATTATAAAATGGGGGGTATATACCGCTATTTCCCTAAATTAATTAATCACTATGCCGTACGTTGGCTTCTTTTATGGATGAGCGAGCGAGCGAGACTAGAGGCTTTTCACGTTTTAACTATATTTAACGACTTTTTTTATTTTCCTATAATAACGACTTTCTGATTTTAGATATTTTAAATAATAAAAAAAGAGCTTATGGTGCTCGTCATCTTTCGTGGCACATCAAACTGCCGTACAAATTGCAGGCAGGCGGGTAACAAAAGCTCAAATTTTATTTTTTTGGGGCTATTTGGGTATGAACGCCAACCTGAATTTAATCTCAAAAAATTTCGCGTATAATTAAAAACTTGACTATATAAATTAAACTGGATTTAAATTTTACAGAGCCACGCAGCTAATCAGCACTATAAATTAAGATTACAACAAGCTCACGATTTCTAACTAACTCTCTGGCCCCAAAATCCCATTCACGACCGAAGTCGCCACCAAAATCCCCACAACCTCCGCTCCCGCCACCGCTCCAGCCTGCGCTAGCCCGCCAAAGCTCACCACCGCCTCCACCCCTTTCTCCGCCGTTTCGATCCCTCGCTCTGCTGTTTCGAGCCCCTTCTCCGCCGTTTCGAGCCCCTTCTCCGCCGTTTCGATGCCCTTCTCCGCGGCCTCGAACCCTTCCTTCACTATCACCTCCGCCTCCCTCTCCGCCTCCTTCAGCTTCCTCTTCAGCCCAAACAGCCCGATGTCTTCCGCCTTCGCCTCCACCGCCACAGCAGCCAGCGCCGCCGTCCACGTCAGCGACAGCCCCAGCTGTCTCCGACCGTGTAATGCGAGTCCACGTGGCGGCGCAGGTTTGGAGGCCGCCGTGGGAGAGTTGCGGGGCGCATTGCGCACTGGGTGGAGAGCTAGAACTGAGGCTCTTGCAGCAGCCATGTCTTTTCTTTCTGTGAAATTTGTGAATTTTGACACCACACGCTAACCAAATCTACGAGCCACTTTTCCTGTATTTTATTTATAAAATAAATTTTGTAAATGACGAATATGCCCTGGACAACAAAACGCAACGTGTTGCAGTCTATATAGACGAACGAACGGTGCTCTTTCCATTTTCATTTTCCCTCTTTAAAATTGGGGGTTTCTAAGCGTACTCTGTACATTTTTCCGCCAGAACGAAGGTTTTTAATTTTGAAACCATGGTTGAAGAAGCGTCGGCATCGGTGGGCGAAACCCTACCCCAAAACGCGCTGGAGAGTCAGAGGTCCAACGAGGCCACCATCACAGAGGGAGCTCAGGGAGGCGCCGAGTCTACTTGCAACAACGACAACGCGGAAGCTTCAGCTGTCACTTCCGATGGAGATCGCGAGAAGTCGCTGGAATTTGCCGACGAGTTGATGGAGAAGGGTTCCAAGGCCATCAAAGACTCTGATTTCGGCGAGGCCACTGAGTGCTTCAGCCGTTCCTTGGAAATCAGGTTAGGGTTTTTTATTTCAATGCTTTTTCTTGCTTGCCTGATTTCAGATTCTTTTTGTTTGCTTTGAAATTGAGTCCTTTTGGAAGTTATTTGTTTGTTGGGCGTCTATGATGCTGAATATTGTTACCTTTGTTTGCTTTCCCAAACATTAACCCTAACTGTAGGTCAGTTAATTGATTTCTTGTGCTTCCGTTGCCTTGGTTTACATAGTCTTTTGCATTTTCAGAAATTGGTATTGTGCCCGTGAGCCCCACTAAGCGTATAATTTAGTTTCCAAATCATGCATTCGTAGAGTACCAATTTCTTTATCTTTCATATCTTGTTGCATTTGCTTGGTGATACTCACTAATGTGTCTCGGCTTTTCATTGGGCTCAAGTGGTGAGGGAGGGTGGCGAAATGGGTTAGGACTTGGATAGGTTCGATTCCGCCAATGAAACCTGAAAAAACATGTTTCTCGGCTTTTTCATTAAATGTTTGCCATCATTTCTACTCTCATTTAATCTCAGTTGCTTATTAGCAGATGATGAATTTTCTAAACTATTATATTTGTGTCAACAAAACCAGGGTTGCACATTATGGTGAACTTGCTCCTCAGTGTGTCAATGCATACTTTAAGTATGGATGTGCATTGCTTTACAAAGCTCAAGAGGAGACTGATCCCTTGGGTGCTGTACCCAAGAAGAAGGATGAATCTCAGCAAGGATCTGCTAAGGTTGGTTCTGTTAAGAATGTTGTAAATGGTGAATCTTCTACAGCTTCTGTTTCAAGTAATGCTGAACAGGATGAAAGTTTGAATCATGAGGAAGGAGCAGCTGATGAGGGTGGTATGTCACTTGTGATGCTCATTGATTATAATCATCTAATATAAAACTTTCATGTGTTGGCGGTCAATCATGAACAAAGCTTATGCTTTTTGCATAAATGTTGCACATATTCGAATATGATATCTTTATTACATATAATGCAATGATATTTTAATCATGTTTCTGTGATGACACCATAGTTGCTTACATAGTCTGCTTTACTATCATTATCCCATCTCAAATCCATTGGAAAAATCAAATGAATCATGATTTCTGTTATGGAACATATCATGGGTACATTACCATCATGAGTACTACATCCGATTTAAATTTTGAGATGAAAATCTGCAAAGAACACTGTTCTGAAAATATATAAACCGGGAAAAAAAATCAACTTTATCCATTTGTGTGTGCATGTTCTCTCGTAGTCTGGTTTAGATCTTTGTGGAATTGAAGTATCATATAATCGATGTTTTAGTTTTTTATTTGGTCTGCATTTAGAAACTCATTTGACAGTCTGTTCTGGGCAAAATACTGAGAAATACTCTCTCATGCACACACGTACACAAGTTTAATAAAGCACCATTACCTGCAAAAATATGGTGCAGCCTGAAAAGCATATAAGTGACATAAATTTAGGTATACAATATTGTGTAAGATGATGTTTTCTGTCCCAAAACTGATGGGTTGAGAATTATTTGATTCAAATTACCAATGTAACGATAAGTTTACAGTGTTTATCCTTATTATATCAACTGTATCATAAAACAGTTGTTCATTTCCTTTTCTGAGGCAGCTTCTGGTGAAAAAGACCAGGAAGAAGAACAGGATGATAGTGATGTTGAAGACCTGGCTGAAGCAGATGAAGATGAGACTGACCTTGATTTGGCATGGAAAATGCTAGATGTTGCAAGAGCAATTGTTGAAAAACACTCGGGTGACACAATGGAGAAGGTGGACATATTATCAGCTTTGGCAGAAGTTGCATTGGAAAGAGGTTTGTTATGTACTCAATTTAGTTGAATTGAGATCTGTATATCTTTCCTTAGGCAAAAGAGGTTCTTGAACTTCCACACTACACTTTTGGTGCATTTGTTTCGAAAGCATCTTATTTGGCTTTGTTGGTGCTTCTTGTAGAGGACATTGAAACTTCTCTCAGTGACTACCAGAAAGCGCTATCCATTTTGGAGCGGTTGGTTGAGCCAGATAGTCGACGTATAGCTGAACTGTATCCTATTCAATATTGAAATATTTGAAATGCTCTGTTGGCTTTGCCAAAATCTCTTAAAAAGATTTGGTTCTATGTATTTACTTGGGACTTTGGTTCAAAAAATTTAGTTATAAGAAGTACTTTTCCATGGTTTTTATTTTATTACATTTTCGTTTCTCCCATTCCACTGGGCCAGGGACTCATGACCTTAACTGGAGAATTCAGAAACTTTCGAATATGTTTGTGTTTGGAGATTGGTTCCAAGCCTGAGGAAGCCATTCTGTATTGCCAGAAGGCTATATCAATCTGCAAGTCTCGTGTGCGGCGACTCATGCTTGAATCAAGGAGTTTCACAGAATCTACGACCTCGTCGGCTGCTTCTGTATTGGAGCAGGGTGTCACGCTCTCCTCAACTGTGACTGAGTCTGATAGTACTGTGACAGATAAGCAGGCAGAGATTGAAACACTAACTGGACTCTCTGGAGATCTGGAAAAGAAGGTATTTATTAATTTTCTAACCTTTTTTGCCAGTTTCAAACATGTTTTTGTGATTTTTGTATTCTTGAGTTGTAGCTTGAAGATCTGCAACAACTGGCCTCAAACCCAAAATCCATTCTCGCTGAAATTCTGGGATTGGCGTCTGCCAAGGCGAAAGGCACTGAGAAGAGTGAATCTTCAGCAGGGCAGAGCTCTTCACGGATGGGAGCTGCTGACAACATTGGAGGCTTTGACTCCCCAACTGTTTCTACTGCTCATACGAATGGAACTTCCGGAGTCACACATCTCGGTGTGGTAGGAAGAGGAGTAAAGCGAGTATTGATGCACTCAGGCACTTCGGAATCAAGCTCAGCGAAGAAACCTGCTTTTGATTCATCTGAAGATAAGGGAGAGGGCAACACATCATGAAGGTTATGGATTCCAGTAATTGTATGAATAGGATTGAGAAATCTTCGTTGGATTCTAGATTCTAGTATTCTATGCTGTGATTCCTAGTTCAAACTAGTAGGCTAGTAGAGTTTTTGTATGGTGATAAATCTTACTATCTAGAAATTGAGATGAACTCGTCATGGGCAATGTGTTTAGTTGGATATTTTCCATGCTATCAAGTCGTACTAGCTTGTGTCCATGAAATGGTCTGTACAAATTGATAGGTAGCATGATATGTTTTCTCATACTAATCATAGTTCTACAAGCACTCCAGAAAAGTAATCATATACTCTTCCCTTGCGAGGTGCAAGACGATTATTTTGGAGCGTCGATCGGAGGGAACTCATTGCACATAGGGTGGCACCATAGTGGAGAAGTGGGCCAAACCCCTCCCTCCCCAAACAAACGCACCACGTAGGAGACAATTTTATATCTTCTAAAATAATTTAAAATTCATTCTTAAAAGCAAAATATAAAACAATATATAGAATAATCTTGAGATTCAAATAACATCAAAACGACCTTCCAATGTTTGCAGCAGAAAATAAAAAATCCATTAAGACTCGTGATGACTAGATGCCCTTTTAAGAATAGGATTGCTCAAATTTGGTCATATTATTCGATTTGTTATACTTTCAATCCATCACTACCACAAGTTAGAGTAACGATGTAGTTGATTTTTTTTTGGTCTGATTTGATTTCAAAATTTGCAACTCAAAGTGATCCCACAAGACAGAGAGGCAGTAAGAAAGCATTAATTTACAGCCAAAACCGTTGAAACCAGATTTATTCTTAGTTCCTACCAACGACCTTCATGGTTGGTGGGTCCATTTCACATTTGGCTTGGTTGGATTGGGTTGGGATGTTCAAATTGGTCCTCTAATATTACTGTCTCTTGACATCTATTCATCCGGAAAGGGCACATATAGTAACAAAATATAATTTTACTGCACATAAATTAAATTTAAGCTAATTGGCCACAATATAAAGAGAACATGTGGTGATTGAAACCTAACAAAGTGATGATGGAACAAGAGCGATTGATTTTATTGGACCTGTCAAGTGATGAAGAATCCTAATTATGTCCGATAACGATGTGTTTGTGTTTGTGTTTTTGTTTTTACTGGTTTAACATTAATCGCCATTGAAGCCCATCTTTCATCAGCTTGGGGTTGTTTTCTTCTTAGTGAAACAAACCAAACACATAATAAAGTTGTGACCCTAACGACATGGGTTTTTATGACATCACTGATTACAACAATATAGAATTGGAATTAAGCTTCGACAATAATCAAGCCCAAGAGGGAGATAGACTTACTTGTATCGAGGATGTCATTATGACGGTATTTCAAGTCAATTAAGCACTGTCACGCGTCTTTTAACTTTCTAACTTGAGATACCATCATAATAACAACCTCGTAACTTCGTTTAAGTTCATAACTCGTTCTCATGTGCGAATCATAAAAGCATATTTGACTAGGCCACATTGTAAAATTCCAGAACATGTGTGGAAATTTCTCACAATGCATTGGTTGTTGACGATTTAAAAATGTATTTTTATTTTATTATTCTTTATTTTTATTATTAAAAAATGATAGAAAGTAGGAGAATTACTATGCAGAAAGCGAATGAGCGATAGCTTCAACACTAAGTTTGAGTGGCATTTGAGACAAAACAAGTCGATGAAATCAGAGCGACATTGATTCTATTAATACCTTGAAATTGGATAAGGAGAAAGCCAAAGCCAGCAGAGAAACCAATCTATCTACACAAAAGCTTTAGCTTTAAGGTTGAGTTGAAATCAAGAGTTTTCCCAAAAACGATGTGTTTCAGAGTGGATTGCAAGCAATGTGGGAAGTACTCCTGGGGAGGATGTGGTAAGCACTTGGCCACCCTGTACGCCAGCATAGATGAGGGGAAGCATTGCATGTGCCGCTCATGGCCTGGTGTGGCCATCCCCAAGCAGGGGACACCTACTCCCCAACAATCTGCGGCCTCAGCCTCAGGTATTTTATTATACTAGGTCATTTTTCTTTATTTTTTCAACTCAAACCTTGCCAAATTAGTACACCATTGGTATGTTGAATATAATATTTGGTATGTTTGTGTAGCTAACCCTAATGTGATGCATGTGTATGGCATGTATGTTTAGGGTTTATTAATTAAATAGGTTCATGTTTTCTTGTTATACAATTTGACATGTTTTTTGTGAATTTGAATCATATGTTTCAACAACAATCAATCTTATAGTCTAATAATATAACATCAATGTTATCCTTAAAAAATCGATCACAGGCCTAATAGCTTCGTTATCTTGCTATGCATAAAATGTTCATCTTCGATATTCTCAATGAGTATGAGTGTCATGGGGTAAGATGTTCGACAAAATGCCTCAAAGAATTTAAGTCTTAGGCGGAGGTTGGGTAGCGACACAAAGTGCAAATAGGCAAAATGGCGTGCAACGTGAAGAAAAAGACAATTCTAAATCTGTCTTTTTTTTGTTTCAGTGGCTTAAATTAGTAACCTTTTATGCCTGATGTAGATCCTAAGCCCATTGATTGATCCTTGATGTTGGTTTGTGCAGGAAAGTAGCAACTCTGAGATGTGTCCAATGCTGGCCAGCAGTAGCTGCCTTATTAGATTGATAGAGTTGCAGCATAAATAATGGACAGAAAGGGAATGTTTGAATAATGGCAGCTCAAAGCCTCAAGATGAATACCATCGTATCCATTTTAAGGGGTTTGTTAAATTAGATGTCGTCTAAGTTTAATAATAATAATGTTAGTGCTGGTGTGTTTATGGTCAAGACACATTTGACCAATTCAAACCTGCCTCTCTAGTGTAAGGAATGAATAATAGTAATAGAATTATATTCCTCCATTATTGTGCACGGTGCTCTTAATGCTTCAACTTATCGTTTCATGGGTTTTGGTGTTTGTTTTTAAAGAAAGACTTTCATAGAACGAGAATAACATTATTTTGCTACTATCGACTAATAATATTTTAATGTTATGATATGCATAATAATATTTTTACATGACATAAAATTATTGACCGAAATAACAAAACAATGCTATCCTCGTTGCAACAAAGTTTTTCTCCTATTTTTGGACGGTTTGTCCATAGTTTTTGTGCTCCCTTTCCCTTCTTTTTCTTTTAAATTTAAACCCGCTTGTAATTGTTTAATAAGAAGAACAACAATATGATTATGGGGATTATGAATTTCTAGAGTGGGGTTGCACCAATCTTCACAAAATCAACCTTGTGACCCACATAGCCTTTTGTAGTCAACTCAATGTTTTTTTCTTTCTTTTTGGTTGAAAATTTTGGATCTTTATAGCTTGGCATCTTATTGTCTTTCTTATGAGGATGGCTGAGTGGGTGTGTACCCAAATAAGCCACCCTATCCTTATTTTGTGCATTTTGTCAAATGATTAGTCACCAAACCACCATTTGTATGAATAATTCTTCTTTCACTTGAAATCATTCAAAGGCAAGAAATTGCTATTAAGTCACAAGACTTCAACCAGAAGCAAGTGGGGTGAGGAGTTTGTTTGTCTTCCCATCCCAGTACCTCAATGACTGACATTGTCATCACCATCTCCATCCCTTCATAACAATAGTTAATTATGCTTTAATTATTGGATGTCAATTAAAAACAATAAGTTTAGTAATTTCATAATAATCCATTTTGCTCAGACAGACCATTTTGAAATTTGAACGCCTCTCAGTTTCCCACTATTTCCACGAAAAAAAATAAATGCACTCTGTTTTTCTTTGTCTTGTCATTAATGTTGGCATAAATGCAAAGTACACATAGTGGTTCAAGAGTAGATAAGCTGATATAAATGCATGAGAGTTCCCTTCTTATTTTGGTTTCAAACCTAAAATTTCCTAAATCTGTGAAAACAAGTTGGTATCATTATTAAAAAACTATAGGAAATTCAAGCCGTACTACCAGAGGGATAACATGATAATACGTTACGATTTAGAGATAAATGAAATTCGATATGCACTAATTTTCACGATATAAAACAAATGAAACACTATAAAAAAACAGGCAAATGCTACTATGTTGTAAGAGGTTTGTAGCTCAAGTGGTTCAAAGCATTTACATGTGTATTTGAGGTTCCAAGTTCGATTCCCTCCTCCCCAATACCGCTAAAAAAGACTACTATTTTAGTTTGTAGGGTTTGTGTTTGTAGGCTTTATCACAAATTTGGAGGATGTAAAAAAATACTCTGGTTTTCACTAGAAAACCAAACACTACAGTCCCTGCAGTACATTCTGTCACAAGCTCCAAGTATGAATTAAAGACATCCATATATACCTCATGGGGGCCGGCCAAAAAAAAAAATAGCCCCCCACATGTGGGCAGTTGAGAATTTGTGATTTGGCCCCACGAAAAGTTTGAAACTGATAATTACTCTTATAATCAACTTTGATTAAGATTTTTAGGACATTCTAACCCTAAAAATCAACTTTGAAAGTAAAGGCTTGTGTATAATTTCAGAAGGAAGGAAATGAATTATGTATAATATGGGGCATGCTACATTGGATTATTATTATTAAAGTGAGCCCCCCAAACCCCAGATTACGAAATGATCAAAAATTCAATTAAAATACTCCACCATTTGCGCCAAAAAGCAATAAGACCCAGTTACAGTTGGCATGCAATGCAATTTCTGCCTAATTTTCTAATGGGTGATGGTGCTCTTTTTTTAATGTCTCAAAATAAAAAGGGAATTTGCCTCATAGACATCATACCTTTTCTTGGAATTGGAGGTGAGAGAGATCAGAGACTCAGCTGGGAGTGAGATTCTTCTTCTGATGTGATTCATTCATTCAAAAGAAAGCAATAAATAAATGTTGGCATTGGTTTGGATCCCCTTTTTCGAAATTTGTTCAAGCTGAGCTCTATTTGTCCTCTCTGGGTGTATTTGGATTCCTTCTCTCCTTTCTCTTTCAGCACTCTTTCTTTCTCTTGTTGCTCAATTGTTCCTCACAGAATATCACAACAACAGCCAAACAATTTTCATCCTTTCATTCCATCAACCATCCTTTCTTGCTGAGAGCTTCAAGTGAAGTCAACCCCATTCCCCCATTTGTCTCTTCCAGCTTCTTCCAAGTACTATTTGCTGTTCATGGATCTGGGTTTCTGATTCCCTTATCAAAACGGTTTCTTTCATTGAAGAGGTAGATAGATACAGATATTCACTGATGGAGAAAATGGCGGCAGCAGCAGCAGCAGCTGAGAAGCCCAGCTCCAAAGGGCAAGCCTGGTTAGTTCCATTTTTACTGCAAACAATCTCATTCAAAACCTCACTTTTTTCATTTTCTGCTGGGTAACCAAATCAAAGCAATGCATCACTTAACCAAAACTCTCTTCAAAATGTGTTCTTGGCAGGTTCTGCACCACTGGGTTACCAAGCGACATTGTGGTCGAAGTCGATGACATGACCTTCCATCTCCACAAGGTCATTACATCAAACACATTGATAGCACACATTGCATTTCTCTTCATCTTTCACTGACCAATTTCAGCTAACAGTTTTTTGCTTCTGGTTGTTTCAGTTTCCTCTCATGTCAAAAAGCCGGAAACTTCACAACCTGATCACAGAGCAAGAGACGAACCCATCGCAAACCCGCCAGCAAATTGAAGAGCAGGACGAGAACGATGACGAAATCGAAGAAGTTCAGTGCCAAATAGCTCTCTCTGACTTCCCCGGCGGCTCAGAGACCTTCGAAATAGCAGCTAAGTTCTGCTATGGCGTCAAGATCGACTTGAGCACCTCCAATGTTACGCCTCTGCGCTGCGCAGGAGAGTATCTGGAAATGACCGACGAGTACTCAGAAGATAACCTCATTTCCAAGACCGAGAGGTTTCTCTCTCAGTCTGTGTTGAAGAGCTTCAAGGAATCGCTCAAAGCTCTCAAGTCCTGCGAACGAGTGATGCCTCTTGCAGAGACTTTGGGGATTACGCAGAGGTGCATAGACTCCATCGCCTCTCGCGCCACGTCAGCCGATCCCACCCTGTTTGGCTGGCCGGTTAGCGAAGCACCGAATGCGACTTCTTCTTCTTCCACCAAGCAGCAGATTTTGTGGAATGAGATCGATGCCGGTGGCGGCGGTGGACGAAGAAGAGGCCTTTCCAAACACGCAGATTCCTGGGTTGAAGATTTGGTGGTTTTGAGCTTGCCTCTGTTCAAGCGATTGATTTCCGCCATGAAATCTGGAGATCTAAGCTTGGAGATGGTGGAGACTTGTTTGATGCATTACGCTAAGAAGTACATTCCCGGAATTTCAAGAACAAATCGAAAGCCTTCATCTTCTATCTCCGCCGTCACCGCCACCACAACCTCATCGTCTTTAGCTTCGGAGGGTCAACAGCGAGAGCTTTTGGAGACGATCATCTCCAATCTTCCATTGGAGAAGAGCTCGAGAACTTCCACCGCCACTCGTTTCCTCTTCGGACTGCTGAGAACCGCCAACATACTCGATGCCTCCGAGGCCTGCAAAGCCGCGTTGGAGAAGAAGATCGCTTCGCAGCTCCACCAAGCCACCTTAGATGACCTTCTCATCCCGAGCTACTCGTACCTCAACGAGACTCTCTACGACGTCGATTGCGTCGAGAGGATCTTAGGTTACTTCTTGAACGGGTTGGATCAGAGAAACACAGCCGGAATCGAAGAAAACGACGGTTCTGACGGTGCCGTCAGATCGCCGACGTTGATGCTCGTCGGAAAATTAATCGACGAGTTTCTCTCCGAGATCGCCTCCGACGCAAATCTCAAGCCGGACCGATTCTACAATCTCGCGATTTCTCTACCTGAACAAGCTCGGCTCTTCGACGACGGTCTTTACAGAGCCGTCGATCTCTATCTCAAGGTCCGTACACAATATATACATTAGAAACGATTTCAGAAATTAAGCTTGAGATGATTTCAATTGTGAAATCTGAATTGTATTTTCATATCTGTAGGCTCATCCATGGATACCAGAACCAGAGCGCGAGAAGATCTGCGGAATTTTAGACTGCCAGAAGCTCACGCTCGAGGCTTGCACGCACGCGGCGCAGAACGAGCGGTTGCCTCTGCGCTCGGTGGTGCAAGTTCTGTTCTTCGAGCAGCTCCAGCTCCGGCATGCCATCGCCGGGACTCTGCTTGCAACCGACGTCGCTCCCCCGGAATCGGGCAGGCCATCGGTGCTGCAACGCGGACGACAGGAGGAGGAGGAGGAAGAGGACGACGCGGAGGAAGATGGTGATAATGTGGCACGTGGAAATGATTGTGGGGGCGGCACGTGGCGGGCGGCAGTGAGGGAGAATCAGGTATTGCGGTTGGATATGGATAGCATGAGGACGCGGGTGCACCAGCTGGAGCGGGAATGCTCGAACATGAAAAAGGTGATCGAGAAGATTGATAATCCGGGTCAGGCCAGGAGGGACGGGTCGGGTTGGAAGGACTCGTTGAGCAGGAGGTTCGGGTGTAAGTTCAAGACCCAGGTGTGTGATTCGCACGAAGCCACGGCCGTTGATACGAGGAAAGGACGGCGACACCATCATCAACAATAGAGCTGCCCGCACCGGATCATATTGTTGATGGCCACGTAAAATAAATGAAACCGGCTGGCGAATTCGGAACTGAGAAGAACACAAATTGAGGGACGCATGATATGTGATTATTGTTTATTGGGCGTGAAAGCCAAAGCGTTTACAAATAGTGCAAATGCAACTTATTTTCTTCGTTCCTGCTTTTGCTTTTTAGCTTTTTTCTGGAATCAAAGTTAAAAAGCGCTTTGGGTACCGTATGACTTTTGGAAGCTCCAGATATAATGACTGGGCCTGTGTCTCTCATCTGGGGTTTGGTAAGTTGATTGATATGATGATGCAAGGAGTCAAGGAGAAAAGGGTCCAAAGTGATTAAAGTCAAGCTCCAGAATATTCATGATGATTGCTTTGCTTAAAAGATTATGTTTCAATTTATGTCAAAGAAACAAAAACATGGCATACTATTTTCTTTGGGAGGATGGAAAGTTAGCATGATTGATGATATAAGCTCAAAGTCTTGGTTTTGTATCTAAGATATAAAAGGTGTAATGGGAGTTTCTATGATTGTTGGGGTTTCGACTTTAAGTAAAAGCTACAATCTTTTTAACCCTAATGAAATCTTGGCAATACAATCTCTAGAGTCTAGACCAAGTAGAGAAAGATGGTGCTTCAGATTGTACTTGGTTTGCTTTTACATATGTCACTTTGAAGAAGTTCACTACCTTTGGTAATAATGAACGTTTTTGTTATCCTTCTTCTTGATCTTGAGGCAGATCGGTTGGGCTTTGCCTAAGCCTGGGTGAGTTTATGGCAGGCTTGTTCTATTGGGCTCCTACTCGATGACAGATAGGTTGGGCTTTGTCTTACCGAGCAAACATTGGAGCCGAGGGATGTTCCAGCCCATCAAAGTTACGGGTGGGCTCCTTCTCGATGAGGGAGTTTGGCTTCCACCGCCCAATTGGTCAGAAGTAAATCGAAGGCCAATCCATCACTTTCGGTTCAATCGCAAGTGAAAGCGTAGGAAAGATGCGGCTCTGAATACAGTTCAGAGACTTATATCCATGAAAAGCAGTCTGAGCGAATTCATCTAACTTCGTTATCTCAATCTAACTTCGTTGTTCCACATAAACATGTGGTGGGCAAAAAGAAGAGAGAGCACTCATTCCACAATTTTGAGCCAATGCAAAATGACTGTTCCAGCCCATCAAAGTTATGGGTGGTTTGGCAAGTAGTGCACAAATTAGTTCTTCAGAGTTCAGATAGAGGTTGTGGTTCAACTATTGTATTAATAAATACCATTCAACTAAACAGATGAATGCTTATAAAATACAGAAATGCTATACATATTTAGTGTTCAGATTCACAGCATCACCCAATTTCCATATCTAGTGTTGAGATTCATGACACCCAAACTTCTAAGTAGGTTAGCGTACGTAGTGGATATTTCCAATCACTAACTTCAAGGGCATGGCTCAATTCTCGTCTTCAGCTTCTTGTGAGAGCAACCAGGAGAGGTGCTCAGACTCCTGGCCCAATTGGTCTAGTGGAGTCATGACGCCCAGTCTTCTCATGCTTATCTCTCACATGCAAGTTACAACCCATTAAAAGTCAAGTTAGTAACTCACTTTTGAAAATGTGTGAAGACAACCCTTATAACTGCTTTTAATACTCTCCATTGAAGCAACTCCCCCTTCATGCGTGCGGAGATGCCGTTCGATGTTCCTTCTAAGCTTCTTGGTCCCATAAGCCGTGCGGCTATACTACGGGTTATTTAAATAAAATAATAATAATATCGCCGTGTGGCTATACTTGTTTCTCTAAATTTTTTTTTAAAGAAATAGTATAGCCGTGCGGCTATACTCTGATTTTCCATTTTTATTAGTATAGCCGCACGGTCTTACACGGCTACTTTGCTTAAATGAACAGTCTCCCTTTTTCAATTTGTTTAAAAGAAATAGTAGAGCCGCTTGGCTATACTCGGGTTTTTAAATTTCTTAAAAATTTGTATAGCCGCGCGGCTGTACTTTTTATAAATTTTTTAACAGAAAAAGTATAGCCGAGCAGCTGTACTTGGGTTTTTTAATTTGTTTTCAAAGAAATAGTATAGCCGATCGGCTATACTCCTTTTTTTAATTTTTGGTGAGGAATAGTATAGCCGCCTGTACGTGGATCTTTTATTTTATCTGTTCTAAAGAAATAGTATAGCCCTTTCTAAATTTTTAAAGAAGTAGTATAGCCGCCCGGCTATACTCGGGTTTTCACTTCTATTTTTTTCCCTATACAGTGTAGCCGCGGCTATACTCGTTTGGGAAAACGAAGGATGTAACGCAGGTAATTGCTCACCAAAAAGCTCCAGCCCTTTCACAGTGGTGATACATTTTCGTTTATTGTGCGTCATCTTTTCAATAGTAACTTCTTGCCTCTCCTACAGAAAAGCCAATAACAAGTTTAAATCATTGTAATTTAAAGATCCTCAAAAACAAATAATTTCAAAAGTCTCATCTTTTTCTTAATCTTCCCGCCTGGAAGACGCTTGACTACTTCTTGCTTAGGTGCTGAACTGCCACCACCAACCCCGAGAGAGAGAGAGATACTGGGGGTAATGAAACACAAACATACACTGCTACATACATCTATACACATATTTACAGTATTACCTGAAGAAGAAACAGCTCCATCTCCACCAGAAGATATACCAGTAGATTGCAACTGGTTGGCTACTTTATCAGCTTCCTTCGCATTAGCCTTTGCCCAAAATAAAAACAATAATTAAATTATTTACAAAAAATATGACAAATTTATTAAATATAGCAAGTGAAGAAAACAAAACAGATCCCGCCTAGCGCCTAGGAGCGCCTAGGTCGATTTTTCAGAGTTTCTTCTTTTTTCTTTTTCTTTTTTTGTGGTGGGGGGTGAAGAGATAAGAAAACATGTAAGAGATAAGAAAATAAGAGGTGATTAAAACTGAACACAAGAAATTAGGGTTTAGGTGCAAAATAGAACCTTTAATGAGATCTGGGTAAAGGTCTGGGGCGTTTTGGATCAACCAGGGCTTGCATTTCTCGAAATCGGGCCCGAATTCACAGTATTCTGCAGGCAAACTGCACACCGCACAATACAGTACGCGAACCGGTTGGGGTTTTCCCGCCATCAGAGCTCAACCTAAAGCCTCCCTCTCTCTCATTGGGAAAGATGAAACGCAGTGTTTCAACCACCCAATCGCTGAATTGAAGACGGTGTTTGTGGTTTCTTGACGACGATGAGATATACATCTTTGTTGGATTACGAGTGTAGACGCCGTACGTCCAATACGGTGCGTTTCATCAATTTGGCCCATTCACCATATAAGGCTATCATGCTTGAAATAAATGAGAAATATTTTTGAAATTTGCACCAAAATGTGCTTATATTCCCTCAACTTTTTCTTTCAACAATGGGCCAGAGAGGGGCTTAGGGCTCGAAACATCTTTTAATTTTACAAAGAGAAAAAACACTAAAATAAGAGTTAGTTGATATATACTTCATAAGGTTTTAACTACGATCAATATGGGTTGTGTTTATACATTTCCAAAGGTTCTAATTTGTACAAAATTAATATATTTTCAAATAAAAGATTGCAAAACACAGTTATGGAAAAGCACACCCCAAATAAGATAAAAAGGAAGTAATGCTTGATAAGCAAATTCTAATTAAATTTATTGGCAGAATCACAACAAATTTAGGGTAACCAACGGCATGTAGGCAAATATGCAGACAATAGTAACATATTAAAATCACAATATAGCAGTTTGTCATTTGTTTTCTTACCAACCCAGGTCTAATTGTGCACATGAAAACAATGGAAAGTAGAGTAAATTAGCTTAATAAGCAAGGTAAAATCCTATATAACCCTTTAGTAATTTTGTTGGAATTTGGTGAAGGGACTTATAGCTTAAGTGATTTATGAGCATTTACCCCAATATTTGAGGTCCTAGGTTTGATTTCCCTCTCCCTATAAAAATCCAGTTGGGATTTGAGTTGTCATAGCTGGTCACTCAACTTTGTCACACAACTGTTAGATGCATGAACGAAACGGGAGAGATTAATTGCAGCAGAGTCAAATTCAAAAACAAAGAAACTGAAGGGCTTTTCCTAATGATGACAAATTGACAATTGGCTTTGAAACCCTGACTAAAACCATGCATTTGCTGCCTTAAACCAAAAATAAAAAATAATAATTGGGTTTTGTACAAAAACCAAATAAATTTTAGATGCCAAAATATATTTCACAAAATCTGATGCTATCCAACTCATTAACCAAAAGCTTGAGCCAACTTTATATCCCTCTTTAACTCAATTAAATCCAATTTCTTTGCTTTTCCTCACCCTCAATTGCTTCTGTTTGGTTCATTTTCAGTGAGAACAAGCAATCATGGAAAATAGGGATCAGGTTGCAGCTCAAAACCATGCTTGTGCTTCCTGCAAGCATCAGAGGAGAAAATGTGATGAGACCTGTGAAATGGCCCCATACTTTCCAGCCAGCAGGTACAGTGAGTTCCAAAATGCTCAAAAAATCTTTGGTGTGAGCAACATCCAAAAGATCATGGCCATGGCTGCACCTGATCAAAGACAGGCAGCTGCTGAAAGCATTATCACAGAAGGGAATGCAAGGAAAAATGATCCTGTGCATGGTTGTCCAGGCATTATCAGAGGTCTCAATGCCCAAATTCAGGGACTTGAAAGAGAACTCCATATTATGAAACAGCACCTAGAACTTTGCAAGGAGAAGGAAGAACTTGATGGGAAAAAAAACCACTCAAAAGAAGAAGACTTGCAGCATGATCAATCTGATGGTCTCAATTTCCCATCAACAATCCTCCCTGATCTGGTAAGACTATGATCTTAATTTTTCTCTGCCTCCTTTCTTTTTTTGTTTAACCAAAACTACATACACATACACATAAATAACTGATATGTGAATATTTATTCTGTGTAATGTAGCCCTCTCATGTCATGGCTGAGATGAGAAAATATGAACAAGGATACAATTACTGGTCAACTTTGGGAGATGCAGAAGAGAAGGTCTTTGACATCCGGCTCATAGAACCAGTATTATTTGAATCAAATCTGAAGGGGAATGCAAGTTCTAGTGGGTCAGGAGAATCCAGGTTGTGCAAAACTTTATACTTTTGTTTGATAATGTTTATTTGTTGTTTTTGATTTATATAGAGATGGAAAAGAGAAAGAGGAAGGGGAGATGGTTGGGGGAGAGATAACATTGTTGATAAGGAGCGCGCGATGAGATAGATTTAAAAATAGATACGAAGCCTTATTTGTAATCCCCCACTGCTCCCGCGCCAGTGGGGGGCATAAATAAGGCTATATATTACTTAATTGTTATTTGTACTCCCACTTGCGACACACGTCACGTGCAAATAGCTTCGTCTTTTAAAAGTAAAAGCTTAAAAAAAAATTCAAACGATCTAATTTTGGACTCCATTTTTGTCATTTCATAATGTGCTCCTGCGTAAATCACATTTCTTATAATGTAATTGATTCTCACAATAATTGCAGAATATTGATAATCTTAGTAATCTTTCTATAATAAAAGTGATTAATGTTTTGCGTCATTGGTAATAAGTTTTGAATTAATCATATTCTTTCTTCTATGAAATTGTAGTGCTGCTGCCTCCAAGGCCAAAGAGAAGCAACCTTCAGAGAGTTTTGCAAGAGAAAACTACAGAAGATGAGGCTTGACCATCCAGAACAGACATGGAAATGGTTGCACATCAAGAATGAATTTTACTTTGTGATCAAATTTAGTTAATTGAGTTGAAAGATCATTAGACTTTATGTAAACCTGTTTTCTGTGTATCTTCCGACTTTAATTGCGTTTTGAAATTATCAGTTTTTTCAGTACTTCCATTTTGCTTCCAGTTTCAACAACAGCAGAAATCAAAGACAAGAGAGGAGCAATGGATGCATCTAGTGTTTTTTAATATACTTGCAATAGCTCAAGCTGGTATTGATGTCCTTGACTACTCCTAAATTATTCTTTCATGGTTTACTAATTTGCGTGTAGTATCTTAAGAGAAGGAAGATAAATTTGTAGAGGAAAACAGAAGCATAAACACTTCAATCAGCAGAAAAGTAGCCAATCTTGTTTAAAATGACGAATGGGGAACTGTTGTGGCGCTGTTACGTCTTTAGAAACGGTTGAAACCGCCGCTAAGTGTTGAAAATAACATTTATTTTCAATTTATAGAGTATAGCCGTGCGGCTATACGATCAAAATATTCTATTTAAAGGTTATAGCCGACCGGCTATACTGTTATAATCGGTTTTTCCAATTTTTTAAAAAAATGGTATAGCCGCGCGGCTATACTCGGATTTCTCCAATTTTTTTAAAATAGACTAATTTTTTTTATAAATGGTATAGCCGAACGGCTTTACTAGGCTCTTGTTTTTTTAATAGTAAATTTGGCTTACACCCTTTAAATTCAATTTGCCGTACCTAAAACCCTTCACTATTTGTTCCTATAAATAATACCCCATTTGTATAAGTAAAAACCCATTACTAGGATCTAACTCAGCAAGTTACCTAATTAAGTATAAAATCTGATTTATTGTACTTTTCAGATTCCAAAAATACCCCCAACTAAGCCATTATTGCATTTTGTATATTAATGTATGAATCAATATGGAAACAGTTTTTAATTGGATTGTATATAATGACAGATGTTGAATTTGGAAAGATCTTCAAATAGTTGTAATGGATGTAGGAATTAAATTTGAAACATTTTAAAAAAAATTTAACAATAAATTCAAATTTGGGTAATCGGTTTGTTTAATAAAATGTTTATGTTATTTTCTTTTTATGAATTATACATGACTAATAATCCACTTTATAATTGTTTATGAATAAAACTGTACATACTAATTATGTTGAAAAAATAATGTACCTATTACTTGTTTGTTTTATGAAAAATATAATTTACCTAGTATGAAAAGTGTACATAATTATCTATTCCAATATACCTACATTATACGACATCCAATATACCTACATTAATTTTAATGTACTTACAATTAGGATTTAGGTATTATATGTCATCCAATGTACCTACCATTTGAATAATATACCTACTACGAATAAAGTACCTATACACATTTACAGGTATATTGTAAAATAATTTACCTATGGGTAAATCATGTACCTATATTTTATATAAATTATTGTGTACCTATTTTTAATTATGAAAAATATACGCAATTACAAAGTAACTGACTTTGTTTTTTTTTTTGGGTAAATAATATACCTATATTTTATATGTATATATTTTTCATAGTTACATTATTGGATATGTAATTTACAGATTTTTTTTTTGTTTGCAATTTTAGGGGGCGAGATGTGAGAGGGAATGCCAACTAAAAGAAATGGGGTGATTGATATGCTATTAATAGCGAGTATATTAATTACAATTATGACAGTTAATGAAATGCTTGAAATAAATTAGAAATAAAATATGAAGTTTAGTGGCAACGATGTAAAAACATAGAAATACTACGACCTCTTATATCCTATTGGTCATTTAAATTTGAAATTGGGTTTTACACATAGATTTATAGAGTGATGGGTATATGTCTAGGAAATAGAAAATGTAGGGATCTATATTGGACAAGCCCTTTTTTTAAAAGAAATAGTATAGCCGACCGGCTATACCCGGTTTTTTATTATTTAAAAAAAAATAGTATAGCCGACCGGCTATACTCGTTTTTTATTTTTAAGAAATAGTATAGCCCGGATTTTTCCAATTTTTTGTAAAAGAAATAGTATAGCCGCGCGGCTATACTCGGTTTTTTCCTAATTTCTCAAAAAGAAATAGTATAGCCGCGAGGCGATACTCTGTTTTTTAAATTTTCGCGCAGCTATAACCAGATTTTTCCAATTTTTGTAAAAGAAATAGTATAGCTGCGCGGCCATACTATTTATTGAAAAATCACAATCTTGCATTTTTCTTCAGCCTCTCAAATTCTTTCATAGTTAGTAAAATACGGAACGGAAAAAGTACGAATAAAATATGTACGTGTTTTATTCAGCAAAATTTTGGCAAATTTGCTCCATCACGTAAACTTAAAAATTGCTAAAATATCGTAATAACAAGACAAAAGATTTAATCAAGGGAACAGGTAAATCTGGAAGAAAACCAAGAGTAAAGAAATTGATGAAATGATAGAACAAAATCCGTGCATTCTTTAATCAACTGATCAGCATTTATCTAAAGAACATAAAACTTGCTTATTACTATACCTACAGTTATGCTCTAAAGTATCGTATATCACTTCAATTTATGCTCCATTGTTGTTCACGTTAGCTTACAATCTTGCTTAGGAATTATTGGGATTTCCATAGATGGCAAAAGGGTCTCCTTATAAATTGTGGCTTTAGCTTCCACTTCCACCACCAACAAACTTGGAGAATCAAAGAGAGTTCAAGAAAAAAAAACAAAGAAAGTGAGGAGAAATGGATGCTAGTGTGTTGAGGGCTGTGGTTTTGATGAGCATGCTTGTGCTTTGAATAGCTCAAGCTGATATTAATCCTTCCTATACCAATGCAGGTCCAAATGACAATCCTCTTGGTCAAGTTGATGATGTATATCCTCGCTCTAATACAAATCAAGTGATTCCAAATGCCCATATTATTTCTTGTGGTTTAAAATGTGCGACAAAGTGCCTGATGAACCCAATATGCCTTGGCATGTGCATGATCAGATGCAAGCATAGGCCTTCGGATGTTGTGTATAAGTGTACACATAATTGTGCCAACTCCATTGCCACCACAAGCACTTCCAATTCAGGTAATATGCATATTACCATATGGGATTATTGATCTTACATTCCTCTATTTAATTACTCTTTCTCTATAACTTTATCATGTTTGTTTGAAATTATATTTTTAATTATTGATATTCTTTGTACTTTTGTTTTATTTGCTAGATTGTAGATAAGCGCTATGTGGAAGGTTTCGTGGATTCATGCTATGAGAGTTGCTTCAAGAATAACCAGATAAATTAATTGATCGACTATTGCTTCAAGAATAACCAGATATATATTTATTTATATTGGAAAAGTTGTGAATATATGATGTTATTTTTACATACATGTTTTGCTTGTCTAGAGAACTAACTACAATGGAGGGGGTTTTCTCACACACATACAATAAAAATGTCATGGGGGAAAATAAAAGCATAGCAAACCAACTTCACTAGGCACATAATTGTGCCGACAAAAAGACTTAATCAAATGGACTCAATGCAAATGATCTTCAAAGAAAAAGGCTCATTACAATCAAGATCAACTAAATCAGTTAGTCACGACAATTAACTCGCTCTTTTCTAGCTAAGTTTGAATCCCCTTTCCGTAAATTAGATTAATTTAAAGCAATTTAAACTATCTTTAATATGATTTATTTCAAGAAAAGTAATGGTACTTTGATTCCGTCCTGTTTTTTACTTGGCGTGACAAAGTTCAAAGTCACAACAAATTAGTGACCAACCTAATGTTACCCTAAATCTCTAGAAATAGAAAAAGGAAATCATAGTTATATATGATTTTACTTGGAACGAGATAATCGGAGGGTCCAAGTGGTGCAACAGTCAAACCCTGGAACCTTAAAAAAACAGTTAGGATCCGAAACCTCTCCACCGTTTTACATTCTCATCTGACAGGAGTGGGTGAGCTCAAATCAAGGTGGACCCACACAGTTAAACTCCCAGCAGTCACATCAACACGTACAGTGACATAGATACACCCGAAGAACTAAATTGGTCATCCACGATTTTGTTGAACAGTTATATTTTGGCCTTTGAATTTGAAGTCTGTAAACTGCAGGTGCCAGCTTTCAAATCTGAAGCAATCGAGAGCAGATATCAAATTATGGGGAGGATGGAGTATTTGGCTCTGAAGAGTAGTGATCCAGACACCAATGAGTTGATAAATTCAGACATCAATGATCTCAAGTTTGCAGCCAAGAAACTCATCAAAGATGCCACTAAGCTTGGTGGGTTGGGTTTTGGGACTTCTTTTCTCAAATGGGTTGCCTCCTTTGCTGCCATGTGAGTCATCTCATTTGTTTCCTTGAGGACAAAGTTGCTTTAAGCTTTGTTTTATTGGCTGGAATTGGGAAAGTGACACTGATGTGCGCCCTTCTTGATTTTCTAATTATTACAAAAGGGAAAAGTCAAAAAAGTGATTTTAAAAAAAATCTTCCTCTCTTGAATATAATATTTCATTCCCTTCGTCTGGTAAAAAAGAAAACAATGTATCACAGTTTCCTGCTAGTCTGTAACTTCTTGTTTTCTTTAAGATTTTGGCCGTCCTATTAATTGAAACATCCACTGTTAGTCTGTAACTTCTTGTTTTTGGTCCACCAATATGTCAGAACTTGACCTGTTATGTTTCACACCTAAATTTTTCTTTCCCTCTGAGAAAAACTTATGTGAAAATGGGATAACACTATTTTGCTATCTTCCTGGTTAATTACCCATGTAAAGCGTGATAACTTTTCCACGTGACAATATGTTTCATACAAGTTTTTCTGCTTCCAGTGGCCCATTTCATCCTGTCTTTAGCTGTGACCTAAATCCCAAATAATCTAAAGTTTTTATACGGTCAATAGTCTAGAAAGCCATTGATTGACATGAACAAGTAAGCCATGAATTGATTTACTTTTTGTTTTTGGGTATGAAATAAGTTCAAATAGATTAGCTTGTGGCCAAGTAGGGCTCAACAGATCAAAAATATGTGCCCCAACCCCTACTGTTTTACTTGGATGCACCAACACATAAGTTTGTCCATTCTGATGTCTATTTCCATTGATGTAAGCCTATAACTCAGACTTTTGCTTGGATATCCATTCTGATATCAATGAGTTTCTGGTTCTGTTAACGGGTGATTTAGCATGGCTATATGGACAATCACACACATTACACAGATTTAGAGTGGTTCACCCATGAATAGGGCTACGTCCACTGGAGAGCTTGGTATTTATTATGGATGAGTAATACATTATACATAGAGAGGCTTGAGAGCCTGAATACAAGAGGAAGAGGGAGAGCTTGGGTGTCTCCTGAGATGCGCATGGAGAGGAGAATCGGCGGCCATTGCTGGAGAGGGGTCTGTTCCCTTATATAGGCAGGAGATGAGGGCCACTTGCCATTGTTTAATGGGCAAGTGGCAAAGGCGTGGGTCATCCTCATTGGGGTATGAGCCGGGCACGTGGGGAAGGCATGGGCCCGTTTTCCTGGTACCAATGGCTCGTCACGTGGCGATCGAGGGTAGTGGCCTGGTGAAGTGTCAGGATGCACGTGGTGATCTATTACCAAAGGCATGCGTGGTGGTCTGCACATGGCTTGAGGCAGGAGGAGTTGGCTAGCACATATTGCTCGGGTATGACATTTCGGGTACCCCATATTGGCTTAGGCAATATTGAAACGGGTAAGGCATTTCGGGTACGCCATATTGGCTTAGGCCATATCTGGTACGTCACTCCTGGTGGGCTATTTCTAGTAGGCTATCTCTGGTAGGACATTTCTAGTACCAACCAGATATGTATAACAACAGGTTCCATGGGTTACTTCAATGGATAAGGTATAAGCATTACATGAAATTCTCTCCCAAGTTCAGCCCTTTAATGGTGTTTTACTTCATTTCCAGCATGTGGTTGTGATGGATATGAGCTAGTGCTGTACAAGACGGCAATGCTCAATATCTAGTCCTTGCTTGGATACCAGAAGAATGTGAAACAATGAAGAATGATAACAACTGCTTTGGACAGTCGTGCATTTGGTGGTGTTATTTTCACTCAGACTGAGTTTAATTGTTGCTGTTTAGAATCACCGCTGCGGCCAATGTCACGGTAGGTGGTAAACTGAATCGTTACACCGCCAGTGAACGCGAGAAACACTCGACGTTACCCCTGAAAAACTCGTGGCGGTTGCCATCCTCGTCGACTTGCATCTTTCGTTACTACCTCTCCATGGCGAAGTGACCTGAGCCAATAGAGTCAGCGAGGTACCACCATCACCGCCTAAACTGTGGTACGCCAGAGAACTTGCCGCTATGTATACATGCACCACTTCTCCGTTGTCACCGTCAGAAGGGGGGTGTCACTCCATGGGCTCCAACGCTCTCGTAGTCCACATCGGCTCATACGAAGCACGCCGCCGCGAGGCTCGTACGCAGACGGCAGGGACACGGTCTGTGTGAGCCCCCATCTTCTTCCCTTAGACGCAGACCAACGAAAGAGATAAGAAGTCTCTTCGATGATATTGCCTTAAAATATTAAATATCATTGCCATGTCTACTTTTACATTAAAAATGATTATCGGGTGTGGTGTGCCATGAGACTTGTGACGAAAGTTGCAATGCTGCCAAAGAGCACACAGCCGACAATTAATACTTTAGCCATTAATAGTATATGATGTTACCTAATTTTACCATGCCATCTAGCATTGCACTATTGCCAAACATCACCACGTGCTTGGGGTCATTATTCTAACCAATTAGTCATATAATATCATGCATTTTTGACTACCAATACATGGGTATTGCCACTTCGCATGCTAATGGGAACAAATCCTCAGCATATAGGAGATTTGCACACTGCCACAAGCATCATCACGTGGTTCACTATTGGTGATATTTAGATGTTATACGTTTTACCCATATCATTATAAATTAATGGGAAATAAGGGCTGATGTGGAACTTTGATAGCCCACCACCACCTACTCTCATTTGGTCAGCACATCAAACATAAAAAATTATGTTGTCCACCTGCATTTTCGGTGGGGTGGTATTTATATGCTCATACTACTCAATGCCAATACATGTTTACCGACCCACTTACACAATATTATTATGTGATTAGCTCAGCACCACACCTCCGGTGCGCTGAAACCAGCTCGGTACCTCAACTCCAATGTGCTCGCAAATCGGCTCGGTATTACGCATGTGTGGATAGAAAGGCACCACCTTACCACCTTGCATGCTTGACCACCTTGCAAGCATGACCGAGCTGACCACCTCGCGTGCTTGACCAAGTTGACCACCTCGGATGAAATGGCCAACCCGACTACTTGCATGGCCAACCTTCAGGTCAGACCCCAACACATTACATGGTCAACCACGACCTCGCATGCTCAGCTTCTACGTTGATTGTCCTACCCGACCACCTTGCATCGCAAGGGCTACCCAGCTGACCACCTTGCATGCACAACCGACCCGCTTACCTCTCTTGTGTGGTATGTCGCTATCAAGGATGAGCAAGATGTCCACATTGGAGAAAACGACCAACCCGAGCACCTTGCATGCTCAAGTCTCCATGGCGTGGCCGACGCATCTTGCATGCTCAAGTCTCCATGGCGTAGCCGACGTATCTTGCATGCTCAAGTCTTCACGGCGTAGTCGACCCGAGCACCTTGCATGCTAAAGTCTCCATGGCGTAGCCGACGCATCTTGCATGCTCAAGTCTCCATGGCGTAGCCGACGCATCTTGCATGCTCAAGTCTCCACGGCGTAGCCGACCCGAGCACCTTGCATGCTCAAGTCTCCATGGCGTAGCCGACGTATCTTGCATGCTCAAGTCTCCATGGCGTAGCCAACCCGAGCACCTTGCATGCTCAAGTTTCCATGGCATAGCCGACCCGAGCACCTTGCATGCTCAAGTCTCCATGGCGTACCCGACGCATCTTGCATGCTCAAGTCTCCACGACGTAGCCGACCCGAGCATCTTGCATGCTCAAGTCTCCACGGCGTAGCCGACCCGAGCACCTTGCATGCTCAAGTCTCCATGGCGTAGCCGACGCATCTTGCATGCTCAAGTCTCCATGACGTAGCCGACGCATCTTGCATGCTCAAGTCTCCATGGCGTAGCCGACGCATCTTGCATGCTCAAGTCTCCACGACGTAGCCGACCCGAGCACCTTGCATGCTCAAGTCTCCATGGCGTAGCCGACGCATCTTGCATGCTCAAGTCTCCACGGCGTAGCCGACCCGAGCACCGTGCATGCTCAAGTCTCCATGGCGTAGCCGACCCGAGCACCTTGCATGCTCAAATGTCCACGACGTAGCCGACTCGAGCACCTCAGATAATCAATCTCCACGTCGTAGCCGACCCGAACACCTCGTATGCTCAATCTCCACGTCGCATATCGACCCGATCACCTTACGAGGTTAATTCTCCAAGGAACCAAAGCTTCCCCTCTCCAAAATACTGGTTAATCGCCTCCGCCAACAAGGAACGTACTTAAAGGTCCAAGTCGAACTAGTTCTCTACTAGGGACGTGGGGGCTTGAGAGACACCATGTATGTCAGCTCGCCTCACTACCACCTCCAACCCTGTCCCACCATGGTTTAAAAAGAGACAACGAAATCCTGCCATGGTTAAAGTGAGACGAAAAAGGGTATATCGTCCGTAAATTAGTATGTAGCGTGTCACGTAACATATATCATTTTCACATAATCATTACATACATCATGTCATCATCACATACATCCTCATCACGTCATCATCGCATACATCCTCATCACGTCATCATTACATACATCTCCATTATGTCATAAATGCGAAATTGTATGTGTGAACTCCATTACGGCTCGCCTCGCCACTAAGACCTACCAAGGCTTGACTCTCCATGACTCGCCTAGCCACCAAGACCTACCAAGGCTTGATTCTCCATGATTTGGCTCGCCACTCAAGACCTACTAAAGCTCAGCTCGCCATCGAAAGGTGTATAGCTTGCCTAACCTCCAATCATTTGCAGCTAAGGGTCATTACTTGCAACAGGCTCATCGACTCAGCCAAACAAAGATTGACTTGAAAGTTCCCAGCCAAGAACTCGTTCTCAACTAAGAACTTACATTTTCTTCAGTCTTCCTTCAGTGCTCTTCAACCTCCTAAGGTGATAATTTCTCTTATTGGTGCACATTTTCTTGTTTGCCTTTCACATCCTTCTTTTCTTCTCAATAATCTCAACTCATTGACATTGCCTCACTATAATGCAGAGGAGAGGTTGGAAAATGGATTGCTTTTATTGCTGTTGTACTGAGGCTTTTCTTCCCAAGACACTTCCCAGGTATAGGCTGAAGTCACTGCACTGATTTTTCTCTATCCTTCTCAGTTCAACATACTTATGTTGCTTTGTCCCAAATATATTAGTCTTCACAACCTCAACTTTATCAAAAAAATTTATAAGCATTATGGTTTTTCTATTAGTCTTCAAATCATATTCTTGTTCTATGATCCTAACTTCATTGCAGATTGGCTAGAGATGCCCGGTTCGTTGATCCTTCTTCTGGTTGTGGCTCCGAACTTTTTTGCACACACCTTGAAGGACAGCTGGGTTGGTGTCTTGATATGTCTTCTCATTGGTTGTTACCTGCTGCAAGAGCACATCCGGGCATCAGGTGGATTCAGAAATTCACTCACACAAAGCCATGGAATATCAAACACTCTAGGCATTATCCTTCTCTTAGTCTACCCTGTTTGGGCATTGGTTCTCCATTTCATCTGAGCATTGTAGTAAACTACAGTTTCTACCAATTGTTCATGTACTGCAACTTGCAAACATCACATCTCCATCTTCTGTTTATAAGAATTGGATTTCAGTGGCAATTCTATATGTTGATCAAAATTTGGTTTCTGCTTCTACTCCCATAAATTTAAATATGCAAGTCCAGAAAAAAGGTCTGAAATATAGAACAGAACATTACCTCTCTGTGGACTGAGTCACTGAGTCTTCATTTAGTGAATCAGGAACATTCAAAGTAAAATATTTTTGGCATTGAAGAATGCCAAAAATCTCTCAATTGTCAGCTGTTTCTGTCTTCTCCCAATGAACACCCTTTTGGACATTGCATCACGAAACATATTTCCTCCAATTCATTAATGAAACTGTCATCGGTAATTTTGTTAGTATAATGTAACACAAGTTATAGGGAATCCCAATACAAACCCATGGACGTAGTCATAAACTCCTTCCAACGGAATTTGGTGAATCACATAAACCCGGTGTTCTTGTGTGATTTTACGGTTTTATCATCGGTCATCCAATTTTTGTGACAAATTTCAGTCTCAATTGTATATATATGAATGCTAGGGGCATTCCATAATTTGTATATGTGGATTAAGCCAATTAGCTGAATAATGTGCCTGATCTCATACACTTAGAGTTCCAATTCCCCTTGGTTCAGTTTAGAATTCCATTTGTCAAAAAAATTGCTAGGCAGCTCAGGTTAAGAATTTCTCAACATTTTTTTTTTTAGGATTCAACAACTATTGTAAAACCGCATTCATGTGTTCCAACTAAAACCGCCTAAAATTCGACCCAAAAAAAACTAAAACTAAAACTAAAACCGCCTAAAAATGTGATTTTCTTTTTGTTGTTTATTATTTACAGGCAGAGGATTTACTTGAGGCGCCTAAAAGCGGGCAAGGCCCAAAATTTATTAGCCCATACGTACAAGTTTAAACTTCAAATCTAGGGCACATGGTTGCGTTCTGTCAAGGATGGCATATTCGTAAATTCTAGCACCGCGAAAACCCAAAACCCTAACCCTAAACAGTCTCACTGAGGCCTATAAAAGCAACACACGAACTGAGTAACGGAGACCATCGCAAGTCGAAATCAATCTTCTCCAATTCGCTCTTCCGTTTTGCTCTTTCTTTTGCTCTGCGTCGTCACAGTCATAGGCTATAATCATTCTGATTTGTATTTTCATAGATGTTTGCTTTGTTATTCTCAAAATATCTTCCTCCCTTTGTGTTTTTTTAAATTTTGATTCTGAAATCTGAGTTTTTGAAGTGTGTGTTGGGGATTCTCGGTGATGAACAACAATGATGACGAGTCCGATCCATTCATATATAAAATCGTGACGACAAAACGAGGCATTTGTCTGAGAGAATAATGCCCAATTTACCATTTTTTTCCTTTTTTCTTCCTTTTTTTTTGTAGATAAATGTTTTCTGGGTTTGTTTAGATTATTTTGTTTTGACGATTTCAAGGCAGGCATGGTGATGATGTGTATCATCTGATATTCATTTTTGATGAATTTACTTACCTCCTACTCATACTGAATGCCTGCTCATCAAATTCTAATTTCCCTTCTGATTAAAGTTTTAATCTTTTGTTTTCGTGTGATTTTGATATATAAAAGCTTTCGATTTTCTCTTAGAGAATGATAAATTTTTGTTTATTTCTTTGTGGGAACTGGGTTTTGGTGTTCCTCAAGTATGGAGAGAGAAGGATGATGTAGCGATGATGATAAACTCAGTATCACTCTCATGTGTACATTGAGGAGCACCGATGATTCTGTTTCAAGCACTTTTGAGCTTCTCTCTCTTTCTCTCTCTGTGGTTTTGGTTTTTGGTTTTTCAGTGTTGTATTGTTTCTGAATCTATGATCTGTTAACAATCAGTACCAATGCAATACGGATACAAGAAGTTCGGCTGAAACTGTCAAGTAACTTAAGAAATTAACAAAATAATTTCAAACAAACCCAGAATTATGACACTGATGATCTCAAATCTCAAAGGTGCATCATGAGTGTTCTTGGATTCCCGAAACTAAGGAGTTGACCTAAAATGCTATGGATGATCTCAAATGATTAGGCTAGGATGAATGAAAACTCTAAGAAATTAAGCTAAAAGAGAATGATCCATTCTTTTGAGAATGTGAAAAACCCCAAATAATTGGATAACGATATCATCGCTAACAAGCTCTCGCCTTAGTGTGTAATCTGTAAAAACAAAAAATCGGTTAAGAACTCCTCTGTAAGTCCTCAAAGATGCTATACTTTCCTCAACTTTTGTTCATTTAAAAAAGAAAAACCACAAATAATTGCTTGTACCATCAGCTAGATTACCAATGACCAAGTTGAATTGACTTCTCCTCTCTCTGGATTTCATCTGTAATGAGGAAGAATGGAGTTTTCTAAAGCAAACTCTGTAGAATGCAAGATTACTGTTTGCATGAGCAGAGGAAGATTTTTATTACTCAAGGCCAATTACTGTACAAGAGGTCTATTAATAGCTACAATACAAAGTGATTGTCATCAAGGCCTATTAGCTCAGCTGGTTAGAGCGTCGTGCTAATAACGCGAAGGTCGCAGGTTCGAGACCTACATGGGCCAACTTTTTAACAATTTTTTGCTTCCTGCATGTCCACTGCTTTTACTGTTATAAAAGCCTTTATCTCTGACTGGGAATGATATTATTATTTAGCTGAGTTGGTTTAAGCGAGCCTTTTCAACTCTGAGTTGCAGGTTCGAAACCGGCTGCTTTCATTTTTTTTTTTATCACTTTTCTTTCTTTTTCTGGTTTTCTGAATGATTAATGTCACATTCTCCTTCATTTGTACTATACTTGCAAAAGTCTACATTGTAGACAAAATCAAACTATGATAATATGTGGAGTAGGAGGGAAAGGATATGACCATCCTCATCTGACCACCAGTATCTTTATCCCAAACTTAGAAACTTGCCACTTGGCAAACAACACATCTAAACTCATTACCTTCATTCAACCAATGAGAGAGCAAGCCTTATCCTATCCATTATCCAACTCACCCCAAAGCCCACCAAATAACTCCCCAATTGCCACACAAAAACACTTCCAAATACTCTGTTTCAAACACAGAGATCACATTGGAACTGCAAAACAACACCAACCATGGCAGCCTCACTCCAAGCAGCTGCTACGCTCATGCAGCCCACCAAGGTGGGCGTGTCGTCAAGGACCAGCCTTCAGCTCAGGTCCTCCCAGAATGTCTCCAAGGCCTTTGGCTTGGAACCAACTGCCTCTGCTAGGCTCACTTGCTCTCTGCAGTCTGATCTCAAGGACTTTGCTCACAAGTGTGTTGATGCCTCTAAGATTGCTGGCTTTGCTCTTGCTACTTCTGCCCTCGTCGTCTCGGTATGCTGCTTAATTAGCTTCTTGCTTCATGTGCTTAGAACTGTATAAAAGAAGAACAATGATGAATTTTTTTTATCTTTATTATGTATGTGTATAGGGTATGAACTTTCTATGGTTTAGAGGGATATAGATTAGTTTGTGGTACCTGTTGTCTATGCAAAGGTTTCAGATGTTCTCTGTGGCATGCTAGATATTTGACAAGTTATGTTGCTAGAATGACACTCTGAATGGGACATCATTTGGGCATAAGTCGATCTGATATGATAAGTTTAGATTTACAATTTGACAACATAATCATCGGATTTTATATCGTTATACGCGATGGATCTCACATTAGCAATTTAGATCGACAGTTTGACAACATAATGTAACTGTAGTTGTTAGATTTCATTTCAATTTTGGTGGTGATGAATGGTGATTAACATTTTATCCTTGTTGGCCACCACTTGTGTTTCCAGGGAGCAGGTGCAGAGGGAGTTCCAAAGAGGCTGACCTTTGATGAAATCCAGAGCAAGACATACTTGGAAGTGAAGGGGACAGGAACTGCAAACCAATGCCCAACCATTGATGGAGGGTCAGAAGCCTTCGCCTTCAAGCCGGGCAAGTACACTGCCAAGAAGTTCTGCCTAGAGCCCACATCCTTCACTGTCAAGGCAGACAGTGTGAACAAGAATGCTCCACCAGAGTTCCAAAACACCAAGCTGATGACCCGTCTAACCTACACCCTCGATGAGATCGAAGGGCCTTTCGAAGTGTCCCCAGATGGCACTCTCAAGTTTGAGGAGAAAGATGGGATTGACTACGCTGCAGTCACAGTCCAGCTCCCCGGGGGAGAGCGTGTCCCTTTCCTCTTCACCATCAAACAGCTTGTAGCCTCGGGCAAACCCGATAACTTTGGAGGGGAGTTTCTAGTACCATCGTACCGTGGTTCTTCTTTCTTGGACCCAAAGGGAAGAGGAGGCTCCACTGGTTATGACAATGCCATTGCATTGCCAGCAGGAGGCAGAGGAGATGAGGAGGAGTTGGCCAAGGAGAACATCAAGAATACTGCTTCATCAAAAGGGAAGATCACACTGAGTGTGACCAAGACCAAGCCTGAGAGTGGAGAGTTGATTGGAGTGTTTGAGAGCATCCAGCCATCTGATACTGATTTGGGAGCAAAGACTCCAAAGGATGTCAAAATCCAGGGAGTCTGGTATGCTCAGCTTGATTAAGTAGGCCTCTTATTAAATTTCCTGTATGTATTGATGTACTTACTCATTCTGGGTTTCAGATTTTGCTATAAAAGTGAAGGTCTGCCGAACTTTCTTTGTAACCCAATTGGACATGCACTCAGATAATTGAGATCATTATCTTTCTTGTATATTATCATGCCCTATTATTATGAAAATCTCTCAGTTATTCCAAACCTCCACAGCTTCAATGATCACAAAGTTGAGCTCCAAAATTCTGATCAAAATTATTAATCAAATGGGTTGTAGTGTGAATATTTGAGATGGGTTTGGCTTGGGATCTAGTAGGTTTCCATGGAAAAAGAAAAAGAAAAAACTAAACAAAAGCATGGCCATTCAAATAAGGTTCATCTTGTTTAGGGCCGGAGCCACATCAAGGCCTGCTATGGCCTAGCCCCCCATTTAATTTTCAGTCTCTTGTAATATATTATAAAATATATGATATAGTAATACAATTATCGTAATTAGATAAGTGTTGGCCCTTCTAGTTGAAGATGAAAAACCTATGTAGAAGTGATTTTGAAATTTTGGCCCTTCATGTTAAGAATCCTAATTCCGCCCCTGCTGTTCATGATGTTTCTTTCACTGTAGCTAATTTGCTTTTCTCATATCCTTTTATATGGATAGTGAACCACACAAATTGGATATTTGGACTGAGTGGCATGTGATATTATCCATATTACTGTGTGATATTCTCTGAACAATTGTCAAGATATTAAGAAAGTGGAGCTACAATGACCAACTTTTTCAAATGTGCGATGATCATTATATATATATATATATATATACGTGTGTGTGTGTGTGGCAAGGCAACACTTGAAAGTTATGTATCACCAGTATTTAATTTTAAACTCTCCAACTGAAAGAACTCGGAGTCCTACTATGAAAGAGACCAATGGTTAGGCATTGAGCCTTGACATACGAGAAACAATTTTATATGAGATAGTTTGAGAGATGCAAAGCGGCAGGCATTTGTTTATTTAAATATTTCGTAGCTATATTAAATTATACATATGGGTTTTTTTATCTGAATTTTATAATAAAACCTATTAGGAAAATTGATGTGGTTTTGTCAAAAACGTGGATGGACAAAAGTTACAAAGACTTTTCAAAATAATGCTCATACTTTTCTTTAACTAGAAAAAATTCACAATTGGTTTTCTTGCTCGAATACAAAACCTTAAGAGTAGACCCTATAACCTATGTATTAAATAAATTCAAGTACTTATGCATCTCTAATAATTGAAACTTAGGAATTAAAAAGTAGCATTACACCAAATGAATTAGGGATTTCCATCATTTAGAAGAAAGAATTGAAAATTACATAGAATTCTAAAATGATAGAATTTAGATTTTCATCATTTTAATTTTTGGCAATTGAAGATTTCAGTGTTTGGATTTATGTATGTTGAATTTTGTACATGGTACTCTAGAAATTGTGAAATTACACCTATTTTGATGGAAATTAAACTCGGGAATTTGATGCCCAAATTTCTATGATTTTTTCTGCGCCATTTAATAAATTCCGCACTTTAGTTTCCAAATAAGGAAATTGTCAATTTCTCCACTTAAATTTCCAACTTTTAGCTACATTCCAGTGATTTTCCCCCATCCAAACAGAAGGTAATGAGAAAAAAGAAGAAGAAGAAGTTGGTAGTTCAACAAGAATATCTCTTAGTTGAATGTTTAGAGCTGAGACCATAAAAGATTAATCTAAACTTATAATTTTGTCTGACAAAAAAAAAAAAAAAAAAAAAAAACTTATAATTTTGAAGACAAAAACCCTAGCTCCCTCTCTCCCAAAAAACACTCTACAACCGTTTTCACTTTGAGGGGGGAAGCCTTTGTTCTTCCTCCTCTCTCTTCCTCCTTTATCATCTTTTCCCCCATTTTCAAGAGACAGAAGGTTTCTCCTATTTGTCTTTCTTTTTGTAATGATTTTCCTCCACTCTTCACAGGGCAGATGCATCTCAGCGTCGAATCTCCACCTGCATTTTGGTGTCAGATCTCCACCACCAACCTTTTTGCTATTTCTTCGTGTTTACTCTTTGGGTTTTCTATGTAATTTTCACCTCTTCTTGTGATAGTTTTTCACTTCTCCATTGTGAGAGCTTTTGACATCTCCCTTGTGAGAGTTATATTTGTATTGTTATTACTTGATTTTTTCAAGCTTTATCTCTTTTTAGTTGTTCTGAATTTGTACTCTTAGTTGGGATGCCTATGCTAGAGTTTCTTCGACCATGCATGATCATTAGTGGAGAAGCCCCAGATTGTCTTAATTTTGATATTAAATCACTCCGTTATTGTAATGGCCTTCTGTGGCTAGTATGACTTTTTGTGGTTAGTGATTTTTTTAGATGAATTATGAATGCAATCCCATAATTTCCCAACAACCAAAAAAAACTTAAAAATAAAGGGTGAGACCATAAAGTGTGATTCATCCGTTTTTTTCTCATAAATCCTAATTTATGTCATTTCAATAATTCATATAATTATTTAAAAATAATTTCCCAACAACCAAAAAAAAAAATAAAAATAAAGGGTGAGACCATAAAGTGTGATTCATCCGTTTTTTTTTCTCATAAATCCTAATTTATGTCATTTCAATAATTCATATAATTATTTACACCTTATCAAAAAGAAAAATTATGCATTTCCAAGGCCTTTACCTTATTACTATTCTTAGTTGAATAATGTTAGAGATCCTCCTTTTTCCCACTCTTTATTATCCAAGCTCTATTAAATATGTGGTTTAGATACATAGTACAAATTGGCAATTGCTTTAAATATTTCAAATATGATATGAATTAGTCTATGAATTTTAGCTCAAGTGACATGAAATGAATAAGATGGTGATACAAATTTTAGAATTAGTGGGAAATTAATTACCAAAAACAAAGACATTTTGTAGGAAATTCAAGGTCCATTTCTCTTATTCAATACAATTATTGGCCCAAAAGGCCTTGGATAGTAAAAAAAAAAAAAGGAGAAGAAATAGCCAACAAGATTTAACCTAATGGAAAAGGATTTTAACGTATAGGGCAAGTGGTCTCATATTTGAATTCTTATGGCATCTTTGATAGTGAGTGTAAGAAACTTTTTTTTTTTTATAGTTTAGATTATCGCTTGTATCTTTTTTATTTAAAAAGTATATAACTTATGATAAGGTGCTTGAAATTATTGGCATTTTGCTAATACCACACACCCAACCCAACCCATCCGGCCGGAGAAGAACATAACCATTATGCCCTCAAGAGGAAGAAGATGCCAAAGCCAAAGCCAAAACCCACCCAAAGCTGCGTATCCCTTACGTCCCTTTCTTTCACTATTTTTCTTTTTTTCTATTCTTAAAAACAAACCTTTGCCTTCACAATTCACCAAAACGATTCATATAGTCGTTGCCATTTTTCCAACTCTTCCACGAGTCTTTTTCTTCTCTCAAAACCCAATTCCCGTTTCCCTCAATTAGCTCGGATTTCATTTTCTCACATCCATTTTGTTCATGTCCCAATCTCTCTTCAATTGACAATAAGAATTTGGTCATGTGGCTGAGACTGAGAATTAATCTTGAATTACCATGAAGGGTCCTTGTAGAGAAGGCTGCTGCTGCTGCATGCAAGCATGGACGAATTGCCAGGGTCATTGGGCACCAGTGCCAGCTTGGCTCTGCGCTTCGGCCAGACCATCTTCTCCACTGCCTCCCTTCTCTTCATGTGCTTGGACATCCAGTTCTACAGCTACACAGCTTTCTGGTAGTTTCAAAATTCTTCAACTTTGGCTTTTTTTAGTTGAATTTCATCCAACCCTTTTGTGATCCTATCTTGTTCTTCAGTACCCATATCTTTGTTTTTGAATTTGATGGAAATTATTTTTTGTTACCTTGGTGCGCTATTGGAAACTGTCCAGATGATTGGTTTTGGTTTATTCTCTCTGAATTTTGACTTTTTGAGCAACTAGCAAGCAAGCAAATATTTTGATAATTATTGTAGAGAAGAAGGTGTCTAGTATTGAATTTCGAAAATTTTGACTAGATAATATGGACATGGGAAGGTTTACTTTGTGTGTACTGTATACGTTTGAATCAAAGTTAGATTGTGTTATTTTCGGTTTTCAACAGCTTTGAATTCTGGTTAGAACATTGTTGATCATTAACATATAATTATCTGGTTGTGTGTCCCTTAAGATGTGAAATCTGGTTTACAGACAGTTGGAAGCCAAATCTCTCAGCCTTCAAACTTTGAAGTGTCAACTTTCATGATAATGCAATAAGATTTCATTAGCTATAACATCCTTTCTACAGCTTTAGGCATATATGTCTGAGACAACATTTGCTAAAATTGGGGGCTTGATTTTTTTTCTTAACCATGTATACTAATGTGTTTGGGAAATAGAAAGAAAGAGAAAATGGGAGAATGCAGTCCAATTTTACTACTCTGAAATTGTAACCTGAGCTTTTTTTCCTGAAGGAAAAAATATCGCCAAATTGAAATTCATGTAGTTTCAACTGCTCTTAGTTGACTTTTTTCCCGTAAGGCTAATTTGCATATCTGTGGCATTGATGTTTCTAAATTCATTAATTTAGTCTTTGTGAATCAAGTTCTAGGATCTAAACTAATAATATTTCCAAAGAAGTCTAACCCTGTTTGTACCTGTATTGATTCCCATTTTCTTGACCTACTCCTGATCAATAGCCTCTCTATTGGTGTTGAGTGGGTTCTGGAACCTGTTAAATATTGCCGTCTCTGAAAGAGGCTTCTTGGGTAGGGCTGGAATTTGAGGTTTAAGAAATTGTCCACCCTTAAAGCCAAACAAAGCCAAAAGACACTTGGACAACATTGTTGGTTTTTCTCTTTGCTAAGCTGTAAAATCAATGGAATGCAAGGATTACATAGCGCTATTTTGAATTGTCTGTAAGCCATTATCAGAGATTTTCTGTCTCATTCATTCAAGCATGCAACGATGTAGGAGATGAAAGTACTCTTGGTCACCAGAAATTCTTCTATTAATCTTTGTAACCCCTTACATTGCTTTGTTGATGCTGCAGTTATTTGGTGACCGTAATGGGTTTGGTAGTTCCATGGGGCATGACTTTGGTGATAGTGGATGCCTACTCTGTCTTTGTTAAATGTTTGCCTCTTCAACCAAGAATACTTATAATCATCATTCTAGGAGACTTGGTATGCGGCTTTCATAAATTTGTTTATTTCATGAAGAACTTTGCAGTTTCTTCCTTCTCCCAAGTGTAAAACAAATGTTTGTTCATTTATCACAGGCCTTATCGTATCTCTCACTCGCTGCAGCCTGCTCGACGGCTAGTACCACAAATCTCCTACTTGATTCTGGTAAATCGTTATGCCCGGCAAAGTTATGTACTAGATATCAGTTATCCGCTGCAATGGCTTTCCTTTCTTGGTTCCTTTCACTCGGCTCCGCTCTGTTCAATCTTTGGCTTCTTCCTTCTTTGTAATGATCCGGTGGCTGTTGTGGTATACGGCAAATGAACTCTGCCAAGATTAAAAGAGTTATGTCAAGTGCAGAAATTTTGGGAGAAACAAATGGGGTCGTTGTGAGATGAAGCTTAAAGATTTTCAAAGTTATTCTATTGAATTGTATTTTATTGAACAAATAGAAGGGAAAAAAACTCACCTTTTTTTTTGGTTTGCTTGTATATAACATTTATACCTGAAACCCCACTCCTCAAATCTTCATACGTGCAAATTCCTACCTCGTGTACCTATTTTGGCAAGAAGCGTTACATATTTCAGCATTAGTTCCTGCCTGCCTTAGAGGATTTGATTGACAAGATTTATGTTTTATGGAAAAGCAAGAAAATGCTTGATAGATGCCTTATTATATGGTCATTGTGTTTAGAACCTACTGTTTATGCCGCATTGCATCATTAGTATCACAGTATTTGACATGTTATGTTGACAAACTATCAATTTAAAATTCACATGATTAATAATTCAAATTTACAAATTTACAGTTAAATGACAGATTGACAAAAGAATATTTCTCCTTCTATTTAGTCTATGATTAGAAAAATAAATAAATAACCATTAGTCCAAATGGCACCCCCAAAACCTTTATATTTCTAATAACATGGTATATATAATTTCAAAAAACCGTTATATCTACCATTCCCTCAAAACCAAATGCCCAACCGCCATGTCTTTCACCGCCAAATGCCCGACCGTTGTTTCCCGCCTCAAAAACGCTCTCTTTCACCATCACTCTCTGCACACCACTGTCCCTCAAAATCCCACGAATTTCACCCAAAATTTCAAGAGCCCCACGCACCAAACCCTGCACTACCTCCTAGAGCAATGCTCCTCCATGAGAGAACTCAAGCAACTCCACGCCCAAATCATCCTCCATAGCCTCACCAATGAAAACCTCACCCTCGGAAAATTCATCTCCTTCTGCTCCGTCAACCACGCCGGCAACCTCCACTACGCTCAGCTTTTGTTCGACCATGTTCATGAACCCAATAAGTTTATGTACAATAGTCTCATAAGGGGCTACTCAAATAGTGATGACCCATTTAAGGCTTTCTCGCTGTACTGCCAAATGGTTCGTTCAGGACATTCGCCGAACGAGTTTACGTTACCCTTTGTTCTTAAGGTTTGTTCTGGGCAGTCTGCGTATTGGGAAGCTGTGGTTGTTCATGGTCAGGCGATTAAAAGAGGAATTGGGTCTCAAGTTTGCGTGCAAAATGCTCTTATTAATGTCTACGGTGTTTGTGGGTCGATCCGGAGCGCTCGGAATGTGTTTGACGATATGTCCGAGAGGAGTCTGGTTTCATGGAATTCGATGATAGGCGGGTATGCTAGAATGGGTTCATGCAAGGGAGCTTTTTTATTGTTTAGGGAGATGAGAGATTTGGGGGTTGGGCCTGATAAGTTCACCTTGGTTAATTTACTTTCTGTTTGTTCACAGTCTTGTGATTTAGAATTGGGACGGTATGTGCATCTTTATATTGAGGTTAGTGGGATTGAAGTTGATCAAATTCTGAGAAATGCTCTTCTGGATATGTATGCTAAGTGTGGCCATTTGCACTTGGCACAAACGATTTTTTATCGAATGACTCACAAAAATGTGGTTTCATGGACGTCAATGGTTAGTGCATATGCTAAACATGGGCTCATTGAATTTGCCCAGGAATTTTTTGATCAGATGCCACTGAAAAATGTGGTTTCGTGGAATTCAATGATTTCATATTATGTCCGAGAAGGCCAGTGCAGGGCGGCCTTGGATCTCTTCCAAAGAATGCTTAATTCTGGTGCGTTGCCTGATGAAGCTACCTTGGTTTTCATCCTTTCAGCCTGTAGTCAAATTGGTGATTTGGTCATTGGAAAGAAAACCCACAGTTACATTTGCAACAGCAATGTCGCACCCAGTGTAACTCTTTTTAATTCCCTTATAGACATGTATGCAAAATGCGGTGCTGTTGGAATCGCCATGGACCTCTTTACTCAGATACCAGAAAAGAATGTAGTATCATGGAACATTATCATTGGGGCCCTTGCACTGCACGGTTGTGGATTCGAAGCAATTAGGATATTCAAACAGATGCAAGCAGGTGGAATCTGGCCCGATGAGATCACCTTCACTGGATTGCTTTCTGCTTGTAGTCACAACGGTCTTCTAGACATGGGGCGACATTACTTTGAAAGAATGGAGTCTATTTACAGAATATCACCTGAAATTGAGCACTATGCTTGTATGGTTGATCTGCTGGGGCGACGGGGGTTTTTGGAAGAAGCAATTAGGCTGTTAATAGGAATGCCAATGAAGCCCGATATTGTTATTTGGGGTGCTTTGCTTGGTGCTTGTAGGATCCATGGAAATGTAGATTTAGGCAAACAAATTCTGAAGCAGCTTTTAGAGTTGGAAGGACATGGTTCTGGGCTTTATGTACTTCTCTCGAACATATTTGGTGAAGCTCACAGATGGGAAGATGTTAAGAAGATCAGGAAACTAATAAAAGATGGTGGAGTCATAAAGAGTAGAGCAGTGAGCTCCATTGAAATTGATGGCTGTGTTTATGAATTTATGGTTGATGACAAGAGACATGAAACTTCAAGCAGTATATACTCCATGCTTGATCAATTAACAGATCATCTAAAGTCTACTGGGTATGCTCCAAGTGCATTTTTGGATATAGAGGAATTGTAGTGCTGCTGTATCAGTAAGTTAAAACCCTTAAACCCTCTGATATTTATTACACTTTTTAATGACTTGCAAACAGGCATTGAGTGCTTGTGTTTTTTGTACCAAAATCATTGGGGAGAAACTCGCATTAAATAGTTTGCTTTTGGAAATCAAGTTGAAGGTTTCTTCGTATAGTCTAAATCGTCAAGTGATTAGCTACTCCCAACTGACATGAAAAGATGTTGGTCTAGTTTTTAGTTACTGACTGACTGTATAAAAGTGGAAATTCAATCCTTGGGGTTCTTAAGTTGAGTGTGTGAAAAGTAAATGTGCCAAGATATTAAGTTGCAGCTGATATTATGCAATTAAAATTATCACAGAACTAATGAATATCCTACTTCAACTGAGTAGGACATGTGTTATGTAACAAGAAGAAATATATTCTACAAGCTGGTTTCTTCCTTTCAGGATGTTCGGTGATTCATGCCATGTCGGATGATCAAGATATGCAGAAGATGGGGAGGCTTGCCTCCTCGTTCCCTTTAACCTATGCCAGTGTGGAATTAAGATTACAGAACAGAGCTTGAGCAACTGAATTCAGACTATTTCTAGCTCAGGAAAAGAATCATTAACTTGGAAAACATGCCACAAGAACCTGATACTGAGTGATGCATCATGGTCATCACCAATAATGTTAGAAGACGAATTCAACAAATGTGAAAAGGCACATTGAAAACTATGAGTGCGTAGCAAAACTTGGAAGGATGACCACAACCAACTTGCAGGTCACAAAACCAGTTGCGACCACTTCTTTTCCCTACTTTTTTCTTGACGAATGAATAATCTATTTTCCTTTTTATATGTTCAGAGCTTCAGTCAAGCTGCAGCTCATAGGTTGTGCAGCGGCTGCAGACGGATGGGAACAACTAGAACTTCCTTATAAGTTTTATTCAATATTATCGAATGCAAAGTAAGTATACTAATTCACAGTATATATTTGTTCCTTTTCCTTCTGTCAAATTGTGTGTCAATTTATTAAGAGAAACTTTTGGATTATTGGGCATTATCCAGTCTTTTTCTCTGCAGCTATATAGTCAAAAGAAAATCCAAAGTACAATCTTACAAATCATACCGAGCCAACCAAGGAAAGAGGAAGGAAGGGCACATCCAATCCAAGGTATCTCCTTTTTGTTATATTTTTAATGGTGTCAGTTGTCTTGTCGAATAAATACGAGGGATAGGGGACAAAAATTCCTTGTATCTGTTCAAAATTTGTGCATTATTTAGCATTCAACGCTTTGATAATGCAGAACCAATTTGACCATGGAAGGGAGGTCTTCCCAAATCTTGAGGGGCTATAAGAGGTGGGGCCTTGACAACCATGCATGGATAAAGTGCTCTGGATCGAAGAACTTTCATGGTAATGACATTGGCCAACTTTATTATTATCAAATTCTGCAATGATAAAAATATATACTAAAGCGATATGTTGTCCGGCCTTTAAAAGTTTTTCAAATCTAACAACTGTGGTTTAGTATTAGTTAGATCGGATTCTTTTCAAGGGTTTGTCTGAATTCATAATCCACACATAATTGAGTAGGATTTGCTTTTATCCGGTTGGTAGGGTTCATTGTTTGTGTTGCCAACATGTCTGCATCAAATATAATTGATTTAGCAAACAAGAGAAAAACGTCGAAGCCAAAAATAAAATAAGATAGTTTGAAATTCGTACTCATTAATGAATCAGATTTATCCATGCATGGAATGGAAGTATCCTGATAATTCATAAGCAATAGTTTATTATCAGAAAATTAAGTGCACATACATCTGGGCTAAAGCCCAAATGAAAGCAGAGCCCAATAGATGGCAGAAAAGGCATCGGTGATAAGATATTGTTTTTGTCGAAAAAACCATGATTTTGAAAGCACCTAAGGCTGCATGCACGTGTATTGTAGAATTTTGTGGGGCGGATGGGAGAGCTGAAGAAGCTTCAAGGAAAGAAAGGTAAGGGTTAGGAAATGGATGTGGGACATGTCAATAATTAAACCTATAAAGTAGCAGTCATGTATTAAGTATTATAAAATAATACTGAGAACAATTAGTCGCTAATCTTTCAGACAAAGCATGGGGTTTAGATGTATTATATTATATTAAGCATTAAAGGGGGCCAACTAGCGAGCTCTTATAACTAAAATGAAAAACATAAACATATCTAACAAACAATTAACAAAAGACATCACATTCCACGAACTCCATTGCCTGTGTGGTATTGTCGGGAGTTTGAGCCCTTGGAGACAGTTCTATAGAATATGTTATTTCAATTATTTGGTAGTAACAGGATCCATAATTGGTGATCATTCTCTCTCTCTCTCTCTGTAACGTGTGACAATTAAATTGAGTCCAATAGAACATGCTTGGCAAAATGGTATTTTTCTTCTTTTCTTTATAAATTTATTAGTTTGGATGTGTTGCTAGTGTCTGAGGGATTACTGTGAGCACATGAATAATTTGATTTGTCATAATAATATGCTTAGAAAGGGTGATGTAACAATATGCTTAGAAATCCATTCTCAATGGATTTATATGACAAACATATATCTTCGATGTACAGATTTATAATGTTATCTTGTTTTGAAAATTTTGACATATTATGTTGCGAAACTATTGATATAATAAAATGTGCGTCGTTGATGCAATGTGATGATAGCATGTTGATCTTGATGAGGACAAAAAGACATCGTTTTTTGGTTAATTTTTATCATGTATACGGTACTACTATAGCACAATGGACATTAATGTAGAACTGTAATTAAATTGCAGGAAGAAGTGTGTGGGTTGAAGCATAGCTAGCTAATAGAAACAGTAAAGGGCGGCCGAGTTTGGATGGACTTGAAGAATAAGTTAAAACAAAACAAAAACAAAAAAAAGGAAGAAGCTTGGCACCGGGATACATGGAGCATGCAGATTGCAGAGATGGGGCTCGAACCAGCAGACCCCCCAGATCAGCTTACGCCACCCTTTGTCGGATTGTTTGCAAATATACACATAATATTGCTACTTGTTGATTGAGTGCTGCACTTTCCAAGGCCCTTCTTTTCCACGTGCCCCTCCTCATGCGTTGCAGCGAAGCACCGTGCACTCTCCTCACCATGCCACGTTTTCCTCTTCATTTTGGCTCTTTTCATTCTTCCAATCTAATTCATTCTCTGCTTCTCTGGACGCTGCTGCCCTTGGGGGGCATTTTTACCGAAAATCCGGCCGAACCGCCTGAATCAGATCGGTTTAGGTGGTTTGGTTCGGTTTTAATACTTAAAAATCAAAGAACCAACAAAAAATTGATCGAACCGGATCTGAATCGAATTGAACCGATTTTTTTTCATTTAAACCGCTGAAAACCAAACCGGACCGAATATTTATATTATATTTTTAAAAAAACACGTGTCAGCATATTATTCTTTTAGTCTACTCCATTCCATACCATACTCCTTGCTACACCGGATCCATAGAGAAACCCTAATATTTCATTTCTTCAGCCGCTCCAAAAAACATTTCACTTCTCCCTCTCCATCAGATCTGCTGCCTCTGCCTTTCTCACTCAAACAAACCCTAACCTAAGTTCTAACATTTCATTTCTTCAGCCGCTCCAAAAAAATTTTCACTTCTCTCTCTCGATCAGACAGATCTGATCCGCTACCTCACTCTCTCACTTAACCTCCCCCCCCCCCCCCATAAACCAAATTCGTCGACTTCTTCTTTCAATCTCTCTGTCACTGTCGTTCTCTCTCTCTCTCTCTCTCTCTCTCTCTCTCTCTCTCACTCTCACGGTCACTCTCGCTCTCTCTCAGTTTTCCTCACTCGATTTTTCTGTCAATTTGAGCCGCAAATTCTCATGAACGAGTCTGACTATGTTGTGATTTTTATTTATTTATTTATTTATTTTAGGGCCGAAAATTTATATTTATTTTGTCTAACTATTTTGTGATATTTGTTTTGGACAGATTGATTTTGAAGGCTAAGGAAAGGATTGGCTTGCTGCTGGTTGTGTTTTTATTTCTGGTAAATTTCTGTATTATTTCTGGTAAATCGTAGAAATGTGTTCTTATTTCAGGTTGATGGAAGAAAGAAAGAGAATCTTGACCCAAGAGCGAGCGAGAGGGAGAGAGAGAAGAATCTCGTTCAGGTACTTTCTCTCTCTAGATATCTTCTTCATTTTGCTTCTGGTTGATTGTTTCTGTCTGGTTTGGCTTGTCAAATTCGGAGTTTAATACTTGCATTTCGCGTTTTTTGATTGAATGTGATTTTATTTTGTATGTTTGAGCTCCGTTTCCTGATTCAATGGCGTAATCTGGATTGGATCTAGGCAACTAATATGATTTTTTAAGCTCATTCATTCTCCACTAGATTATTATAATGCAACTAATATGATTTTTTAAGCTCATTCATTCTCTATGGAGATTCAGATCTTCGTGTTCGTTAGCAACTCCATCTTTTTTTTTCCTATCTCTTTTTTCAACGGCTACGATTTTGAGCTTGATTATTATAATACAACTGATATTCTTTTATATACGTATATATATATATTGTATGATTAATTTAAAGGAATTCAGCATTTCGAAGTCCGATCTGACTGATCTTAGCGTAACAGTCTGGATCTTTTGTCGCGTTATTTGATTTGTGGTTCAGGAATTTTTGGTTTATGTCATAAGATGTTTGTTAACTGTTATGAATAATTTCTGATAAAAGGAACTGCTATCTGGCAATTTTCTTTTTATTTGATATTTTTTTGGGGACACTGCCCAGCAACCGAGTTGTATTATGTATTGCAGTTTATGTACTGGTTATGTGTTACGTATGTTACTTTATTTAACATTTCAAAAAATTCAGGTGCCAGCTATACTAATCAAGTTTGCTAAAATTTCTCGGGGTTATGTCTAACACAGGTTATAATCCTTACCTGTGTGTGTGTGTCTGCTTCTATCCTTACCTCTCTGTGTGTGTGGTTATAATCATTTTTTGTTTTCCACTAATGTTTCCCTGTGATATCATTATGTGTACAAAATTGATTTGAAGGCTAAGGAGAAAGGATTGGCTTGCTGGTTGTGTTTATTTCTTGTAAATTTTTATATTTTGGTTGTTTTGGTTGCTATATTTTTTGTTGTTGTCATGGAAATTTATTTCTTTTCATTTGGATTTTCTTTTAAACTTTGCAAATATGCAGATTGTGATTGAGATTACTCTCACAATCAGCTATGGTCTGTAATAATTATTGGTTTATTTGGACATGAGTAGTGGTTGATGATTTTCTAGGTTTTAAGGGTTTTTTTATATTTGAATGATGATAAACTTTAAATAGAACTGGAAAAACAGAATTGGCCTGGAAAACTTTTTTTAAAAAAGAAAAGAATGGGCCTGAAAAACTTTAAAAAAAAACCTTCAATTGTTGATTTTGTTGGGCCTCGGCATACATTCAAACCGAACCAACCCGACCTGCTCAATTCTGGTATCGACTTAAGTCGAAAATGGGCCTAATATACAGGTGTGCGGTTTAGGATTTGAGCCTGCCGAATGACCCGGTTCGGCGAACGGTTTGAGTCCATAACCGATCCGACCCGTGTCCACCCCTACCAATTTCCCCCTAATTCGCCACTTGCAGACCTTGCAGTGTAGCAGCCACTCAATCTGTTTTTACGACCGACTGTATATTCACTCTTTCTTTCTTCTCTGTTAAATTACCCTCTTCCTCTTCCAATTTCACCTGCAGTTTTGTCTGGATTTTTGAGTGACAAGGCTCCTATCATCTCACGCAACTGCTCCCATGTGAAAAATCTGTATGGAATGGGATATTTTGTGTCTTGGCAATGTGAATATCATGTGACAATTAAGAAGTGGTTTTGGGTTTTACAATTACAATCCATCTTTCTTTTACATTTTACTTTTCACAATGATGATATTTTAAACATTTGCCATCTTTCTTTTACTTTTGGTTCTATGTAAAATGTTTTTAGTGTTGTCGTGGTAGAAGTCACTCTTGATTAGTATTATTGCCTTTTGTCTAATATTTCAAGAATGCATAAAGTTCTTTTTGAGTAGTGGAGTCCAAGGTTTACGAAAAGAAGACAAAAAAGTAGAAGTGGGAAAAATAAAAGAGGAAGGTAGCGCATTTGCATGTAATTGAAACCTAACAAGCCCAAAGATTTAGTGACCAAAATCTTCAAGGCTAAGAAAGGTTAAAAATGCAAAAATATCAACAAGTGTAGTTATTTGGAGCAATTACTCATCTTTAGAAAAGTTCTTGAGTTTGAGTCCAAACATCTGTCCGGTCTGTGTGAATTTAGCCTACTATCACCACTCTCAACAACAAAAAATTATATTTAAAAAAAAGTTTAAAATCCTCTTGGGACGTGTTTGGTAAGCGCACATTATTGTAGGTATCGCTTTTGATGTGAGCATCTCCTTTTTGGTCTCCCGTCCGATGGATACTCAAAACCTATATAAAATGACTGTTTTGCAAACCCAAGGGAAGAGATAGTTTCCACATTTCCATGTTCTGGTTTTCAATTTTTAGTAAATAAACCCATATAAAGACGATGATTATAACATTTCCATGTTCTGGATTTGTGCTTTGAAAAGGAAAATTATATTGATCTCATCACAAAAACTGCTCCCACACCAACACAAAGGGGAAAGTGGGAAATATAATTGGAGACATACATTAATATTTGTACAAAAATATAAAGTTGATAATATTATTAGTACCATCAAGATCAAGATAAAGATCAACATCATGATGATGCTTAGGTTAGGTGGGTCTCCCACGATTCATGAAAGGCAACCAAGTTTAGCAAACCAATTTTCCTCCTTTTTACAGTATCTTTTCACATCACTCCCCTACTTATAGAAACTGCACTATTCAACACACAGTGAAGCGCAGAGGGTAGTGGGCACTTGATTGGAAGTCGTATCATTCACTCCTACCTCCCAATACCATACCACCATATTCATAGGTGGTCCAATAATACCAAAAGCGAAAAACAAGATAGTACAAAATGAATTGCTGCAAACATTATAAACCCGAATCTTCGAATACGTAAAAATATCTGAATGTCATCCGTTTTCACATATATTGAATTTATATGATATGAATTGCGCAGAGCGACTGTCTTTAGCATAATCCGTAAGATTTTACTGATATTTTCACTGATATTTTCTTTGTAAATCAGAAGATAATATCACGAGTCATGTCCTTTTCCACAGTAAAAATGCAATAGCACAGAACTAGTACTACCAGTACTAGACTCTAAACAACAGAGGCTAGTCCCTGCCCTCGTAATATTATCATGACAGGGGGTCATTTCTGAAGGACCCGAATTTCTTAACTCTCACAAAATCGGCACAAGCTGTCACCACCAACTTACAGCCTGGCTTTGGCCAAGCCCTGCCCACTTATCCAAAAAAACATTGCTTAGCTACACGACAAAATTCTGACGTGGCATCCTGGTTCAAATTACGAGCCCCCTCTCCTCCCTCTATATATACCCTCTCTCTCTTCTCCACACCCTCCGTGCTTCTCCTACAAGTCTCTCTCTCTCTCTCTCTCTCTCTCTCTCTAGAATCCAAACTCAAATCCGAAACTTCCAAGACCCGATTTCGATCCAAAATGGGTATTTGCAGCTCGTCCGGGTCGACCCAAGTGGCCACGGCCAAGCTGATCCTACAAGACGGGAAATTACAAGAATACCCGTACCCAGTAAAGGTTTCCTACGTGCTTCAAAAGAACCCCGCCTCCTTTATCTGCAACTCGGACGAGATGGACTTCGACGACATCGTTCAGGCCGTTAATGAGAACGAGGAGCTCCAACCGGGCCAGCTCTACTTCGCTTTGCCACTCAACTGGCTCAAGCATCCATTGCAGGCGGAGGAGATGGCCGCATTGGCCGTCAAAGCCAGCTCCGCGCTTATGAAGAGTGGGGGTGAGAAATGCGGGTTTCACCGCAATTCTGTGTCGCCGGTGATAATTTCCGGCGAGGAGGTCAAGGATCGCCGGCGAGTGGTCCCCGCCGGTGGTGCGTCGAAGAGGGGGACGGGTAGTGGAGGAGGAAACAGACGGTCTTCGGCGTTGTTGGGTGCGATTCCGGAGTAGGGGTAGTTTGGGAATTTCAACAAAGGGTATTTGTGTAAATACATTGTAATGATCTGTGATGATTAGTGGGTCGGTAGATTTACTGGATGGTATTTTTGTTTTGAGAGCTTTATTTGTTCTGTCAGCCATTTGGGGGTCGTGTTACAATTTTGCCCCTGACTGGTTTTGAGAAAAATGAAAAAAAAGGAAGAAAAAACAACCATACAGACAAAATTACTTGGCGTCCAATATTTAAATTGACTGAGCAGATGCGAACAATTAAATTTGGGAACAATGCGTACGTTACAATTCACCAAATAACCTTCTTTTTTTTTTTATTGCTATCACACATCACACTGTTATTAACAGGAATATTATTATTAACAGGAGAGGAAATATTTTCCTTAAAAAAAGTTAGCTAATAGGGATATTAACACTTTCGGGTTTTTCACATATATGCTCTTGATAACTTTACATTTTAGAAAAAAATCATTTAAGCTCAGTGGGAAAAATAGTTGAGGATATTATTTTTCTCAAAGTGTTTTCGTATCAAATATGTAGTTGTCAAGGTGTTTTTTTTTAATTTCTAATTTACTAAAATAAAGAATGTGGTATATCAAAACAACCAAAGGGCACTTAATAATTCACTTGATTATTTGAACTGTGTTTTGGATTCTTTCTTTTGGGGTGCCTTTGGTACTTTTGACAGACAAAATTGCAGCAGAGTAAAACCATTTGCGTGTACATAGGCATTCTGTGAGGTGAGTTGAAAAGTGCTTTTAAACAAGTTGAAGGAAGTAGAGAAAGAAAGTGACAATGATGTTTAATTTATTAACAAGAGGACCAAGGTTTTTTTTGACTTCTCCTTTGGGTTGAATAATATCTTGATGTCAATGTCATCTGTGAGTGTGTTATTGTTAACGGAAATAAACAAAGTGCTTTTCCAATAAGTCACTTTTACGCGGAAAGGGTAGGAGGATGGTGAGAGCAGCAGGAGCAAGTGCGTAAATTAATTCCAGGGTCCAAGCAGGCTGCTAATTAAACAACACGGTATTGGTTTATTTAGATTGGAAGTAACGAAATTCTTTACAGCTGTAGTAGTTGGTAGTAGCACACCATTAATCATCATCATACAATGGATGTGTTCTAGGGATTTATGACACATTAATTTCCTTCTCTTCTTCTAGACTTTTCAAACATAGTTTGTATTCGTTATCTCGAATCGATAATGTTTTTTTTTTATATACTAAATATGGTATATGAATCGGGTGATATAACTCATATTAACAATCTGATTTGCAGAACGTGTATTATTATCTCAAAATAGACTTACGTCATCATTGTTATTCAATCACGCACTTAAAACTTATTATCTCGAATAATATTCTCTTATTAACTTATTTGACATTAATGGTTCAAATTTACAGTCTAATTCACAGCTAACAAATTGAAGGAAATTTTTTGCAATAACATATATTAGATGTGTTTGATGTTAAAGGTTAAGAAATGATGAGGAAATGTGAATGTGCACAATGGCATTGGCATATCTTGTCAAAAACCATGCATGATGTTGAATTGATGAGTGCAGAGAGACAACGATATGTCATGGGTCCTGTTTTTATCTCTTGGCCTCGTTCATGGGGTGTGTTTTGTTTGCCATATTGTTTGGATGCTAAGTTTGTTGAAAGCAGCAGAGTTGAGGAAGCTCACTCACGACAGTGAGTGGGTGTCTGCGTGTGACCTAGCTCCACCATTTTTGCATGGGATGCTTTGTAAGTTTGTACAGAGCTGACAGCTGTAACGATATGCTTCGTCCAATTGGATCCACTAGGGTTTCAAAGTTTGATGTGCTCATCAATCATACACGCAAGTCTAGTAAGAAAGATGGGGCTTGAAATTTTCAATAATTGAAAGTAACTTCTTGGCATTCTCTGGGGTCGGTAACTACGTACGAAGCTGGCTAGGTCACAATTGCCCTAACAAATATATAATCTTTTATTTTGTTTATGATAGTTGGACTTCGTAATTGTTTGGTGTACTCGCGCTCCTTTATTATCTACGTCTTATAAGTTTCGATTAAAGAAACGAAGCTCGGGCTAATTTAGACTAAGTTCCAATTCAGTGTCAAACCATTAAACGAAGTGGAATTTTATGCTAAATACGAAATGTGAAATGTAAACAAGTTCACCAACAATTGGCAATTAATACATACAACTTACCATATACAAGTGGGAGAAGAAAAACCCCAAGAAGGGGAACAGCTTGAACAATCATCATCATTCTACAAAGCTTATTGGGGGACCATTGACGAATCCCAACAAATTATCATCATTATCCAGAACCTAACCAAGTGGTCCTCAGCAAATCAAAGAAAGAAAAAAATTAAAGTAATTAACTTTGGTGGTCCTCCTGATCAGGTTCTCGTGAGTTGGTCCATTCATGGTGGTGACACTGACATAGATAGATAGTTCTGTAAAACTAATAGAATATTAATCACACTATAATTAACAATGTTTAAATGCATATGTATGGGTGCCCCTATTGTTGCTCCTCGTTTTCCCCATTAAGAATCTTTCTATGAAAAAACAAGTAGGCAACTGATGATGAGGAAAACTCGTTTTACTTACGTGTAGTTGATGTGGCCAGATAATTGGAAGACTTTTCTAAATAATTGATCAAGCTTTGAATTGAATCAATATTGATTAGTTATAACTAACTACTTGAATTTGTTTAAATTTATGTTTAAGATAGGAATTCTGTTTTGCGAGATGTGAGACAATCGGGCGACTCGCGCATATTAATTGCCCGGCTACCTCACGTCTAGACGGGATTCAGCTTCTCAAGTTTTACCTATATTATTCACCAATAATGTAGTTCGATCTCATCCAACAATTTGGTGGTTTACAATTGGACGATATGCAAGCACAATTAGCCATACTGGTGAAATAACACTATACAAGTCTGCAACTCGTACTGATCAGAGTCCAAAGCAGGAAAATAGTGGTTTTGGTTAAAATCTCAAGCGCATTATATGTTACTTCTGCACCAAGAACAAGGAACAGGACGGTTTGGAATTTAGTATAGAGGCTTCAAATCGCTGTCCTCCACTAAAAAGCTTCTTTTTTATGTGTTTGTTTGAGAGTGGGAAGATTCCAAGCTTGTTACTTTAACTCCAATCCAAAAGAGCCCTATGCTTCTCTATGTAAGTAGGCATATATATGCATGAATTTCATTTTTTCTAGCTTTGACAATCTACTTGTTTTAGCCTGCCTCCATTATTTTCCAACTTCAAGCTTTTGGTCCCCACTCTCTTTTCTTTTCCCTGTGTGCTTCAATTCACGGTTCACATTGCTTTGATAGTAGATTCCTTGGATCCAGCTGTTGATCACAATATTCATGTACTTATTTGACTATAATTTTTGTAAAATTTGTACTCCATTTCCTGCCTCTACCCACCAGTACCCATTTTTCTACATTACGAATCCACCAACAGATGTGGATGGAGACAATGACAAGAGCAATGTAAAGGAAAAGTCTCATGACTTATTTTGTTATCATGTATAAAGTGTTAAAGATAAATTTCGAATACATGTAATTACATGCAAATCACACATATAAAGTGAGTTTCGAATAATTTTTATACATATGGTGGTTCGAACTTAGAACATATGAATTTACAATTAACTGGCTTTGTGCTCGCCATTTTACTATTGGGTTATTAGTGCAAGTATTGATTATCTTTTAGAAGTTGCATATGTAAATTCATCACTCACTTCTTGCATATATATGTAATCGTAAATGTGGAACAAATATTGTAACGATCAATCATTTTCTCACTTGTTTACAAGATTTTTCCTGTCAATTTTCTCTCAAAACTATCTGAATAACTACTATTCAGTATAATTATTCGATCCTGAATAACTTAATACATTGCAGTGAACCCTAGCGCCGCTCTCTCTTTTTTGGCGATTTTCCTATTCTCTTAGCCAGCGCCGACACCTCCTTGTGAGGGGAGGAGGGGCTTTTCCCTCCCCCCTCACCCCCTGTTGAGATTTGCTAGTCTATCGAGGTCTTCTCTCGCGCACTTGGTGCCCCCATTTTGCTGGTCTCGTTGCTCTATCCTTGGATGAGAGCCAGTGACGTCGTTCGAGCATACTCTGCTTGTATCGAAGGCTTTATGCCTCTTATCCTGCTAGATCCCTCACATCTCCACCGTTCCAACGTTCTAGAGCTGCCCTTTGGCCGTCGTCACTTCCTTTGCCTGGTTTCCCCTTGGTGCGTCGGTGTCTACAATTCCGGTGAAGATGCGATTTCTTGGGTTATTGCTGGTCAAAACCCAGATCCCCCCACTTCCCTTTCGAACCGATTTCATCACCCGGTTACAACGGCCAACCCAAAACGCGATCTCTCGGTCCCCTTTGGAAGGTGTGTAGAGCCACGACTTCGTGCCGACTCTGGTGCTTGCACCACCTCCTTCCTGTTACTTGGTTACTATTCCTGTGCCTTTGGACTAATCTGAGAGTCGCTGGCTTTTGTGGTAGATATGTGATGCGGTTCTGTAGTTTATGTAATTTTTCTTGTTTCAGCTTGATGTTGCTACCACATGTTAGGTGTGGGTTTCGTTTTACCGCCTGGCATTATGCCTGTTTAATTTTCTTTCGGACGGGATCATGATCTTCATGCTATGCCTATGCTGGGGTTTTAGTTAGATCTGGTCCTTTTTGGTGCCTGTTGCGTTCCTTACTTGGCCCTTTGTTGTGTTCCATGCCCTTTTGTGGGTTATCAATGAATTTGCCTTTCGACCAAAAAAAGAAGAAGAATGGATCGATGGTGGCGTTTTTTCTTAGCAAATGAAGAAGAGATGCACAACTGTTCCCAATCTAAAGCAAGAAAGGTATAAGAGAGGTGGCTAACTCGAGCAGTGAATCTCAAAGTTAGACAAAGGCATAATTTACAAAAGGGATATTTGTTGAAATGTCACTGAACTTATACTTTAGTTTCAATTTGTCACCTGAAAAAAAAAATTAAGTGAAATGTCACCTGAACTTTTCAAAATTCATGATTTGTCACCTGACTTTAAAATCATCCAATTTCCATCTAGTTTGAAGGGTATTTTAGTCTTTTCATTTTCAAGGGTATTTAAAAAATGTAAAAAAAATTATTATTAAAAAATAAAGCCTAAATGTAAAAATGGCTGGGGGGGTTAAATATAAAAAGCTCTGTTTTTAGTTTTATGTTTTGTTGATATTTTTAGTTTTATGCTTCTTTTAAAAATTATTTATTTATTAAGTTAACTCTTATTTATTTGTTTTAAATTTATTCAAATAGAGTGGTGATGATGGGTGTCAAAGATAAAGAGGGGGAAGAGAGAAGTTTTTTTTCATAATTTTTATTTTCATTTTTAATTATTTAAAAGATATATAATTTTTTTTTAATAATGATTTTTCTATTTTAAAAATAACCTTAAAATGAAAAGACTAAAATACCCTTCAAAATGGATGGAAAATTGGATGATGTTAAAGTCAGGTGACAAATCATCAATTTTGAAAAGTTCATGTGACATTTCACTTAATTTTTTTTTTTCATGTGATAAATTGAAACTAAGATATAAATTTAGGTGACATTTCAATAAATATCCATTTACAAAAGTTAACAAAAGGAAAAGGTGTTAACACAAGAAGTTCAAAAGGGGGAAAAAATAGTTTTAAGATGTACTTGGCGTTGCTTTATTTTCAATTCACACCTTTTAGCTATTGCTATTGCTATTGCTTTGCTTCTTCCTTTTGGTTTGAGAAAGTTCTCGAGAGGAATTTCTTATTGTTTTGCAATCATCGCTAGGCCTATCTCAATCACTATATAATTAATAAGTCCCACCAGAATGCTGGTTGAATTATACGGATGCAGTTCATGTGACCCATTAGTTGGGGAAGGGAACAAATTAAATATAGGTCATGCATAATGTAATCTTCCAAAAGTTGGATTCAAATCGCAGGCAATAATTAGGCAAGTGTATTTCTTAAGATTGCATGGGCTAATTAAATGGCACCTCAACCTAAAAAATAATGTGAAAAATAAGATGAAGTTAGGTCCGACTCACATATATATATATATGAATGCGAGAAAAGTTTATATTTGTGATGACTGGTCTTATGGTATTTGTCCTCCCGATATTAGAAGAAACTTCTTCCAATTCATCAACCTAAGTTCCGAATTCATTTGCGATGAGTTTCAAAATTTAATCAACTGGATCTTGAGTTGAGTTATAAATTTAAAGTTGGAAAAGAAAAGGAATAGTACTATTCAAAAAGGCCACTGTTGAAGAGCATAGCATTTTGCTATTATTAATCAGAAGTAGATAGATAATTGATTGTGAGACGTAAAAGTGACGATATTTTGGAGTATAAAACAGGAAAAAGAATATAGGAAGGAGAGAGCATATTGAATCGAACGGAGATAAAGAATTGCATTCCTGCAATGCAATTGACAATTTGTGGAAAATGAGGTCCTTTCTTTATATTTTATCACCATCCTTTGAACGACTCGAACTTCATATGAAAAGTTCATCTATTTAAATATTTATTGTTTTGTGGATGAGCATCGGGGGATCGATTCATTCATCATCACTTTCTCAAATTGCATGGGAAAATGCGTATTTGAGTAGTATATTTAAATGGGTGACCATATCATGAGCATCTGCTTGTATTTTAAACCCTCCAAGGTTGTTTACAGCTATAGATTATTAATTTATAGATAGTAATTGAGTCATTAGCAATTATATTACAAGTCACTTGTGATAAGGAAGGGGAAGAAACATTAAAAGATATAAGGCCAAGTCACTACACCATTTCATATATATATATATATATATATAGATTAATTATAAACATTGACTAAAAAGGAATTAAATAACTATAAACAAAATCATATCCTTAGCATTTTACGCACATACCCTATCTAATCATATATATTTGATTGGGATCATGAAGTGATGAAGTGACTAGGTTATGGCATGGAGGCCTGCGTCATGCTTACTCTAATTCGATTCTTTTTATACAGATTCATGTACTTAACATGGAAATACCACAAGAGATTTGCAATACTTGTGTTTATTGTTTGTAGAAGTCCTTTGTGCGGCTATGTTCTTGTATACCCCTTTCTATATTATAGACAGATGTGTGAATTGAAATTGTGGACACTTTTCCATAGAAATGAAGAGGAAAAAGAAAAAACCGTGTCAATATCATGAGACTAATACTTTGTCCCTAGCTACCCCTTCTTATTCCTCTTCGCCATCTACTTTACGACATAACTCACAAATAGTGAACCATATTTGTTGATGCTTGCACCACCGAATCAGAGTGCACCAAAATTCTTGGGCCCATCCTTCCTCAAGGGTGTTTATTTTGGATTTGTAGGACGCACTTTTGTAAGTCTCCTTTTTCTTTTCGATCGCAACCAAGGCATTGGGATAACGTGGGCAATTGGATTCTATTTCGTGGGAAGAAGACAAGAATGGGTCACTGAAGGAGTGGTGGTATAGGCCACTAACTACTAGGGGTGGGCATCAATCCGGCCGAACTGATGAAATCGGCTGAACCAAACTATAATTATAGATTTGGTTTGGTTTTGACAAAGAAAAAGTCAAACAGTTTAAAAATCAAACCGGACCATATATGATTTGGTTTGATTTTGAGCTTTTGTAAACTAGCTTAAACCAAAGGAGATTGTTTATGTGTATATTTATTTATTTATATTTTATTTTACATGTGTAATACTCTAATTAGTTAATAACTATATATGAATATTTGAATTGAGCTATATTAGTTAGTGAAATATGAAGTTTCATGACATTTTGAGCTATAGGATAGTTTCATACTCTAGAAAATGATTTATGTATGAAGCAAGTTGTGAATTTGTTTGTTATAATTGGGCTATTAATGTTGAAAAAATGCAAAAAAAAAAAAGAGAATTGGGCTTAGGCCCAAACCAGCCGAACTAAACCGAATCAAACAATCTTAAATTGGTTTGGTTTAGTTTGGTTTCCTTTATAACTTTTATTCAAACCGAACCAAACCAAACCGTCATATTGTAATTGGTTCGGCCGTAATTTTGAAGTGAAACCGATCCAATCTGGACCGTGCTCACCCCTACTAACTACCCTCCGATGCTTAAGTCAGATTTAACCTCAAATGAGGGTTGAAAAGTATTGTATTTAAGTCCAAAGGGATGCAAATGAAGTTACTTTTTTTAGATGAAAAGTACTCCTTTTTTTATTATCTAACTCATGGATAATAGGGGAGAATTTAATACCCTCTTCTTGAGAATTTTTCTCCCCCTATATGGACAAACATTTTTTTGGACTAAATTTACCCATATTATAATTTTTAAATACCACCCTTCATTAATAATTTTAAATAGAAAGAAGGGTATTATTGGAAAACTCAACAATCTTTCATTCATAACCAAACATGCGAATGAGATAAAGTTGTGTTTCGTCCTCACTTCCCAACTTTCCCAAACATGGGAATAGACATATATCATTCTCATCTCCTGGGATTAGATATGAGAGTTTCATTCCTCATAATTTATTTTTCTTGGGTCAGATTAAGAAGTTCATTTTGCAAACCAAACATGCCTTAGGGGTGGGTTATTTATTTATTTATCATATTTAAGTTATGAACTTTTTCAAAACCTACGGATTTTGAGTCTCTTACTTCACTATAAGAAATTTAATTACTAAAGTTTCTTTTTATCATTTCTGGTAATGTATCGCCAATCTGATGCCAATCGAACTCAAGACGTATTTAGCTTTGGATGTAACACAAAGCCAACATGCTAGCAAGCGACTAGTTTTATTTACTCACTTAGAATTTTAGATACTAAATCATACATATCAACTTTTAAACGAAGATATTTCTCTTATGTAATACTCTTTCTTCATGACATTATTGGAGCACACATTCCCCACACACACTTCCTGTCACCCAAATAAGTTGTACAATTTAGTTTTAGGTTTGAAGTATTGTAAGCATGAAATATTCAAGATCACTTTGTCAATGCTTTTAATTGAAATACAAAGTTTCTTATATATTGATATAATAAAACTATAGGGGATTCTTCAATAAATATTTTATGTTAAGGATTAATTACATATTTTTAATCTTAACCGTTGAATTTCATGTATGTTGTATATTAAATATACTAACAAATCTAATGAATGCAATCCAACGACCGAGATTAGAAATATATAATCAATTCTTAACTTAAGATTTAGGTTCTATAAACACACAAAAAAGGTCACGAAAAAAAGATTGGTTTATTAACAAAACCCTAGAATTGAGGAGACCACAAAAATCCAGATATACACTTTTTGAGGGAACACCAAACATAAGTTAGTAGTCTGCGCAAGGTTATGTTTGAGAAACCACCATATATTATTAGGGATGTTCTGATTTTGTAATTCTTCTTGATTGCTTAATAAAATGCTGTCTTTCATTCAAATAAAGAAAAAAAAAAGGTTTGGTTTGACATAACCCTTTAACATCATATAAAGACCTTAATTATTTAATTATTAGTTGTTTTTGGCCTGAAACAAAGACCTTAATTTGGACTTTGTTAAACCTATCAGAAAAAAAAAAAAAAAAGTCTTACGTTAAAAAGTATAGTAAAACCACCGACTGGAACTTAAAAACAAGAAAAACCTCCTCTCTCTCTCTCTCTCTCTCTCTCTCTCTCTCTCTCAGTGAAAAAATATGGGCGCTTGTGCTTCCACTCCGACGAAGACAAAAAATGGAAGCAGGGGAGGACCGGCAGGATCAGATTTGATCAGACGGGCGACAAGCAGCAAAGTGATCCACGTGGACGGTCGGATGCAGGAGTTGAAGCTACCAACGCAAGCCAAGCACATAACTTCGGAGAATCCCAATCATTTCCTCTGCAACTCCGAGACCATGTCTGTCGGGATGTGCGTGCCCCAAGTGCCTGAAGAGGAGGAGCTCCAACCGGGCCAAATTTACTTCCTGTTGCCACTCTGTGAAGCCCAGAAGCCGCTCTCTCTCCCGGACCTCTGCGCTCTGGCAATCAAGGCCGCCTCCGCATTGGGCAAAGATGGTGCTCGCCTAACTCCCAAGCTCAATATTCATTGAACTTAGTTTTCTTTTTTCTTTCTGGGTATGATATTTTTTATGGTTTTTTTTTTTATCAAAATCAAATTGAGTGATATATAGTCAAACACATTTGAATGTTAGCAATGTGAGAATTGATCAGTTTAAATTTCTTTTTTTCCTTCTTTTTAAAGTGATATTCTAATTACTCTAATATACGAGTAAAAGATCCAATAACTACAGCCTAAGAGAGTGAACACACCATCGTGACTAACTTGTTTAACCCACATTGCTAGCTTGAACTTTTTTTTATCTTTGGGTGTCAAAATGATTAGGACTGGTAGGTTTTATTATTTTTTTTTTTTTGGACGAAACTGGTAGGTTTTATTTGGTGTGGGTAAATTGTAAGGCTTTGACCAAAAAAATGGTAAGGCTTTGACCAACATGTTGGCCGAGGCCCGAGGCCCCAGTTCAACAAACAGTTGAGCCTAGTTCTTTGACAAAGCCCAAACAGTTGTGGAGATATTAAAAGCGACCACCGTCACGGGGTGCGTGCAAAAAGGTTGTCTTCTAGTTCATACCGCCAAGCTATACTTGCACGTGACTAGGCTCGGGGGCTGACCCCAATGGTCATGGGCCATAGGTCCTTATCAAAGATAAGAGTCAACAGGGTCACGTGGATTGTTGTGGGAAATTTTGGTACGTTGTTTTGGTCAATCAAGGTGGCACAACGCCACACTGGCTCTTACCTTTGAATCGAAACCATACACCAACTCCGCCGCTGGAATTCTGGGATGATGAACGAACGATACTCAACTATAATTGAGTACATTTTTAATCGATAAAGTCTGCCAAAATGTCACGTGTTGCTCGCATGTAAGGTTGGCGGTCGCCTTTGTACTATATGAAAGGGGCAACCAGTAACTTCACTTCGTTCTTTGAAGGGGATGGAGAGTCCGTACTCATTAGTGTAAGCTTGATATAAATCGTTTGTTCCGACAACGTAAAATAAAAAAAGGGTTTCATTAAAACACCCAAAATGGGGGCTGAAATTATAAAAAAATTCAACACCCAAAATACTTTATAAACACACTCAAAACTCATCATTACACACACTCAAAACCCATTTATAAACACACCCAAAAAATATACAATTGTTGATTTTGAGGTTTAAATAGTGTGTGAGTATTTTTATTAATACATGCCTAGAATTGAGTTTATTTATAATAATCTAAAAGAGAAAAGATATAAATTGTCTGTTTGGTCCCTGACAACTTAAGTTTCTGAAATTACTGGCCCGTCTAACAAGGTATGATGAGAGGTTTCTTCACAAGTGGTCTACAGTTAGCTCTCGTTCCCCACTTCTTTGTTGGTTTGCAGACCTAGAGGTGAGAGTGTGTATAAATACATTGTTGGTTCATGTAATTAATGGTTTTCTAACAATTACAATGATTAACTACTAATTACCAACACATCAATTATCACTCATGTATGGTATGACTTGACTTGCTCCTTTTAACATTACTCATACAAGAAGGGCAAACCAGTAACTTCACTTCGTTCCTTTTACCAACACAGAGACCTCTATAAATAATTGGACAAACAACTGAAGATTTAACCAGATCAAGATCAAGATGGCCCATGCCTTGCTTCTTGTGCTAGCAGTGGCTCTAGCCACCGTCAGCTCAGCCCATGTTGCAGCGGCTCAGCTCAGCCCAGCCACCCCTCCTCTCTCAAATGCAGCAACAGAATACCTCAAAGCTCACAACCAAGCCAGAGCTGCAGTCGGCGTTGAGCCTCTCAAGTGGAGTGAGTCTCTGGCCAATGCCACAAGCAGACTTGTGCGGTACCAAAGAGACAACAAAGCCTGCAACTTTGCTAACCTCACCAGCAGCAAGTATGGAGGCAATCAGCTGTGGGCAAGTGGCCAGTCAGTCACACCAACCATGGTTGTGGACACGTGGCTCAAGGAGAAGGACTTCTACAATCACACTGGCAACTCTTGTGTTCCGAATCATAGTTGTGGTGTGTATACTCAGGTAGTGTGGAGGAAGTCTGTGGAGTTGGGCTGTGCACAGGCCACCTGTGTGAAGGATCAGAGCAGTTTGAGCATTTGTTTTTATAACCCTCCTGGGAATGTTATTGGGGAAAGCCCCTACTAGAGAAGTTTTCAAGTTTGGGATCTATGATCTTGAGGGGTTAATTAATAATGTGTTGTTGCACTTGGGTGTTTGTTTGATGCAAATTTGGCAAAAGTATTGTCTGAGAGGCTCTTTTGCTGCTAAATAACAGTATGCTTAGTCAATATTCTAAACTTAGAAATCGAACTCAGTTGCAAGAAGGCGAGCACACTATTTCAGCCAACTGAACTAGCCCGCCTCTATCCATGCTAATGGCTCAGATCTCTTTTTCTTTTGTGCTGTGATTTGTTTTGTTTTCTTGGTTACAGATTACAGCTGCACTGGTTCATTCAATATCAATAAATCATGGGTTAGTGATTTATGTAATTATATTTTAAGAAAAATGAGTTGGGAGATCCAAGATATACATGATGCAGAACCCAAATTGGAATAGGCTGATTCTTGTGATCCAAAAATGGGTACACACTGTACTTGACATCAGAATTAACGATCCACGGACACAGAGGAAAACTGTGAATGAACACGTGAGTCTCACGTATGGAGTTCACTGACACACATGAAATGCTAGTAAACATGTTATGTTTTTGCCAAATGTTATCTATGTTGTTAATTAATCTATTTTAACATTAATAATGATGGTTCAAGAAAAAACATTACAGCAATTGCAGATATATTTACAATGCTAAATGCGCAATTTCAATTCATTCACTAAAAGATTACAGCAATTGCAGACTTTGCAGAGCCTGATACAGATAGTGCAGATACAAAATGCTGCAGGTTACACCATTCTATTCTCCAGCCCTCACCTTTTTTTTTCCCTTTTGCCTCTTTTTCTGGTTCATATTCTACTATGTACAGAAGATATGCATGAAAAATTGAAATCCTTCTAACAATAAAAAGCCTAGGAACCATGTATATTACTGCATGTATCACCCCATACAAACGTTTCACTTTACCAGCTCTTTAGAAATTAGATACCGAAAAATGAAATTGTGAGGAATCCACTCAATGCTCTTACGAGATTTCGCAAGCTGGCATTTCTTGACGCTCTTCCTCAAAGATTCAGGCACTGATTGTTGGATCATCTCCAAAACACCAACTGGACACAAACCTGAACTCTTCGCAAATGCCTCAACAATCTTGGGCAGAAGAATTTTGTGGTCCTTGCGCACGCCAAAGGTAGCTCGAATGTACTCATCTTTTGCAGCTTCCAGTTCCTGAAATACTCTCTTGGGTGTGTATACACGAACCTGAGAAAGATCATGGAAAGGTTCACACAATTTCTCACATTTAAAAACATAAAAACTAAGACAAAGCATATCAAGGAATTGTTGATTTTTCTATCGTTTTTTTACAGGGATAAATTCTTTTTGGTTATTTTCTCAATTTTAACCAGATAGAAGGGTGACTGCTAAAAGCTATAAAGTACTTCTGCCTTCCATTGTGGCAGTGAGACGCAATGCAACTAGGAGTTCAATACAGGATAGAATACATTCAAATGTGCTGGGATATTCCAAAAGCACTATAGATTTATGAGTAATGTTAGAAATACAAAAAAAAAAAAAAGGGATAATGAATTACCGCAGGATCAGAATGGCTTCCTGAACAAAGTGCAAAGTGAAGAAGGGGTTCTGGATGGTCGATGGCATATGCTTGCCGTTCATCTCCAGTCTTGAATTTGTTCCTTGGAGTAAGGAACAAGCGAAGCCACTGCAAGCACAGATAACCTTTATAAGTTTGAATCACAAGAGATGTTAAGTGCCAGTTTGGTATTACTTATTTGGGGTAATAAGTGATTTTTAAAAAATTTTGAGAAGCCCAGCCCGTTTGGTAAACTAAGAGAAAATCACTTATTGTTAAAAATTGATGTGAGAGAAAGCTATAAGGGAAAGCAGTTAATGAGGTGCTTTCATTTTCTGATTATACGGGAATCAGTTTCGAAGAGGCGCTAGGTTTAATGATTATGCGGGAATCATTTTCTGATTACGCGGGAATTAGTACCAAAAACACTCTTAACAAAAAGTTTACCAAACGCCAAACTGTTTTATCTCACAGCTGATTTCTCTCACAGCAAATCTGACAACGATTATTTTCACAGCACAGCAATGCCAAACTGACCCTAAGTTAGATAAAATTCTTAGTAATAAAATAAATAAAGCGTTTTTTAGAGTTTCAGAGTGGTGTATAAATATGTGTCCTAGGATCCACCTGTCCTGGGCGAGACATTCGGCATTCAAGGATAGAGCTCTGCATTGTGTCTGCACTGATTGTGTGGCCCCCGATGTTATATGCAGCCTGGAAGTAAAAGAAACCAAGTAAACAAATACCCTTACTCAACTATTCTTACCTTTAAAAGTAAAAACACCCTCTTTACATTGTTTTGTGGAATCCCATAAGCCAAATATGCCTATTAGAAACAGATTATTCATTAGAATCCAGTAGAAACCAACCAAAGATGACCACAATGTGAAAAAGGTATACCACAGGTAGTGAACATTACATGCATCACCAACGTATTGTGTACATTAATCCAGAATGCTAATTTCTCATCATTTTTCAACTTTCTTGGGTCTACTTCCTCTAGACGACAGATAAGTGACCTGTAACAAGATAACTCTGTAAGCATAACTTTAATTGCAAGAAAACATAGAATTTAATTCAAATCGTTGACATGAAGGCTCACCTAAAATGTTGTAGCAAGTGCTCTATATCGCCTAATTTTTTACTATCTCTATAAATCCATGGCACTTCAACCATTGTGCTGTATGGCCCACTAAACTCTTTAAGTCCTTCAACATGAAAAGGATTATCCAATCGTACATCAAAAGATGAATTATGCCTGAACGTTGGACTCCACATTTCACTCTGATCTCGTGGAGAAAATGCACTTGTTGATGACAAAGATGAATTGGGGGATGAAAGGCCATTATTTGTCAAGGGTGGTTCTGCAAGCTTGCAATATATAGTGGACATGCACTTGATCATGTCCTCCGAAAGCCTATTAGGTGTTTCTGGAATATGATCAGCAATGCGTGTACCAAGATGCTCTGCCAGACTAATTACATTTGATGAAGTATTCTGAGCATACTGGGAAAACAATTGAAAGTCACAATCAGATAAGGCTGTCAAATTGCCATGCATAGCATGAAAAAATGGTTAAAGTAAATCAGGGTGTGCCATGATCTGTGGATGAGCATCTTTAGTGGAACAAACTTTTATCAGAAAACAGTAAAAACAATGCACATAAACTACCTCCATCATGGATAATGGTTGAGAATGACATGAACGCAATGCTTTCGACAAACACTCTTCTGGAGAAGTTCTAGATAAGAATGCAGAACGTTGCGAAAGTGAGGAGTGGCAACGGTGAACACCAGAATCGAATATATTTTCTTCTCCTCCAATTCCATTAGTTCCCTTCCATGAATTTTCAAGTGACTGACCACCAGATTGAACTGCTAAATTTTCCCTCTTCGATGGCATTTCAGGTTCGGAAACTTCCAGGAACCTGCTTCTTGGTGTTGTTAGAGTTGGTTTTAGTTGTTCATCCTTCTTAGATGGGGTAACAGAGGACAATTGTCCATCAAATGCTTTCCGATACAAAGAGAGAAGATATTGTTCTAAATGAACAACTTCCAATTCCAATACTGCAATCTCCTTAATCAATTCTGTGGCTGGCTGGAGTCATATAAAAGCAGAGTCAAAATGTAAGTAATAAAAATTACAGAAACAAATAGTGGTGAAACAGTCTGCAAAAGCAAATAAACATGGCATTCAAAAAACAATTTTTATCAGGGAAGAAATAGAGCGCTGAAGTTAGTCACTGCTGGCAAATACAATAGATAAAAGCAAACATCTACTGCATACTCTGGTGGTATCAAACTAAGGCTACTTAAGACACTAAATTTAGGAAAAATGTGTAGGAACAATTGTAAATACCTCCACAACAAGTGTGATTATTTAAAACTTAAACGTAGAAATATATGTTTTAATAGGGTATAATACAGTGCATGCAATAGAAACTGATATAGAAATATAGCATGTACATTTTTTATAGCGATGCAAGTAACCTGTCGAATATTTCCTATACATTAAAGAAAGAAAATTTGAATATGAAGAGAGAAAGGAGCTACCTTAGGCATAGCAATTTCATTTGTGTTGTAAAGGATAGAAGATCTATAACCCAATGCATTTTCTAAAGCATGGCGGACATTGAATTGATCTTGTAATCTTTTCTCGAGCTGTAGAATCTGTGTACAAAACAGTAATAAGCAAAGATACAGCTGGAGCTTGCTTGCACAAAATGGGTTGGGTTTAATCATCCAAAATCTCTTGAACCTATATATAAAGATATATAAGTTTGGAATACCTCTTGCTTTAAAGAGCTGTGCACTTCCATGGTAGGAGATTGTTTCTTCTTGGTTGTAGCGCGGCCCTTGAATTGCCCCATATCCTGGTTTTAGATCCAATCCATAAGTCAGTATGTAAAATTACTTTTCGACACTAAAGTTCAGAGTTCAGTTTGTGAATCATGAACACAATCGTCGGTCTTGTATCCAACTTGGCTTAACAGAGCTTAATTCCTACCTATGGTAATGGGTATTATAAATCAAAGACATAAGTACTAACTGAAATGTCCTAAAACTTTATTTTAACTTTATAAAACATGTATAATTAAGATTAAATATCTAGAAAAGAAAATAAAAATAGAGGGGCCAAAATGTTAATGTTCAGGCTGGCACTATGCTTAAGATCTTAAATTAAGACTTATTATAAGATAATGATTAGGGAATAAAATTGGTGAAAGGGCAAAATGGAGTAGTTATCTTACCAGCTTTACTCGGTCTGATGCTTCATACAAACTATCCAAATCATCTTCCTCCACTCCTCTCTTCTCAGGAAAGCTGGCAATGCATGATAGTGAACAAAAATACTTAATAGATATTGATTGAAGAAGATGGCATTTGACGTATTTCATTCCATATCGAGGACGCTTCAAACATGATTTGTCGTCCATTTACAAGCCAAATCCCAAGCCGTTCTTTTCAAATAAGAAGAAGAACTTTGACATTCAATATCCCTTACTTCTCATATTACAAACTTTAACAGGAAAACGAAGTTGGTAAAGATTTATATATAATATATAAATAAATAAATAAAGAAAATAATAAATAAACCTTTGGCAGAGAAGAGAAAAAAATTGAATGATAAAAACCGAAAATCAAGAATTTGAATCAATTAATACAGAACGAATGGAAAGGATAATATCTTAAGTCCCTCATTCCATCAATTCCCCCATATCTCATCACGGTTTTCACTTTCAATACCCTCTAATTCTCATTGAATACAAAGAATCTGGCGGACAAAAAGTTAGGAGAAGAGAAAAACTTCATGGCTAACACCTGAATTCAAGGGTCCCAATAAAACTGAAAATTTCATACCATTTAAAAACAATTCAAGCTTCCCTCCATGAAACTAGCAAAGTGGAAACAGGCCAAAATGGAGGTTAGTAGATATTGTCAGTGTTGTTATTTGAGGAAAAAAGTGTATAGCTGGGAATGCTCAGGTTCCCATTTGTCCCATAACCCATATCAGAAGTTTTTCCAGTTCAAAATCACAAGTATAAATACCAAAATCTGGCAGAAATGTGAGAACACTAATTTGCTAGCTAACAAAAGAATTTTAATGAGCTGTCAACAAAATCCATAGTAATTAGAAAGCTACCTTTTTGAACGCTTGAGTTGTGGGTTCACTCTCAATCCCAGCATTTTACCGTCACCGCTCATCCCAAACCCCATCTCTGCAAACAACGGTAAATTTCAGTGAGGCAAAAACATCTCCAAGAAACAATAAAACCAAACAGAGAAAGCAGAGGAAAAATAGTTACCATTGCACTCCAGAAAAGCCAGCGAGAACCCTGATGGAGTATTTGATCGATGAAAAAAAAAAAGAAAAGCTCCAGCAGACGAATAGTGACCAAATCGTTCTCAAAGGCCTTTAATTAGACTCCAAAGCTTTAACTTTCCCACTAGCATTTCAGCGAGCAAGAGCTTCCAGGAAGTTGCCACAAAGTGATCACTTGCTTGCTGCTAACAGAGTCTGAAAATGGCAGAGCTGAAATGGTTCACAAAAAACGACTCAAAAAAGACGACCCTTTTGACCAGTGAGCTTCTCTTTCAAGATACTGGGTGTTAAAATGTTTAGCTTTTGCAAATGAATGAGCTTTGGCTTTTCGTTAAGAGAAGGTAAACCAGCTCGTGGGCTTTAATGGAAGAAGAAAAGAGGTAGACCCCTGAATGTCAAAGGGTCCAAAAGTGGACAATTTTTCTTTCACTCAACCAGAGGACGAGTGAGACGACGATAAATAGTGGCTCTGAGTCTGGGTCTATGTATAGGTGCGTGAATAAAGATCATATTTTTAATGTCGTAAAAATAACAAACACGAAATTTCCACATTCTCTTCTCTTGTTGTGAAGCAAGTGGGAGTTGGTGACCGCCCCTCCACTCTTGTCCCATACTATTTGCTTTGCTCTACACATAGGTCTAAGACTAGTATGATATCTTGACCAAAAAAAAAAACTAGTATGATATGTAGGGCTGGCTACATATGGAGCATTGCATGCCATTGCTATATAATTACAAATAAAAAAAACTGATTAATGACAATGCCATTGCTACAAATAGGAGTTTGCAACTAAAATTACATTTCTTGGATAAAGAAAGAGATTACTCAATCTATTTCTATATCGTTCGTGGGTAGATCAAATGATTAAAAATATTTTAATTCACAATAGAGTTCCTATATTAACTTTATAAACAAATCCTCCATGCTATGTAAGAAATTGTGGTGTTGCATAAGTGCATACAACAACCATACTTCCAATATTGTTAATGTCACATCAAATTGTTTCCTCTTTTACATTCTTTTCCAAAAATCAATTTCACATTGACGTTGTGCATCTAAAACTTGTGTATACAAGATGGAACATAGCATTACTCTTTGTGAATGGTGATCTGTCAATTCATTAGAAGGCAACAAGATGATTTATGAGTTCAAGCCAAGAGGTCAGGCAAAGTCAGTGGCATGTTGTTTTAGGATGAAGTAGTTCTAAGTCTACATAACTTTGGAATTGTAGAAATACATAGTTTGGGATAATGCTTGTGGATTGAAATTTATCTGAGCCAAGACAATTGTGAGCAAAAACCAAAAATGGGTTGTGTCCAATAATGACTTGGTCACGAATGTTTTGGTTTTAGAAGAAAAGCAAAGCTTCCCCATCAAAAGGGATGAAAGGCGAGAGATAAAGGGGACATAGGATGCTTGAAAGCAAGAGGATTTGAGAGCTTTCTCTTTGTCTAAATCTCTTTTGAGAAAACAGTTGATGCCCAAACTGTCCTTCAGTGTCAAGGAGACTAACGTTTGTCACAGAATCCGCCAAATAAAATATGTTTTATATTATATGGGGCTTGACCTTTTCCAATTCCAATGGTCCAATACAAAAGAAAAAAGATGAATGGCAGCGTGGTAAGGTGGCCAGTCTCTCTCTTTTTGTCGTGATATTCACCTAATTGGGGAAAAGAAAAGGAAAAGGCTTCGTTTTTCACTGCAATGAGAGATACTCTTTTTTCGGTCTGAGGCTCTCTGAGTAATGAGAGAGACTTTTCTTTTCAATGGTAGAAACCTTTTTTAACTGAATTATTTACTAGGTACCTTTTATATTGAGATTGCAGAAACCAAAAGCCTAGTGTAACTTCTTTCAAAAAATAGCCTATTTCAAATATACAAACATAGATTCTGGCAATGTAATGTAGTTGGATTCTTATGTCTATCTGAATGAATTATCTTTTTCACGAAGGTAAATCTTAATATAACTTCAAAGAATAGCCTAGTATATTATGAGACTGAAAACAAGAGCTTCGTCCAAAACCCAAGATATAAGGTAAGAAGGAAAATAAAAAGTTTCGAGCATTTTCAAGAGTTTTGCTTCTATCTATCGTCTATGTGCATATGATGCGTACTTGCATCAATCAATGGTTAGTAGTCATTTTCATGTCTAATTAAATAGTAGCCACAAGCGTGTAGAAGACCGAAATTTGTCTCCATCAATTTAAATTTTTTTAGTACACAAGAGACAACCCCTATCATTAGGCTCATCAGTTGAAATGAAAACGAGTTATATACAGTATGCTATGCCTTATTAGGCTTGGTTTATTTAGCATCAGAAATCCTTTTCAATGTTATCTTTGCGTAGGGATTCTTCATCTGGGGTTGAGCGTAGAGACAGAAGATATGGTTCCTTTTGGATCCATCTGAAATTTTAAGCTCCATTTACTAGGGGTTGAAGCTTTTGGTTCCAATAAATAAACAAATGAAACTTCTATTTTATCTTATTATCAAAATGTTTATACAAGTCAGATGGATGGTTTCACAAATCCAAAATTATTAGAAAACCAAGAAAAAAAATGACATATTATGTATTCAATTGCAGAGTAGGAGAATCTTCAAATTTTCAAATCAAAACTGACAGACATGCCTTCATGGAAATTTGGATTTATAAGTTCCATTAATGATATTCTTTAGTCGTGGACCACAAGAAACGACATCCTTGCTACAAGGATCAAAGAGAGTAGGACACAGAGTTCCATGCTACTGAGATCTCTCTCAGAAAGTTGTTAGTTTTCCAAAGAATCCAAACACAAGATTAGGTTAAGACAAGGGTTTGCCATTGATTTTAAATCCATAAAACTTCTGTCATATAGCTTAAAATCAATTTTAAGAACTTGGGGGACATAAACAACACTAGCTGCAAGCCTGTAACATACACATATCAAGATGCAGAGCAAGAGATGTGCAGCATGAGTGGTAAAAGAAGACAAATTAGAAGTGGATGTGAAATGCATTTGAAATTCAAAAGAAGCTCATAAAATTAGATGGAAACTGCGGCTTCTGAAGCAGGGTGGCTTTGTTTTTGGCTGGTTTCCCTATATTTTCCTATTCTTTATATGAAAACGTTAAATAAAATCTAGAACATGTTCTGTTATCAGAACTTCATCATTTTGTTTGTGACCAAACAGATGTTCTCTCACTACTGATTCAATGCCCTTGAGCAATTTCTTGACTGATGGGCAAGTTCTGTTTTCATTCAACAATCATTCAACAATCAGTCAATGCCCCACTTTGTGGGGTCTACACTACATATCCACATATAAAAAAGGAACAGTGCAATGATTCACATGGGAAAACTATTTGAAATATGGCTTGATTTTTATGCTTGGTCCTTGAAACTGAAAGAAAATGGATAATCTTAAATAAGAAAAGGACTTCACAGAGGTGTTTTTTTGGGTAGAGAAATATGAGGTACCCAAATGTACAGAGCTAAAGATGAAGCAGAATCTGTGCTTCTTGATCTGAGGCTGCTGCTCATGCATCATCTATCACTGAGTGGGGACTGGCCAGTGAGTTGCCTCGAGTTGGCAAAAACTAGATCCACATTAAAAAAATGTCCTTTAGCAAATTAGCTTAGCTATTAGGAGGGGAGAGAAAGAGACCATTTTGTGTAAAAATGGGGAAGAAGTTTTTTCTTTTCTTTTCTTTTTTCCTTCTTGTTTTTTGGGTTGAATAAACTCGGTTTTGGGTTGGGGAAGGTGAAGAATCCCACAAGTGGGACAGAAAAGGAGAACTTTCCAAAGACATTTGGACAAGTGAGTCAATGCCAATCATATCCAGCAAAAGGCATCTGTCTTTCTCTCCCTCCTAGTTTTGTCCCTCTCTCTCTCTCTCTCTCTCTCTCTCAACTTTCCAAATACTCTAAATACGCTCTCGCATGTGTGGCGAACTTTCAAGCCTAACGTGGACGACACATATTGGGTAATGTGGGAGCACATGTGGCCGTAAGGCCCAACACGTGAAGCCTTGCTCTCATACCATGAAGGAAGTTGAGGTTTCACCCCAAAACCAATTGGCTATGGAGGGAGTAGCCCAACTCCTTATAAACCCAGGCTAGATCCCTTAACTTTTCAGTGTGGGACAAATACTCATAACACTTAGAAAACCCCATATCCAATTATACTTTTCAATTTTAACAACATAAAAACTACATATCTCAAAAAAGTTTTGGTCATGAGAACTTTTAAGGTGCCACTACTAATAACATAACTACTATTATCTACCACTGGGGTCCAATACCAGCACCACCTCTCTTCTGCAACCTCTACATATCATAACGAACTTGAACTCCAAAAGGGTCTTTACCTTTCCTTTTGTTAGCAGGGGAGAAAATAAATTGATTTCTGTTGTATAATAAATAAAATATGTATGATAAAGTAAAGTAGATGAGACACAATATTTAACGAGGTTCGGCCTTGCCTACGTCCTCCTAGAGAGCAGCAACTGTAACTTTTCCACTATGTAAAATAATAGAGCTACAACTTTTGTGTTTACAATATATGTGGCTCACTGATTTCTCTCTCTCTCTTTCTTTCTCTCTGGGCTGTCTCTCTTCCTTCTCTGATTGTGGTGTGTTCTCATCCTTTTTCTAGAGGGGATAACTCTTCTACTGATGAGGTGTCTATTTATAGGCCAAAAACATTGGCTGTTCACTCACAAGCATTTGGCTTCACCCGAACACTTAGCAGACAAGCATCATTAATATTTTCAATCAATTCCATTTTGGGCTCCACATTGTTGACTTTACAACACTCTCCCTTGGAGACCACAAATGATATGGCAATTGCATCATTAAAGACTTGCTTGGAGAAAACTAGTGAGGTAGAAACTAATGGAAGGAAGAAGAGTACAACAATCAGTATAGCATACTTCTGGATGCTCCTCCTGATTAATATCTCCCCCTGATGTCTTCATGACTATCCTTTGGAGTGAGAATCTTTCGAGTGAGTGGAGGATGTAACCATCAACTAATCACGTAGTTGAGTAAGTAAATATATTTCCAGTGAGTCATCTCTATGTAAATCACATAAATTCTCAGAGTCCGCGTATTTAATAAAACCTGGGCTATTTGTAAGTTTACTTTATAAGGATATGCCCATAAATGGTTTTATGTGGAGATAGCATCAAATATGCCTCACATCATCCCAAAGTGATGGTGACGGAGCTTAGCTCTGCCCTTGGAAAATACAATGTCTGGTCCAGGATATTTTCGGAAAATCATTTAAGTGCCCAACGGATAATCCACATAAAATGCTTCAATACTTTCTTAGTATAAGCAAGAATCTTGTTGGCATAATGCTCGATCTTCAAGCCGAGACAATTGTTTCTTGAACTTTTCAAGAGTTTTAACCAAGTATTAACTCTTCAGGAGTTTTGATCAATTATCAACTCTTCAAGAGCTGTAATGTGTTGCAACAATAACTTAATTAGTGTACTCACTGAGGCAATTTATACATATTAGTATTGAGTACAAAATTTGTGCTTCAGGCACACGTCCTTCAAGGACTTGCTTCATGCAATTTCAATCCTTCATGGATTTAAGAGATTATACTTCATGACACATTATATAGCTTTATATCCAGCTATTTGTTTTGCTTATACATCTTTAGGGAATCGCTTCTGGCGATATGCTCCGAACCCTTAAAGATAATATATTGGTCTTAGTAAATGTGCAATAGGAAGACACAATTGCATCTGTAAATATGGAGAAAACCAATTTTCCTTGTTTCTGCCAGAAACGTTGTGTCATACAAAGTGGGTATATTCCCTTTTTATTCCGAACACCCAAGTATAACTTTCAGTATTAACATCTTTTGGGGTACGTACTATGAGTTTGTTCTTTCACGTTCATTCTCATCTGTAATGGAATTGCCTCTTTCCATTTTGGCCAATGATATTGTCGACATTTAATAATAGAACGTGGTTCCAATCAACACAGCCTATTGATGATTTGAGTAGCTACTCCAAAACCAAAATTTTCATTCATCAATTCATGATCCCACCATTCTCATGTGCATGTGCATGCATCAATTATAAGCATTTATTTGCTTTTGGGTACCCAAGCCACTTCAGGGGGCTTTTATTGTCTCTTTCCAGACATTCATATCTTATAGAATGAATTATGTGAGAATGTGGATCATAACCTCCAGTGGAGCATTATTTTACAGGAGGGCATGGGTAATTTCCATTTAAGGAGTTGGAACATTTAGAACCCATATATCTCTCATGCTACAGGCATGCCACAGATTAATACATACATGTCAATTAATTGTCCTTCTGGAACTTGAAACCATATAATTTGCTACGCATCAAGCGTGCACTGTTGCGTAGATTCAGCTGCACCAAAATGGGTTCAACTTGCATCCTCAACTTGTGATACTCGCAAGTGCACGAGCCGTTGGTAGTTTAGCATATGTAAGTGCGAGGTCGATTCCACAAGGATTGGTGATTGAATGATCCAATTCAGTTTTCCTACACAAAACAAAAATGAAAACAAAAGAAGGAAAAATGTTTTGCACAACATTTGAGAACATGGACATTTTTTGGAGGGAAGAGAAAAGTGTTTAAGAACTTTGAGAATTTGATGAAGGAATGGGAGAAGTGTTTGGAGAGTTTAGAAGAAGAGAAGGGAGAAGTGTTTGAGAAGTTTGGAGAAGAGAGGAGAAAGTAAGAAAAGTGGTGTTTGGGAACTTTGGGGAATTTGGAAGAGAAGAGAGAAAGTGTTTGGGAAGCTTGAGGATTTTGGAAGAGAGAATGTGTTTGAGAGCTTTGAGAAGGGAAAAGAAAGTGTTTGAGAAATTTGGGGATTTTGGAAGGGAATGTGTTTGAGAACTTTGAGAACTTTGAGAATTTGGAAGAGAGTGGTTAAGAACTTGGAGAATGTTTATGAACTTGGAGAATTTGAGAACTTAGGGAAGGGAGAGAAAGGTGTTTGTGAAGTGTTTGAGACATGGAGACTTTAGAGAATTTGAAAGAGAATAGAGAGATATTTGAGAATTTAGAAGAAAGAAAATTTAGTAGAATGATCTTATTACAACAATTGAGAACTACAAAGGGAAACTAAGAGAATTTGAGGGAGAGAAAGGAAGGGAGCTCTAGAGAAGTGCTTGAGAGCTCCCCCATTGGGGTGTGTTTACAAGCTTAGAGAACTTCCCTATTTATAGGCCTAGGGGAAGTGAAAATCTGAATTCAATATGGCTAATGCATACAACACTTGTTTTATAAAATCTGAAATGGTTGATGCACTTGTATTAGAAAATCTAAATTGGGTGATGCATTTGTATTAGAAAATCTTGAATGGTTGATGCACTTCACCAATTAATCCCACCAGCAGCCCTAACTCATCTTCATGTCACCATGACCAAGCTTCTAACCAGAAATGATAGCTCATGCCTAGCTCACCATGACCAAGCATCCAACCAGGCACATGCTGAGGTCTCAAACTTTCTTAAACTCCACATATCATCACGGTACGACCTCAAACTTTGCTGAGGTAATACCGAACTTTTCTGAGGCAGTGCCGAACAGAGCAGTGCTGCTGGAAGGCATGATTGGCAGCAAGCTCATATCGACAGATCATCTGCATGTGGCAAAGAGGTCTGACAATAGAGCAGTGGAGGAGTCCCACAATTTAACTGTGCTCCACGCGGTCTCGGCTACCAACTTGGGCATGCGATTATTGGCAAGGACACAGGAGTGTGCCGTGCTAAGCGAGGAAGTAGCTTCCTTGAAGGCTATGGTGGCGGACTCGCAGAAGCGGCTCATTGTGCCAATCAGCACGTGGAAGCACTGGAGAAAAATGAGGACCATGTGGAGCTGCTGCAGATTCTGCAAGTAAGAGATAATAGAGGCATGCCATCTCTCCTAGTCAAGGATAACTTCAGGAGATCTGAGTATGTGGTCATTCTTGCAGTTCCCTGATGTTGCAGAAACGTGATCAGGGATAATCTCGCTTCCAGAATGGATGATTAAAGATAGTCTCGCTTCTAAAGCACATCGAGAGCTCACTAATATGAAAAACAAGTAGATATTGCATCATTGGATATGGAGAAAAATTGGAGGAAACTGAGTATGTTCTGCAAAGAAAATTTCATTAGTAACATATTTATACACAAATAAGAGGAATAAGTAAATCCAGTGAATTTCAAATTAACCGTAGAGATTTGCGAGATTCTCGGGGAGCTTTTGAAAAAGTAGCTCCGTGAAATCCGCAAAGTAAGATTGGCTTTGAGGAAATAATCCTAAAAACGCCGAAAGTGCCGACATACATTACTGGAAACCACATGAAGTTTTGGAACCTGGGAAAAGAAAAAGAATATGGGGATCCGGGGAAATATTGGGATCCTGGATATGGTGCCACATTTCCATCTATAGATATTGCCTCTGCAAGATCTGATTGGAGTAACTGCGTTTCAACTCAATTCCCTTTCATTCTCTGAAAGTTTAGTTTTTCTAAGGCTTTCCTTAAAACCTTCTAAAAATGGCTTCCTCTTCTTCCCGCCCAAATCATCTTGATTTAAATGTTGACCCCAAAACAGCTTGTGACATCAAAATATGGCACCCATCCTTTGCATCCAAAGATCGTCATCTCACGGTTAATGATTCTGTATGATGGATGATTCGATTGCTGTCACAGGAGCTAGGAATCTTCTTATTCCTATGGATGAAATGCTGTTATCATCGAGGTCTGATGAAGAGGCTATTGATGACTCAATGGCTTTCAGCGTTCAGTGTGCAGCTTCCGCTTTCTAACATGGCTAGTCGTTTGCGTGTTAGAGCAAACGAGATTTAGGAGCTGAACACTGAAAATTCGTCTCTTCAGAGAAAACTTCATGAGTCTCAACAGGAGGTTGAGAAACTTAAAGAGGTGAATAATGCCTTGTTGAAACTAGTGAGTTCATACTCCACTGATATGCAGACAAGGCTTAACATGCTGCAGATTTCCAATGAAAAGATTCTGGAAGAACACGAGTGACTCATGGCTAAGCTTAAGAGGCGTCGTCCTCTTCCTGCAGAGGCTTCCATAACATAATGGAATTTTATAGATTTTAGAGAGCCTGCTCCTTTCTTGCAGGTGAAGAAAATCTATCTGTTGTATGCTCCTTTTTTGTTATAATAATTAGGCAAATTCTTAAACTTGCACATGTGGTTTTTACGTCTTTTCAAAATGACGATTAGGAACCTTGTGCCTTATAGGTTCAAATAACCACAACAAATCTCTCAAATTACATATTTCAATGCATGTGAGTCCGGAACTTCTGGCCAGGGCTAAACACGACTTCAAAATTTATTTGCCCTTTTCAAATTGGCATGAAATATGAATTGAGTAAAAGCCATGATAATATTGCAATATAGTAGAGAAGAAAATTAACTACTATATACCAAAAACTTCAAGTTCGGGATCTCTCATATATTTGGATCCATGTGTTTCCGGCCCATATCATATAATATACCAAAATATGCGGGGAGCCTTAATTCATCCTTTGAGGTTTATCCTGATGTTATCCATTTCACGGTGTATTCTTAACAACCGGAATTCACAAAATATATTTCTTTCTTGAGGTGTCGATTGTAACAGAATTGGAACTTTATCAAATTCATCATTTTCTTATGCCAAAGAAATATGTGGTGTTCCACAATTTGCAATAATACCTCAAGGGTTGTCCATTTAACTGTTGGAACTTCAGGTTCTCAATATTGCCAGATTTTGAACTTCAGGCCAAAATCACATATTCTCATGGTATGGACATTTTTATAATTTCCTGTACATATTTCAGGACTTCAGTCCTTTACATAATTGTCCATGTTTTGAGGAACTTTTGGCATCTCATTTAATTGCTCATCCATGAGTTTAAGGAATTGCAGGTTCCCTTTTTGCATATAGTGACGGTTTACCCAAAATGGTTAATATTTATCCATACGTTACTATTTATGTATGCGGTACCTGTTTATCAAGTCATGAATACGTATCTATTCATGCGTCCAGTACATTTTCCAGTACAATTACTATTCATGTGTACGACATTATTAACCAATACGGTCCTGTTACATTATCAAGGAACTCCAGGTCCTTATTTACATGTCAAGGATCAAGGATCTTTCAAGTCCGATCTCTTGCTTACAAATACAGGAATCCAGGAGAGACTGCTAGCTCTCATATCATTATCATCATCAAGGATCTTTCAAGTCCTGATGTAGTTGTATGATGAGGATCAAGGAACTTCTGTTCTAATATTCTGTATTACTGTAAAAACTCATCATATCATACAATTAATTCATAAAATAAATAGCTTGTAAATAAATTACTGGTAAATAAATTGTTGATATGGACGATAAAGCCGCACCATACTTTAAATAAATGTAAATGTGCGGTAAAGTAAATTCATAAATTAAATTGCCTCATGTATGAACGTTAATCCCGCATCATACTTTAAATAATAAAGTAAATGTGCGATAAAATAAATGTGCTTGTATGGGCACTAATTCTACTCCATACTTTTAAATAAAAATAAAGGCAGTTGTGTGGACGATAAACCCGCGCCACACTTTTAAATAAATACTATTGTATGAGTAATAAACCTACATCATACAGTAAATACATCGTATGGGTAATGAACCTACACCATAGGTAAATAAAGTAAATGCGGGATTAAAAACCACCACTTAAAATATAGGAGGTAAAACTATCCATAGTATTATATATTATTATATTATATGTTCTCATACTAATATATAATCTGAAAAGTAGAGAAAGTGGTTAGTAGCAGAGAATATCACGCATGCTCCAAGTCTCCAATTCAATTGCTTTTGTCCTGTACCCAGTCAATTGTTTTCTTGTCATTATAATATATTAAACCAAAACAGCTTTCCAACATATATTATCATATTAAAGTGATATTATTTTTTTTCACAAGTTTGAATCCATGCCATCTGTTTTTCCATTGCCACAACACATCTGCACTAATGATGATGTTAAATAGTATGTAATAATAAAAAAATATATATAAGGGATAAGGAGGCAAAAGCTTATCCTTTTCGGTGGGTTCTCAACACCAAGGGACAGAGGTTGAATCATTTGTTCTGATATGTTGCTCTGGGTCTGTTGGGAGATTTTCTCTTTTCTTTCTGGTTGGTTTTGCTTCTCTGATATGAGGAACATGAGATGCACAGGAGTTTTGGATCATCACCAGTCTTTATCCGTTGGAGTCTTGCGACAAATTTTTTTTTCAAATCGGAGGTAGAGTCCAAGTAAAGCCACCATGCTCTGATTCATATCCCCTTTTTCATCAGGACTTGCACACCCATTTTTCTTTTCTGAAGTTTCCCTAGAAATAAACAGAAAGTGAAAGATAGAGAGGGAGAGAAAAGACAGTGAGGTATTGATAGGGTGTGTATGCGAGTATGAAGGTTTGGGAGTAGAGATCACCCCATGATGATGGTGGTGAGGAAGAAGAAAGAGAATAAAAGATCTGGGTTTCATCAGAGAATTCAGCTGGTATTTTGAGAGCGAATTCGTGCTAGAACGTGTTGTATAATAAATAAAATATGTATGATAAAGTAAAGTAGATGAGACACAATATTTAACGAGGTTCGGCCTTGCCTACGTCCTCCTGAGAGCAGCCACTGTAACTTTTCCACTATGTAAAATAATAGAGCTACAACTTTTGTGTTTACAATATATGTGGCTCACTGATTTCTCTCTGCTCTCTTTCTCTCTGGGTTGTCTCTCTTCCTTCTCTGATTGTGGTGTGTTCTCATCCTTTTTCTAGAGGGGATAACTCTTTTACTGATGAGGTGTCTATTTATAGGCCAAAAACATTGGCTGTTCACTCACAAGCATTTGGCTTCACCCGAACACTTAGCAGACAAGCATCATTAATATTTTCAATCAATTCCATTTTGGGCTCCACATTATTGACTTTACAACAATTTCTAATATTTTAGGGCCCCAATATTTTTGGTTGTGCTAAGCTTTCTACCCAAATGGGCTGGTCCATGTATCATTGATGGGTCTTCTGTTCTAATAGCCCATAGCTCCATTCACTGGGCTTTGGTTACAGAAGTGTTTTTTTAAGCAGTGGTTACAGATGAAGATTTTAGAGAGATTTCATTGACAAATGAGAATTTTACGTGAAATCACACGCGGTTAACGCACAAGAACAAGACCAGAAAAAAAAAAAACAGAAAAAAAAGGCATAAACCCAGTGCACCAGCTCGTAAGTTTATAAATGCTCTCCCACACAGAGATTAGCAAACGTTTTTAACGCACACATACATTTGCCTCGAACACATTCGCCGCTATTGAAGTCATACCATACGCCATTCTGCACATTTCATGGCAATGGCCTCTCGTTTCGCAACCTTGCTTGGAGACCGGACAAGGAGTCATCACCTCACACAACTTGTGCTTATTGCTCTTATTAGGCTTAGCAGCATGATGACTCTTATTAGGCTTTGTTTTATTACCCTCAACTCAACTGCCATCGGTTCAATATTTGCTAACATGCGTCATCCATAAATCAATTGAAAGAATTCTAGTATGTATAACAAGTAACGTTTTCTTATCCAATTTATGTTGTCACGCCTTGATTCTGAATCCTCAACATTCAAGAAATGGTCACACTAATTATAGTCATGATTCGTACTTTAATATGTTTTTAAAAGAACATTTTTCGTGCATATATACGAGCTATATGGTTCATGATTATGCATGCGCACAAGGCATCATTTTTTGCCACTTTCATTCAGGCGCCGCACATCCACATGCTTTTATATCTTTATTAGGTCTAAGGTCAAAGTGGTAAGGTTGAAAGATCAAATTAGCAAGGGGCAATGGAAAAATACCGGTAATCACCAGAAGGAGAATGAGGAGGAGGGCAAGTGAAAATAAATGCATGGAGCAGAGACCAATCTCTGATGTCGGTAGGTTGAAGCTTGCATTACATAACCCGCATTTGCGTTTAGGGTTTTACATATACAAATGGAATTTATTTCTGTTTGAAATGGCTGTGCAGATCTTAGAGTACAATGGGAGTGAGTGCCCTGATCGCAATGGTGGGCAAGAACTGCTTCGCCATTGCAAGCGATCGAAGGCTCGTTGTTCAGCTCCAGACAATCGCCACCGATTTCCAGAGAATTCATAGAGTTCACGATAGGCTCTTTATCGGCCTCTCTGGTCTCGCCTCGCCACCGATGCTTAGACCCTGCATGTATACGCCCTTCTCACTTTGTTTAATAGAAAGACATTAACTTTATTTAGTTCTGTGAAATTGGCTTTGTGGGTTGTGATTTTGGGTTGATGATGAAGGTTTCAGATGCTTTTGTTTCGGCACAAGCTGTGCCAGCTTCGTGAAGACATGGACATAAAGCCTGAGACTTTTGCGTCTCTGCTATTCTTTATGAGAAAAGGTTTGAAATTTTCTTGAGCAATTTGATAACGAGGTGCTATTGAATATGTTAGCTTAATCTGAATGTTGAGGTCTGTACAATCATGCCTTTTTGTGATTTCGGTTTGGTCCATACTTCTGTGTTCTGTCTGTCAGCCTGTAATTGCTGGATTGGGAGATGAAGATAAGCCATTCTTCTGCACTATGGATTCAACTGGAGCCAAGTATGTTTGTTTTTTCTTTTCCCTTTCTTTTCCGACTTTTTCGCATTTTTAGAGCTGCTGGGATGGGATGCTGAGGACTTCAAACAAATTTCTTCAACCTTCCTAAGTAGAATACATATGCATGCTTACTCGTATTTTGATTATATATGTTTATGTGCATCTATCATTTCATATTGGTATTATTTGTCTTCTGTGTATGCAGGGAACCAGCCAAAGATTGTGTTGTTGCTGGCATTGCATCAGAGCCCCTTTATGGTTCTTGTGAGACAATGTTCAAGCCTGAGATGGTTTGTTGCTTTGTTCTTTCCACTGGGCAGTCAAGATTTGTTATTTGATCTGCTTACATTTTTTCGTATTTGAGATTTTCATTTTAATACACTTTAGATGTTATGGAAAATCATGTAATTAACATTTGAGAACTTGAATCCATGCTGTCACTGGCCATGAATTTTTAAGTCTTTGTTATTATCACACTACTGATAGTAGCAGAGAAAGGGTCTATAGAATAGAAGTCAAGAAAAAACAAGCTGAGGGATCTCCTAAGTTTTACCTTCTTGGTCCTATATTGTCAGCAGCCAAGTGCTACCTGAACTAAACATATATGGAGATAAACAATTGGCTTCCTTGCCAGATGTGCTTGAATAATAATTCGCAGGATTTTTTGGCGCTTAACTCGTGGTAGAATTTATTACGCGCTAATTAGTTAGACGTAATTGGGTTGGTGATTGCTGCTATTACTTCTAATTCTAAATTTGGTACTCCTGTTTATTTTCTTACTATTTGCAGGAACTGTAATAACAGTATATTTTCTAATTATTTCACTAGGGAACCAGAGGAATTCTTTGAGATCGTTTCTCAAGCATTGCTATCATCAGTAGATCGAGATTGTCTGAGTGGGTGGGGAGGCCATGTCTATGTTGTGTAAGCCTTTTCTTACTCCCTACTTTTTTCTTCTAAGGAATATCACTAACTGTGTTATAACTTATCCATAACAATAGGTAATGTACAGTGGAGGTGTTCCTCTTGGATGCATCATAAGATTTTAATTTTCTTCCTTTTCTTTCATTTTTTTTCTTCTCATTCATAGTTAGAATTCGGCAGGGTCTAATATTCTAATTTCATTGCTTCCATCGTCTAAGCTGCCAAAGATAGCGACTAGGCTATCTTCATAATATTTCACCCTCATTTTATGCCGGAGGTTATTACCACCATTTAAAATGTGCATTCACATTGCTGCAGAACACCAACTGAAGTGAAGAAGAGGATCTTGAAGGGCAGAATGGATTGACCTAGCTTCCGGCATTTACCCAATCCTTCTAAATTTCGTTCAGGCTGCTGCATTTTTTCCTCCCATGTATATTTATGCAGCTTTGACTTGAATGGGCAGCCATAAGCCTTCTTGGTGACCAAAGGCCCCCTTGTTATGTGGTGGCTAGAGTGTAGTGTAATTTAATCAAGAAACAGAGTTGGATAATCTGATTTATACTACACAATTTTGTTTTTTGTTATGAAAAAGATATAACAACCCAAATTTATTTGTTTATGTTTTAAGCTTTGCGTCAGCTCAGCTAGTCTTTCTTTCTTCCTCTAGATATTGTGCAGCACTACTTGATGAATTATGTCCTGTTAACTCAAAAAAAGCAAGAACCAGCTTTAGAATAAAGCCGTAAAGGGTTCCAAAAAGAATAAATATAAAAAAAAAGCACCGCAGAAAAACGGAAAAATAAAGTGAAGAAACAACAACCACAACAAGGAGTCAGATGAGGCTTCAGAACTTGTCCTGCTGCAACCAGCTATTTGCAGAAGTTGAAAAGCAAAAACAAGAAATTGAAGAAGAAAGTTCGTACCTGCACTCATTTCTGTCTTCCACACCAAACAGAGCCACTGTAGATTGTACCTTCTTTGTAGTGTAGTTAGAGGTCACGACTCATGTGGGAAGCCGACACAGTTCAATCAATAACAAGTGAATTGCCCAATTGACTTAACTGAAAACACACACAAAAATTATGATATTAATAATAACACCTGTTTGGATGAAATTATTGTATTGGTATTGGAATACACTTGCCATCCGAAGGAAATTGTGAGAATGTTCCACATTGGAAAGTTAAAAAATCTAGCAATGCCTTATAAGGAGTTGGGCTACTCTCCTCATTACTAATTGGTTTTGAGGTGGAATCTTAACTTCATTTATAGTATCAGGAGGTTAGCCCACATGTGAAAGCCGACAAGGCCATACGTGCTCCACGTCACCCAATATGTGTCGTCCATGTATTAGACTTGAAAATTCATCACACGTGCACGAATTCCTACTCAATTGGAATTGCAAAATGACGATTCTTTTGGCGGAAATTAAACTCGAGAATCTCGATACCCAATTTCCATGATTTTTCCCTTGCGTCATTTAATAAGTTTCATGTTTAAGTTGCCAAACAATGGAAATATCAATTCTTCTCTTCAATTCCCTTACTTTTAGCTAAATATCGAGTTATTTTCTTCTATGAAAATGAATGGTTGTATAATTTATTAGGATATACCCTCAATAATTAGATCTTAATTAATTGTAGATGTGTTATAACTTTCATGGACTTGTAACACAACTCGGTGTTGAAGTACACTTCATTGAATAAATTTCAGGTATGAACGAGATTTCGATATTTAGTTTGTTTATTTATGATCTCGTAATGAAGTGGGGTTATCGTGTTGTTAATACTTAACATATTCTCAAGTAATAAAAACGATCGATAGTTCATATGAACTTTTTTAGTAGTATTTTTCTTTCCAATGTTAAAAACATGTCTAAATTTAAATATCCATTACTAAAAAAATAGCGAGTTAGTTGGTTCATGCGTTGGCATCACTACATGACTATATGCGTTTTCTCAAATTGAAAGGAAACATATAATATAAATGCTAATTTGCATCCCTTATGTCATGTGCATGATCCTTGTATATATCGTGGTTATTGTACACAACCCAATTTTTCGATTTCCTTCCCAAAAAAAGAGAGACGTACATCGTTTAAACCCGAAAAGACTATTTCAGTACAGTACAGAAGAAAGGTCAAAGGAAGAGGAAGACTAAAAAAAAAGGTGTCATTTAAATAATAAAAAAAGAAGAAAATTCATGAATCCAAATAGACCCACTTGAAATTCTTGATTTTAATCAACGATTGAAGGGTCAACCAAAGAAAAACACACCGGAATTCGCATCCATCACCTCACCCATCCAATCTTGGAAACAAAACAAAACATAAAATTAAATAAAAAAGGAAGAAAAAAATAGAGAGAAAAAGGAAAAAAAGATCTGCAAAATTCGAAAACCCAGTCAGATAAGATTGGCAGAGGGACCTCAAAAACCAAAAGAAAATAGTAATAAATAAATTTGTTTTTTGGTTATCTGTGAAGAGAGTAAAAAAAGCAAGCGTGCCACGTTACGGAAAACAGCCTATAGAAGCGCGCTTCCCAGACCCCAAAAACCCCGAGTCTCTCTAAAATACCAAATTTTTTCTTTTTTTATTTGTTTTTCCTTTTTTAATTCATAAAAGCTCACATATACACACAAAAACTTAGAACAAGGGAGGCCCCAAAACCAAAACTTCCCACAAACCCACAAACCCAGTAGTCTCAGTCGGTCTTCTTTTCCAACCATAATCAAAAGAAAACCAGACCACTTCTTTCTAATTGTACCCCACCCCACACGTCTTTGTTTCTCTAATCTCCTTCTCATCTCTCCATAATTCCCTACCATTAAACTACCCATCTATCTATCTTTTGTATTTTCTTTCTTTTTTTCGGTTTTTTAGGCCACGGGGACCTGCACATCTATTATCACTATAGCCAAGATTTGCCAGATTGAGAGAGATAGATAGGTTGTAGCTACCCAAAAACCCAAACCCATTATTAAAAAAAAGGGCACAACACCAAAAGGTTCCAACTTGAAAACCCATCACACACATAACCCAAATTTTTTTTTCACCCAATTGGGAAAAAGGTGATCTTCGAGCAAAACTCCCCCTTCTTTAAAGACAAGGTACATTACTCTGCCACTCCTCGCATGTATCTAATCTCTTATCTTCTCTAGTCTCTCTGTAATTTTGGCTGAGGCATGCCATACCCATCTATGTATGTCACATTTTTTTTTCTTTGTTTCTTTCTTTTTTCTTGCAGTCAATTTTTGCTCACTTATTCTAGCTCACCACCCCAACCCAAGCCAGCCCAAACCCTCTTCTTCTACAATATTTTGACACCACCCTTTTAAACACAAACATGGTAGGAAAATAAAGGCACGAACTTGAACCTTCTTCTTCTTCGAATGTACTTTTTAATTGGTTCTTTTTTTTTGGTTTTTTCCTTAAAGAGCATGTATATGTTATGTTTGGTACATCATTTTGGTTTCATTTTGATCTGTACCCACTTGTGCATGTTCCCGATCCGTACATGGGGCTGTCTGTTGCGGATTTATCTAGGGTTTTTCATCATAATGTTACCAATTAATGGTAAAGTCTATGGCTTTAAACAATTTTAAGTACTGGGTTTAGTGAATTAGGGTTTGTTCTTTAGATATGGGTCAATTTCACATGCTGAGCTCGTTGGTTGTAATTGAAGTGTGATGCAGCTTCTTTCTGCTTGTGTTAGGCAAGTTTATGGGCAGTGTTTTGCAGTTAGATTTTGGGTGAGATTATTTTGGAGAAACTTTGGTAGTATAGATGTACAGAGATGTAAGGAACTGGGGGCTCATTGGTTGTTGATTTTATGTCACATAGTTTCTACGCAGATTGTTGTGTATTACCGCTTCTGACTTGAGGAGCACCATTGTAATGCCTTTTAGTTATGTTATATCGGTTACCAATTTTTAGTACCTCTTGCTCTGTTTTAATGTGTATATTTCTAGAAGTAAAAGGTTTTATGTATATTTAATGCAAAGATTCAATCTTTTTCTTGCAAACTTCATTTTAATTATAATAAATGGATATCTGAACGCAGTTGTCTTTTCTTTTTGTACCCCTAGAATATGCTTCTGCTGGAAATTTTATTTTTTAGACAACTGGAGCTTTTTGGATGGGTAATTCTGTTACTATTGTAGAATCATATATTTATTATGAAAATTTCCTTTCTTTATCTTTTAATCTTAAAGAAGAAGAATATAATATTATGCCATTTTACTAGATATAACAATTAAGTAACTTTTTTTTGTTTTTTTGAAATTAAGAACATGGGATAAGATAGAAAGAAATGCACAAAAAAAAAAAAAGAGTTTGCTAGTTTCTGGAGATTGCTTGCTAGTTGAATGAAGTTATTATTAAATAAAAAATGAATGCAGCATATGACATCAAACTTAGTTTCCTAATGGAATGTCATGTCAAGATACAGTTAAGTTCAGTTCATTGATTCAACTTCATTCGGTCTTCTATATCTGGATTGATATATCAGTAAGTTCATGTAATTTCTTTTTAAAACTATAACCTTAAGCCTAAATGGATTAAGCTAGACAGTTGCCTAATATGTGGTTCAAATTGATTGTGCGCTGTGTTTTTTCACAGTTTTTGCCTAATATGCGGTTCAAATTGATATGTGGTTCTTTTGCAGTTATAGCATTTGTCATCTAGATGGAAAATATAATTTTCTTTATTCTGCCCCTCTACCTCATGCCTCTGCTTAATTTTTTGGTTGCTCTCGGTGACATGATTGCTGTCTTTCTTTGAATGCTATCCTGATATGTAACTATTCATTATGTTATATATGGTCAGTCCAAGTGAGGCCATTGTAGTTTCTCAGCATTGTCGTAGAGGTTTTTCCTCTGATCATATTTGTAGACTTACATATACACATGTATGCACACATATGCTCATTATGGCTGATGCAGCGTTTTATTTTTCATCAGTTCATAAGAAGTATATTTAAGGTTTTTTGTTTTGAGAGTTGGTATGTTATAGAATACATTCACTTGACTCTTCATCAACTGGACCTTTGTTTGAACAGAGAGGTGGGTGGGCAAATAATCAGTGATAACATATGCATCAGATGGCACCACTATTTTTAGTGTAAGATCATGGAAGTGCTCCCTTGCTCCAGCGTTCAGCGTGTTGGACAATCTGATTGCCCTCAACATAGTTCAGCAACAACTTCTGTCTATGATGGAGAATCCAACTGCCTTGAACATGAGAAGCAAGTACATGTGGCAGATGGCAGAGTAGATGACTTATTACCAAATGTGGAAGGGCCTCAACTAGTAAGACAAGGCCAAGTTCAAGAGGCAGTTGATGAATTGCATACTTCAGAAGGATGTCAAAATGGAGCTTCATGTCTTGATAGTCAAATGGAGGGCCAAAAGTCATCCAGTATATCACATGATTTTGACGATGATGACATAAATGAACAGAATTACTGCACAGAACCTTGCCTAACCTCTGACAATGGTCATCTGATTGTAGATAGCAGGGAAAGTGATTTGCCAAACAACAGAAGGGAAGGAGAGTCATATCTTTCAGACTCTACATGGCTAGAAAGTGATGAATCTGTGGCATTGTGGGTCAAGGTAACTTTAATTTCTTTCACGTTCAAATCTTTACTTTGTTATCACAACCTAAACCTTTTCTTATGCAATTTCTCTTGTGTCTGTTGCATATCAATTTGGCCAGCCTCATTGTCTTTACCCATAAGTTTACAGGTTCTAGGATGCCCCCAACTGGCTGTTTGTGCTTTTCCTTCTTTTCCCCCTTAATGTTCAAATATAACATTATTGCAGGCCCACATCCTATCACTTTAGCTTTTGGTTTAGATACTTAAATGTGGTAAAGCAGAAGTTCCTGGGTTCAAATCTTCTTAACTCTGATCTTCTAGTGTTGTGCTCTCTAGAATGCTGGGAATAAAAATTAATTGTTGGCCAACAATTTGAGCAATTTGGGTTGGGAGACATAAATAAATTAAATTTCTTTTTAGGTTGTGTACATGTTTACAAATTGAGGATTTATAGATCCTGATACCCCTTCCCCAATTTTCTTTAACCAAAATAAAAACAATGAAACTGGTGGAATAAATTAACATTTGCTGATTTAATTTTATTTTGGTATTTCTCTGTTTTTCCAAGTATAGTGGAGAGGGAAGTGGCAGACAGGAATTCGATGTGCACGAGCTGACTGCCCATTGTCAACTTTGAGAGCAAAACCAACTCATGACAGGAAAAAATATTTTGTGATATTTTTTCCACACACAAGGAATTATTCTTGGGCAGACACGCTACTTGTTCGTTCGATCAATGAATTTCCACATCCTATTGCATATAAAACACATAAAGTTGGACTAAAATTGGTAAAAGATTTGACTGTAGCACGTCGGTTTATTATGCAAAAGTTAGCTGTTGGAATGCTGAATGTTGTTGACCAATTTCATACTGAGGTACGTGATTTGATATGAGATTCCCATACTCTCTCTCAAGCTTTCTTTTTCTCTAATTGGAGCACACAATTTACTGTCTTTAGTAGCCTCTTCTGCTTGAATGTCATTTTATTAGAGATATGTCAAACTTGTGTAGGCTTTGATAGAGACTGCCCGTGATGTGGCCGTCTGGAAGGAGTTTGCTATGGAGGCTTCTCGCTGTAATGGCTATTCTGATCTTGGAAATATGCTTCGGAAGCTGCAAAGTGTAAACTGCTATATCTATTTATTCTTGAATTGTCACAATAGGGACAGAAACGGCTTCTTTTCTTATTTTAATTATGAACCAAGGCGTTGTCATTATTTAGTGTTTTGCATAGATTGTAGAATTGTTGTGTTCTTCCCATGTTAGACGAGCATGATTTCAACCAATCTAATTATATTAAACTAAAACTTGGAACTCCTTTTTTTTCCTAATATTTTGTTCCGAAATAAATAAGTAATTTCCTTTACATTTTCCTTTTCTTCTGATTAGTTATTAAGTAATGCCATTGTTGTTTCCTTTGCAGATGATATCACAGAGCTACATAAATTCTGACTGGCAAGAAAAGTCATATCACCTTTGGGTGCAACAGTGTCAGAATGCGTCTAGCGCTGCAGCTGTTGAAGGACTGAAGGAGGTACATGTTACAACTTGGATGCTCATTTATAAGCATTGTTCACTGGTTGTGCTGTGGTATAATAAGTTGTCATGCATCAGATGGCCATAGTTTCATGAAAAAACGGGTTATATGTGATTTCTTTAAACCTTATATAAATGCCATATTGTTTCCTTGCATGCTGTACGTTGGTATAGAGTGTTTATAACGTGGTAGTAATTCATTTCCTTTAAACCAGTAAGATTCATTGTAATGGAGTTGAAGTTGCTTCATTCTGCTTGCTTTAGTTATTTTTCTTTTGATTAAAATTAATTTCTGTCAAGTGCTTGTTCTATTATAGATGGACCTGTTTTCTTTTGAAATTATTTTTACAGTCATTTGCTCAAACTTTCGGTTGCTTTACTTTCTGGTTTAGGAATTGGTTGAGTCTATTCTCTGGAATGAAGTTCAGCCTCTCCAGAATGCACCATTGCAGCCTACATTGGGTTCTAAGTGGAAAACTTGGAAGCATGAAGTTATGAAATGGTTTTCAACCTCTCATCCCATATCCAATGGTGTAGACTTTCAACAGCAGAGTAGTGATGGTCCCTTGGCCACAAGTCTCCAAACTGGAGGAAAAGGCCCAAGCTTGAAGTTCGTCGTGCGGAGGCACATGCTTCCCAGGTGGAATCCAGGGGTTCAGATGAGGCTATAGCTATTGAAATTGACTCTGAATTCTTTAATAATCGAGACACTGCAAATGCTGCTACATTAGCATCAGAGCCCTATAAAGAAGAAGATATGAAAGATATAGCTGCACAGGAGACACACCTAGTGGTGTTGCTCATAAATGGGATGAAGTCGTAGTTGAAGCTGGAAATTCTGAGTTTGACCGAACCAAAGATGTGGAATTTACACCAGTCAATGAAGTAGCTGCTGTAAAATCTTCTGATCCTGGAAGTAAAAATCGACAGTGCATTGCTTATATTGAATCCAAGGGAAGGCAATGCGTGAGGTGGGCAAATGATGGTGATGTTTACTGTTGTGTGCATTTGTCCTCTCGTTTCATGGGCAACTCTACGAAAGCAGAAGGTTCTCACTCTAGTGATACACCAATTGACAGTTTAGAGTCTTTTTGAAAAAGTCTGCCTTTCTTCATTGACAATCGCCCATTATATAGGTAGATTACAAGCTATTTAGGGAAGGAAATACAAGCTGATCTTCAGCCCCTACCATATATACATCTATCTAAATATACCGTACAGCTAATATATCCTAATTAAGAAAGGAATAAATCTGTACAATCATAACTGCCATATCAGTCAAAGCTGTAAATCTGCTGGCATTAAATGTGTATATATTAGCTGTAAATCTGCTGTGTAGATTGATATTTTCCTTTGACATCCCCCCTCAAATTGATGCTGGTAATCGACAAGCATCAATTTGCTAACGAGGAAATGATGGCGCTGGCGTGGCATGGATTTTGTGAAGATATCGGCGATCTGCAAAGTTGTGGAGATATGTGGAAGGGTGATGACGTGATGATCATAGGCTTCCCTGATTTTAGTGACAGTCAACCTCGATGTGCTTGGTGCGTTCGTGATAGACTGGGTTGGCGGCAATTTGGATGGCACTAGTGTTGTCAGCATGTAGTGGAGTAGGATGTACAGGAGAGAAACTGAGCTCTATAGGAGACCACGCAGCCAAATGATCTCAGAGCATGCTGCAGACATGGCTCCGGTACTCGGCCTCAGGAGATGATTTGGATACGTGGTCCCGCTTCTTGCATTTCCAAGAGATAAGGGCACCACCAAGAAACATACACCAGCCGGTAGTAGATTTCCTGGTGTCTGGGCAACCAGCCCAGTCAGCGTCACTATAGGCTTGTAATTGGAGTGAAGAACCTGAAGGGAAGAATAAGCCACGAGTAGGTGTCCCAAGAATGTAGCGATTATGCGGCGGACTGGAGATAGATGAAGATGCCTCGGTGCTTGCATGAATTTGCTGACGGTATGAACAGCATAAGAGATGTCTGGTCGAGTAATGGTTAGATAGATAAGACTACCTACCAACTTCCGATAGGAAGTAGGATCCTCAAGTAGCTCCCCTTCGTCACGTCGATATTTCACATTAAGTTCCATGGGGGTGTCAACTGAAGTAGCGTTGGTGAGCCCAGCTCAGCTGAACCAGATCCTGACTATACTTGTGCTTATGCAAGAAGAGACCGTGCGGCTGATGATGCACCTCTAAACCCAAGAAATAGGTGAGCTGGCCAAGGTCTTTCATGTGAAACGCAGAATTCAACAAAGTTCTGAACCGCAGAGATTGCCTCCAAGTCAGAGCCAAGTGATGACGATATCGTCCACATAAACAAGAAGGACGACGATACCTGTGGATGTCCTTTGTAGAAAAAGAGAGGAGTCATACCTGACTTTGAGTGAAAGAAAAACTAAGCAAAGTGGATCGAAACTTCTCAAACCATACTCTTGGTGCCTGCTTCAAACCATACAAAGAACGTTTCAGTTTGCAAACATCATTAGGTGAGGAAGTGGGCATACCAAAGGGAAGTTTCAGTAAACGTCTTCCTTGAGATCACCGTGGAGAAATGCGTTCTTAACATCCATTTGACGTAAGGGCCAAGATTGGGATGCAGGAAGAGCGAGTATAGTCCTGACAGTGGTCATTTTGGCAACCGGTGCAAAGGTCTCATCATAATCGAGACCGTATTCTTGTTTGTTGCCAAGTGCCACTAACCGAGCTTTGTAACGATCTATGGACCCATCGGAACGAAGCTTGATAGAAAACACGAACTTACCTGCCAAGTGGTTTCACGGAGGAGGGACATGGAACAACATCCCAGGTTTGGTTTTCTTCAAGTGCGAGAAGTTCGGTTTCAATGGCTTTTCGCCAACACTCATGCTCCATGGCCTGTTTATAAGATGAAGGAAGAGAAATAGACGACAAAGTGGCTGTGAAGGATGAGGGAGAAGAGAAACCAAACCTTTCTGAGGTCTACGAACCCGAGTACTGAGTCCGGAGAGAGGGAGGTGCAGGTGCTGGAACAGGAGCAGCAGTCGGGGAAGAAGCTTGAGGGGCTCTTGAGGTGCTGAAAGTTGGTGGGAAGTGGCGGTGAGCGTCGTTGATACACTAGGAGAGGCTTAGCAGGGACTGGATCCCAGGAGAGTTAGGAAACATAGGCAAAACAGAAAATGAAGGAGAGACATGATCCTGATGAGTAGAAAAGAAATATTGATTCTAAAAAAAATCACATTTCTAGAAACTCGAATGCGACACAGATTTGGATCATAGCAAAGAAAACCTTTCTGCGTACTCCTGAATATCCAAGAAAAGCACATTTAATTGACTGAGCCGTGAGTTTTGTGCGTTCATGTGCAGGAAGATGAACATAACAGACACAACCAAAGGTACGAAGGTTAGAATAAGTTGGAGGGTGACCAAATAACCTGGTGAAAGGTGAGCCATGGTTCAATGTGGGAGAAGGCAATCGGTTAATGAGATGGACAGCAGTGGAAAGAGCTTCACACCAAAATCGTGAGGGCGTGGAAGATTCTAACAGAAGAGTGCGAACCACATCAAGAAGGTGACGGTTCTTCCTTTCAGCCACCCCATTTTGTTGAGGTGTCGAAGGGCAAGACCGTTGAGAGATGATGCCATGATTCTGGAGGAAGTCCTGAAACACATGAGACATATACTCACCCCCATTGTTAGAACGAAGGATTTTGATATGGGCCGAAAATTGTGTCTGAATATATGCATGAAAAACCTTAAAAACAGAAAAACACTTCGTCTTTGGAATGAAGGAAATAAATCCATGTGAAACGACTATAGTCGTCAATAAAAGTGACAAAGTATTTGTAATTAGCATGCGAAGTGACTTGTGCCATACCCCATACATCACTATGTATCAGATTTTAAAGGTTTGACAACATGTGGTGTGTGAATAGGAAAGGGTAGAGTTTTACTTTTGCCAAGTCTGGAAGAATTGCAATCAAACTGAACAACACTAAGAGATGGTGTTTCATTATTCCCAAGAAAACCAGATTTCAATAAAGCATGAAGTACATTAGAGTTTGGATGTCCGAGACGTTTATGCCATGCTCGGTAATCAACATGAGCAGAATTACAAGCGACAAAAGGCAAAGAATAGGAAGACAAAGGAAATTGAAGAGGAAAAAGACGTCCCACTTTAGGCCCCCTCGCAATCATCCGCCCTCGACTGTTGATCCTGCACAACACAACCAGATTTAGAAAACTCTACTTTACAATCATTATCAACCAACTGACCGACAGACACAAGATTGGTGGTAAGACCGGGAGATACAAAGACATCAAGTGAGAGAGGAGGAAACATCACCAGTGGCCGTGATAGGTAAATGATTGCCATCGCAGTATGAATTTTGAGATTTCCAAAATATTTGTTTACATTGGTAAGAGAAGCAGCATTGTTTGTCATATGATGGGAAGCCCCGGAATCAAAGTACCAAGGAGATGATGTAGAGAAGGGTTTACCTGAGAGTCCTAAAGCTGAAAATGCAGAAATGATCATTTGTTGAATCATTTCAGGGGTCACGGGGTTGGACAGAAACAGGAGCAGGAGCAGGAGCACTTTGTGTTGTATTCACCAAACTTCCAGCACTAGAAGAGCCAACTGAGGCAGTATATGCTGTCTCCGATTTCTGGGGGTCGAGTTGGGCATTCCTTGATGATATGACCATCCTTTTTGCAATAGTTGCAGAATTTTCGGGGACAGTTTGCAGCATAATGACCAAATCCTTTGCAACAGAAGCACTGAACAGTGCTCATATCCCTGCTTCGTGTCCTGCCTTGTGCTGCATAGGCTATAGGAACAGATGTAGATCGTCGTTGTTCCATGGTGGTTTGAGTGAGAAGGCGTTGTTCCTCGCGAAGAAGATCATTTAGGCATGTATCCAAGGAGGGGACAGATTCTCGGTTCATAAGATTGGATCTGGTGCCTTCAAATTCAGGTCTTAATTTCATTAGAAATTGATCCCTCTGAGTAGTTTCATGGACAGATTGAACAGAACTAAGACCTTCGGATGGTACGTCAGCATAAACTATATCAGTGTATTCAGCCCAAAGATTAGTGAATCTAGAGTAAAAATCAGAGATAGAAAGACTATCCTGTTGAAGAGTGGCCAATTCATGTTCAAGCTGGAAACGACGAGCAGTGTTTTGTTGACTGTAGACCTTCTTCAGGTAAGTCCACATCTGAGCTGCAGTCTGAGAAGATCGAAGGTTCAAGATGATGTTGGGTTCAACAGAGCCCAAAATCCACGCCATAACTTGTGCGTCCTTGACTTCCCACTTGGCGTGTCGGTCTTTGTCTTTGTCTTTGTCAGGAGCTGAGTTACTGCCATCAACATGTCCCCACAGCTCCTTACCTTTAACGAAAATCCTGAAATGAAACGCCCAAGCAGAGTAGTTCTTGCCATTGAAACGAATCAAAGAAACATCAGACTTATCGGAAGACATGAGGTCAAGATAACTTGAACAAGAATAACCGAGACTGAGAAACTTGAGAGCACGAGACAGATGGAAATTTAGAGCTATAGCTCTGATACCATGACAGTTTAGAGTCTTTTTGAAAAAGTCTGCCTTTCTTCATTGACAATCGCCCATTATATAGGTAGATTACAAGCTATTTAGGGAAGGAAATACAAGCTGATCTTCAGCCCCTACCATATATACATCTATCTAAATATACCGTACAGCTAATATATCCTAATTAAGAAAGGAATAAATCTGTACAATCATAACTGCCATATCAGTCAAAGCTGTAAATCTGCTGGCATTAAATGTGTATATATTAGCTGTAAATCTGCTGTGTAGATTGATATTTTCCTTTGACACCAATGTGTGAAGGAACAACTGTCCTCGGAACTAGATGTAAGCATCGATCTTTATATGGCTCCTCATTTTGTAAGAAGCATAGACCAAAAGATGATATGAAAACCATCTTAAGTTTTCCAGAGAATACACTTAAGAGAAAGTATGAGGACACCATTCCTAGTTTAGAGACCATAAACTGCAGAGAGATAGTATTGGTCGGAGATGTTGAGAGTCCTCTACAAGTGGATCCTGTCTCAGTCATGGCTGGTGATGTCTCCTATGAAAGAAAGAGCTTATTTGAGAAGTCTGAGTCCCCTGCCAAAGCTTGTAATAGCTCAGGAGAGCTGCGTTGCATAGGCTCTTGTTTGCATGATAACAGCAACCCTTGTCTGGAAAGTCCGAAGAGGCATTCATTATATTGTGAAAAGCACCTCCCAAGTTGGCTCAAACGTGCAAGAAATGGTAAGAGTAGGATAATATCAAAAGAAGTGTTTATAGATCTTTTGAAGGATTGTCACTTACAGGAGCAAAAGTTTCAGTTGCATCAAGCATGTGAGCTCTTTTACAAGCTCTTTAAAAGTATACTGTCTTTAAGAAATCCTGTTCCTAAGGATGTTCAATTTCAGTGGGCCCTATCTGAAGCCTCTAAAAATTTTGGTGTTGGGGAAATTTTCACAAAGTTGGTTTGCAGTGAGAAGGAGAGACTCAGAATAATTTGGGGATTCAATGCTGATGAAGATACAGGTGCTTTGTCCTCTGTCATGGAAGAACAAGCTCTGTTGCCATGGGCTGTGGATGACAACCATGACAGTGAAAAAGCCATTAAATGCAAAGTTTGTTCTCAAGAGTTTGTGGACGACCAAGCACTTGGAACTCACTGGATGGACAATCATAAAAAGGAAGCACAATGGTTGTTTAGAGGTTATGCATGTGCCATCTGCCTGGATTCTTTTACTAATAAGAAAGTATTGGAAGCTCATGTTCAGGAGAGACACCGAGTACAATTTGTTGAACAATGCATGCTTCTCCAGTGTATTCCTTGTAGAAGCCATTTTGGGAACACAGAGCAGTTATGGTTGCATGTGCTTGCGGTTCATACTGATGATTTCAGGCTCTCTGAAGCTTCTCAACCTATTCTGTCTGCTGGTGATGATTCTCCAAGGAAGCTTGAGTTGTGCAATTCAGCTTCTGTGGAGAATAACTCTGAGAATTTAAGTGGTTCCCGAAAGTTTGTTTGCAGGTTTTGTGGGTTGAAGTTTGATTTACTTCCCGATCTTGGTCGTCACCATCAAGCTGCTCACATGGGGCCAAGTTTAGTCAGTTCTCGGCCTTCAAAGAGGGGGATACGGTATTATGCTTATAGGTTAAAATCTGGGAGACTTAGCCGTCCTAGATTAAAAAAAAGTTTGGCTGCAGCATCATATAGGATCAGGAATAGAGCAAATGCTACTATGAAGAAGCGAATTCAAGCTTCGAAGGCACTTGGTGCAGGAGGAATAAATATACAGCGTCATGCAACTGAGGGAGCAAGTCTTTGTAGATTAGCAGAATCACATTGTTCAGCAGTAGCCAGAATTTTGTTTTCTGAGATGCAGAAAACAAAATGCAGGCCCAGCAACCTAGACATTTTATCTGTTGCTCGCTCTGCTTGCTGCAAGATCAGTCTTAAGGCCTTTCTGGAGGGAAAATATGGAGTATTGCCAGAACATTTGTATCTGAAGGCAGCCAAGCTTTGCAGTGAGCATAATATTCAGGTAGGTTGGCATCAAGATGGCTTTATTTGCCCTAAAGGATGCAATGCTTTCAAGGAATTCTTGCTGTCTCCCTTGATGCCTCTTCCAATTGGTATTGTTGGGCACAAATTTCCACCTTCATCAGATCTTGTTGACGATAAGTGGGAGATGGATGAAAGCCACTATATTATTGATGCCCATCACTTGAGCCAAATTTCCTTCCAGAAGGCTCTTGTCTTGTGTAATGATGTAAGTTTTGGACAGGAATTGGTTCCGGTGGTCTGTGTAGCAGATGAAGGTCACTTGGATTCTTATCCTGCTCTTGCATGTAGTTCTAATGACCAAAATGCTGGGCATTCCATGCCTTGGGAGAGCTTTACCTATATCATGAAGCCATTGGTCCATCAATCCCTTGGACTTGATACAGAGGTATCTTTCTTTTGGCTATTTCAATGTTTAGTCTAATATCATCTTATCACTGACCTTGATATCAGTATTGCATGTGTAGCACATGTTTAATATGCATCACTCTTGCCTGACTACCATAAATTGTAGTGAAGGTGCAAATTGTGGTTTCCTACCTCATAGATGTTGGAATTTTTTTTTTTTTTTATTCTATTCCTTTAGCTGTTATATCTCCATAATATCTCCATATTTCTTTGTCTCTTCTCTCTCTCTCTCACACACACACACTAACACACGCATGCACACAAACACACCCACTAACACACATAGACATTATCATGATACATTAATCACGACCCTAAAAGGGTTTAAATGAACGGATTCAACACATTATTGTTTTTGCATATTCTTCCTCCGTTTTGTAGTTTACTTTTAATATTGTTTTATTTTCTTCTTCCTTTTCATTGCAGAGTTTGCAATTGGGGTGTGTATGCCCACATTCTACATGCTGTCCAGAAACGTGTGATCATGTGTACCTTTTTGATAATGACTATGATGATGCAAAAGACGTCTTTGGGAAACCCATGCGTGGCAGGTTCCCATATGACGGGAAAGGTCGAGTTATCTTGGAGGTAATGCTAATCAAAATCTAACATTAATCACCAATCCCATCTCTCTTATTTTGGTATTTTCTCTTGAAGTTGTCTTTGATCACAAATGACGGTGGTATGCTCTTCACTGTTGGAAGTCTTTATTTCATTTTGTAGATGGTTAATGGTTTGTTTTCTGGATCCGTACTGTTATTTCTACTCTGTCCGGTAATATATGTCCTGTTGTTGATCCTGTCACAGACAGGCACATAGAAATGCATTACTTTGATCTGACTGTATAGATCATTTTATTCTCTCTCTCTCTCTCTCTAATATATATATATATATATATATATCTCTTATCCCTCTCAGTCTATATTCATGTATACATAGAACCTGGTACATGTTCTTGGGAGTCGGGGAGATAGTGGCATTGAGATGTCCCACAAAGAGATGCAAGTCTTTATCTAAGAAGCAAGAAGGGTTCCATAATATGCTTGAATTGCACATAATTTTCTTTCTCCTGTTTCTTGTTGGTGAGGACCATAAGGTTGACTTGTTGCTTTTTTCTCATGAAACTCTGCAGGAAGGGTACCTCGTTTATGAATGCAATCAGATGTGCAGCTGTAATAGAACCTGTCCTAATAGGGTTTTGCAGAATGGAGTAAGAGTGAAATTGGAAGTCTTCAAAACAGAGAAAAAGGTAGGGTTTTTTTCCCTACAGATAGAAATGATAGATAAAAGGCAAATTTTAATATTTGATTGTTTTCAAGAGTTGTATTGGCTTCACTGCAAAATTGCAGGGGTGGGCAGTCAGGGCAGGTGAAGCAATCCTGCGTGGCACGTTTGTTTGTGAGTACATTGGTGAAGTTCTGGATGAGCTTGAGGCAAATGATAGGCGCAACAGGTTTCAGTTTTGCTATGATAGATGCAGGTCATTCTGACTTTATTTGAGTTTTCATGCTATATTTTAAATTGCCCCTTATGAATTATCAGGTATGGAAAAGACGGTTGCGGCTATTTATATGAAGTTGATGCTCATATTAATGATATGAGCAGATTGGTAGAAGGACAAGTCAATTATGTAATTGACTCCACTAACTACGGAAATGTTTCAAGATTCATCAATCATAGGTAACGTAAGACTTAGTGATTTATTTATTTTAAATCCTTTCCCGTGAAGGAGGTCTTTTAAGTTACTTTGCAATTTATGCAATTTTGTAATACAATGAATCGAATAGCAGGCTGAGTTCTATCCCAATTACTACCAATTCTTTAAGTTGTTCATACTACTTTAGTAAAAGAAATCCCATGGAAGAAAGCGTTAGCAAAACAACTTTCTGTTCCTTAATTCGGGAGGCCAAGCTCAACTAGACTCGGCCCAAGCTCAATTTCGGTCTTGAGTTCAGGTTCAAATAGACTCAACCCAAGCTCAAATTTCCACTTGGGTTCGAGTTGAGCCTGTTTAGGGTTGAACTTCAATCTTTATAGGTTTTATAGGAACTTGAGAGACCCATGAGGTCAGGGAGCTTTCCTCCCTCCTCTCTGTGATCAAGAATACCCCCCTCACATTCTAGACCTGAGTTCTGACAGAAGAATTTAGCCACTTGCGTCCTCAGGTGTTGCTGTATTTCTTTGTTTGTTGTGAGTTTCTGCTTCTTGGGTGACACAGGTTCTGTGAAGATTCTGTGTGTTAGCATTGTTTTTTGTGGGGTGGTTTGGATGTGAAGGAACAGCATAAACTTTCAGGGTAAGGTTGGGGAGTTTGGCAGGGCTATGGGATAGAGTTGGGTCTGGGCTTCAGTTTCTTCTACATTCGTTGATTGCCATTTCTTTCTTTTAAACTTGGATTGCAAAGTTGTGGGGTTAAAGAACGAGGCTCACCTTGCGTCTCATATGCTCTTACTTTGAGACTGTACCTTCCGTTTATTTGCCCCAATGTGCTAGTTCAGGAAACATTATATTCCCTTGACAGAACAGTGGAAAACTTTCTGTCTGGCCAAGTGGTGGATGAAACTTTGTTGACTTGATTCTGATTTCTGTGCCGTTTTTATTTATTAGGCATGTTTGAGTATCTTGTGATCTACTCTTGAAATATGTTATTCTTCTGTAGCTGCTCGCCTAATCTTGTGAATCACCAAGTTCTTGTGGAAAGCATGGATAGTCAGCGTGCGCATATTGGTCTCTATGCAAATTCGAGATGTGAGCACTTTCTCTTTTCTTCTCCTTGCTTAATCTTCTTTGTGCATGAGACATGAGATGTGGTGTTGAAAATTAAGTTCCTAAGATAATTTACCTTGTTGAAATGATTAGAAAGTTATTACATGGTTTGTTGCTTAGTTATCCTTACTAGCAATTCACTCATCGGCCAAGACATATTGGAAGTTCATCCTTCCCTGGTTTTTTATATACTTATGGCACTTAATCAACAATTGACGATGGCACTCTGCTACTAAGTATGGGTGTGCTTACAGTGAACAATGCTATTCTTGATATCTCATTCTACCATATATGAGCAGATAGCTTTGGGGGAAGAACTAACATATGACTATCGGTATAAACTGCTTCCTGGAGAAGGATATCCATGCCATTGTGGAGCTTCCACATGCCGGGGCCGGCTTTATTAAACCTTGAATGAACACTGTACTCTTGCTCGCACTTCAATAATGGGAAGGCAGATTGTGAAGTGAGAATAATCTCTGCATTGGTCAATGGTGAGTTCTCAGCCATGGCCATTTAAGATCCAACTGTTTGATTACATAATGAGGATCTTGGATCTTGCTGGAAAGCCAAGTCATGAAGTGGCACAAGGGTTTGTTCAGCTCTGAATCCGCTGCAAGACTCTGTATGTTTTGTTCCTCAGGTAGATTGTACCTATGCCTTTTTAGTGTTTTTCGAAGAATCGAGGATGACAAGTTTCAAATTTTTTCTTTTAGTTTTAAATTTGTTGATCCTTTAGCCGCTCGGGATTAGCAAACTGTAGATGGCTTTTTTGCTGGTAGTAGTTGCTAGGTCGTGTAGTGTGATGGAATGCTTAAATAGCCAATCTTATATGTCTTCTTATTTTTTGAAAGTATGGTTTTTTGTTGCTCAAGGATCCCAGCATCGTCCATTAAACTTGCTCCCAATGTGCTGATATAAGAATATGAGCTGATAAAATTTGAAAATTTGAAATTAATTCCTTTAAAATGATTAGAAAATTATATAAAATTACAGCAACGACTTTTTCTCCCACGACTTTTCTCTCGTAAGCACAAAAAAACTTGTAAGCATGGCTAATCCAATTTCCAATTTAGAAAACACAGATAATGTGCCAAATTGTGCTTTTAGGCTTTGATTTGATACAAGGATTAGCAACCTCTGTTAAAACAGTGCCTTCTGATACAACAAACAGATAAAATCATGGCAGATTTGTTCTTTTCTTGTGCAAACGATGCCGGACAAAATCACAATCAAAGATTCCATTTTGTTTCAGGCTTCATGCATTATCTGCTGTAGCAGATTCAGAACTTCAGTTCTCCTTTTTGGACCACAAAGAAGACAAAGGGAAGCCCATAACTGAACCCAACCAAGATTGTCATTCCTGTTAAATTACAATTTTCACCGGTCATTATCTTATCATTAAAAACAATTAATAGTCACATTTTAAACTCAAAGACAAATCTTTTTATTTCTTTTTTAATATAAGTCATAGTCTAAACTACGAGGAGATGAGGTTTTTAGGCACACACTATCAAAGTATCATGAGATTCAAACCTTAGAGACCACTTGTTTGTAAATCAAGGCACTTTTTCACTATGCTAGAATCTCATTAGCAAAGCACAACACTTGAAGTAGAATGAACAATTTGATGGAAATTCCTAATAATAAAGAGAAAAATGAAGCAGGTAAAGTTGGCTCACCATATTCAACATATCTTGGAAATTTGCTTTGCTGTTTATGTGGGGGAGCTTCTAATGAAGATGCTGTCAACTGCAAAATCATGGAGATTATAACCAACCCACTTCCTATTTTCTCCCTAATAACTCTCACTTAAATCCAGGGACCAGAACCCAGACACACCATCCACCAAGGTGCTTTCAGCTATGACCCTGATAAACAAAAATATCCCAAGCCATAGTGCCCCCTCAGCAACATGCTTAATTGCTTTGGATGAAATAGCCCAATTCACCAGATTAACAACACAAGCACCACCATAGAGAGAGAACCAGAAGTACCAATCTAAAATCAGAAAGAAAGAAAGAAAGAAATTGGGAAATTAACTTTGCTTGGATTTTTATAAACAGTGCAATAAGAAAAGGGCAGCAAGATTACAGTACCAGAGTCATTTAACTGCACAGATGCAGAGTAAGCAAACAGTGATGCCATAAGTAGAGGACACAAAGTGTTCAGCTTGGTGGGTGTAGCCATTTTTTCTTTTTCTTCTCCAGTTTTTGTGTTCTTTCAGTTCTTCAAAGGAAGATAATTACTTGCTGGTCTTCAGACATAGCTAGGATCAGTGGCGGACGCAGGATTTCGTCGCCATGGGGTCATAGTGTTAAGTTTCGAAATTTTGTAAATAAGAAAATAACACTAAAAAACATAAAGATAGTACTTTCATTCATAATTTTTGGCAAAACAAACAATACAAGCTACAATTGTCCACGACGAGTTTTCATGTTTTGAAAACGTTGCATTATAGCTTCGTTATCAATACAAGCAAAAATATCTCTTTCAATGTAAACAACCAAGCTATCGTTCAACCATTGATCTCCCATTCTGTTGCGAAGTGGATTTTTGATAATATTCATGGCCGAAAATGCTCTCTCCACTGAAACAGTTGCAACAGGTAAAACCAAAGCTAATGTAATAAGCAAATACACATAAGGAAATATTTCATGCATCCCTGTCTCCACCATTTTTGCCGCAAGCATGCCAATCCCTTGGAATTCTGAAAAATCACTATTTGAACGCATATGATGAACATAAACCCCAAGTTGATCTTCAAGCATCAATAAAGCTCCATCCGAAAAATCTTGAGGATAAAATTGAGCAAGACGAACTAGCTTTCGTTTGTTAAAAGCTACAAATGAATTGTTCGGACTCAAGCAAGCCAAACAAGTAAGCAACTCAGTATTTACCTCATTGAAACGATCATTTAATTCCACAAGTTGTCCATCAATGACATGAAGAAAGAGCTCCACACGATAATGATGATTGTTTGTCTTGATTGGAGCATTACGCCGTGACCTCCCAGGAATTACATATTCCTCATCCATGTTAGGAACCATAATATGATGTTTGTAACAAAACGAAGATGCTTGATCAACCAATTCATCAAACTCATTATTCCTCATAAATTGTAGATTTTCCTTGCATGTTTGAACTAAACTCATTGCATTCACAATGTCTTGATCTTTCTTTTGCAATGCTTGAGACACAGTATTTGTTATTCCCAATATAGCCTTCATCAAAAACAAGTGGAACACAAACTCAAAAGATTGTATTTCCCTCCATAACTTAAAGGCTTCACTCGAACTATCATTGGGGTTATCCTCAACAATCATTTGAAGCACATTCACCACAGATGGAAACATACAAATGATATTAATCAATGTAGCATAATGTGAGTTCCATCGTGTATCACCTGCACGCTTGAGAGTAATATCTTGATTCAAGCCTCGCCCAGTTCTCAGACAACCTTCATCAAAAGCTTTTACAAGCTCTTCTTGGTATTGTGCTCTAAGTGCATCACGATGCTTGCAAGATGCTCCAACAACATTAACCAAGCTATTAGCCGTTGTGAAAAAAGAAGCAACATCAATATTTTTCTTTGCCACGGCAACAAGAGCTAATTGAAGTTGATGAGCAAAGCAATGAACATAAAATGCACAAGGTTGTTCTCTCAAAATCTTTGTTTTAAGGCCATTGAATTCACCTCTCATATTACTAGCTCCATCATAACCTTGTCCTCGTAGCTTAGAAAAGCTCAATCCTTCAAAAGCAAAGAATTCATCAATGGCTTTCTTCAATGCACTTGAAGTGGTGTCGGTAACATGTTGAACCCCCACAAACCTTTCTATTATTTGTCCATTGTTGTTCACATAACGAACCACTATCGCCATTTGCTCCTTTATTGAAATATCACGTGCTTCATCCACCATTATTGAAAAATACCTATCTTTAAGATCACTCATGATAAGACTAATGCATTCTTTGGCACATGCGTTGACAAGATCTTTTTGAATTGACGGAGCTATTAACTTGAGATTGCCCTGAGCATTTTCCAACACAACTGCCTTAACTTTTTCATCATGATCCGCAAGAAATTGCAAGAGCTCCAAATAATTCCCTTTATTACTTGAAGTGGCACTTTCATCATGACCACGAAAAGAAAGGCCTTGTCGCAACAAATACCTTGTACACTTGAGTGATGCATTCAAGCAAGTGCGATAAGCCATACGAGCATCATCTCTTTGCTTGATCACAATTGTTTCAATGTGAGCTTGTTGATGCATCAGATTGTAAGTAGCTTCTCTAGCTTGGTTGTGAACACTGCCAACCGGTCCAACATGAATGCTAAGCCTTTCTCTCCCCTTCTTCCAATTATTGAAGCCTACCCCAGAAAAGGCATCACCACCCACTTGATCAAAATTAGTTTTAAAAAGATAGCAATGGAGGCAAAATGCAGCATCTTTAGCTATGCTATACTCCAACCAATCAAACTCATCAAACCATTGAGCAATGAAACGTCTATTAATTCCTGAACTGATTAGTTTGTGGGAATCTATGACCTTTAGGTTGACAAGGCCCCTTTTGAAGATATGCTCTTCGAATCTCATCTCGATGATTAGGACTATAATCTGTCATCGGTGTTCTTAGTCCAGGGTCTGCCTGAAGATTAGCCAATATCTCATCTAATTCAATAGGTCTTGCTCTTGCACTTGAACTACCCGGATTAAACTCACTATCCATACGCACTTTTCTCTTAAAATATCGTTCCATGATAATTTTTTCTACACATAAATTAATTAAATCCATCAATTATAAAGACTAACCTAATCCAAATAATAATATCAATCAATATAAACTCTACTAAAATATCCAAATAATAAAATCAATCAATATCAAAATATCAAACAAATTCTAATTCACAAAGTGTGAATATTAGATTGAGATTGAGATTGAGATTTCTTTGAAGAATATGCTTTATTTTTGTGCATTTTAGATGCTCTGGTTAATTGCTTTCGTCTTCCTTGATCTTTTTCTAATTTCTCAAGTCAAAGCTGAGATATGGCCTGGTTTATGGTCTGCAACAACATGCCTAATCCAAATAAAGACTAACCTAATCCAAATAATAATATCAATCAATATAAACTCTACTAAAATATCCAAATAATAAAATCAATCAATATCAAAATATCAAACAAATTCTAATTCACAAAGAAAATCAATCAATTAATATAAATTCTAATCCAAATAAGAAAATCAATCAATATCATAACATACCACACCAATAAATTATAATTCATGAAAGATATATCAATTTCCTTAAAATTTTCCAAAGCCCAAAATAATATATGTAAAATTATAACTCACTTGATTAAATTTGATGAGAAGCGATGGAGCGTCGACAAGAGGTGGTTGGCGACGGTGGTGGCCTGTAGTGGTTGGTGGTGGAGGTTGAGGGGATTAGTTAGGTTTTTAGAGGAGAGGGAATTTTGAAAAAAAAATATATTAAGTTTTGGGATGAACTGAAATGCTGCTGCCTGGGAATTAGAATCGGATAGATAGGGCTCCTGATAGGTTTTTTTTTTTTAAAAAAAAAAACCTGGCTTCAAAACGACGTCGTTTTGAGCCAGGTTTTTTTAAAAAAATTTAACACGCCTGGACCAAAACGGCGTCGTTTTGGCCAGGCAGTTTCAAAAAAAATAGAACTCGCGCGCGCAAGGCTCCTGCGCCAGCTTCTTCTTCTTCCTCTGCTGGGTATTTCGTCGAGCACTTGGTGTGCGCCATGGGGTCGCACACCAGCCAGCCATGGGGTCGCACCAGTCCTTCTCCACTACGTTTCCAAGCTTCCATGGGGTCGCCTGACCCCATTTGTCCCTCTGTGCGTCCGCTGGCTAGGATCATTGAACTAAAAACAGTCAACGCCTTCAATAAGTTCATATTTCCTCCTTTCAATATTTTAAACGTTATTCATCTAATTTTACCTCTGCAGATATGATTCATGTGATCATTTGTTAATTTATTCAAAATGGTTTTAACTATTCATTATGAAATAATTTTCTGGTCCAGTTTCTAAGATATAATTGTAATTCTGTTATCATCATCAGCATATTAACTTATTAGGTATTATTAGGTAAGACTTTCATCTCCTCCGAAACATAGCTTTCTTGCTAGCTTGATCAATTTAGTCAATTTACAGTACGACTGATCAAACCTACCACATGAGAAGCAATTCCATGGTGGGCCCAGTTTACAGCAAGGCCATCTTCCATGGAATTTCTTTTTGGTACAACTGTATGATGAAAACGTGCTCTCTTTCTTTCCATTCTAGCTGCCATCATTTCTGATCTCCATTATTGCATGTTACAAGTCACAACAGTTGACACACTCTCATAGCCTTTTCCTTTTCATCAAGCACAAAACCTAAAAGAAATAAAAGAGTCAAAATTAACTCAAAAGATTTTCAATACCATGTAGATATTCCTTGCCAATTCTTTCTTATGTGAAACTGTGCCACTTGATTTTGATGCCATGATCTATATCCTCTCTTTGTCAAAGCAAATAGCAACAAACATAAAGCAAAGAACAAAAGCAAACTAGGTACATTCTTATGGAACATAAAGAAAAAAAGGTACATTCCCATGGGACACATTTGAATTATGGTCCTTCATTAATATCCATAAATGCATACAAAATCAATGGGTTTTAATCAATAATAAAAGTTGGGTTTTGTTTTAAAAAGGCAAATCAAACCATAGATTTGGTAAGAGGTTATAATTGTAAGTATGCAACTTATGCATGCATTAATATATGGTCCTGTTATGTGATGGCAACGTGGAATATTGAATTTGACCTCAGCAACCTATATTATATATTATAAGTTCTATAAAATATATATATACTTTCGAACGTTATTATACGAACATATGTATTTTTAACTATCCATTACAATAATATTTACTTAGTAATTACGTTCGGAAGTATGATAAGAGAAGAAATGTATATATTATAAGCTCAAGCTCTTATACAATTGTGTGAATTATTGCCATGTATAAATAAACCTTGTGCATTTGTGTTGGAATTCACTTTCTGGAATTAATATTTGCCAAACTTCGGTTTCCGAGGTTTCACAAATCAATTTTTGATTAATATATGCAAAGGTCATGTGGGGCACTTCAATCTCCATCAACTCAAAACCCCATTGTGATACACAATCTCTTTTTATTGATTTTATTATTTCTTCTCCCTTTTTTTATATTTTTTTATTTATAAAAATTGTGTAATATATTTGCATATCATTTGCAGTAAATGTTGAGCTATAAGTTTTAATTAAAATACTTTTCAAATCTATGAATTTTGTCGTTGTTTTGTTTTCTTTAAGATCAACAAACATTGTGCTGCTTGAGAAAATATAAATGGTAGATTGGACGCATCCATCATTTTCATTCCCGCCAAACCTTATCCACACCGCTACCTGTTACACTCAGCCATCCAATTTCGCAAAAATGTCTTTCTTTCACCTTTAGTCCCTAAACTCAATTTGGCGACATAGCAAGACCCACTTCAGAGGATAGCGATGCTCCTGAATAGAAATTAAGACTAGTGTTTGGATAAACAACTTGTTAAACTTTAATATGTTCAACACAATAACACAATATACTTAATGAATGCAAGAATAAATGCTCTTAATCACGTGAATTTATCAATACAGAACTCGAGGAGTAATGGTTTCGATGAAATAAATATATAAATTCTTGATTTAAACATATACAAAATAAAAAACAATAACTTTTATTAAAGTTACCTAAGAATCTTTTACAAAATAGTCTAAACTACTGTCAGATTGTCAATACACATTCAATCATTTAACATAACAGACTAGAAATTGCTATATTTTTTTATGTATCTATCTTTTTTAAAGCCTAGAAAATCTAGCAACGTTCCAACAACGCCAGCACAAGGAACATAATAAAGAACACAGAAAAAGTTCCAGCCAAAGAAGGAGAACAGAGAAAACGAACCAAAAAAATAATAGAAAACTGAGGAGAGACAAGTGTAAGGCGTGCCTGCTTGAGTCTGTTTGATACTGAGAAAGTGTTATTCAGGATAGAGTAGAGAGAGAATATTTTGCAGAGGCAAAAGACATGTAAATTCCGAAGCCACACACAGATAATCATCATCAAAAGCATAGGACCATTTTTTTTTCTCGATCAAGTAGCATTGTACCATAGTTAGACAGAAACTGGTGAAGTAGAAAAACACAACCCATAAGCCATCAATCTCTGTAGTTTTTCACTTTTCTTCTTCTTTTTCTTTTTGTTTTTCTTTCTATTTTTTACCTTCTTTTTGGGTCATGTGGGCTTTCTTTGCTTTACTAATTAAAGGGTCACTAGCACTAATGATTCGTCCCTGCAAGTCTCTGTTCACTGGTTCCCTTGATGCCTGACACCGAGAGCTCACATTCAATCATTTTAGGGGCACTCGTGGGCTTAAAAAATAAGAGATTGGAGATAAATATTCAGAGGCCCGCCTCTCAGATTACCCAGTTCTTGGTGAGTCTTTTCGCTGTTTTGTGTTTTAAGGTTCATGCAATTGGGCACAAAAAGGACCTAACTATTTTTTGTTAAGTTGTGGTTTCTGTGGGTTTTTGTCTTGGAGTTGATCTGTGATTTCTATGCTTTTGAACGCCTTCTGTGCCTACACAAATATAAGTTGTTCAGTTCAGTCTCTTTAAAACTGTGTTATTTACCTTTCTGCAATTCTGTTTACAAAGATTACATCTTTTCCTATTTTCAGTGAAATTGCTAGCTGGGTTGGTGCTTTGAGTATCACATTCCTTCAATTTTCACTAAATTGAAAGTCTTGTTGTGGAGTAAGTGAATTCTCAGTTTAGGGTTCTTAGGATCAACATCAAAATCACACCTTTGCGCCTTTCATGCTTATGAGTTTATATTGTTATTAGACTCTTTTGAAGCGGTAAAGAGTTTTTTGGTTACAAAGCTTTGTATTGGGATCCACAGCAATGCGCTAACCGCAATTTCGGTAAATTCTTGTGAAATATGGCTGAAATTAGACTTACACGGGTAGAACAAGGCCAAACCAAGATTAGAAATGTCCCAATTGCCGTGACACCAGAAGGTTTCTGGTGTTGCCCTTCTCCTGTTGTGTTTCAAAAGACCCTCAAAGCTCAAAATTCCCTACACAAACCTAAGCCCTCATCACCACCACCACCACCCAAGACAACAGCTCAGAGGAAACAAACACCACTTAGTGAAAAAAAGCTAGCCTTTACCCCATCGAGATCAGGGAGTATTAATGATGGTCAACGAGCTTTTGGTCCTGAGGCGCCTGATGCACCCACGGTGAGTGCGTCTCTGGTTCCCGAGAGAGTCCCGAGGCCCAAAGTTGAAAATTTGCCAAGGAAAGTTGCAATTGAGTTTGGTGAACCTGGAACTAGTGATATGAAGGTGGTTCTACTTGGAAAGCAAGGATTTTGTGTGAAGTTGAGCGTTCACAAGAATGTTCTAGTGGAGCATAGCAACTTTTTTGCTGATAAGCTTTCTGAACAACAGTCTGGTTCATCCTCTCTTGAAATCGAAGAATGTGACGATGTTGAAATATATGTTGAAACCGTTGGATTGATGTATTGTAAAGACATGAGGCAACGGCTGATGAAACAGAGTGTCTCTCGTGTACTCCGTATTCTGAAGGTAATCAGCAAAACTGTGTAATGCATGAGTTATCTCATATCTCTGCGGATTGCAATTATGCTGTTTTTGTTGTTGGTTATGCTTTAATGCCAAAACTATGAATCAATTAATTTAGTATTTCTTCAACTGCTGTTTCAGTTTTATGACATATTTTGCATTTGTTATACTTTTCGTGCTTTTATGAGTATTAGAGTAGTTCAGACATTACACTTTTACAGCCTCTAGCCTTTGAATGGAATGGCCAAATCCCTCCTGTTTTGGACATACATTTGTTACAAATTCTCGTGTTGGTTAGGTTGTTCATTGCATAGTATGTATGCGACTGACTTGTAGTTGATATAAGCCACAATAGTGTAGCTTATTGTTTAACGATTGTAGAAGACTTTCTCTCATGTTATTGTGCTTCCACATTATTTGATTCATTTATTTCTAGTGATGCACTTTTTTGTGTTATTGTTTATTATTATTATTATTATTATTATTTTGGTTCAATTTGGCATGCTAGTAGCTATTCTCGTTATGTAAATATCCTTATGACTCACAAATAGACTGAAAAAAGTAGGAAAGAATATGGAGATACACTTGTTAGATTTTAAGGTTTGGAATTACTACTTTCCTTTTTTCATTAATCTCATTGATAGGGGTTGAACTCCTCAATGTTTAGGAGTGTGCATTATGCTGCATTTCAAGTCATTTTAGCCAATGGCCAGTATCAATATGCAGTGTATTTTAAGTTCTCTTCTCTTATGCTGATGTAGATTGATCCTGAGTCCTGACCATCAGATTTAATTGAATGGTTATGATGACTTGAAATGCGGTTTGAATGCAGATAAGTAGAATCCCATAGATTTAGTCATTGAATAGGCTTTCTATTTCTTGTCAGCCTACCTGTATTTTCTTTTTCATCTTGGCCCCTGTTATACTTCTATAGTTCATAAATTGATCTTAGATATATCAAACCTTAACCTGAATCTGGGTGGCACCTTTTTTCAGATTGCAGAACTTCTTGCCTTCAACTCGTGCATGCAGTCATGTTTAGAATACTTGGAAGCAGTCCCATGGGTTGGGGATGAAGAAGAAGAAAAAGTAGTCTCATCAGTCTTGCGACTCCAGAGTGAGGGTATTGGGGTCACTCCAGTATTGAAACGAGTCTCCTCTGACATTTCTAAACCCCCTAAGGACACACTTTCCCACATAATTGAACTTGTTCTCACAAGCAATGAGGAGAGAGGCAGGCGTGAAATGAAATCCGTTGTGCTGAAGCTCCTTAAGGAGAACAACAGTGCCTCAAGCTCTACAGGTTCAGCTGATGTCTGCCATGAAACACTGTATAACTCATGCAGAAACTGTTTGAACTTGCTTTTGTCCCTGTTCAAGCAGGCTACAGAACCAGAGTGTGCTGATAAACCCGTCGACAACAAAGAACCTGTGGTGAAGCGAATAGCTTTGGCTTCTGATAACCTCTCATGGTTGCTTGAGATTTTGGCTGACAAACAAGCAGCAGACGAATTTGGAGTAATGTGGGCTAGCCAGCAAGAATTGGCATCCTTGCATACAAAGCTGCCCATTGTGTCTCGTTATCATGTTAGCTGTATTACGGCAAGGCTGTTTGTTGGCATTGGTAGAGGGGAGCTGCTGCCATCTAAGGATACCCGCCAACTGTTGTTACAAACCTGGTTACAGCCATTGATCAATGACTACAATTGGCTGCAACATGGGTGCCGGTCATTTGACCGGAAGGTTGTGGAAGAAGGAATTGGTAGGACAATCCTCACTTTGCCTCTAGAGGACCAGCAAAGTATTTTGCTTTCTTGGTTGGGCAGTTTTCTGAAGGCTGGTGATAGCTGCCCAAATCTTCAGAGGGCCTTTGAAGTGTGGTGGCGGAGAACTTTCGTTAGACCCTATGTGGAAGGACAAGGCAGTTCACTTCAGTCAGATAGCTCAATGACATCATAGAAGACCTTAAGAGTAAAGAGATACCATAACCAGTGAGTAATGTTTGTATCTAAATTTAGTGGTGTTGTATTCCATATGTGGGAGAACAGAAGCTTGAAAGATTTCTCATTATCTTAAGGCTAACATGACAGATTTCTGTGAAGTCAAAAGAGTGAACTGGTGAACTTCTTCTGAGAAATTTCCATGCTTTAAGTAATGTAAGAAACTGCTTTTGTATTTGATGATGTGATGTGGGTTGGTCGTTTCTTGTGGAAATTCTTGAAAAGGAGAGTTTGAACTTGTTGCCACATGTGAGCCTACTAGCTTCAGAGTGGATTAAGCCAAAAGCTCTTTGCCCCTCATGATGATCATATAATATAATATAATGTTCAATTGTCATTAATTTTATGATAGTTTCTTAATACTTGGATATTTATTTGTTTTGTAAAATATTGGTAAATGTAATATGCTCTATATTTCACATGACATGGATTGGATTGAATCTCAAACTCTACAAATTCAAAGAAATTGTATAGTGAGGGTGCCATATATGGATCCTTCACGTGGATATTCATATTAGTTATTGGATCATTTCATTAAATTTAAGTAAAGTTACTATTTAGATGAATCACGTGGGCAAAATGACTAAAATGACTAAAATGAAGATCCACATTCATAGAACAACTCCTACAATCCAATCAGCACTAAGTTTTGCTAAAATTAAATGGTTTCAAATCGATGAACGCTATACTATTACTTTCAATTCAACCAAGATGTAAAATTAAATGGTTTCAAATCGATGAACACTATACTATAACTATCAATTCAACCAAGATTTGTAACACCTCAACTTGCTCCAAGATGTTGTATGGAACTTATAAGTGGGGTTGTGAGTGTTCTATAATATTCTGGAACAGGCCCATAGATTGCTCTAGCTCAAATTGGCATTCTGAGCTAGATATATAGGGCCGGTTGAGAAGCCTAGTTAGTCCCAAATATCAGCCCATGCCAATGATTGCCCCATTTTCCACCCATAGGCAAGAGTCCACTAACTTAATCCGGCTTGCATGAGGAGTTCTTGTGTCTGTCTGCCGTACACAGCAACACACTCAAAGGGATAAGACCAGCATAGGGTCGGTTTAGAACAAAATCAGGGGGTTTCGTTATTTTGTGTGTGTAATCGTACCGGCAGTTGGACCCAAGAATTTCTCTTGCATGGAACGAGCAAAGTTCCATATTTAGATTGCATTAAATTGCTCAATTATAAATTTATGATAGGTGATGGATGGCCATTAGAAGTTAGAATTACTTTTTGGCTTGGTGTAACGCAAATAGTTCTTACATGCTTGTCTCAAGCTTTAATGCATAGGTTTATGGTTTAGATATTGTTTCTTGTCATTATGGTTCAGGTGCACATGGCAGTTATAGGATGTGCACGTTCTGTTTGCCCTTGAGGGTTGTGCATGGCTCTCACTCGGCCCCTCCTAATTGTGTAATTGATCATGCCCCACATCACGCGTGCTACTATGATAGTCCTTTGGCTAGCAAATTTGGTCACACATAAGTCACAATATAGGGCTCAAATGTTTTAGGCTTTTTCTTTTTCACATTCAAGAAAAAGCGAGAAACGAAATTTTCATGGATGTGAAAGTTCGTGGTCTCATCACTAAAGCTACAAACCCGACATGCTTTGTATTTTTTTTAGTGGTAGTTGTTGTGCAATGAATTTCAATTGCCCGCAGAATTGATTCTTGCATCTAATGCAATAAATTTCAACTAGAGTTCCAATAGGACTTGGGGGCTCCAGTGCTTGTTTTGTAAGTGATCATGAAATTGCATGAACCATCAAACTTAGTTTACATCAGTTACTGTAACTTTATGGAATCAACTTATTACAGACTTAAATTCATCCTCATCTACGTATGACTAGCATACAATTGGTTGGTACTGAAGTGGAAAAGACAGCGCCTCAACTTTCACTACAAGGCTGAGAATGGGAAAAAAGAAAAAGTTTCTGAACAAAATTAATTATAAGTGTTTTTTTTTTAAATGAAAAAAAGTTTAGGTGTAGGGAAGGCTACCCCGGATCCCGAGCCTCTGCATTTAAGAGACTGTACATCATTAAAATAATCAAACGTCTTAAAACCATTCTAATAATCAAACGTCTTAATGACACATCATTAAAATTGAAGGCGTTTGTTTTTTTCCAAAGCTCACGCCTTAAACCGTTAACATCAGTTTTTGAGCATTGTCCTTCAGTGTTGAAACCGTGATCGATCAGGAGCAAATACGTACCATCAACGAATAACTATTCACAATTATCCAGATGCTTGTTTCTTTGGTTTTAGTGAAGCCACTGATGGTGTTAAGTCATTGATTCCAAAACATTATAAGCCAAGGTAGAGCAGACAAACCTAATATAATCAAAACAAGCTTGATTATAAACGACGTTTGTCAAATTGGTATATGTAATATCCATATATAAGTGGTTATGATTCTATGAACAAAATACAATGATGATCGAATCTCTGCATATAGGAGGGTGCGAACCACAACCATTAAAAATTGAAGACCCCATATACCAAGGCAGTTACCCAAAACCATTCAAAATTGAAGATCCCAAGTCAGGGCAGTACTGAAGCACAAAATTTCAGGGCCAAGAGAGAAAGAAACACGCTCAAACTGACATTAACGGGCATGAGTTTTGGGAAAAAAAATCAATAACTCCAAGTTTAATGACGTGTCATGTTTAAGACATTAGATTATTAGAATGGTTTGAATTTAATGAAATGCGGGTAAATGCACCACCTCTAAATGTAGAGGCTTGGGATCTATGCTATCTCATCTCGTGACTAGGAGAAATTTTTAAATGTTCTGGGTACACCACGTGGCTGGTGTACCATCCAATAAACATAGGACATGTGAAATTATTGTCCAACTCCTGCATTTCTTTTTATGACATGTGGCGGGTTGAATTGGAAATATTTCATATGTCCTTTGTCTATTGGATGGTACCTGGACATGCCACGTGCACGTGATGTACCCTAAACCCTAAACAAAAAATTACTCCGTGACTAGGGCATACCAAGGCTTCTTTGAGGACTTATATAGGGGGTCTTATAAGCGCTTTTTCAAATGAAGGTAACAATGTGAAGATTTTGAATCATAGTATGATTTTGAACAGTAGTTATTACATTTGTGGATAGGTATTTAACTTTTCTGATTAGCATGGATGTGGTTTTATCTAGTGTGACAAAAGGGAAAAAAAAACTCAAATTTAAGTTTAAGCTAAACTTGTTGATTAGAGCCAAGTCCTTAATTGACAGCTTGGATGTGGTTTTATCTAGGAAATTATTGCGAGCTAAACTGTCACACTGAAAAATTACTCGAATTCAAACGAGTTCTTCTGCCATCTGGATTCAAGCTGGAAGAAGAAATTAGATTCGTTTCCTTATCTCTAGTTGTAACCACATAAGAAAAAGGCCATTATTGCACCATAACAATGGCATGCAGTGGTCCAAAACACTGGTGGATCAGGATTGAATGTTCTCCTGTGATTTTCGTATCATCTGTACCGGACCGTGTGGTGGAGATAAGGGCCTTCCAGGCCACCATATCATTCACATTTAAAACCAACACCCATCCACAACCATAATTTCTGTAGCCATGAAAGTTGCAGCCATCCTCCTGCTTAATATCATAAATGGTTTATCACATTAAATCAAAAGCTCACTCAAGCTACCAAATATTTTCCGTCCAAAAAAATTTAAAAAAAGAGCTACCAGATATTTTTCATGGTCTTTCCATATATACCATCCCATGTGGGCAGGGTAGCATAAAATTTCAAGTCGCCATTCTTAAATCTTTACCAAAATCAGTTTGATTCATAATAACGTTCTCTTAGCAGATTTATGTTGTTAGCCGATTAAAATCTCACTTATGGTCCAAATTTACCGTCTCATAACTTAAACATACAAAGCAAATCAAACTTAATCATGTGTCCCATTTCTCTATTTCCCAATGAGGAGGCACCGATCACATCCTAGTTTTTGGTTGGTGGCATTAATATCCAAGGGGGGGAGGGGGGCACCTCTCTATATGCTAGAGGGTTAGGTCCACCCATTGATGTCCTGCAAACTGCAGTATTTGCAGCTGTACTCATATGTGGAAGCGAAAATGGGGCCTTTAATTAATTGAGAAAAGAAGAAGAAGAAAAAAAAAATATTTAAGAGCCTGTATAGAAGTTTCGTCTGTTTGTTTCACATTCAAATTGTAATTTATGTGACCAAACAAGACAAAGAAACAATTCTGAAGTTGATGCAAACCCTATTAATTAATGAGTGCTAGTATAGTTGAAGTGGTAGGCCTTTAAGCTTATCCCTCTCTCTCTCTCTCTCTCTCTCTCTCTCTCTCTCTCTGTGCTGTCCGTCCAGGTGTTCATGAACAATGTCACAGACTCACAGGCGATGAGGCCCCCTACCAGAAAGCAACCTTTGTGCTTATGCTCATGCATGCATTCAACGAAGTAAAAATAAAAATAAAAAACTTAAATTTTATGAATAAACTTTCATCCAGAATATTCATCAGACTTTTTCATAGTTTTATTTTTAATTAAGACCCGATTCCTAAGTTTAGATTTCAGACTTCTCAAAGGATTCGTCACCCTTCAGGTACTAGAATCACTGCTGAGGCTTAATGTGTAGGTATAAACACAAGACACAGCTCATATATATATAGTGATGTGGTTGATTTAGAGAACTAATAATCTTGCTTGTAAATTAAGGTGAAAGGTTGATCTTATTTGTTGCGAATTAAGGTGGAATTTACAGTTCTCTTCTTAATTACTTCTACTAAGACATTGACACTGATGAGTTCCTTAATATGAGGTTTTTCCTCTCTGTTATCATATCATATAACGATAAGGAGGCATATCATATATATATATATATATAAATTTCATTCTTGTTGTTTCAGCTTTCTCACGTAAAGTCATATAATTACCTTCACTAGATTAGACACTTGATCGTTGCAGCACAACAACTTAGGAAATCCAACTGAAGGACGTATTGTTTTCAGTTTTGTTTTCTCAAAGAAAAAGCAACACATTAGGTGGAAAGTACTTGTTGCTTTGCAAAATCTTGTTTGGGACTTAAGCAACCGTTTTCTGGTGCTTGTTATAAGGTAAACAACACAACCTACCAATCTATCACATCTACGAGCACCATTTGGAGACAAAAATATTGACAAGGCTACTGCAATGTAGGACAGTGTTGCACTATCCGCCACCAAAGAAGACAATTTGCTAGCTTTGTAAGCTAGCTTGTGGGTTGCAAACTAATTTCCTACTCTAAACCATTCTTCATAAACAAAACCAAAGCATCATTGAACACTTACCATATTCTGCATATCTTAGGATGACCATATTAGGTTTTGACGAAGATCTTCTGAACCAACAATCAAATCGAGCACTTCGTCGCCATATACAACATTGATTTTCAATGTTCTAGTTGCTCTACATGTATTAATTCATGTGTGCATTATAAAATGTTTACTTCCATTGCTATTCTACTTACGGAACATATTGTTTGGTACATGGATACTGAAAAGATGGTTCAGTATGATATGGTACAGTGTCGATATCAGTACTCCAATTGATATTGTAACATCGACAATGATGATCCTATAAAATCCATCTCGAATACGTTGTAATGCCGATGTTTACAAACAAGATTACACAATCCTTCATTGACCAAAACCCATAGCCAATCTACTCTGAAAATTGAAATTCAACACCTCCCACCATAATATTGCATGACAATATGTTCAGAAACTTAATGTTCACTTTCTTTGCCAATCATATAGATCAATTCAAGCGTCAAAAATATCTCTATGTCTATGCTGAGAAGGGAAATTAGATATAAAGGAAAAGCATGAGACATATTCTAGGCAATAAATCCCTCTAAAAGGGAAATCAATCAAGGAAAGCGTCCTCAAGTACTTCAACTTCATACCTTGTCAAGGTGACAATATATATTGACATGCATGTACAGTTTCCACCTGTGATTTAATAACAGCATTTCTATTTTTAGCTAAGCATAACATTTATAAATCAATCATAAGTATATAGTTTTCCCTCTTTCAATACTCAATCATGGATTCATGGAGAGAGAGAGAGAGAGAGAGAGCAAGGGATAAATTTTATAATAAAAAAACCACCTCTAGGGCTTTCTCATTAATATTGTTTAAAATAATAACATATAGGATCACATATAATAACCCACCCTCATTACCCAATTAAGATGAATATAAATGCAAAACAGTCTCCCCTCCTCTCTCAAAATATGATTTTCATGATATATTATTCTAGTAAATGCCTCCGATTAAGGTATAAGACCTAATTAAAGTACACAGAATTTGAAAATACAAAAATTCCAACAACAAAAAAAAGAACCATCTACTATACAATTACAATAGAACCCCCCATACAACTAGCTAACTTAATGCTTCATAGAATGGAAGGATATATATATATATAAGTAACGAAAAGAAAAAAGGATAAAGAAACTAATTTAAAATGTTTTTTTTTTCGTAATAACTACTATAGAAGTTTGATTAATTAATTAATTGAGGCTAATTAACAGCCCCCGAAGTCTCTAATAGAGAAAGAAGAAGGATTCTTCTCGGGCATATTGTTTCCACCACCAGCATGGCGAAGCCCTAGAGTGAGTGACACGTCACCAGCTGCCGTGGTGGTCCCAAAGCTTATAAGAGTAGTAGAAGACCCAATATTACTACTTTGATGATCATGAGCTGCGATATGTGCATTACCCGAGGTGGTCCCGTAATCCGCTGCCACCATGCTGCCTCGGCGACATGTGTCCTCGGAAGCCAGCCTATCATTTGCGGTGGTGGATGCGGTGGCGAAACATTGCGATGCAGGCAGCGCCACCGCGCTTGCGGTGGTGGTGGCCATCATGGGCTGTTGCAAGTGGTGCTGCAGCTGCTGCTGCTGCCTATTGATTGTGATGAGTGAAGGGTCGTTTTCGGAGGCATTGATTTCGGATCTTTTGCCTGTTGGCGAATTTGTTGTCGTTGGTGTTGTTGTTGGCGTCGTTGTCGTTGGTGTTGTGGCAGCTGTCGTTGTAGGCGTTGGAGTTTGTGCATTGAGGCCACTACTATTTTGGTTTTGGTTGTTACGTTCTCTCTGATCTTGATGATGATGATCAGCTGCTGCTGCACCCCCAACTTCGTCATTGGTTTCTTGCTGGTACATCTCTTCCACCATGGGTTTCCACAATCGAACCCTAGCATTTATGAACCAATTTGAGACCTGCAGCATTCAAAATCAAAATTAAAAAAATCACATAGGGTCATCAATGTCATAAATGCAATTGATCTCTCAATTTCAGAACAATTATAACATGGTCTACCCGACTCACTAAATATAATAATATTATATATATGCATCATCATCGTAATAATTATTAACATATAATTCTTGTCGAATAGTTTAATAAGAGAACATTTTATCGCACATAAAATATATAATAGAAGGGAGATAAAGAATTATTTTTTGACTTCTCATGCAAACAATGAAAAGTATGTTGACAAAACAAAAATCAATGCAAACCACACGATAGTAACATAACTCAAAGTTATATGTTTAATGACATAAGTTGGAAGACCAAGTAAAGACATTTTGACAAGGATTAATTAATTAATAATATGAATAGCTTTTGATATGACTTGAAGTACGGAAAATTTATGATGTCTTTAACTTATGACTATATGGTGTGGTAGGAAGGAAGGTGTCATTTGATATGAGAGAGAGAGAGAGAGAGAGAGAGAGGAGCAAAGCTGCAAACTCTCATGTCTCATCTGTTATGTACTTGGCATGGCACAGGTCTTTTATTGTGTGTGTGGGGTTGCTATTCACTGTTATCAGAATTTATGTCAAGGAGTTAAAGAATCCAAAGTTAAAGAAGAAAAAAAGGGGCAGAGAAAACACATTGTCTTTCTTCAGAAGAAAAGTTTATAAACCCAGAGAAATAAAATCCAAACCCATGTAAGTTCTTCTGAACCTACTGCTGGTCCCTTCCCTCCCATCTAGCCTTTCTACCCATAACTTCTTTCTTCTTCATTAACACAACAGAACAGTCTATATGTACATATAGCCTTTTAAATTAATGCACATATGCATATAGCCAAAAACATGTAATATGATGAGAGAGAGAGAGAGAGAAAAACAATCTATGCATGCAACCTAATTACCTGATTTCTCGATAGACCAGTCTGTCGTGCCAACAGATGCTTATCAGCATCGCTTGGGTACCTGAGAAAGAGACCAGAAGAGAAAATGGCATCAGAGTCCTCGCCTGAACTGTATAAAGACATACGTCTATGCTTTCTGTACCCCTAAGCCTACATAGGTTTGAGAAACTTTCTCCTTTTGCTCTCTGCATGAGCGTGAGAATCAAAGAGAAGATATAAATAATATCAATCCCGATCGATCACTACCTCTCAGAGCTGCCAGACTAGGACTGTACAAATCTCTCTCTCTCTCTCTCTCTCTCTCTCTCTCTCTCTCTCTCTTGGCTTGATACAAGAAAATGTGTTTTCAAAGAGAGAGAAAAAAGAGATGTCATGCTTTAATTAATTAATGCATTCTTTTTCCACAGCTACTGGCTGACCACACAACATCCCAAGAACGCTGCATATTACGACCCCTTTTAAGCAGTAATCATAAAGGACTTGTGTATACAGTGTACTTCAAGTAAGTAATAAAGTGCATGGATACTTAGCTATCATGCATGAGAGACTAACATTATTTAGACTTATAAATCACAAAGTTATGCTTTCTTCCTAGACTTATATTGTCGCATAGAGTTTTATGTTGCGCCTCAGACAGTCTAGAAAGAGAACATTTCGTATATACGTAGAGAAACTTTCCCAATTAGTAAGTTAAAAGTCATTTTCATAATTATATATTGGTGAAAGGAAATGAAGCTAAAAGAGAGTAGTAAAAGGCAACGCACGGGTGAAGAAAATGCTCAAAAAGCCAGGCCCTCAAGATGTTGACAGAGCGTTCGGGCAAGCCTCGTTGGGGCCTCCAAGCTTCTTGTTCCATCATGCCCATTTGATGAAATGCTCTTTGCTGCCTTAGGCTTTGCTCTAGCATCTTCAGCCTTGGCGTTTCTCCTTTTGTTATTCCTGAGGTCCCCGCACCATCCTTTTCTCCCAGTAGCTCACAGCTGTGCTTCAACTGTGCCGTTATCGCATCCTTTAGGCACCGGAAATGCCGTGACATTGCCTTCTGCGCTAGGGCTGTGTACGGCACCGCCGCCCCGAAACCCATCACCAGATCGAATGCGTTCACCACCATTTGCATTTGCTCGCAGTAGTGGTTGTACCTACGGTCCACCTGCAACCATGCACATATATTAAATGCAATGCTTAAGTTTAGCTCCACATGTTTAAATCTAGTGTTACTATAGCTAGTCACGTTCTCTTAATAATAAAAATAGTAGTGGTAAAGTAACGTTAATGTGATTTTGATGGCTGAAAATAAATAAAAGAAACCCAAAGAAATGATTAAATTGTGCATGGCGTGTGACATAATCTGAGGATTAATTTTCATGGTTAATTAATTACTCTTCCTCCTCTCAACTAACAAAAAAGGAGTTGTGACTAAAGAAGGCAACATGTTGATAACTAAAGCAACCGTAGAAGCAGATAAGAAGTCCAGATCATGTTGGATTAGAGAAGGTAGTTACAAGTGTAACAAAAGAAAACGATCAGATTCAGAAGGTGACTAAAACAAGAAAGGTTGAGTAAGAGAAAATTAAAACATAAGAAATATGAGTGCGACAGTCGTATGACTCGTAAGGTAGGAGAAAGAAAAACCAGCACAGAGAGAGAGAGAGAGAGAGAGAGAGAGAGAGAGAGAGAGAGTCTTCTTCTTTCAGAATATTAAAAGCCTCGAAAAAACTTGAGAAGGGTTGTGTTGATATTAAAAGGGAACAGAATAAATGCATAAATCAAAGGGGGGTGGTACAGTGAAATGATTGTTAATAGCAACTCTATATATACAAATATATGTATATATATTCTAAACCAATACAGCCAAAAGCTTGTGTGCATAAACAAAAAACAAAAAGAGGGAGAGAAAATGGAAAGGAAAAAAAGAAAACAGGCCACAGGTCAACTAGGATATAATATCAATGGCTTCCCCGAGCAAAATATGTGACGCTAATTATAAAAATGTATGATTGATTGATTGATTGCTGTGGTAATACTCGGCCAGATCAAAAATAAGGTTTGCTTATTTTTGGGCACATAGTAGTAGCTTAGCTTTTCCCGATCTTAAACATGAAAACCAGAATGTACTATAAGCTTAACAACACTCCACCACCACCACCAATCGATCCCAACCCAATCAATGAAATAAAATATCATTTTTTATAAATTAGTGTTTAAATCAAAGGCTAGCTAGCTACCAGCTCGATCCTATATGAAACGGAAAACCCTATTACACCAGCCGGCTCTTTCCCTGTTTTACCTTCCTATTTTTAAAAAATTTGAAAAATAAATAAAATTAAATATCATTGTGAGTGGCCGGAAGTTTCTGTGTTTGTCCCGGTGACTTGGGAGATAAAAATAATGGGGTCTTTAATAAAGAAGCAAAAGAACATAGGCCTTTGACCCTTGAAGAAGAGAGAGAGGGGGGAGAGAGAAAGAGAGAGAGAGAGAGATTACATGCCTCATCAAGCATGGACAATAGTTTGACCTTCCTTCTTTGGTGTTCAATCCTATCAGCGGCTGACAAAGGAGGCACATCCTTTGATGAAGATGAAGAGGCACCACCACCACCACCACTGCCAGCTGGATTGGAACTAGGGTTTGTGGAGTTATGCCTACCACCAGTCCCACCAAACTTGTTCTTCTTGAGCTGACCCCTCCCTACACTGCAAAACTCTTCCAACAGTTCTTGGGCTGCCTTCACATACTTGGAATTCCTCAACACATTCACAACTCCAAATGATGAGGCTGATCCTGATGATGACCCAAACCCAACATGTCCTCCCACAACCCCTCCTTGCTGCAAACTGTGCAATGCCTGCTGCTGCTGCTGCTGGCTTTGATGATGTTGATGATGGTGATGAGCGCCTAAATTCTTGTACTGATTGGTTGAGCCTTGATGATCTCCTTGATTGTTGTAATATAGTAACCCACCTGCACTATCTGATCCCATCCTGAATTCCTCAGCTTTGGCTGCCTCCAAGTGCTGCAATGAAGTTGATAGAGATAATGAAAGGCCTTGGCCTTCCACAACCCCTCCAATTTCACCGGCACCGCCGGTGGGATTGCCTCCATCATGTCCATGATGACTCTCAGGAACCCATGTGAATTGACCAAAAGCCCCTCCTCCTCCAGATGGAGTAGCAAAGCCTTGGAGTGAGTTGGTAGTGGATGATGGGTTTGGAAGCAACATGTGGAGGGTGGAAGAAGTTGTGTGAGCTGGAGGAGAAGGCGATCTTGGTTGTGATGGGTTCATTAGAAAAAGCTGCATGGCTGCCGCTGAGTCCGCATTAATTGTTGAAATCTGATGCTGCTGTTGATGATGATGCTGAATACTGTCGCGGCTATTGTGATTTTTTGAATCTCCCAATGCTCCCAATCCACCACCCACCGCTCTGCTTCCGTACCACTCGGCCGCACCAGACACAGGCTCCTGCTGCTGCCGAGCCATCCGATAGGCCTGAGCCATCGGATGGTCCAGCAGTTCGGCGGCCCCAGGAGTGCCGCCACCTGGAGGGTAATTGAACATCTCAGACAACATGCCCGCGGTTTCATACACCGGAAGGCCTCCGGATTCTTCTTCGTCTAGGCCAACCAATGGTGGAGGGGGCGGGGTTTCGAAGCCTTGCACCCTCAGCTTTTCTCTCCGGATCTGTTGCGCCAAGTGGTGTTGCTGCTGCTGTTGCTGCTCTTGGTGGGTTGTCATAGCCGATCTCTCGAAGCCATTGGAGAAGGTGAAGATGCCTTGGTGGTGATAGTCTTGGGACATAGAATTAGGAGAATTGGAGTAGCTTTCTGAATCAATAATTGAGTGGTGGTGATGACCTTTTGATGATGAGCTTGAGAAGATTGATGGTGGTGTTGGAAGAAGTCGCGGTACGGTTGCTATTCCCATATCATCAAGCTGCTCTTGATCTTCTTCCTCATCATATCTGTCCTTCACCTTGCGTTGCCTTTGAACCCACTTCCTTCTCTTCCACACCAATTACTGTTCAATTCAGCATGGATCGATCAGACACAAGCAAGAAACAAACAATACCCATCATGAGGTACTCTCATCCATCAAGCTGATTAGTTATAGCAATAAGAGAAGAATTAATAAAAACAAAATAGAAAGAGAGAAAGAGAGAGAAAGTGAGAGAGGAGAGAGAGAGAATGATGAAATGGGTAGCTAGCTATAGTCTAGTATACTAGGACTCTCTGTTGGTGGTATGCTTTTTTAATTTTTGTTTTCTCTTTTCATCTATACTCTTATCATTTTCAGCTTTGTTCATCATCATCATCTACTATATATATATATTAATATATATATATATACCTCTTGGAGTTGCAGAGTATGAAAGGATGTAAAGCTCTCAGACATCGTTTTCCCTCTTCTGTGGTATTGAAAGCTTCTTGAATTCCTTTCTCTCTCTCTCTCTCTCTCACTCACTCTGTGTTGTCCCTCTGTCTGTCGTCTCTGTCTTTCTCTTTCTCTCCTTTTCTTTCTCTTTTTTTGCTCTTTGCAGTGAGTGTTTTTGCAATCACCTTCACCCTTCTGCAAACGAAACAAGTTTACTAATATAAAATAAAAATTGTGGCTTTCTTTTGGGTTTTTGGGCACTCACTAATATCTCTCTCAAACCAAACAAACAAACGCAGCAGCTATAAGCTTTCAAGAGAGAGAAAGACAAAGAAAGAAAGAGAGAGAGAAAGAGAAGCGGTCGCTTTTGCCATTCTTCTTCTCTGATTAAGCTCCTCTTTTCCACACCATTATTTTTATTTTTATTTTTTTATTTAATTAAATGCTTCTATTCGCCAAAACTTTTTAAATTTTAAAACTGAATATTATTACATATCAAACAAATTTGGAAAAAGGCAAGGAACTTAATTTATTAAACTTTTTCTCCAAATGACCCCAATGCCCTCACCTAGAGTGCAAGGATTGAGGGTATTTTCGTCCACTAAAAAGGATAAAGTCATGGGTGTATCATATGTATAGGATGTGTGTGAAGGGTGCATTTTTAAAGTGTAGTTGCCCCGGTTAGTCTTGAGTGTTAGTGAATTTACCAAATGCCCGTTTCGAATGTCGGCTAGTATGGTCATTTGATGGGGAGTTCTTTTGGAAACCAACGCAAACTGCGGAATAAAATAAAGATAAGGTGAGTACAAAGTCATCTCAATGATCCAAACCACCACCATCCTCTGATATGTCCAAATGACCATGATACCCATGCCAATCATTATGTTGCGTAGGCAAAAAATGTTGAGTTGGTAGGAGCATTTTGGTCATTTGGGAGATAGCCCAATGCATATTAATAACCCAACCATAGTAAAGATAAGAGATAGAGGGGACACAAGAAGCCCAAGAGGAAGATCGATTCATTAAATAGCGAAAGCGTACACGCAAAGGGTGGCTCGCACGTGCCAAAGGTTGGTCTCAAGAGAAGTTGGGTAATTTCGGTCTGAAAATCACACTTAACTGCTTTATGGGATTGGCAATGTCAAGATGGCAAATTCCATTCACTCTTTCCGCTTTTTTTCGTGTCTCGTTCTCGTATGTGTTATGTTATGTTGATAGACTGTTAATTTGCAAGATACCGAAGTTACTATTTCTAAAAATGTCCGTTCATACCCTAGATCAATACACCGTGCAAACTCCATTCACTCTTTCTTTCTTTTCCCTCGTCTAAAAGATGTCGAATAATTTTTTTATTTTTAAATTTCCAGGTTCAAGAAACGAACGACCCCATAGAAAATAATACTTTATGGTTTGTCTTATATGGTGTCCTTGTTTAGGCATGTATTCAATGACATAAAATAAAACTGTTTGATGGAGATAGATGTTTTAGGGTCATTTTGAAGATGTTTGCATGTTGTTGCTGCTGCTGCCAAAAAGCAATAAGTTATAAATTTCTTTCAAAATAGCAACTTAGCAAAGCATGTGGTTTTAATTTGGCATGTGAGGATGCGTTTCGTCTGATGTTGCCATCCAAAAACGTGTGTATTTTCGATCGGCTAATAGTATTTTTTTTTTACTTTCCTTTCCTTTCCTTCCCTTTTAATTTGGGCAGATAAAAACTGCACCTGTGCCCCAGAAGCCCAAAAGCTAATGACACAGCTAGCTAATTTTTCTTTTTCTTTTTCAATATAGGTAATTAAATTTTTATTTCAAAAATAAAATCAAGCAGTTTGACATATAATACTGATCAAATTGACTATCTAGATTAATTACTTATAATGATATATTCAGATTGATGGTTTTATATCACAACATGAAAAAAGAAAAGAAGAAGAAGAGCATAGATTTTGAATATCAATATTGTTGTTTATACATGTACTACAACAATCTATAATTTATGTGAGACAGTGAGAGTAATCCTCCAAAATTAATATTTTATTATTCCTTATCATTTTCACTAAAAAAATTATTTCCCTGATTTTTCTTTTCTTGTAAAAGCTCATGAATATCCAATCAAGTATGAGCATCCACTGACTTTATATAGTACCGTGAATTTTTTATATGGCCTCAAAAACTGGCAAGAATTCACTGGTGACAACCCAATTTTTTTTTTATATTTAAAATGTGGGATTGTATCATTAATTATAAACAAATTAGGAGAGTTTCCACCTCTCTTATTTGGGAGTTTTATTTGTATTGTTATGATTTAGTTTTTTAAAGCTTTATCTATTTATTATTATTATGAGTTTGCTCTCTTAGTTGGGATGCCTATGATAGAGTTTCTTCGATCCTACTTGATCATTAGTGGAGAAGCCCTAAATTGCCTTAATTTTGATGTTAGATCGCTCCGTTATTGTAATAGCCCTTTGTGACTAGTTTGTGTTGACCATTTATGATTAGTGATTTTTTTGGTTAAATTATGAATGCAATCCCAGAATTTCTCGAAGAAAAAAATATATGAACAAATTGAAATATATAAATTCATCCCAAATTGATTTTAATTTTTAATTAATCTTCCTTTCCGCTATTTTGTTGCTTATTCCTTCAAATGCAAGTCGCTTGTGTTGGAAATTCTAAAATTGTTCTCTGAATTTCTTAATTACTACAAAATTTAGACTGCTTATAATTTACTTAACACTCATTAAGAAAAAGATTAAAAACTTTCCTTTCCCAACTGCAAACCGGATTGATAATTGACAGCCCAACCAGGGCCAGCTTCTTCTCCCATCTGTCGTCTTTCGGGGCGATGTCACGTGAATCCATCTCCTTCCTCTAGCTCATCCTCACACGCTTGATTTAACATTAATAAAAAAAGACACACCCCCAGTTATTCATCAAGCTGGTCACGTGCCAAAGTCGGCTATGCACGTGTACTTTCATATTTACTCCTACATGTTTAATGTTTGTTTGCCAATTGCACCACACTTCTGTCCTCTCTTTGCTTTGTTCTCTTAAAGTTCACGTTCATGTGGTACGGGGTTTGGTTTTGGCTCTGGCTTTGTTCTTGCTTTACAAGAAAACCAATATCAATGAAAAAACATCTAGGCCATCCAACTATATACAATTGAATCCGAAAAGAGTTCGTTGAAAATTAAAAAGAAAAAGGAAGAATACCATGTTCAAATGGCAAGACTCTTGTGATCAACATAAGCAAGTGGATCCATTACTACAATTAATTAGGGCAACTAATTAGCGACAAATATCGTGTACATACGAAAGAATGTGTTTGTTTGGTTTTGCAGCAAGACTTTGATTTTATTTTAAGCAACTTAGTGTCAATTAAAGATTCTAGGTCGCCCAACAACCATTCGAAATCGAAAAATTATTTAGTGACTAACAAGCGTATCTTTCTCTTACCTCCTTTACTTGGTTTGATTTCTAGCTTTTGTTTGTGGTTGGATTGGATGGGCACCCTTCTGTTTCCTTGTGTGGTTTGGGCCCTTGTTCTGTGTTTTCTCTTATCTTTCTGTGAAGAAATGCACTGATGGATTCAGTTTCGATCAAAAGAAAAAACAACAAAGTTATAAAACGAGTGCATCCGCTACCGAATTAGCTATGAGAAATGCTACTACAATTTATCTTGGCAATTAATCATCCTCTGCAAGAGATTGTAAATGTAATTTGGTTTTGATTTTAGTAGGTTTCGATTTTATTTCAAGCAACAACCTGACAACCTATGCTTCCGTTTTCCACAACAAGCACTCACTAACATGACAACATCAAGCACCTAAGTCGATTTTCATGATGGAGAAAAGCCAGCATCAATTGATGGATATCCTCCAGCTACACTCTACCAGCTCCTCCAATTAAACCTTGGAACTACTAAATTGTACGGGGCCAAAAATTAGGTGATGTGTGCCTCCTCACTCACTTCAAGCACCTCCCCATAAGTTCATCATGCAATCATCTATAGCTAGCTCATTTTGCACATGTATTTTGATGTTAATGAAAAGACTGACAGGTTCTTCACTTACACAAGTTGATCATCGATGCTCACATCAATGTGTATAATATATACAGTGTGATAGTTCATAATATATTTAGTGCTCACATTTTCCAAATTGTTGAGAGCAAGATTTAATTTGTCTATCACATTAACTAGTTTTGTCGAGCCAATGCCTGGGTTGTCATCATCAATTTGAGGTTTTTCTACATAACGTGGCGATCGTTTTTGCCGACTTTTTTGATACAAGTGATATTCTATTTAATTAAAAGTTAAAAGCCTTATAATTAGGTGACACCATTTTGATATCATCTTGCAAATCACATGTATAGCTAGGGTACAAATTGAATTACTCAGCCATATGATTACGTAGTTTCAAGTTAATTAATTAAATTACTAGCCAACTTAATATATCCCAGCGTTTTGGTAGGATTCATAATCCTACTACATTTGGCCATAGTAGCATAATAGACATAATTCAATCCATGTTGTTTTTAGGCCAATATATGTAACTCACCAAACCAGTTGCCACAATGGAATTAAAAAAGTGTGATGAAGAGGTAGTACTTCGCATAAATTATAGATTGTTATTGGTGTATATATATCATTGTAAGGGTAGGGCAAATCAATTGGTTCACCATTACTGCGCATGTACGCGTGCTTCTGTGCAGACAATAACATATATATATATATATAGAAATTCTCTTATGAGGACATTCGACGTTATTATCATGCAGACGTCATATATTTTTTGACTACCCCTCTCTCTTTCCTTCCTATTTACAATAGAATCCGCACGATAATAATGTGCGGACATCCAAATAAGAGAATAACTATATATATATATATATATATGAATTATTATGTTAAAAATACATTGTAGCACTTATTAGAAATAAACTATCCTTATCAGTCATAATACCGATAGTGCGTGCTAATATGTGTACATGTTTTACTTGCTAATTCCAAACTTATGAATCAAAGATAGCAACAATCTATATGAATATATCTTAAAATTAGTTTTCGAAATTAATTGTTTCTCCTCATTGTGTATATTCATTCGCAGCAACAGAAAAGTGTCACTATTTTCTGGAAAAAGATATCATCCGTCGTCACCTTTTTATATATATCATTGCAAATTGCAAATTCAGATTGCGACATGGCATGAGCCGACTACTAGTGGATATTTCAGATCTGATATCATAAATAAATACTGCTACAACTAATTTTCAGGCTAATCTTAAGGACAATAATGGCTACCATATAGATAATAGATCCAAATCCTCTATTGATGAAAGTACTGTGCATCTTGTACTTGCATGTGGTTAAGTATGCTATGATGGCATTAGGGCCAAAAAAATGTGTTTGGTCCCACATCTTTCAGCATTTTGTGTCGCACCAATTTATTTCCCGACCTAACTTGTGAGCATTTAAGGATTGAGTACTAGTGTCAATTGAAAAAGCTCAAACGCTAATCGGTAAATTAATATAACACCAACCGAACATTTGGGTCTACCCGATTATGTTATGTCGTCTGTCTATTTAATCATAGTTAAATGATGATCATGTGGCGGAGTAGACATAATGATCTTACTAATCAATTAATGTTTGAGTACTTGTGACATAATTCTAGGTATAGTCCACTTCCAATGTAGCCCTAACGTTTGATGTATGTGAGATATTGCACTTGAAATTGCAATTCCCCAAATACCAAAATGAATACAAAATAGCTTGATGCTCGCATATAAGCAAGGTCTAAAATATCGATGGTATTGGAAAATATTGGAAGTCCAAAAACACAGAAATGTCGATGGAAATATCGGGATATTATCGGATTCAGGTAAAAATTGAATAAAAGCCACAGAAATTGTAAGAAAAACTTGGAAATTTTTATTGAAACTTTGCAGGATATTTAGTCAATTATCTATTAGTTTATCACAAAAAATTGGAAGGAAATGCATTGCATGATGGATTTAACTGATTTAAGTTGATTATATAGCGAGCTTGCAAACACTGTAAGTGTATAAAATATGTAGTAATTAATGAAAGAAGATTAAACACACCATAATCATTTATATATAATGAATTACTACAATATTTTACACTCTATACATTGCATGGTAAGATACATGAGTGACTTAGTAAAGTTTCTATGAGTTTCAAAATTTTCACTATCTTCATCATCTCTATATGTAGAGTAAGTATATTGTGAAGAGTAGTCATCAAATGATAAATCCCCAAAATAGTTTTGCATGTAATTGCTAACATGCCACCCATATGGATCCGATATTGGTTGACGTTGTCCATAAGCAAAATCATTTGAAGGAGTAAAATGGCTTTCACAAAAACCATGTATATAAATATTTTTGGGTTTGTATTCGCGATATTATCGATAATATCGCGATATATTGCCCAAATCATTCATAAAAATGTTGATATTATCATTCCCATATTATTGGGATAATATCGAAAAAAATATCGATATATTGACGATAACACCATAGTTTGTTGCGAAAATATCGGCCCTCCAAAAATCCATAATATCGACATTTAATACCTTACATATAAGAACTAATAAATATACATTTGTGTTGTGCGCCCCCTTATATTATTAGAATTTAATTGTCTTGAGTAGTGTATATATAGTGACTATTATTATTTACGCTGTGGCCCTGCAACTTTTTACAAAACCATCCCAATCACAACACAGACAGCGTATGTTAAATATGTCTACTGCTTTAATAGCTCAGTTTCGAAACTTAACAATCAAAGATAGCAACTCCACTGCCAAAAGCTCTCTCTCGTTGGCTCATTTTGCAGCAACTCAAAAATGTCACTATTTTTTTTGGAAAAAGATATCAATTATCATGTATGGGGGTCACTTTTTATTAGTGGCTAATAGCTAACAACCAGAGTTATTGATGTCCGTTGTGATATTAGACATTAGGGGTCCATTTTTACATGGAGGGATTCTAAATCTAGGAATTTCGATGACATTATAAGGTTAAATTGGTTGTTTAGACTACTATAATCATGTATACCAAGATTCAGGAAAAATGAAGAAAAGAAATGGATTTCAAAATGACTCTTTGCGTATACTAGTCATTTTAAAACCATCTCTTTTAATGTATTACATCTAGTTATTTCAAATCTTAGCATACATAGATTGTAGCAGTCTAATCTTCAAATTTTCCCTTGTAATGTCATCCAAATCCTTAGTTTTGAAATGCCTCCATCCAAATATTGCCTAATAGTACTTTTAGCCACCTCATCCGATACAACTAATATAAGTGACTATTGATGAATTTTCTTGTACTGAGTACATGATGTCACACATGGAGATGGGCTCCAAATAAAATTTGATAAAAATAAAATAAAATATTACTGAGTTTTATAAGTTTTCAGGAAATATTTGAATCAAGAAGCATTTTTACCAATAATTTCAATTGTGGGGTAACAAAGTCTATGATGTGCCAAAGAGAAAAACTGTACTTTGTTGGGCAAGAAAAGTGTAAATTACTGTTGTAACCACCAAGAGGAGAATAAGAATTACAGGAGGAAAAGGAAAGATGGTAAAGAAAGTAGTGATGAGGTGATTGATGTACGAGGAAGCGTCAACGCCAATTTCTAACTGTCTCTTTTGCCCAATGGACTGACTATATAAAAAGACTATTAGCTAGAGAGATTGGAAAAGGAAAATACAATACTAACCTCAACCCTCAACCCTCCCTCATTGCCCTCTTCTTCTTTTTTTTTTTTTTTCTCTAGAGAGAGAGAGAGAGAGAAAAGAGATGGACACTAAAAATAAAAGGAAGTGTATGATAGCAAATGACGATTGACTATTCATGTATTCGCTATTCATAATTGATGGTCCCTCGATTCTCTTTGTCCCTTTTGATGGCAATCAAATTATTCCTTTCTTTTTTAAGGATGCTTTCCCCTCCCCCCTCCCTCTTTTATTTTCTTTCTTTTGAACGCACTTGCAACTACAAAAGGCCTAGTTTTGGGGCTGACCACAAGGCTCTCGAGGTTATGTGATTAATCACTTTTAATCCTTGCACCATCACTTTTGCACCCTTCTTTGTACTTAGATTATTGGACTTTTAATGAGCTAGAATTTTAATATATATGTCTAATATTCTGTTAGCGCAGTTCCATGTCACATGGGTACTTTTTGAGATATGCGCATCTTTCTCTTTTTATCGGTTTTTAAAGATAAATTTAAGTTCTACTAATGAATTTATAACAAGTGTATCGCAATCAAAAGTCGTTTTTGTGTCTTTGAGTGAAGAGGGAGAAACCTAATGAATTGACTACTATCATAAGTTACTAATGGATTTAGAGGTGTAAGGTAAAATTTGTAACTTTATAGCTCTCACATTTCGTATCTTCTTCTTCTTTTTCTTTTTTTTGGTACGAAGTTAATTAGGGATACAATATTGTTACTTTTCATTACGTGATGTCAACAAGGACCAAGTTGCAGGTACATATTGAGTGATGCAAATTGATTATTGATGCCGGTCCAACTTAAACAATCTATACCATATAAACTGCTACATTCTTTTAGAATTAGATGACACGCCACTCTTTCTTTAAATGAACCAAACAGCCAGCAAATTAAAAATTAAAAATATATTTCCATTACTATAATTGAATTGAAAAGGTCACAAGCTAGCTCTATCTAGGCAGCTAGGACGCTGCTACACTGCTATCATCTGGTTCAGATTTCTACACTTGTCTTATATATGTAGGACAATGACACACTGAAAATCACCCTGCAATCTGCATCCAAGGAAATGGTGGCCTCGCTTTCTGGAACCTTCATTAATCATGCTGTAATTAAACAGATATATATATATATATATATATATAGGCTTTTTGAAGGTTGAAAACAGTGGCTTAATTAGCAAATCAAAGAAATTAACGAGGTTGATTAACAGAATCAATGATGATCCATATGCAGTCCGGTCCTTTTCAGGTTTTTATTTTTAATTTTTTATATTTCATCAGAAGCTACAGAAGTCTCCAGGCGATTGTGATTCATAATGGACCCTACGTACAAATCGTGTCACAGCTTTGTTCATATTCTGGTTTCTCACATACATCACTGACATTGAGACCGAAAACACATAGCCCTTTATTGCAGCTTACTGTGATTTATATTTGACACTGTAAAATGTCCAGCATATCTACTGATATATATTTGATCCATAATTGTATAGGGATATTTGATAACCCTATTATTATTAGAACGAGGAAAACTTACATATAACGAGAGTGTATAACATCTGCTTACAAATATAAAAGATATTTACATTTAGCCTTGCGCATATCATTGACGCCAAATAAAAAAAAATAGTGATATTTTGTGACGTTCAAATCATATCTGAAATGGGGTTTTTATATTATGATCTGATAAAAGGTGCCACAATTAGGCAGTGGGGTGCAAGAAATCTCCATGAAACCTGTGATGTGAAATAGTACATGGAATGAGCCACGACAAAAGCTGGATGAAGGCCACACAGACAGAAGCTTAAGCAAGTTGACGTACACCACTCAAAGATACCAATCGTATCCACATGAAGATGACAGATATTTGTGTGAAATGGGGATAGTTATTTATTCGCAACCAATCACAGATTTTCATGTGAAAAAGTTATCACGTGTGACATATCGTGATTAACCAAAAATAGCATTATTTCCATTTCACACAAGTGTAGGAACTTCATGCCGTCTTGAAGCACAGTATCTATGTTGCCAACCAAAAACCTACTAATTTTTGTATTTATTATAGTCTAATCAATTTGGAGTTGTACCCTAGCTGCTTGTTTGTTCATTTTCAATCAAAAACAAAAAAAAATATCTGAAATTGAAGTTTTAAAAAAGGGGGCAACCCTTACCTAATGATGTTATGCCCCAACCAACATTTTCCTTAATTCCTTAAACCCTTGGACATTTTTGCTTAAAAATTAAGCCTCGTGACTCACTCACTCCACCAAACCACGGCATTCCTATTTTTAATGTTTCTGTTGTTTCTCCCATTGGCCCAATAAGTTGAATCAATTAACGTTAAAACGTATATTAAGATTAGATTAATACCAAATGCTGTCTATTTCAAAGGTGTCATTCGTGTCGGACGTAAGTTTTTGAAGATTTGGGGTTATTTTAGAGAAAGAAACAAGCAAATAGTGTAAATTTAGAGAGAGAAAAAGATGAGCAACATAAGAAATGCTTGGGGTGCCTCTATATTAAATTGTTGATCATCACCATTTTATAGTCCTAAAAGTTTTCCAAGCTATTAAATATTATTGATGAATGGATATGATTGTGGACTGAGTAAAACAATTGAATTAAAATCTTAATTGAAGTATGAACGGATGGGGACACATTTTGAGCACTCTTATTTTTCTACTTTCCTAGTCACTAGAGATAGGAAACCTATAATATATAGTCCATAACAAAATATATGCTTCACTACTTTTTGGCAAAGGCAAGAGACTCCAATTGAATGAAACAAAGGTGAGCTTGGATGTCACCATATTCTAGCTCCCATATAAATATATAAACTTTAAATTCATAAAATAGTATATCGAGATTAATGTTTCAATCCCACGGCATTATATAATGTGTATGTTTGTATAAGAAATTCATGTTTCCTGTAATTTAAACTATCATTTGTAATAAAAAAGAGCTTGAAATATTTGTGTTCATTTTAATAGGCGGCACTAGTGGGAAAAAGCCAAGAGCTAGGTCATTCTAGAGTGTTGACCAGAGATAATAGATGAAACTAAGCAAGATTAGCAAAATCTAATCAAACAATTAGTATATGGGGTGTTTCAGAATGTTGATGGGTTGGTGGTGGTTTTTTGTGTTCTTCTTGGGACTTGGGACTTGGGACTTGAGACGAAGAAAACAGCAAAAGTCCTTCTCAAGTGGGTCACTTCACAAAGGGACCAACATTCTCATGGTATGTTGCTCAAATGAGCCTCCCTCCACCCTTTTCAAGATCATAATAATTTTACCATCTCCCTGGCTTTTTTAATTGTCTTTACTTTTCTGTTCCATTCATTCCATCACTCACAATGTCACATGCATGTGATTGAAATTTAAAAGACAAAATAATAAAGATGATGAAATATAAATGATGAAAATAGAGATTAAAAAAAGGGAAAAGGAAAAGACAGAAAAGTAATACAAATTATGGGTGGCAATGGCAAGGCTGCCTTGGGCTTGGATGAGGGCTTTTGGGCATGATGGCTTGCTTGGCCCCATTTAGAAAACGACCTGAAATTATTGAGAGAGAGAGAGAGAGAGAGAGAGCAGTGACAGTCCACACTGTAGACAGAGCATAGCAAATCACATTTTTAAAAGCATATATTATTATAGCGATCTGAAAATATTTAAAAATAAATATATAATGAAAATGCCTGCCCTTTGCTGCATGATATTTCAAAGGCCATATATATATGTGTGTGTATCTCTAAAGGTGGTCCTCTTAATAATGTGCGTACCTACGGGTGGACAAAGGGGTCCACGTGGCAAGGCAGGCAAGGGGTGGCCCAGGCCACGTGGGAGCAGTGGTCCAAGGAGTTTGAAATATGACACGTGTTGCAAAAAGAGAGGTGACAGGCTGTAAGGGGGGGATAGAGCATGGGTGTGAGAGAGAGTGTGTGTTTATTTTTTTAAAATCCAAAATCCAAAAAAATTATATTTTTTACTTTTTATTTTTATGTGTAAAAGTGGGTAGAAACTGGAGATGGGGTGTGGACTTGCTGGGTCAGTCTTGCTTTGGTTCAAGACTAAAGAGAGACTTCAAATAATTTTTTTTTTCTTTCAGTTTTCTGGTTGGACATGAGGACAGAAATGGACCAATTTGGGGTTCACTTATGTCCAAGTTTTTCAACTTGTGCGTGTATATAGATATGTGCACATTTCTCAATCACGCAGTCAGAAATCTAATCTCCAGCTATTTTGTAAAAGAAATGGAATAGTCCAAGGAAGTTTTGGTCCTAGTTCTGTTCTGATGTGAAACTTTTGGACGAGGGGAATTACACATTAACGACTTCAATTCACCGAGATTAATCGAAATCAAAGTTCTAACAGAGGGATTTCAATTTTACTTTTGAGGGTTCATTCGTTCGTCGTGTTGATGTTTTTTTTTAATCAAAAAAAGAGAAGGAAATTAAACAAACGCATAAATATCACTAAACCAATAGCTAATTGATTGGCGTTAAGTTTCAGCGTCATCTTTTTTATTGGTTTTATTATTCTTGACAAAAGAAGTCATTGGGCGTTTTTGGTTGAGTTCAGTTTGGTCTCATATCTGATGGCCTGTTTTTTGAGTCAAGAATCCAACCCAACAAAATATATGTACGCCCGTTTCCTTGAACAAGAAAGACCAATTAGGGTTAGGGTTTAGGTAAATTGGGCCCTGCAACACAAATGACATGATAAGCCCATGTCTGCCAGAGTCTTGCTACTTCTTAATCACAGAGTTAACTCAATTTTAATGAAAAAAAAAAACATTACATTTAAGAATAACAGTGTAAAAAGCATTACATCTACAAATGACAATCTCATTTTCTATTGAACTTAAACCCTCGAAAACGATGACGTTTTTTCAATTTTCTTATTGAAAGGGTAGCTTCCGATGAATATCCGTCTTGAAGCACGGTAGTCAAACTCATGACGAGGGGTAGACAAGTGAGAAGGCAAAGATGCAGAATGAGCGATCTTCCTCTCCCTATTAATATCCACCACACTTAAACTTCTAAAAAGTGCTTTGTCTGCTTCAGGGCAAGGGTAGATTTTCCCGAAGCTTATATTTGTAGGGTTGATTTGGGCAGCGTCTATGCACCTGGTACTTTTACTGCGACTAAAGCTCTTCTTGATGCTCTTTCTAGCTGCTGCTACTTCCATATTCTCTTCTTTCAACTCTCCCATTGTGATTTGTGCCAGCAAATATTTTCTGCGTCTTTTTTGTTTTGAGTTGCTTTTGAGTTCGCTATCCTTTATATGGATAGATGTGGTTGCCTAATTTGAGTAGGAAACAACTAGGAATTCCATTCACTTTAGGATTTAGGTTATTAAACGGCAACCCAACTTTCCTTTTCCTACAAGGAATTGAAGTAAAATGAAAAATAATGTAACAAAACATTCAAATTTTCGGGTCAACATTATATTGGATACCAATTTGCAGTCGTATAAAGCTCAAGTACCATATAATTTCTGAACTTGTTAAAAATATAGAAAAGCCCGACAATACTCAAATTTTAGGAAGTGAAATGGACCAAATATACCATACAAGCCTTACAAAACCTACAAATTACAATACTATCATAATAATTGTTTTCTAAAAATCATAACGCAAGTTTAATAATGGTATTTCACATATCATTCCAATTAAAAAATAATACAGCCTGTCCTTTTGGGTTTTTTTCTTCAATTTTTATATGTTTTAGCGTTTTTATAATCAATGCAAGGAATTTCTCGCTTGAACACCCATGTACCATTTAATTTCTGAAGTTGTGAAAAAACGACAAGTCTATAGTCGTTTCCAATGGATTGATTGAAATTTCAATTTGGATGGCACCATAGATTAGGGCCTGATAATCCAATTCAAGGGTTTTGGAATGCAATACGCCATCTTCGAATGTATCTTTTGGGCTAGGCCCAATAGCCAAGACTCTCCAATTTGAACACCCATAATTGACAACATATATTTTTGTCTTTGTTTCTTTGAAAAGAAGAAAGGTAATTTTCCCGCTCCCCCTTTTTTTACTTACACTCCCTTTTATTTTTTTTAATACTTTTTAAATCAATTTTATTTTTTTTGTTCTTTCTCTTTCCTATTCTACTCTTGTAATACATTAATTTTTTTTTCTTTATACTTAATTTTCCAACTTGCACTCTATTTTCAGTCTTTTTTTCCTTTAATTGAGTAAGAAATAACTAACACTGTATATTTATCTAGGCAAAATTACATGGTCCACCTGCAAAAACTCATGCCTCATGAATAGATCTTGCAGTCATAGTTTTTATTTATTTATTTTTTTAAAGGAAACAAATTTTAGGTGGCCACAAAGAAATAGAAATGCATCTAACTACACACTTTTACATTTTCTTTTTCAAGGTTCTTCTCCCTCTTCTCCCTCTTCTCCCTCTCTTCTCCATCATAACCATTTGAAAAACATATATTGAATGAAAAAAAATGGATGAACTTGTGGACATGAATTGAGTTCTCAGAATTTCAGAAAATGAAATTGACTTTGAGACTATGAGTTTCAAATTCACATTAATGGAGTTCTCTTTGTTTCATATGAGATCATTTCATACCTTCATTTTGTTTGGGTACAGTCTCATAAAGTACAAACAGCCAGGGATTGAAAAAAAACGAAAATAATGGAAAATAATTATTCTCATAGAAATAATTCGGCATTCCAAGTCTACAAGGGAATCCAAAAGCCTGGGTTTTTATTGTTGTGTTACAATGATGATGGAGAAATCCAAAAGCCTAGGTTTTGTTCACTCTCATTGAGTATCCTAGGATGAGGGTAGAATAAGAAAGAGAAAGAATAAAAAAAGAACAAAATTGATTAAAAAATATTAAAAAATAAAAAATAATGTAAGTGTATAAAATGGCAATAGGAAAATCAGCTCATAAAGAAGAAAGAACAAATAATAATCTTCCTACGAGAATTGATGTGTGAATTAAAGGGTAGTGAAGATGGTGATGCTGACAATGACATTAGTGGTACATACGGGAATAATATGGGAGCGACAATAGTAGCGATGACACATAACGATAATGACAATAGTTGTGGGACAATGCTTGCCTCCTTTTTTGGAAAGATATATTTATTTTTTTTGTAAATTATGAGTTGACACATATACAAAAATAATTCATTATAAATATCACAAAAAAAATTTATACACACTGGTCAAACTCTGTTAAATAAGAAAGTAGTCATACTTTCAATGAATTAAAAACAAATATAAGAGAGAGAGAGAGCATAGAAAATAAACGGAAGCAGGTGAAAAAGAAATATGGTGGATTTTATATCCAAGGCTATCCTACAGCAGTAGAGTTAAAAAGGGATCAGAAAACGCCACACATACTTTGTTTCTTTGTAATAGTTGGGAAATATTAAAGATCAATGGTGCTTCTAGCAAGCAACAAAGTTCGGTAAATTGGCGCTGAGATGAATAGTGATTCTTGTGGGCCATTTCATCACTTGGCATTAGGTTAATTAATCAGTCATATTTCGCTCCTCCAGTCTGTCTGGTACACCCACCAGAGAGAGGGAGCTTGAAAACTCAAATCTATTTTGGATCCACAACTTTTCTTCTAGTGGTTCTAATCGACTAACTTCTCAAAAATTTATATTATATATATATATATATATATATATATTTATACAAGCGATATTAGAGAACGGAAAATTCAAACACAAGAGCTCAAGTGCAAGAATAAATCCCTTACAGAATAAGTCCCCACCACCATTATGTCTACGCTTCTAGGCTTCTAAAGATTAAATTTTCAGTCATTCCAGCCTACAGTTAACCCTGGACAACATCAATCAGTTTCTTATGCATAGTTTGAAATGTGTGTTATTTTATTGTAAATTGTTAATCAATCCTAATCAATCCACGAATGGCTTTACCTAATTAACACTCATGGCTCTAAAAGTGGAGAAGACATGTTATTTACTTGCATGCCATGTTCTTCTGTCACTGTGCATGGTCTTTCGTAATCTGGGCTCCATTGGATAGAGGTCATGGCTCATCATCACCAAAGTATTAAAATATTTAAATCCCTTGTCAGTGCAGATGCCAAGACAGCTACGAAATTATATTTGACACGTCAGGATCTAAAACTTACTGAAAACAGAAAAGTAATATTGTAACCTGATTATTGTAGCTGGTAAATGTTTTAATACCAGAATTTGGAAAAAAATAATTGTTTTAATATCAGAATTGCTAGTCGATTATTGACGTTGAAAATCATGGAACAATCGAGATTAGTTGGGTGAGCCCACAAGAATGACATGTGATGAAAGAAAATTTGGATTTATTTGTTCACTCACAGCATAGGGTGTGAAAATTCCATCACAATTTTCCTTCATAAAGTGGTGCATGTATGAAAACTTATATTATAAACTATAAAATAAAAACCTGTTTTGCTTCAGATTCATACAACCACCAAATTATATATACATATATATATATATTAAAAATTAATCATGCAACATGGTGAATCCATGAAACAAGTTAAAGATGACGAGGCATTGAAATGGAAAGTGATCTAATTCTAGAAAGAAAGCATCATGAACATTAATGAAAACAAAATTGCAAGTAAACTGCCAATAAATTTCATTCATTTCAAAAGGGTATTTGATTATCAATCAAAGTTTGGTAAAAGGTCTTTGAATTAATGAATGAAATTTCAATATGAAAATTGGGAAGGCAGATGAGATGAGCATGTGGCAAAAAGCCACAGTTGGAGTTTAAGAGCTTAAGAAGCAAATATCAATGGCTCCTGGGTTCACTTGGGTAAGCCTTAAGATTGAGAGAGTACAATATTTTCACTTCACTTTCACAATCCACTGGGGTCACTAGGAGGACCAAATGGAGGATCAAACATCACCCTCTTGACTCTTTGTCAACCAGAAAGGTTTATGGGGTTTTTGACATTTAGTGGAGTGTGGTGGAGAATTGGTAGTGGACCCACATGGGAGAAAGAAAAGCACAAAGCTTTGAGCTTCAATTCAATTTTCTTCTATACAAAACCTTCACAATTGGGTCTGGGTACTGATTCCTTCTATCTTCAGAATCTGTCTTTTTTGGTGGGCTTTAAGGAAAGGTAGAGATTAAAGTACCCTCTGATCAAAGCCCCCCAAAAGCTTCAGCCTTCAACTGTTTCCAATTTCTATTTACCCTTTCGAAAATTGGACCTGAGTTTTGAGTAGGATTCAAGTACCCTTCCCATCACACTTGGTCTCTTTTTTTCTCTTTTATCTTTTTACTAAAATGGTTATATGACTCTGTTCAAAGAAAGGTTGAGCGATTTGCAGGGCTGAAAGCTATTGAAGGGTATGGTGGGGAATATCATTTTGGGTCCTCTTAGTCTCCTATGCTGACTTTGCATCTTGGGAATTGGGAACTTTATCTGATCTGGGATTCATCATATTCTACTGTCTTCGCAGATTCTTAATCTGTTTCAGGTAGAGTTTCTGAGGCTTTATTATATTGCTGTTGTTACCTCTATCTTTCTTCATTTTACTCTCAACATCTTATTGAGAAACCATCAAGTTGGAATGCTCCACCTGCTTTAATTTTTGTTCTTTATTTTTGCTATGGGTGGTTGGAGTGTGTTCTGATATAAATATGTGGCCTGATGATATTGAAATATTGGTTGCTGCATGATATTGGGTTTTGGGAAAGGAAGCTCTTTGGGGATATTTGCATCTGGGGTGGGTGATACAGAGTTTTCTTTATTTCATGCTGTTAATTTTTTGAGTCAATATAGGTAAATTAATTTGTTCACATTGGATTGAGTTTATTGGAATAGGGTAAATTAATTTGTTTCAAGTATGTTGAATGGTTATGTAGTTTCTCCTCTATGCTGTATTGAACTTTCTGAGAATGTATAACAGCATGCTACAATTTATATCTCTCTCTTTCATGTTTGTCTATTTTTGGTTCACATGGCATGTCCACTGAACTGCTGCCCTTCTCAGGAAGTTGTTCCCAGATTTGAAGTTATGATTTCTCTTCGCCTAAATGAAAGAATTTTGGGTGCAGGAACAGTTTGCCAGCTCACTGGCAGATAACATTTCTTGTTATGGGTTGGCTGACTAAGATTCTCAAAGGTTCTAGTTATAAAGGGCACTCTCATCGGAAATATGGGCATGATAGAACATGGGACAAACCTCGTGATTCAGTGGTAGTTACTCTTTTGACTTCTACAAAATTCCTTTTATTCCTCCTGCACATTGAATGACATGGTGGACTAGTTTTATGCTCACTAGATTGATATCTACCCATCACAAAGTTAATTTATAGAAATAGCCATGATAGTTCAAAGTCTGAAGGTTTGTGCATGCTGATCTTGCTAGCATTTTTTGTTTTATTCTAGTATGCTAACTCTCTGTTAATCGGAACTTGGAATGCAGGAAGAGGATGTAGAATTTGCTAAGGCATTGTCCCTTTCAGAACTAGATCAAAAAGGAAAAAGTGTAATCGGTAAGTTTCACCAATGTGCAAAAACTAATTGGTAATTTGCATATGTTGGTAAGTTTCGCCAATGTGCATAAACTTGCTGAATAACTTGGAATTGCCCCTGTTTTCATACAAGGATTAATAGCTAGCTACTAGTGCTAAACATGAGATATCGTGCAAAATGCTTTAGGTGTGCAAATGCTTCTTGAAAACCGTAATGAACTGTGACAAATTTCCATTAAGCATAGAGTGTAAGTTGTGTATAACTCCACTAAAGGGGCATAATCATAATTTTTTGGGCGTTGTCTTGGGTTTGATTTATAAGTCACATATTATCCATTTGCCTATATATTTTTCAGAAGATGAATCTGAATCAGAGGATGATGAACAATTTGCTAAAGTTGAATCAGACAGTGATGAACAATTTGCTAAAGTTGAATCAGACAGTGATGAACAACCTACCAGATTTCAGTCAGACGATGATAAGAAACCTGCCAAAATTCAGTCAGACGATGATGAAAAACCTGCCAAATTTCAATATGAGGAAGATGAACAAAGTGCTAAAGTTCAATTGGAGGAAGATGAACAACTTGCAAGGGCTCTTCAAGAAAGTTTGAACATGGGTTCTCCTCCTCGATATGATAATGGCAGTATATTTCCACGTTTTCCATTCTTCATGCCAGCTGGGTACAGGTGAATGCTGTCACTCTGCTATCTCTTGAATCTAGTTGAGTAAAATAACAACTGCAATATGCCAATTCCTATTATCTGTAAGTTCTTAATAGGTTTGGAAATGATTAGATGTTGTTCAATCGTGAACGATACGGTTCTAAAGATAAAGAACTAGTGAATTTGGATTTCCTATATGGGAGCTAGCTTAGCTCTGTAGCTCACATGCTTAATTAGATATATTAAGCCATCTGATGACTTTTCAACCTATTTAGTATGAATCAAAACAAAGTGTACAAAATGGTAACTTATGTGAGCATCAGAAAAATAAGTTGATATATATTCATCTTTGCTATACACATCTCTTCAGTAACCAGAGAGTGCATAAGAATTTTTTTGGAGTTTTATTATAATTATTACAAATTGGACAGTTACTTAAAACAAAGCCTCTTGAGAGTTGACTCTTGCATTTCATGTAATTCTGTAGCTGTATTTCACAGATGCCAATTAAACCTTATGAGGTTTACTGAAAAATTGTTGTTTGTAGTAGGATATGTGCTGGCTGCAAGTTGGAGATTGGCCATGGGCGATATTTGAGTTGCTTGGGTGCTGTTTGGCATCCAGAATGTTTTCGTTGCCATGCTTGCAATCTTCCAATTACTGATTATGAGGTGAAAATCCAGTTCTTGTCCAGTAAGATTTTTCTTTGGAACAAAGTACTTGAATGCACAGCTGAGTTACCTTTTTTTTATGGGAACAATACCATGAGTGTTATATGATTTGTAAATATCATTTAATTTTTGGATATCCTATCTGTGACAGTATTCTATGTCTGGGAATCACCCTTACCACAAATCCTGCTATAAGGAGCAGCATCACCCAAGATGTGATGTTTGTAAGAATTTTGTAAGTGTCTCTTCTTATTGAGTTCTTTAATGCTATAAGCATTTCCATTTTGGTAATTAAAGTACTTGGATTTAGTTGATGATGTTACCAGAGACGTTACCAGAAGGGGAACTTAGTGATCAATGTGTAGGCTAATAGGACATCCAGGAGCGGTTAATAAGTGTAGGAGTCTGATGATTTAACCTGATTAACCTCCTCTGGAATCCAGTTTGATGGCGCTGTTAGGAAATGATTATATAATGCTGGCTGATTATAAAACTTCTCAGAGTTAGCAGGCTCCTGTCTGATAAGCTATAATTATTTCATTTTTCTTTTGGTGTGAAAGTTTCAAATCAGTTCATTGTTTCTCTTTTCTACTAGTTTGGTGAATCAGCCTCAAAGACAACAGAACTTTGTGAATGCCCTTGTTGATGGTTCTTTCTACTGGCTGGACTGGTTTAAGGCAACACATATGCATTTGTTGAACAATTTATCTTTTTGATAAATATTTGTTGAACAATTTTTATATTATTTTTCTCTATGTTTCTGGATCTTTTTCTTTTCCTTCACAAATATCATCATCAAGGTTTCTTACGTACAGTCTACAATTTATGTTAGAAAGAGTGAGGCCTGCCTTTTTAAAATTATTCCTCTGTGCATCATACACATCATTGAGTCTTCTGTACTTTTGTTCTTTCTGTACAGATCCCAACAAATTCAGCTGGTCTTATTGAGTATAGGGCACATCCTTTCTGGCTACAAAAGTACTGCCCCTCTCATGAACGTGATAGGACTCCTCGGTGTTGTAGCTGTGAAAGAATGGAGGTGAGTTCATGAAAACATAACCCCTCCACTTTGTAAGAAGACAATAAATACTGAAGAAAAAATGGAAAAGGATATAAGATTTACGTCAACCACTGACTGCATGACATTTTTGTAGCTTTTCCAAGAAACGTCTGCAGTTCCAAATTTTCATTTTCTGTTGGTTAATGATTTACCTCCTAACCTTGCAGCCAAGGGACACAAGATATTTGTTACTTGATGATGGTCGGAAGCTATGTCTGGAGTGTCTAGACTCAGCAATTATGGATACACACGAATGCCAACCCCTTTATCTTGAAATACAAGATTTTTACGAAGGTTTAAACATGAAAGTGAAGCAGCAAGTTCCAATGCTCTTGGTTGAGAGACAAGCTCTAAATGAGGCCATGGAGGGAGAAAAAAATGTAAGGCTGATGATTTAACATTACAAGCTCTGAAAAACAATGTATTTTTGCATTTCGTCAATATAATGTTGATTTGATCTTTTCCTTTACTGTGGGCAGGGTCATCATCACATGCCAGAGACTAGAGGACTCTGCTTGTCAGAAGAACAGACTGTTACCACTGTAAGAATTTGTTCCCCTCAAATTTTAGCTGTAGAAGTGTCCTCTATATTTATGAAGCTATCAGTTCATTGGATAAGAATTGATTGTATATCTCTTACTATGTCACAGATTCTACGGAGGCCAAAGATCGGAGCTGGCTACCGGATGATAGACATGGTAACTGAGCCTCATAGGCTGATTCGCCGCTGTGAAGTAACAGCAATTCTCGTATTGTATGGCCTTCCTAGGTAATATATCGCTGGCTCCCTCTTTGGCCATGGTTATAGATCATGCTTGTAATTGTATGTGACCTAAAATTTGTATAAACACAGGTTGCTGACAGGGTCGATTCTGGCTCATGAGATGATGCATGCATGGCTAAGGCTTAACGGTGTGTGCCTTTCCTGCTTTTATGTCATTGGTAACATTTCCTTTTGGTCCCTTGGGTTTACTGATAGAATGTTTTGGCAGGCTATCCGAACCTGAGCCCGGAGGTTGAAGAAGGTATCTGCCAAGTGTTGGCCCATATGTGGCTGGACGCTGAGATGTATTCTACATCTAGTAGTGATGTTGCCTCATCATCTACGTCTTCCTCCTCCTCATCCTCTTCTAGTTCGGCATCATCTAAGAAGGGTAAACGGTCTGACTTTGAGAAGAAGCTTGGTGATTTTTTCAAACACCAAATTGAGTCGGATTCATCAACAGCGTATGGAGAAGGATTCAGGATTGGAAACAAAGCAGTGCTCAAGTATGATCTAAGGAGGACCCTTGATCATATTCGATTGACAGGAAGCTTTCCGGTTTGACTTGTGGAGTGATACAAAGAGTTCACACCATACAAATCCGTACCTTGGCCTTGCCATATTGATTTTATAGGACAGAAAATCAATATACATCATAAGATAGAGAGAGAAGCAATGGAAATGCTCACTTCTATGTGAGTTGCTGTCATCTCCAAACAGTTTGGAAAACATATTGTACAATCGCATTATAGTTACTTCAAGCTGTTCAGAAGAAATTGTAACAAAAAGACCTATCAGCTAATAATAGATACTCTTATACTTTTTGTTTGTAGAAACTTAAGGGGAAGTTTTCCATTCCAGACAAAAAAAAAAATTGAAGAATTTTTCCGTGGTCCCTAATAAAATCCAAGCCAAGTCTTTTGTAATACTGAGTTTTACAAACTTTGATAATCTAAATTATAAGGGGGAGATGGATTTCTCATACACGTTACTAATGTGTTATGAGGCTTCAAATTTAAGATCATTGATCTGAATATGAGGTTTCAAATTTAAGATCATTGGTATGAATCAATTGTCTTTTTTCACTAGATTGTTGGTACAGACAGATCAATACATTAGCTTGTTGGGCTTGGATAAATTTCTTTTTATTAATTTTTTGTTGAATAGCTTGTTGCGCATTTTCCGTTGTAAAAGTAGTCCATAAAAAATGTCGGAAGATCTGTGTTCGATAAACATGGATCAACGGTCAGGATTACAATATCTCAGAGATCTCTCATCCATGGTTGACGTTAACAAGGGGTCTCATACCAATGTACCATCATCAACTGCCCAAACAGAACAACGCTACCAATACATTTTCTCCCGCCACACGGGGTTTGAGGATGGCTTATAACTATATGCACACCAACTGTTCGACGTTTTGACATGCTTTTCAAGCAGCTTTTTCGCAGCACAAACCTGATCAAAATCCTAACCCAGCAGCAAACTCGTCACTATGCTCGCGACCCATTTCCCAACAAGGTCTCCCTCTACCTCCACCGAGCCAAACTCATCGATTCAATTCGTCTTAGGCTCCGAGTCAACACCCCAGACTCACTTGCTCCTCTCGCAGGCGACCGTCTTCTCGACTCTTTTGTGGTCACTCAAGCCCTCCGCTGTGCTCCCTCCGCCGACTCTGCCCTGTCCCTCGTTCAATTTATCGAGCAGAACCCACATTTCGTTCATACCCAGAACACCGTTCATGCCTTGGCCACAGTGCTCGCCAAGTCTCTCCGAGCTGACGAGCTCAAGTTCCTCATTGAAGCAGTCCATGCCGGAAAGTTTCGAAACGTTCGTGTCAGCTTCATGAACCTTATGCAGTGGCAAGCTGCCATTGGAGACCTCGAGGGAGTTATTAGAGTATGGGATGAGTATAGAGTTAGCTCGGAGAAACGTGTTTGTGCCGAGTCTTATAACATTGTGATGCGCCTTTTTGCCCAGATGGGTAAAGACTCTGAGGCCGTGAAGGTTTTTCATATGATGATTGAAGAAGGGGCGATTCCGAATAGTCGAACTTATACGGTGATGATTGAGCACCTTGTGAGTTCTGGGAAGTTGCAGTCTGCAATGGAGGTTTTTAATGTGTTGCCATTGATGAGGGTGAAGCGGACTTTGAACCAGTATTCAGTTTTGGTAGAGGCATGTGTTGGTGTCAAACAGTTTGATGAGGTTAAGATTTTACTTAATGAAATGCGGGTTGATGGAATATTGCCCGGTCGAGCTATGCGTTTGTTGTTGGAACAAATTCAAGAAGCAGGATTTGTTCAAGAGACTGATGAATTTCTAAGAGAAATGTTGCCCAATGAGGACATCAAGAACATAAGTTATTGTGTTGACAGTAGTGATGAGGATGAGGATCATGATGAGGATGCTAGTGATGTTGGCGGAGGTGATGATGTTAATGAGGTTCATTTAAAACCGTGGTTAGACCCGAGGGCTTTGGCCAATGCCTTGCAAAAATGGAGCCCCGATGAAGTATCAGCATTAGAGAAGGCAAAATTTGTGTGGACAACTAGGTTAGCATGCAAGATTCTTAGGAATTTTAAATCAGCAGAAAAAGCTTGGAATTTTTTCTGTTGGGTTGCTTGTCAGCCAGGTTTTACTCATGATATTTACACAGTACAAAGGATGATGGCCCTTTTGGCGCGCGATGGGCTTTCTGAATTAGTTGATCAACTCTTAAACAAAATAAGGATGGAGCAATTGAGATTGCCCTTCTGCACTATCAGGTTGATCATTGATTTTTATGGTATCTCAAAGAAAGCTGACGCTGCTCTGAAGGTCTTTCACGATGATAGAAACCTCTGTGGTCCTATATCAAACTTTAATTTGATGCTTCTGTATTCATCTCTCTTACGAACTTTGACTAAGTGTGGGAGGGATTCTGATGCATTGGATGTACTTGAAGAGATGATCTTATGTGGGATTGTTCCCAATATCCAGACATTTACTGGGTTGATGCATCATTTTGCACTAAATGGGGACATCAAAACTGTGCAGAAACTCTTTGCAATGGTTAGACAAAGTGGAGTCCAGCCTGATGCTTATACGTTCAAAGTACTTATCCAAGCATATTGCAAGTGTGGGAGAGCTGCTCTTGCATGGAGGGTTTTTGAAGACTTGAGGAATTTAAATTTGCTGCCTGACTCCACCAAAAAAGAGTTGCTTGTGAAGAGTCTTTGGAAGGAAGGCAAGCGGAGAGAAGCTGCCGCGGTGGAAGAGAGTTGTGAGGAAGTAAGTGACGTCCTTCCACTCACATTGCACGGTCACATATGGACAGTGAGTTCTGCAGATCTTACAAAAGTTTTTTCTATTTACTCCAATAGCTTCACATCAGCTGGTGAATAGAGTTTTAGATGGATTTGGCAATGACCAATGATTTACTTTGTAGCGGAATACTTGAAGTCATACGTCTTGAGTTCAGGGCAGTATGTATAACTACAGATACTCTTTTTGATGTTTGTGTTTGTATTGTTATGTAATGGCATTTATTTCTCTTTACATTTGATGTGAATTTCAATCTCATATCGTTACTCATTGATGAAGAGGTTACCGTATTATTTGCTTGTATTGAAAACGTTAGTACAGCTTTTTCATTCAACTACCATGATCGCCTCTTGGAGCTTGTTATGTGTATCTCTCTAGCAGCCATTGAGCAGCAAATCTCTGGTTATTCTGATTGGACGGCGAGTCGCTTGATTTTGAAACTTTTTTTATTGGAAATAATAAACTGTCTGTTGTGATTGTCTTGACTTAGAAGTATGACTGTCATCAGATTGGTTTTTTTCCAACAGGCCAACCTGTCACTTATCTAACCGTTTAGGTGCCTCGAAGCAAGCTGCATATGGTTGTTCCTTACCAATCATTTATCAGGTCATATACTTTAGATTATATCATGATATGATGCACGGTTGCTTGTGCCAGGAACAATCAGGATATTCTCTTGATTAATAATCCCAATTCACGTGGGGCCTTCAAATAGTTTTTGTGATTTTTGAGTCGCTGACTTTATATATAGAAATGGTAGGAGGGACAACGTGCCGTCCAAAGCTGGGTGTTTGTTTTAAACTAATCTGCCTTATTTGAATAGTTCTTAGCAGAAATGAATTTTTAGTACAGGAAACTGAAAACTACTTGAAGCCTAGATGTATTTGGAACTATTTTTGTGTCTTTAACTTATAAAAATGACATCAATGATACTGCGTCTACTATTTTCTAATGACGACCAATGGAAGGAGGAGAGGAAATAGACTCGTTCAATTTAAAGCTAGAGACACAGGTCCCCTGATATTTGTATAAATTATATATTTTTTATATGGATTGAAAGCTTTCCCTACAATGCCCTTCGGCTTTTCCATCGACCTTTAGTAAGATCACGTAAGCAAATATTGCAATAACTGGTTGAGAGCCTGCATAATCATAGCAAGGTCATAGCAATGGCAATCTCCTTCCTCGGCTCCCAACCTCTCTGTATTCTTCTACTGTTCTTCTTCACCACCCAAATTTTAGCTCAACCAGCACCATCCAACTCGAGCACAAGCTTTTCATGCTCGGTAGATGCACCTCCTTCGTGCGACACGTATGTGTCGTACCTTGCCCAGCCTCAGTTTTTGAGTCTCGGAAATATTTCTGATCTATTTGGGGTCAGTTCTTTATCAATTACCAAGGCCAGCAATCTAGTCTCTGAGCAGATCAGATTGACTGCAGGCCAACTCTTACTCGTACCGATCACCTGCGGTTGCACTGGAAACAGTTATTTTTCGAACATCACCTATGAGATCAAGAAAGGAGATAACTACTATGTAGTTTCAATAAATTCATTTGAGAATCTCACCAATTGGCATGCAGTGATAGATATGAACCCCACTCTGGATCCAACCCTCTTGCAGGTTGGTGTCAAAGTAACCTTTCCTTTGTTCTGTAAATGCCCATCGAAGATGTATTCGGATAATGGAGTTAAGCACCTCATCACTTACGTATGGCAACCCAACGATGACACCTTTCGGGTGAGTTCCAAGTTCAATGTGTCACCACTTGATATCGTAACTGCAAACAATAACCGGAACTTCACCGCTGCTGTGGGCCTTCCGGTGGTGATCCCGGTGTCAAAATTGCCTGCTCTAGCTCAACCGAAACCCCCTCACGGAAGAAACATATTCAAGCAGCGGTGGTGGCTCATTCTAGTCATAAGCTTGGGAGGTGTTCTAGCTGTTTCATCCCTTTTCGTGATGTTCGTGGTCTATAGTCGTCGTGAACATAAGAGAAGGAAGGCCTTGAATGGTACTGGATCATCTCTGGAGAGCGCTGAATGGTTCAATATGAAAGAAGGAAAAAATGACGAAAAATTAGAGCTCAAGTTCATACAGGATAAACTTCTTCCTGGAGTTTCAAGCTATCTAGGAAAGCCAATCATGTATGAGATCAAAACAATTATGGAGGCAACCATGAATCTCAACGAGCACTGCAGGATTGGAGGGTCTGTATACAGAGCCATAATTGATGGGCAGGTCTTAGCTGTAAAGAACACCAAGGAAGATGTCACAGAGGAACTAAATATTCTGCAGAAGGTAAATCATGCAAATCTGGTGAAACTAATGGGCATCTCGTCTGAAGCAGACGGGTTTCGCTTCTTGGTTTATGAATATGCCGAAAATGGCTCACTTGATAAGTGGTTGTACCCCAAATCTTCATCCACTTCAACTTCTTTAGCTTTGCTCACATGGAATCAGAGACTAAGCATAGCTCTGGATGTCGCAAATGGCCTGCAATACATGCATGAACACACGCAACCGAGCATCGTTCACATGGATATCAGGACAAGTAACATACTTCTCGACTCTAAATTCAAGGCCAAGATAGCAAATTTCTCCATGGCTAGAGCAGCTGCAAACAATGTTACCCCCAATGTGGACGTTTTCGCTTTCGGGGTTGTTCTGTTGGCCTTGCTTTCAGGAAAGAAAGGCATGGAGACAAAGGAAAATGGAGAGGTTATCATGTTGTGGAAGGATGTTAGGTGGGTTTTGGAAGCTGAAGAGAAAAAAGTGGAGAGGTTAAGAAAATGGATGGATCCAAATTTGGAGAGCTTCTATCCCATTGATGGTGCTTTGAGCTTGACAGCCTTGGCAAGGGCCTGCACACAGGAGAAGTCTTCAGCTAGACCAAGCATGGCAGAAGTTGTGTTCAACCTCTCTGTGCTCACTCATTCGTCTTCCGAATCGACATTCGAAAGGTCTTGGGCTTCTGCTTTGGAAGCAGAAGAAGTTCTTCAAACTATCAATCCGATCACTGCCCGTTGATTCAGTGATAAGGAAGCTACAAACTTTTAGTCCAATTAGATTTGTATTTACATATTCATAATTATGTACTGAAAAATAATCTGCAGTTCCTTTATGGGCTGAATGATGGAATTGAGTGTATATTTTTCAGCTAATTTCAAGCTTTGCCTGTTGATGATGAGATTAAGTGTATAGCTTTCTTTCTATATGCAAATCTAGCAACAAAAACCTATATTTTTCTGGAACCTTATACTATATGCTTGTTTATGAACTACATACTATTAACTAATTTGTTAAATACATAATCTAGCAACAAAAACCTATATTTTTCTGGAACTTTTAATTATTTACACAGAATAATTCTGCTTGAAATAGAATGGAAGTATGAAATTACTTCAGCCATGCCATAGCAGGCCTCAAGTACTTAACAAGTGCTTTTACTTTGGGAATTGAGGAAAATGAACTTCAGTTAGCTAGGTAGAATGAGAGTTTTAACATAAAATATGTATTTGGGTTTTGGTATGAACTGATTTTAACAGATGAAATAGGCCAAAAATGGCAAATCACAGGTCCTACAAAAATGATTTAAACTAGAGGAACATGTAAATAAATTTATTTGAGAAATACCTGTGTAGATAAATGTGTGGACTCACTCTGAATTGTATTTGCAAAATAAAAAAGACTGCCTAATTTTCAAAGTTTTAATTCATAAGTCATCTATACAAAAAATCACCAAAATTGAACAATTTTATGACCATTTGATTAGAAATTAGTCATCATAATATTTTTTGAAAAAATTATGTTTGTCTATATGTTTCATCGAAACTACGCACATTAATAGTTTACAATTTGCATAATTGCTCTCAAAAAAGACGCATGAATGAAGACTCCAAAAATAGATTATTTGCATAATTGAATTTAAAATCCAATTTAAAATCAACACCACAAATGGTCTCTTAAATAAACTTGTTTAAAATAAATGTTCATTTTTCAACTTCTTTATTTTTTGGTTGAAAAAATTATCTGTGTCATGACCCATGGACTACTCAATATTAGCATTGAATTTGGTAAATGATTTCCCACTCCCCTTTTATCCACCTACACTCCTTTTTGTTTAGAAAAATAGAGTGTAAATGGATAAAAAAAGAGTGGGAAAATTGAATTTTGACCAAATTAGACAAATGGACAGGGTGATTTTCCCACTTAGACTTTTGATCATGGGCTCTGATGTCCAATCAATTTTTATGCCACCTAATCTTACCATGGCCCATGGGCTACTCAAACATTAGTTTGGGAGCATGTTTTGTGGAAATTTCAATATCAATTTCATTTTATTTTTCTGTTGTTGGGTTTGTATTCTCTGATGGGTAATCAAATTTGGGTTCACGTACATGTTGTTTCCGATTGGCATGGAATTTAGATGGAGGCGAAACTTTTATGAACTGCAGTTTAACAGTCACATTTATTCTGCAACATTAGAAATGAATATTTTCTGTCATATATATATATATATATATATATAAACTTGTTCTTATGAGTGAGATGAAATTTGTATTGATGTCTAGTTTCAAATTAACTGTTCAAATTTTCAACGAAAAAAATTTATCTGTATTTTAAATTAGAGTTGTTGATATAAGTTGATTAAATTAGAGTTTGTATAAGAATGCAATTAATAGTCTACTTTAATATATTTTTTAAAATAATATATTACTTGGTAGATGAAATATTGGAGGAAATTAAAAGGCTATATTTAAGACAGTTCATAGTGAAAATTGAATAAGCATTGACGTTCATAAATGTGGATAACAAGATGTCTAGAAATCCAAATGAATTCATCTGAGAGTCTAAGTGTCTAATGAATTTGGAGATTTTGTAGAGAGAATTTGAATTTCTTTTTCCTTGGAATCTGGAGGTAGGAAGACAAAATTTATAAAGTGATAATGTAGAGATAATCGTCAACTTACTTGACATATGCTTCAACCAACCCCATATTGTGGATGTGAAGGTCCTCAGGCGACCCCATAGTGTTCGACAAAAGGCCTTCTGTTGTTGTTCACACTGAAACAACGTTACTCAGATAATGAAAATCTTTTTACTAAAATTAAGTCAAATTTAGATATTTGAATTACTAATTCTACGGAAATTGTTTATGGTTTTATCAACGGATATCAATCTCATTTTCATCATGAGTATTATCTTTCTATTTTTTAGTGTTATTTTTTAAGATTTCTTCCTAACAAAATAGAACATGTTTTACTCAAAATATGCCCACATTGTTGGGGCTTAAAAGGTCTTTCCAATTTTGAGTTGAACTATGCAAACTTTTTAGTGACAACAATGGGGAACTACATTAAATTTATTTCAATTTTACCTTCATTTCTGTGATTGTTTAAAATTCAATATGTGATATCAATACAATATTATGAGAAAAAAATGGTAGTTTGATGTGATACTCAATTATATTTGTACTTACCCTTGAAAACTTTTACGCAATGTCAGAAGAGTTTCTTTCAACAAATTTAGGCATTTAAAGTGAACATTTTTTTTAAAGCAAGAGCAAGATTGCATTCATAAACAAAAATAAATAAAAAATATCGGCACAAATAAAATGGCCTCGTTAAAACCTTCCTAGGACGTTAAAGTTAACACTTATATAATTATATTACTTCTATATCTTTAAAACTGAAATTACAAGAAACTAAAGAAAAAACAATATGCAATTAGTGAGTTCGCTAGCACAAGTCGTCCCGTTGTTAATAGTACTATTGCATTGTCTTTTTTCTTACTTTTATGTGAATATTTTTGTTTTTTTTATTATATTAATTTAGATTCCTATCAAAGGCAAGACCCACCAAAGTATAGGCTGCAACCATTGGTGCATGTCAATTGTCACCCAGAAAACTCAAATAACTTGTTGTCATTTTCAAGTTCAACCATTGTGGTTCTTCTTTCCAGTTAGCTACACTACTTTTGACAACCAAGAGCATGATGAGCATCCTCTTGCCCTTTGGTAATATTATGAAGCCAGGAACTGCATTTGTTTATAGATATTGACCAACTGAGTTTACCAGTTTGTGTAAATAATTGCCAAGACTGAAGCTACTTGCCATGCATTTTCCATTGTGGATTCTTTTCATGTATTAAACTAATCACTTGTGATTAATGACTAATCCTTTGCTGTCTGTTTCAAAAACAATTCATTACATATTGTCTGTTTTCAATGACTAGGTATCTTAGGCAAGTTTCCAATAAAGGGTTATGCATAGTAATTTGAAGAGTAATTTTTTCTTTTTGGTTCTGGGATTTATTATTAGTTCAAGATGTAGTAAATGACACACACAAGGTGAGTTTAATTTCTTTCATTCTATAAATGGTCTAGATATCTCTTCTTCTGATTGGATTTTTGGCTCTCTTGCTGGTCATTACTCGTAGATCAGTATTAAAGAAAAGGAAGAAATCTTTCAAGGTCAGGAATTATGATCCTGATCAGGCCACTCAGGAGAAGTTACTTTCTGGGATTTCACAGTATGTTTGGAAGGCAATTATGTATGACAAAGAAATGATTATGGAGGCAACCAATGACCTTGATGAACTCTGTAAAATTGGGGATTCAATGACAAAGCCACCATGCATGGGGAGGTTTTAGTCATAAAGAGAACCAATAAAGATGTCAAAGAAGAGCTGAGTATCCTGCAGAAGGTAAACCATGTGAATCTGGTGAATTTGATGGGAATTTCGTATGACGCACATGGGGATCGCTTCTTGGTTTATGAAAATGCTGAGAATGGATCACTTGAAAATTTGTTGTTCCCTGACTCTGAAGCTTCTTCAGACTCTCTGGCCTTCATCTCTTGGAGTCAGAGAATTCACATAGCACTTGACGTTGCCAACGGCGTGCACTACATGCATGACCACACTCAACCAAGCATTGTTCACTGGGATGTCAGAGAAAGAAATATCCTCGTAGACTCCAACTTCAAGGCCAAGTTAGCAAATTTCTCAACAGCTAGACCTGTTACAAACTCGTCGATGCCAAAAGTGGATGTTTTCGCATTTGGGGTTTTGCTGTTGGAGTTGCTTTCAGGAAAGAGGGCCATGGAAACAAAAGAAAATGGTGAAGTGGTTATGTTGTACAAAGATTTAAGGGAGGTGTTGAAGGTTGAAGAGAAGAGCGTTGAAAGGTTACAAAAATGGATAGATCCAAAATTGGAGAACTGTTATCCTCTTGATGGTGCCCTGAGTTTGGCAGCCCTTGCCACGACATGCACACGAAAATGTTCAGGCAAGGCCAAGTTTGGCTGAAGTCGTTTTGAACCTCTCTGTACTAGCTCAGTGTAGATTTAAGGGAGAAGAGGTTTAGAGAATGATGGGTAGTTTTTAGGACAATAACTTAACTTGGAAAGGAAAACTTATAGATTTAAGGGAGAAGATGTTTAGAGAATGGTTGGTAGTTTTTAGGACAATAACTTAACTTGGAAAGGAAAACTTGTAGATTTAAGGGAGAAGAGGTTTAGAGAATGATTGGTAGTTTTTAGGACAATAACTTAACTTGGAAAGGAAAACTTATAGATTCAAGGGATAAGAGGTTTAGAGAATGGTTGGTAGTTTTTAGGACAATAACTTAACTTGGAAAGGAAAACTTTTGAAAGAGTAACAAAATAGTTTTATTTTATTAATTGAGATAAAAAAGGTACGAGGTTTTTAGAGTTGGCTGACGGGAGAATTAGACAAGCTGTAGTTTTTCAGCTTACATTTTGTATAGGCATCAAGCCTATATATATAGGAGACTTAACCGACAATAGCTTAGTCGGTGAGATTAGTTCTTTGAATATTTTATATTGTACACTTTGATTTCTCAGATTTTTTGTATTCACCGACTTTGTTAAGTCGGTTTGCACATTCTTTAAAAATTTAGACTTTTCTATATCACTAAAGACCTTTCTATACTATTCAAGACCTTTTTATACTATTCAAGTACAAGTGTGCATTATTTTTTAACACTCAGTCATCCCCTAAGACAACGCATAAATTTCAACTTCAAAGTTTAAAACAGATAGCATTGTGGAAGTAGTCATTCCAGTTGAAACTCTCTGATTTAGGCTGGGAGAAAGTACTATGATTTATAAGTCATCTCTAGATTTTGAGGTACTTAATATCTGTGTGTGTTTCTATTCTTTCAATAAATTTCTGAAAAAGTTTCCTATCTTGTCTTTTTCTTTTATTTTCTCAACTTTGATGGAATAGAATAGGAGGTTGTTGTTTTTCCTCAATGGCAATAATAGTTGACAACAAAACAATTTTTCATGTCATGCAATGGTTACACATACATGATACAGAAGAACAGTACTTTGTGCGATACACTGTTGCTACTAGACTATTGTTTTACAAAAATATTTTGCTTTTTCTGTATCCAATTGTATTTTTATCAAGGATGAGAGTACTTGATGGATTCTTGGTCTGCTTTCTGGCTCTTCAGCCAAGCAGGCTAGACTTAGCTTTATCATTCGTACTGCAAACTCCATGCAATGCTCCGCATTTAAATTAGGGTCTATTAGCCTATCAGGGTGAGCTTCCGCATTTCCTCCTCCCATTAACGTAAATACTGCTTCTGCATTTCCTCCTCCCATTGTTGTAAATACTGCTTCTGAAAGAAGCACTTCTACACCATCCTGCAAGAACACAGCTTCTTTTCCTGTTACCAATTCCAGCAGAACAACCCCAAAGGCATATACATCAATTGCAGGTGTCACCAATCCATGTTCTATATATTCCGGTGCCAAGTAACCTTTTGATACCTGGGCATACCGTGTAGATGAATTCCTATTTGCTTCCTTCTCTGCTGATCGTGCGAGACTGAAATTTGCTATCTTTGCCCGTAAATCTTTGTTGAGTAAAACATTGGCGCTGCTAATACCCTTGTGCACATAAGCAGGATAGATGAAGTTGTGCAGATAGTGGAGCCCATCGGCAATGTCCAAAGCGATCTGAACCCTATGATTCCAACTCGGAACTTCTGGACAACTTTCTTTCTTGAGCCAATCTCTTAAGGAACCATTCTCCATGAACTCATACATAAGATAGAAATCCTCACAATGTTCACATGCACCGAAAAGGCTGATTAGATTGAAGTGGTTGATCTTTTTCAGTAATTTCACCTCCTCAGTTGCATCTTTGCTCATCCGTTTTATGGCTAGTACTTTTCCATCGAGAAACCCACGATAGACAGAGCCACCTAAGCAGTTCTTGTTGCTGAAATCCTCTGTAGCACCTTTCAATTCCTCGTATTCGAAGACTTTCAACCCAACATCAACTTCTTCAGCAACGGTAACAAAGAAACTTTCTCGCAAGACCCATTTCTTTTTTCCTTGTATATTCTTTTGAGAAACCTTTTTCTGGTGATAAAGAAACACCACAAAGATAGCCAAACAAAGAACTAGCACAAGAATTCCAATTCCAATCCAAACATATGCTTTCTTTGACCTTCTGTTTCCATGAATCGGAGTAACTGGAAGAGAAAGGCGTGGTGGCGGCCCTGGTGGGTAGTGAATAATGGTTTGAGAGCTTGAAGGCTCTACTGACAGTGGAACGAGAATTGGCGTTAATGCATACAAAAGAGGATCATCTTCTGTAAACCCATTTGCATAAGCTACACTCTTGGCACTTACATTAAATCTCTCACTAACTACAGGGACAGATTCGCCCCAGCTGACCAAGTAAGTCAACAGAAATTTTGTACCATTGAAAGTTTGATTGCTTGTGGGACAAGCACATCTAAGTGGTACCTGTAACTCAAAACCAGGTTGCAAGCTTAATGCACTATAATTGTTTTCGTGCATGAGAGCATTACAAGTAGACATATTCTGATATGTATCAGTTGCTATCGTATAGTAAGTATCATCAATACTGGGAATACGATAAGAGGCTTTAGCCTCATAGTACTCACCTGAACAATTACAGACTACAGGAACAATCACCTCTTTGTTTTGAGGCAGCGAGAGTGTAGGATCTGAGACATTGTTGATTCGGGCAAGCTCAGACGGGTCTGAAGCGGTAAGGTTTGATATGGCAGAGACTGAATTGTAAGGGGGTTGAGATTGAAAAATCAAGAAAGCTTTGCAGGATTTCTTTTCACCATTGCAGGTGTAAAGAAAAGTTGGGAGTGATCCTCTGTCATCACTGTCAGCACAATCAAGAGCTGAGTTTTCCGCATAACTTTGTTGAGCTTTGAGTTTTGGAGTGATTAGCAGCAAAAGTAAGAACCTGAGTAGAGAGCAATCCATGATCAAGTTTCTTTCTGTGAGAGGACTTTTGGGAGAGGAGAAACTTCAAGTCTTGAAGATGCGAAAGAAGTCTTTGGCAATATAATTTCTGCAACATCAGCATTACCGCGTACATATTGTTTTGAATAATACGTTTTTGTAGTTATGTTGACTAAGTAGGCTTCTCAGGTGGGAATTTTCCCAGAAAAACCAACCCAGGTTGGGGCCCAAGTTTAACTTATATTTGATTTTAATCTTATTTAAAGAAGCAATGCTTCATTTACTAAGGGAGTTTAGGGTAGGAGGACTATAGGGGGAATCAATGCTTTGTAGCACTCTTGACTTGGCCAACTCTATTTGATTAAAAAAAAACCCCCTTCTAGAAATATTCTCTAATAAGAGAAATGAATGCCATAGACCTGGTTATTTTAAAATATATATATATATATATGGTAAGGTCTTTAACTTAAGCTTCAAGGTATAACCAATGCCATAATTCATATAGTCTGCAAGAAACTGATCATTTTTCTTGATAAAAAAGTTCCTGTCACTCCTTCCTTTATCTCTTCTAGAATTTTTACCCCAGGTTTTGTCTTTATATGATTACTGCTGCATACCCATAAGCCATGATCAACTTCTTACGCTTCAATAATTAATTATTTTGTTATTAATAGATAATTCTGCACATAGGACATTGTTTAATGGACTATAACCAGATGTATAATGCAACAAATTACCTTATTTCTTTAGAATAATGAGGAACAAGAAGTATCGGACGAATCTTAACTGCCGTATTTCTAAAAGAACAAAACAAGCAGTAAATTACAACACAATCTAAGTTGACTAAACTAAGTAGTTGATTGAGATCCTGTCCCAGTTTCTCTACCATCAAGAAATCACTCTGTACCTTGGTCGCCTGGGATGTTGCTTGACAATTCCCAACTGAGTGAATTGCTCATAGTTCTTGAGAGAAACTGTACCATCTCCTCCATTGCCGGGCGAGCTGCTGGGTTTTTATTTAAGCAACTATGGATCAATCTGATCACAAAAAGAGCAAGTTCTGGAGGATAACTCTCTTGCATAGAAGGATCGATGAAGTGCCTCAAACTCTGCGGTCCATCTTCGTCGTTCAGCACAGAGTTTAATACATCAGACAATTGTCTATTTTCCTCATAAAGCACAGCAACCTCTTTTCCAGTGAGTATTTCTAGCATGAGAGCCCCAAATGCGTAGACATCAAGCTTTGTGGAGATCAAACCATTCTCCAAGTACTCGGGAGCCATGTATCCTATTGTTCCAACAATGTGATTTGTCAAAGGAACCTCACCTTCCGGCGCTTCGGTTGACCTTGCTAGACCTAGGTTTGCAATCTTGCCCCTGAAGTCACTGTCAAGAAGAATGTTACTGCTCTTTATATCCTTGTGGACATGGGGAGGAGTGGTGAAGCTGTGGAGATAATTAAGCCCTGAGGCCACATCCAACAGAATCTGTATTCTTTGTGTCCAATTCAGAAATTTCCCATCATTGTTGCTGTAATAGATCCAATCACTCAAGGGTCCATTGACAGCATACTCATAGATAAGATACCAATGTCCATCATGAAAGCAAACTCCTGACAGGCAAATGAGATTAGAATGGCTGGTTTTGTTTAGTAAATTTATCTCTGTGGACACATCTCCATTCATTTTCTTGATGGCTGCCAAATCCCCATTGATGTTTCCACGATACACAGACCCCTTAATCAAATAAGTGGAGCTAAAGTCATCTGTTGCGCATTGCAGTTCCTCAAATTTGTAAACTTTGAGGGATTGAGCTATGCCAGATAGAGCCTCTAAGAATTCCTGAGATCCTTCTTCCTCCTTTTTCTCTAGTGGTTTCTCAAGTGCCTCAAGACTCTCCAGAGACAATAATTGAATTGAAACCCTTCGTGCTTCTGCGAAAGAATGTGCAGAAGATAATGATGCCTATGACCAACACAAAAGCACCTCCTCCAAGACCCCCAACAAGGGCATAAACCCATTTTTTCGTTGAGTTATTAGAGGAAGTTGAAGGTGGCGCCAGAGGTGATGGTGATGATGAGGGTGGCTCTATGGTCTGAGAACTAGATGGAGGGTTTTGCAAAGGAACTAAAAGTGTGGTGAAGGGATAAACGGTAGAGACTTGCTCAGAAAGCCCATTAGCTTCAAGAGTTCTTCCGGTATCCCAATCAAATCTAGCACTAATCTTTGAAACATAATCCCCTTGACCGATTATGTAAGTCAAAAGATACTTGGTCCCCACATCAGTTTGGTTCTTTGTGGGACAAGCACATCTAAGAGGTACACTAAGTCTAGTACCAGAATATAACTCTTTTGTAGTGAGATTAGTATTCTGGCTCATCATAGCTTGACATGTTGAGAGGCCTTGCAAAGTGTTATTTGCAATTATAAAATATGTATCACCATGCACAACAACATGAGATGTGTTTAGCTGATAGAAATCACCTGAGCAGGAGCATGTGATTGGAACAATCACCAACTTGTTCGTTTCAAATGTTGCAGTCTCGGAAACCGAATTTATCTCCGCAATCTGAGACGGGTCAGAAGCCAACATAGCAGAGATTGCAGAAACACTGTTGTAAGGAGGCTGGGATCTGAAGGTGAGGTAGTTTGGCAACTTTTGTTCACTCCATTGCAGCTGTACCCAAGAACAGATTTTGAGTAAGTGTTTGTGTTGTAACAATCTGTAAACGCCTGGCCCTCATAAGGCTGCTGAGCAACAATCAATGAACAGCAATAGAAAGTGGTGAGAATGATGGCAGATAAGATGAGAGAGAGAGGAAACTCATTTTTCTTGGAATTGAAAGGTGTGCTCTGGCAAGAAAAAATGGTTGAGACTTTAGTTGGAATATATTCCAATGTTTTTGTGGGTCCCTTGAAACGGACGTTTCTACCATGAAATTTCCTGGTAATTATTTTTGTGTTGAATTATTGGCACTAACCAAGCAGGGCGGATTGAAGAAGATTGTCTAGTTGATTTTTTCTTAATAGTTGTTTTGTTGACCAGCCTCCCCGTTTCAGGGTTCAACTTGTATAAACAAAACATGATATCTATATCAGAAAGAATATATGATCTGTAAGCGTATCGGTATTGATCAAGAGATCCTCAAGTCATCTGCAAAAGGTTTGGTCTTGAAGTTGAACCAGTAAGATCAGTTTCGCAATTTTATAAACCTCAAGTTTACAGTCATGTCTTTAAGACGGCATTACCCTGTCAAATAAGCTTATTATATTGTAGGCTAGATAAACAATTCGAGCAGTCCCGTTAGGAGAAGAAGTTGCATGTAACAGAGTGTATACCCTTTTTTCTCTCTATCACTCTCCCTCACGTGATAAGCCACAAGAGGAGATAGATAGAGAGATTGGGGTATACACCTTGGTATAGGCAAGTTTTTCTCCCCTTGAAGTTTGAAATCAGAAGTTTTTAAACTAGTGTTGCTTTCGTTAGTCATTTTCCACACCAAACAATGTCAAGCTTGAAGGCTGCTTTAAGTCTCTGACCAACGTAAGTTCTAATTACTCACTGGTCCCCGCAATTTCTCTGGCAAACACTCTATTTCTAATCTGAAAAATCTGATGCAGAAACACCGCAACTCTAACATCCTTTTCAGTGGGATTAGTGATAAATATTTTATGAGGCTCATTAATATATTTCAGTTATGAGAGAGAGACATTAAGAACACCTTTGATTAGCATCAGAGTTCTTGCCCTGTGTCTCAAGAATGTTGCAGCTTATGGCCATTCAATCCAGTTCACCCAACTCCTAGGACAAAATCAAAACTATAGAAACTAAAAATCTTGGTTAATATAGGTGGAATTTTCGTTAATATTCTAGAATATTCTAGAATTACATTTCCTGATCTAGAAGGCATGTTTTCTCCTCCTTTTTCTACCAAGTTTCTGAGCATAGATACAATATTGTAAAGAAGAAGAGAAATGCAATACAGAGACAATAAGCAAAGCAATGAAAATTACAGCGACAGTTACTAAAACCTCCAATTCCTCGAATCTCTGTTACGACGAGCAAAACTCCAACAATTAGACAAAAGATGCAGCCCACGATGCTATCGCGCAGTCCGTTGCCACCAAAGTAGGTGGGACGACAAATAGGAGAAACCGAGAAACTGCACACGGACACAATCATCAGAAACCGAAAAATCTAAAATAGCAACACAATCTGTAGACATAAGTGAGACTCAAGAGGATATTAAAAAAATACCTGGAAAAGTTTGGAGGAAAGATGAGGTTTGCAGCAACAGCAAGAAAGGAAACCCAGCAACCAAATTGTCCCCTGCATACTTTGATGTGTAATTTCAGTGGACATGTGAGCGTAATATATGAAATTAAAAAGGAATTGGCAAGAACCACCTCAAAATTTTGAATAACACTGTTGGGAAGCTCGTAAAATAAGAACAGTACAAGAAGGCTACTTTGTATGGCTGATCTCCGCCCTAATCGGTTCAAGATTAACAAAATTCTGTACACAATGTAGGATAAGGCAAAAAACCACAGTAAGAGACAGGTTGAAAACAGAGCACCAACACGTGAATAGTGAGAACCAATTCGAATGTAATATATCTAAAGGCTCCTGAAGACAAAAGAAGCATGTGGTTTTGCAGTTAGCTACATAGTCACCGAGAAGAGGTGATCTTCATCTTCATTGAGAGAATATCAAGTCAAACAACCTAACATACTCATAAACAAAGCCAAAAACATATGCAATGCCCCAGTAGCATTCACATACAACATAATTATGTCCTAGCAGTCTTGCCCCAGAGATCTGAAGTTTTGAAATTTGTATAGTGAAACACAGAACAGATTAATAGACCAAAAAAAAAAGAACGCAAAACTGAAATTGCTGTTCCACAAGTGCTAAAACATCCTTCACAGACCAATCATATCATACTCATAATCATTGATGACAAAACAACAGTGACAACCATGGACATTAGACGAAAACCAAAGCAGTCGTGGTTCAGGGACCATTCACAAGAGATTAATAATAAATTTAATTGAAATATAATAGGAGGAAAGGAAATGACTTTGCTTTGGTCATCATTAAGAATTTCACGGCTTGCCAAGATAAATTATTTGAGTTCAAAATGGGGGTTCTCTCATATTTTACTGTTAAACCAATACAGAATACAAAATTAAAGAATTTAAAAAAATGCAGATGTAGCCATTCTTTCCACCACCATATGCATCCAATCCCAAGTAAACCAACCTAAACCAAAAATAAAATAAGAAAGAAGGAAAAAAAAAGGTGAAATTGAATAGTGAAGTGACTAACAAGGCAAAGATGCTTCACCCCATTGAAAGCTGGCACGAGCCGTGCTGGCGCTTGATCCTGCTTCTGCTTCTGCTTCATATGCAACAGTCGCAGCCACCAATTCAGCAAAACCCATCTTCTCCAAATTCCCAGCCTTCAATTCTTTTTCGCCATTATTTCTTCATGGTTTCTTTCTCCACCTAAGACTACGACTGGGGAGTGGGGGCTGGAATGGAAGGTTGGAAATTTTTTTATTTTTGAGTAGCCCCCACCTCCCCCATGTGTGTTTCCACCTAACGATAGCTGCACGTGCAGGGCACGCCTGGGGGCCATGTTTTAGTCTTTGCTTCCTCGTCGTACGGTTGTGCGTAAAGCGAAAAACAGAACTTTAATTCCTTGAAAAAGGCCCTCCCTAACAATAATGGGTTTTCACTTTTTGGGCCTCGTGTTTCATGGCGGGCCCCTCATTTTAGAAGCCTTTTAATTCGGTACATTATTTTTCTAGTGAATTAGAGCTTATTTGGAAGTGATTATAAATAGGTCAATAATCACTTCTATGGGAAAATCATTTCTACATATAATCATTTTATAAGTGGTTTTAAGGACCTGTTTGGCATTGCTTATTTGGGACTATAAGTGATTATTTTGAAATTTTAAAACTCAGCCATTTGGTAAAAGATAAAAAAATCATTTTTGTAAATAATTATTGTGAGAGAAAGCAATTAGGGAGAGCAGCTAATGAGCTACTTTTATTTTATTTTTTTTATTTATGTGATAATCAGTTTGGAGAGCGCGCTAGACTTTAATGAAAATTTCAGAATTTCAAAATAACCCCATCTATTTCACACTCGCGTTTCTCTTCTCCTTCCTATCGCTCTCTTCCACGTTCCATTTAGAAGCTCCTCTTCGCCTTTCTCTTCCACTTATCCTTCTTCATTTAAACCTTAGAAATACTAATTTCACAGTCACTCATTCTTCTGAGAAACCTCAAAAGTAGACTTTGTGATCTTCCTTCAAATTACTGATTTGGGCAATGACAGAACTGGAAGATAGAATGATTGGAAGGCGCTGAGACAAGACAACCATGACTCATTTTTCCCTTTTGTTACTATCTTACTGATGAAGAGAAGATAGAATAATTGGAAAGGCTATGAGAGAAAGCAGCCATGACTCGTTTTCCCTTTTTACTATTTTACTTATGAAAGAAGAAGATAGAAATAATTGGAAAGGCGTCAGAGAAAGCAACCATGACTCGTTTTTCCCTTTGTTACTACTCTCCTCAAACTAAAGAGAAGATAGAATAATTTGGAAAAGGCATGGAGAGAAAGCAACCATGACTCGTTTTTTCCTTTTTACTATCTACTTATGAAGAAAAAGCTTTAAACACTATGGAATGTTTAAGGTTTTTGCATTGAACAAGAAACAATTTGCTTTTCTTAAAGTGACCCAAAAACCATTATGGAACACCTATAATTCAATTATTTAAATAGAGTTTCCTTGTTCCTATTTGTTAAGAACCAAATTCTTATTTATTATTGGAGAGCACTCGAGAAAGTGAAACCCAACCCATTTTAGTTCATACTACAAAGATAACAACTTGAGTAAAAAGAAAAAAAAAATGATGCTTTTTAATTCAATGCTCCATTTGAAACCAAAGACCAATCCCCTAAATAAATTCATTATTTAAAACTGGAGAATTTAAACACTTGCATAGAAGAGTTATTTCACCATAATGTTCTTTTTAGTCATTATATACAACTCACAAGCATATTCACACAAAAATTTACCAAATACTCAAAAATCGATTATTGACCCAACATCTACTTTTAAAAAAAGTTGACGAAACGTCAAACAAGCTTTTCTTTCATAGCATTTCTCAACAGCAATTGTAAAAGCAAATTTTCACAGCACGTAGCAATGTGCCAAAATTGGCCCTAAGTGATTTATAAAGAAACACATGGGAGATGTTTTTCTCCCAGGAAGTCGTTAAAAATCACTTAAAGTGATAGCTGAGAAGCATCATTAAATGTCTCTCCCAAAAATGATTCTCAGCCTTCCCAGTCACTTCCAAACAAGCCCTTAAGAGTTCAATAATGTTTATCTTTATCTAAGTGTGAATTTGACCTATACATTCGAATAAAAATAAATTCAAAGACGAAAATACACTTAGACTAGAGCTTACAGTCACACAACTCCCAAGATAAAATGAGCCATTCATCAACACATAATAAACCATAAAAAGAAATGGTAATCTGCCGAATACCCCGAACT